>OX638075.1:31971668-33171668 GCA_951804385.1 Trifolium dubium | reverse complement strand
AATAAATAAAACAATGCAAGCTGTGCTAAAGATTTCACAAAAATTGTTAAAACAGTTATTGGATATTTTTTTGTTTCAAAAATATTATTAAGTGGCATTGACAAAATTAGCCTTTCTTTAACAATGATTTAAAATACTGGGAATGGTATTTTAGTAAAACATTAGTGGGAGGAGGCTTGCTAACTTCCTCCCACATGTTTTTAGGTGGGAGAAAGTTAGCAAACCCCTATATATATATATATATATATATATATATATATATATATATATAACAACTTTTAGTTTTTCAAAGAAACTTTGTTTTAGCTAATTATCAGTCACATGATAATAAATATTTTGGTCTCTAAATCGGTCACTAGTTATTAGTCTCTAAATTGATCAGTCACTAATATAAATTTAGTAATTATTGGTCTCTAAATCAGTCACTAATTATTAGTCTTTAAATCGACAACTAATATAAATATAGTAATTATTGGTCTCTAAATCGGTCACTAATTATCTATTTCTAAACCAGTCACTAATATAAATATAGTAGTTATTGGTATCTAACTCGGTCACTAATTATCAGTCTCTAAATCGGTCGCTAATATAAATATAGTAATTATTAGTCTCTAAATCGGTCACTAGTTATTAGTCTCTAAATCGGTCACTAATATAAATATAATAATTATTGGTTTCTAAATCGGTCACCAATTATCTGTCTCTAAATTGGTCACTAAGTATAGTAATTATTGGCCTCTAAATCGGTCAATAATTATTTGTCTCTAAATCGGTCACATAATAATTAATATTTTGGTCTCTAAATTGGTCACTAAATATCTGTCTCTAGATCGGTCACTAATATTATATTAGCAACTGATTTAGGGACCAAAATATTTATTATCATGTGACTGATTATTCGGTCTCTATATCGGTCGCTATATTATATTAGTGACCGATTTAGCAACCAAATATTTTTTTATTTTGAATTCAAAATTTTAGTCTCTAATTCGGTCTCTATGGTGACTAAAAATTTTTAGTCGCTAAATCAGTCTCTAAACACAACATTTCTAGTTTATGGGTAAATGATTGCATAGTTTGTCGTTGACTAATCATAATTTTCATAGTTCTTCTTGTCGTTGTCCTTTAACAATGAGGTATGAGAATGTTATACTGGTCAAACTAGTAATGATAATTGATAATGTTATCATTAGTCAAACAAAATCTCTTTGAATCGCTTTAAAATTGAAACACAAATAAAATTCTACATGCAGTGAGAATTTTTTTCATGTTTCTTCATGCATACCACCTTCTCATAAAGAGGGAAAATTTTCCTCCACTTTCCCACTTGGGAAAATATCCTCCATTTTTCTACTTATTTATTTTAAGGGGATGAGGTTGGATAATTTAAAGAGTGAAAAAACAAAATTTTAACCCTCCATGAAAAAGAATATTAACATTAATGATTAAGAGTAACTCTAACGGCAGTAGTTTGTGATTGTCCGCCAACATGGAGTGCAAAAATAGTGGGTATTTTATTAGGTTCACTTTTGAAATAAAAAATGAGTCAATTATTTTAAAATGATGTGACTCTAATAAAATTCACAAAATATTATTGATATGGTTCACCAATTGAGGTGGTGCTCTAAGTGGTGAAATCTTGTCTACTAGACAAAAAAAATCTATCTAAATATTATTTGTAATATAATTTGCAATGCATAAATTGTTTTCTTAAAATTTGCAATTGTGTTTTTCTTATTGTCTATTACAATCAATATTCCTCTTTGTACCTAAAATTGTAAAATTCTCAGTTCAAAAGTCTCAGCTCAACTGACAAAAAGTATTGAAATGATCGATTAGATCGAAAATCTATGACGAGGTCGAATCTCAGTCTCTTCACTTCACGCGTGTGTGTGTGAGTGTCACCTAAATACATGAGTTAGAATAAAAGTTGCTGTAGTTTTTCAATTAATGGCCGATTCACTTAGCTTGATTGTTCACGAACAGAACACGAGTGTCTTTCATGTGTTGGTCTTATTCTTATTCTTTTTGTCCAATATAAATGATTAAACTTTTGGTCCAACTCCTAGGACCATAATGTCACTTGTTGTTCTAGATTTTTACCCCATTGTTGCTCCTCAACTACCAGTAAGTGATATCGATAGTCATGATTCGGTTTATTGGGAGAGCAAGAGTGAATTCATCTATTGAAATTCTTCCAAACAAAGTATTAGAAAATATGTTTTATTGGTTGTAACAGCAGTGTATGTAAATGTTATATGATATGAGAGATCGACTCACATTTGATGTGAAAATTATTAAATTCAAAGTGTGAAATAGTTAATTAATATTCTCAATGTAGTGGAGTTTTGGATTACGTGGTTTTCGGATCTCTTGGTGATTTTCGATTCTAAACTCTTTAACAAATTGTTTGATTCAATTTTTATGAGAGGAAATAAAGAAATTTGAGCAAAAATCCTTGTGAGCCAATTAATTTAACTCTTCTAAAAAAATAAATATGAGATTTAGCAGAGATATTGAACCTAAAACCTATGCTGAATCCATTGTGGACCAAATGTCCGAGCATGCTTGACTGTAAAATCGCCACTATAACTCGACTCCCTTAGATTGCTTATTCTAAATTCAGTATTTTTTATTTTTTTTAGTCAAAAAACAAAATATTAATTGTTGGTCTAAATTCAGTTATAGTTGTAGATATTTTTTCGGCTAACAACTTATAAGTTAATGTTGTATAAAATGTTGTATATACGGAGTATATACTAAAGTGGGTTTAATATATAGGTATTGGAACTTACTTTACACTTGACTACTTGGGAATACAAATATTAAATACGCTACAATACATGTTCAATATACACGGATTCAAGTAACTATTCTCATTCCAAAACAATAGTGGTACAGGTACTACTACTCTACCAAAATTCTAGTCATTTTCATCTTGAGTGGCAAGATACTCATTAGAGGCAAGGATCATGTCATAGCCATATACACAATCATAACTCAAGGACTAAGGTTAGAAGTTGAATGGGACATTTTTTTTATCCATGTACTATATTAGAACTACCATGTAATTTCTCAAAAGTAACAAATAAAGTGGTCAAGAATTGGAACATATATAGGGTGTAATTTAGTAGATTTTTTCACTTTAGATCGATAAGATTATTAAGAAGTGGGTAGTGGAAGATAGCTGTCTTAATCATCCATCAAAATTTAGACAAGCCAAAGTGTTAGGCAAAGATTGTCCAACCAAGCAATGACCCTAAACAATTAATTCTTAACTCTATTTACTACATGTCTTTCTATTGTGTGTTCAAGTAAAATAAGGATATGTGTCTATGTGGTTGATACAGGACATGAATATCCCAATCTCACTCACTAAGTTCATGGTCAAAAAGAAGTTCATGTAAAGTAAAACAATAGTAGTTTTAGGTTAACACTGAATGTTAACAAAGGTTGTGGGACCACAACACTTTTTGAGTTGCAGAACAAACTCTCGAGAAGTCATTGACACAAAAAATTACTACATACATTTAGTACGCATTTTTAAAATTTATTATTGATTTTTAACCACTGAATTGGTCTACTGGTTTAGAAATTTGGAGTATGCTCCTCTCAAATTTTCAGGTTTGATTATTTTATGATTAACATGTACTAAATTTTATGATTAACATGTACTAAACTCAATGATTAACCCGGTTGATTCTTCATTTTTTTTAATGTCAATTTTATATTAAAAAATCTAATTATTTATGCTTCCTCCATTCTTTTTATTTATATTATGATTAATTCGTTTGATTCTTTTTAATGTCAATTTTGATAGATAAATTCAATGATATATAATACAAAACAGTTTTACAGAAATATATATATTTATGTAGTCACACATCATCATACACATGTTATAACATATATTCCTGTTGACTATTATTTACATACATTTGACCATATATTTTTGTTAATATATTAAAATAAATATTAACATATAAAATATTGTTCAATTTATCTCGATGAATACTTTTTAAATATATTTTTTTCATAATTTTTTATAATATATAATAAAGATATTAAGATAAAAAATATGCATGCATTGATCAACTGTAGCTCTTAAAAAGGAATGGAGGAAGCATAAATTATTAGATTTTTGTTTTGTTCATATACATATTAAGTTATATTAATAATGATAACATAAATATAGAGTCAGTATCAAATGACACTAATGTGTCAAACTTTTTATATGATACTTCTGAAAATTCTTTACCAAACCGAATAATTGTATTACGAAATTAACCATTAAATTAAAAAATATTATAACATACTCCTACTAGATTATACCTATAAAATATGACATTAGTCGGAAATCAACCAATAATAAAGTAATAAAATTTGTGCAATGCCTTTTTTCTAACTTTGATGAGCATCAAATATTCTACTGCAAATTAGGTTGAAATAATAGGGCTGAGATAATTTCACCATGTCAAATTAGGTTAAAATCTGAATCGTTTAATATTAAATCAACAATCAAGATCCGTTATAGTGTGAAATTGCGTGGAAAATCTACAACTATATATGAATCCAAATCTCTCATTCTCTAACTCATTTAAGTTATTTTCTACACACAAATTTTTTTTTTATATAAATTGTAGTCTTAAAGTAAAGTCATTCTAACACGTGCAAAATGTGAAATAGAAATAGGCCAATAGTGTAATATGTTGTTATCCCAACCAGTAATAAAGGCATTGCACACACAATGGTAGCTTTGAGGAACCATACATGTTACATTAGATGTTGTTCTATGTCTATTTCTTCTATACCCCGCTAGCTATAAATAAAGCTTACTACAAAGCAATAGAATTTGTACTTTGGTGAGTCCATGGTTTGCATCAAATGAGCTGTTACATTCTATTACCGTGAAAAACAGAGTCACAGTACTCAATGTTTTCAATTAAGTTAGGTTGTTACTTATTTTGAAATGCTAACCTTGATATAACATGATACTTTTATTTATGTAACTGGACCATACTGTTCTCTTCTGTTACAGACATTGAGAATACAAAAATACGACGTACAAAAAGTTTGAATAATATTTGCAAACATATGTAACAATAAAATACGTACAATTGTGTATTCTATTTAGGGGTGCTATTACAAAAAGTTGAATTATTGAGAGAAAAATATGTTATCTGTAAAAAATGAAGTTGTAAATATTAGAGAGCAAAAGAAAAAATAAATTGAACAATAGTATTAAAGAGCAAAAATTAGAGATTAATTAATTTTATTTTTTTGTCTCTAATTATTTATGTTGATGATTCAATTCTTTATAACATCTCTTTTAACCGAAGGGTCCTTAATAAAAGTATTAAAATTTGTTACTCATTGCAACTAGTAGATAGAGTTAAAGTCTGATTATCTTAAAAATAGTTTTTTGCAGATAATTTTAGTTTTACCGCACCCTTTTTGAGAAGGGTGCAGAATTTGTCCAGTGTTAAGGGTTGCTAGTGTTAATATTGTGTAGTGACGAAGTTAATTTGGTCATGTGTTGTCTACTTTTCTGTTTTCCTCTCTTTATTTTTCTGTCATTTTATGAGTTAGTCTGGGTCTTGGTTGTGAATTGTGATGGTTAATGGTTGAAGTTTTTTTTAGTTAGTTTTGTTTTGTAATGTATATTTGTATTTTATTTTTTTCCTATTGAGCACTTCATGTGCCTTGACCTCTCTTATACTTTATGTTTCTCTATCTATATATAATTTTATTGTTGCCATTCAAAAAAAAATTAATTCATTAATTCACTTTAAATGAATACATGAGATCCTCTACATATATAGAATTATACAAAATGGATTTGGATAATGACTAGCTAATGAGTAAAATGTAAATTAAAAAAACAAGGTGTTGTAATTTTTGTAATTTTAACAATCTTATAATTTGTTAGTATAATATACCTATAACATCTATCTTTAATTCACTTTATGCTCAAGTAAATCACTCACTTAATTAGAGAAGTCAGATGCATAAAAAATAACAAACTAACAAATTTGGATTGAGACATTGAGTGTAGTTTGATTGCATATGCAGCCAATATAACACGATTGCTTGATTTTGATAAGATTGTCCCAATTTAAATCTTGATTAATTTTAATTATTTTTTAAAATTTTAAATTTGAGATTAAAATCAAGATGGACCGATCTTAATCAAGATCGGTTCAGATGTGATTGATTGGCGTAGCCATAGGAACGGATGATTGGCGTAGCTATAGGTCTCAAAGTAACTACTTCTAGGAAATTCTAACTAATAATTAAGATGATTTTTTTTTTTACAAATTCTAACTAAGAATTACTATTTATTATATTTCTATTAGTCATATATTGATTTTGTGATGTCCATGAACTTCGTCGATTAATAAAAAATAAAAATATTAGTCCTCAAATAACATTGTGAGTATTTGTGCAGCATACTTAATTTCCTTTCAAAAGAAAGTAGTAAGAATTAAGAAACATTTGTACTGATTATAGTGTAAAAAGGTGAAATCGATTAATTTAGCATATTTGAAAATTCTATGTTAGTCTTATTCATGTAGAATGACAATAACTTTAAATAGAACGTGATATAATAATTTGGAATTGAAGTACACCGGAGGCTTGAAAGTTGAAACACATGGAAATATTATGTTTTCTTAATCAAAAGTTTGTTGGTTTATGAGGTGAGCAGATATATTCACATTAGATAAAAACAATCATACAAGAGATATAAGAGGGGACACTTTATCTAAGTACTAATCATCGGTTGATACCACTATTGGATACTGAGAGGAGCTTGTGTGATCTCCATATATATCGAGTCAAGAGGGACAGCACAAGTGGTTGTGTACTATATCTTTAATTAGTCAAAATATTAAGACATTAATTCATGAGAGTCGTCTCAACACTCACTTTTCTATATTCACCAATTGAAAGATGCCAAAATTTGAGTTCATGACTTATAATTTATATTTTATAAAATTTTATTGAAAAAAAAAATTGTTTGGTAAACTTTGTTCGTATGAGTTTATAGTTTATTTTTACTAGTGTACTAGTAAGATATCCGTACACCGCATGAGTAGCGCGTTTCGAGTGATTTGTCGTGTTTTTTGGTCGTGATAGTTATAGTTAAAAATATATTTTTTTACAAATAACTAAAAATAGTTAAAATATTTTAATCAATTTTTTAATCACTCTTTGCAATAAATAATTTTTTAATTAATTTTTTAAATAAATTTCAATGATACAATAATATTCTCCCCATGAACCTACTAAAAAATTTAACAATGATAAAATTAACAATCTCCCTGTGAATTTATTATTGCATTTGCATAATAACAATATTAGTCAATTTTGTTAATGATAATAATAATAATTACTACTACCAAAAATTATTTCTCGTGTTCCTGAATAATTAATAGATCTTAAACCGTAAATTTAATTAAAAATTGTTTTTGTTTGTAATGTAAAAATTGATACATAATAGACTTTTAAATTTTTCATAAACAACTGCTTGTTAAAAAAAACTATAAGTTTGTCCCATTTAAAATTTATCCCGAAAAAAAGAAGATCATTTTTTAACTCCTTATCATCTAAGCTATCAATTGAATTAAATAAATCAAAATTTAGAGCAATTTGATTACAACCCGTTTTTTCTCCCACAAAGAAATAAAAATTTTACCATAAAAGAGAGGTAAGAAGTTGAAAGAAAAAAAAAAGAGACAAATTTTGTTTGTGTTATAAAAAGTACAAAAAAAAGAGACAAATATATCTGTGTCATAAAAAGTACTAAAAAAAAAAATGTCATAATATTTTAAATGTACTACTATAATAACTTTTGTTAAGAAAAGTCATTTTTAACATCAATTTTACTAAGTTAGCAGCTCAAATGGAAATGACAGTTTGAACTTTAGACGAACATCTTACTTTCTTAAATTAATAATAGTAGATAGCTTCTTTTTTTGATGAATAATAGTAGATATCTTATTTAGGTAAGTTAATTTAATTTAATTATAGCTTATAGCTTAAATAAAGCTTATAACTTATTATTTTTTCTTCTGATTTTACATGTGTCATCACCTGTTTGAACAAAATTAATTATTTAATAAATATTTTTTTTTATGTTATTTCATATTTATAAGTCAATTTAACTGTTAATTTTATCAACTACTATAAATTAAATCAACAAACTTATAAGCTAACCAAAATTTAAAATATTTATTTACATACAATTTTTTATCAAGTGGAAGTTTTTCCATTCACATACAATTGCATCATCATTGCCACAATAAGCTAAGAACAAGAGAGATATCATTTTTACAACAAAAACTTTAGATATTGAATTTATAGGTCACCTTATCTATATATGTGGTTTAACCTTTACTATTTCTAGCAATTTTCACTTTTGAAGCAACACGTGAATTCCAAATCACTAAGTTTATAAATAGCATTTGTCAAAAAAAAAAAAAAATTTAATAGCATGAAATTGATGTAGAATGACAATAGCTTTCAATAGAACATGACATGAAAATTTGGAATTGACACAGACTTGAAACACATGGAAATTTTGTTTTTTGTATCAAAGATTTATGATGGGATCGGTCATGCATCTTTTTATGGCCTTTTTATACACACTGATTTGGGAGAAAATGTAGCCTTGGAAATGGTTATGATTTTTTTTTTTGTATAATGCACTAATAATGTTAATTGTATATAGTTAGAAGCACTAAATAGTAAATAGTCAACATAAAAAATAGGGAAACTAATATAGATAATATATTCATAAATTTAAAAGAGACCACTACGATGTTAGATTGTAAGTGAACTTAAGGAGTTATTGAATTGAGATTTTGAGGGATTTTAAAAGACTTTTTTATGATAAAAAAGACTTGTGTTATTCAATCAAGACTTTTTTAAAATGTAAATAAATCTTGTTAAAAACATTCAAGACTTTTATAAAAAAAGTCTCTCAAAATCTTACAAAAACAATATAATCTTATGAAGTCTTTTAAAATTTTCAAGATTTTTTTTATCAAAATAATCCCTCAAAATCTCAATTCAATAACCCCTTAATTGAATCAATATATTTAGTTCAGAACAATCACATATGTAATTATTTTTTTTGTCAAACAAAAAAATTTATACCACATTTTTATTTAAAATATTAAGATATTAGATTCACAGATCATCACATTTATATGTTTTTTTTAACTTTTTCATGTGATCTTATATAGATTGTAGATTTGTCAATCTGGTACATGGAATAAAGAAACATTGAAAGTTTCCCTCTAACGGCTGCCACCTAGATTTATGTGACATTCACTTCCAAATACAATTGTGAACTGATGCATTTGAAAAGGACAGCTCCCAACTTATATATACATACATGCATATATGCATGAGTGTAATTTGTTTATGCAGAAAACTCATTCATTTTATTTTACTACTATGATTTGCAGACTCTACTATAAGTTTAAAATTAATGCTACTCACATTATTATAAGGTCACAAAGAAGCACATTTAATTACCATCTACATAGCAGAGGAAAACTAAAAATGATGGCTAGCTAATTAACTTTAAGTAATAAAAGTAGAGTGTGTAAGAATAATTTAATTATTATAATTAATTTATGGTGACTCATGTGGAATGATGAAAATATTAATGTGAAAGAGTGCAAACATTTATGAATTGATTTGAATATCCAAGTGAAAAGGTGTGATATTCATATAAAGGATACAAGAATTCACGAATGAGTGCAAGTGAATTCTATAAATATATGTAACTTGATGGACGTTACTAACGAACGACAAAAGGGTTCTGTCTCTTCCATAAAGTTTCTCTACTATATAACCATCAAGAAAGGGTATGAGAAAGAATGAACGGGAAAGATATAGATTGGGAATCGGAGGATTGTGGTTTCTATTCTATTTTCTACTTTCTATCATCATGGTGAAATGTATGTCTTTTAAAGTCCTTATTTTGTGAGAATCATATATTCCAAGATCCTTTATGAATAGATAGTTTTCTAGTATGTAAACATGAATGTGAAAACTATAACTTACATGAATTTCCGCTGCACTAAACGATTGATTTTAGGAAATACTTATGTATATGAATTTGTTCAAGTGTCACGAATTGTACATGTATTTCGGATTGTGTTTTCATGTGTGAATTTGTTTACATGTGCGTTACGTGAATCAATTTGTGGACTTTTAAGAAGGTGAATTTGTGTTTGAAAAATTCTCACATAACCAATTTTCAATTCACGCTTTGTCCCTTTGTGGAATTAATTGATCTATCACATAGTTCTTTCATTTGTATAGAAGTTGAAAATAACTGTACGTATATTATATATTATAATGATTGAAAAATGATAAAGCACTTGTGAAAGATTAAATTGCTATGTGATTTTAATATTTAACAAAATTAATGAAGCACGTACATATGGTCTTGGCTAAACTAAATGAAGTATATGCATTTAGTTTTATTAGTTTTATGTAAATGCTTATATAAAGAAATTTCAATGACAGTGAATATGACCAATAATGAAATTGGAATTTGTCATATTAAAGATGAATGTTTGTGAAATATTGCAATGCCTTTTGAGTATCAATTTACCGTTTTTGATAGAATGAAGATCGTTGTGTTTCATCTTTCTTATAATGGTTTTGTCTTTAATTTAGAATTAAGTGATAAAGAATGTTTGTTAATCATCAAAGTGGTCAAACATGTATGTTTATTTAATTCTAAATTTACGATGATTTACGATCACAAAGACAATTTTATGAATTAAATATTATGAAAGTTTGTTAGTCATCAAAGTGGCCAAACTTGTATGTTTATTTAATTCAAATTTTAAGATTACTTATTTCAATTGCTCATAGTATGGATGCTAAAATTTACGATTTATGAGTAATTGAAAGTTTATTATTATAAGACATTTTTGAATCACCCAAAGGTTGATTGGTTGTTGTTATAACTAATGAACATGAATGATGTGTGTGCATTATTAGTTTTATTTATATATCCAAAGATAATAAATATTTCTAATTAATGTACATTTCATGCCAAATAATTGTTAAATTAAATAGCATCATTATGTTTATTGTTGTATATTGGTGGATCTCCCAAAGGAGAACATTAATATATACAGAATGGTTGTTCTTTGAATCTGAATCATATGAATGTGAAGCAGTATGTCATTGCTGCATCCACTAACGTTGAATATGTGGCATGCTTTGAGGCCAAAATTCAGACTAATCGACTACGGAACTTTATTTCAGGACTTGGACTTGTCGACAATATTGCCAAGCCGCTGAAAAATTATTGTGCTAATTTCGTAGCAGTCTTCTTCTCGAAAGACGACAAGTAAACTAAAGGGGCTAATTATTTGAAATTGAATACTTTGTCATAAGAGAAGAACTTCAGAAACAAAAAGTGTCAATTGAATGTGTTAATGATTGTTAACCCTTTGACGAAAGGGTTACCACCGAAAGTACTTGGTGGCCATGTAGAAAACATGGACATTATGGTGTTTTATTGATATATGTTGACACTTAGAGCTCATTAATGTAATGTTTCTGATTCCTTGTTTTCTATTAATGTGTTCATGCAATTAATGATGTTGAAAATAAATTAAGGTTTTAATAATGACATTATGTTTGAACCCATTATGCACCTTTCAACTTAAGAACATATTAAGGAGAAACGCTAATATAGTAGTGCATGGAAGGGAATATGTCGATTAAATGATATGTAACCGCCATGACTCTTATTAGTTATATTCTTAATTATGATGTGTGATGGAACCAATGCATGTAAGGTTCGTTGATGCGCATTATGATTGATGTATTGTTAAAGTCACATGAGTCAAGTGGGAGAATGTAAGAATAATTTAATTATTATAATTAATTTATGGTGACTCATGTGGAATGATGAAAATATTAATGTGAAAGAGTGCAAACATTTATGAATGGATTTGAATATCCAAGTGAAAAGGTGTGATATTCATATAAAGGATACAAGAATTCACGAATGAGTGCAAGTGAATTCTATAAATATATGTAACTTGATGGACGTTACTAACGAACGACAAAAGGGTTCTGTCTCTTCCATAAAGTTTCTCTACTATATAACCATCAAGAGAGGGTATGAGAAAGAATGAACGGGAAAGAGATAGATTGGGAATCGGAGGATTGTGGTTTCTATTCTATTTTCTACTTTCTATCATCATGGTGAAAGGTATGTCCTTTAAAGTCCTTATTTTGTGAGAATCATATATTCCAAGATCCTTTATGAATAGATAGTTTTCTAGTATGTAAACATGAATGTGAAAACTATAACTTACATGAATAATATTTGTTTTTCTGATACCACATGTAAGTTATAGTTTTCACATTCATGTTTACATACTAGAAAACTATCTATTCATAAAGGATCTTGGAATATATGATTCTCACAAAATAAGGACTTTAAAGGACATGAGTTTAATTGTTATGCACTGACGGTGTAAACTTTGTTTACACATACATCCAATCAAAATACAAGAAATTGCCACTTTTATAGGTTAGTTCCTAAAAAATCTCCATAAATACTTACATGGCGTGATTTAATTTGATGCACGTGTAAAATAATTTTACACTGTCAGTGCATATAAATTAAATTCAAAGGACATACCTTTCATCATGATGATAGAAAGTAGAAAATAGAATAGAAACCACAATCCTCCGATTCCCAATCTATCTCTTTCCCGTTCATTCTTTCTCATACCCTTTCTTGATGGTTATATAGTAGAGAAACTTTATGGAAGAGACAGAACCCTTTTGTCGTTCGTTAGTAACGTCCATCAAGTTACATATATTTATAGAATTTACTTGCACTCATTCGTGAATTCTTGTATCCTTTATATGAATATCACACCTTTTCACTTGGATATTCAAATCCATTCATAAATGTTTACACTCTTTCACATTAATATTTTCATCATTCCACATGAGTCACCATAAATTAATTATAATAATTAAATTATTCTTACAGAGTGATCATGAGTTTTAAGTTGAAGTGATAAGTCCAATCTGTTGCTATATATAAATCAAAATGTATCGGGTAATTACATTAATAATTACAAAATCTGATCCAATAAAACATTTTAAGGGTCCGTTTGATTTGCAAAATGAAAGTAGTGGACAGAACAATACAGGACAGTACAAGCAGAGCAGCACAGGACAAACATTTACGGTTTTTAATCCTAGTAACAGTTTTAAAATCAAACATAGTACAACAAAAATTGTCCTGTTCAATCCCCTACTTTTTTAGAGATCAAACACACCATAATTTTAACACCCATATTGATATAGTGATAAAGATGTGCTTAACGTACACACACCTGTTCAATCCCCTACTTTTTTAGAGATCAAACACACCATAATTTTAACACCCATATTGATATAGTGATAAAGATGTGCTTAACGTACACACACCTGTAGAACTATAGAACTACAAGGCTACACTATCACAACAACAATGCACAAGAAATAGACCCTTCTCTTAATAGTAAAATTGAAGTACCTAACTTAAGATAACATTTTTTTTCCTACTGTTTTTTTACCCTACTGTTTTATCCTTTCCAATATGAATATGATCACCGTTAAGGGCATTTTCAAAGGACATATATGATCAACATCAATACTAGATAAAGGCTGGTAACAAAATTGGGTCCTCTAGTTTACCCTTCTACAGTGTGAAAATCCTACCAAACCAACAATCACGTGTATAACTTGTTTGGAACGTTTCCTTAAATCTTTTCATGCTTTGCTATATAAATCGGCATCATTTCCACATTCTTTTGCAACACTTTCTACACTCTTTCTCTTATACTTCTCTCTCAACCTCCTTAGTACAACATGGGGAAATCCAAGAAATTTAGAGGTGTTAGGCAACGCCATTGGGGCTCTTGGGTCTCCGAGATTCGTCACCCTTTATTGTACGTACACTCTGATCTCTTCAAAACTCATATCGCTAAACGTTTTTATTTATGTTTCTTGTTTTGAATTTGGATTCTACAATGTCAAAGTAACACACAATATAATCGTGTTGTCTGTCAATTTACATCGTTGGATTTTCTATAAGTAAAGAATTAAACTAATGGTGTGAAATCCATCAAACCATGTAATTGTATTTTCCCTTAATATCAAGGAATCAAAGCTTGTGTGTAATTCAAACTTATTTTTCCATGAGTCTACATTTATGTGTTATTTGTTGATTCCATTGATCTTGAAATGTTGATTATTATCTTTGTGAACTTTTGCTTATTAAGCCACATAAAAATATACATTGAAGTAATGAGATTTCTTTGAATTATTGCTTATTAGGCCCCATTGAAATATGATTTGAGTTGATGATATCTTTGCTTATTTGGTCACATAAAAATGTGATTGAATTAATGAGATCTTAGTGAATTACTCTTATAACGAGAATGTGCAACTCCATAATCACTATATTAAAATGAGCACTTAATTAATTTCTTTCTACCTCAAATTATAAGCAAAAATTAGTCCAAAAAGTTGATGGATTTAACGTAAAATTTAGACTATTTGTTGATATAGCTAATTAACTAATTAATGTGAAATTTGCAATGTTTATTAAAAAAAGAAAAAGGAGAGTGTGGCTAGGAACATTTGAGACAGCTGAAGAGGCAGCTAGAGCATATGATGAAGCAGCAATTTTAATGAGTGGAAGAAATGCAAAAACAAATTTCCCTATTTCTTATAATAATCCAACAACAAATAACAACAATAACCAAAATTCCTTTGCAACTTCCTCTTCAAATTCTACTACTACTACTACTACCAATAATACATCACTATCTGCAATTCTAAGTGCAAAACTTAGAAAATGTTGCAAATCACCTTCACCTTCACTTACTTGTCTAAGGCTTGACACTGAGAATTCTCACTTTGGAGTGTGGCAAAAGAGAGCGGGCCCTCGTTCGGACTCGAATTGGATCATGATGGTTGAATTAGAAAGGAAGAAGAAAGAAGAAGAAGACGGAGAAATTGTGCCTAGTTCGGATGTATTAGCTTCTGTTGTTGATGTTAATGATGATTCAGAGAAGGCCGTAAAACCGGAAAATGAAGAAGAACAAGAACAAGATGAAGGAAATGATAATAACAATGGATTGGATGAAGAACAAAGAATTGCACTTCAAATGATAGAAGAACTTCTGAATCATTGAATGAATGAGCTTATTATTATCCTTATTATTATTATTATTATTAATATTTATTTGTTTATTTATTTATTAATGAGTAAAGTCTAAAAAGTTGTTGTTCATTAAGAATATGGTGAACTATTGGTTAGTGAGATATAAAAAAAAATATAAAACTACTCTCTCTAAATTTAAATTTAAACAAATAAATGTATGTATTAATTCATATATTTTCACAGAGAATGATTGTTGAAAATTTCAAATGTCGGTTAAAAAATAATTTAATATTTTGACCGATATTTGAAACTTTGAAAAATTTGTATTTTTAATTTCTTTTATATTGAGTAGAAAATATTTATATATTATAAGTATTCTATTTTTTGTTTTGGACGGATTTGAGTCTTTATTTTTTAACTCTCACATTTATATCCATGTGAGGTTCATTCACGACGTTTTTGGAGTTCCACATGTAGTCTGTTTTTATTTTTCATTAGTCTTTTCAATTCGTTTTATTTGTTTGTTTGTCCAAAAATAGAATAAAGGAGAGTGGTACGTTCATTTTCCCTCAAGGTTTGGAACTGTACATGTGCCTATTCTTTCAAATGTCTCTTCAATACTAGCATATATATATGCGGAACATATATATATATATATATATATATATATATATATATATAACAGTGTAAGTAACGTAGGTTGTTGTGGACTTGTGGTTCAAGTTTCATTAATTTTGTGCGTATGTGAAAACCAAATTCTATTGGACTTGGTTTGGACGCTAATTGTGTGCTAATGACTACTGCTCTTATTAATTATCTGTAGGTAACATATTTATAGTCAATATTCAAGATTTTTATAATTGATTTTATTAGTGTGTTATCTAAACCATCCAAATCCAATTATACCAACTCCGTCCGTCCTAATTTATAAGAAATGCACTATTCATATATTTTGTTTTAACCATATTTTTTAAGTGTAAAATATTATCATATAAAATCTTGTTTGATTTGTTTCCATATATATATTTTCAAAATATTGAATTTTTATAATTTTTACTGATACACAATTAAAGATATTTGCAATCAAAATCATATATTAGTAAACATATAGTGATCGACAAGATTTTATATTTTGAAACAGAAGTAGTATAAAACAACTAAAAGTTTAAAAAAAATTTAAAAACTGCATGCTCTCTTTGGAGCAAGCAATCCTAATCCCACTTTATTGTTCACAGTCCCATTCCCATCCATAAAATGCACTAATGATTTCCGCCTATAGACAATAAATTGTAGTAATAATTAGTTGGTGAATAATCCAAAATGCTTATTCACATATTTTTACTAGTAATTTTTTTTATCGTAAAGTGTATTTATTGAAGAAAATGACGTTTTTTTAAAAAAAAATTGAACTATATATCTATAAGTTGGTGATCAACAATGAACATCCACTATCAAATTATATCTCTGACCATCTTTAATATTGACTTGTCTTGCCACGTAAGATTTTGAGTTCCATAGATTTAGTCAAAATTGTTTATTTAAAATAGACAATAATGAGTATCATGCAATTAAAAATGTAAAAATTATAAAGAAAATATAAAATATGGAAGAGAGAGAAATAATAGTTTTGAGTTAAGCAACTTAAAGATGAAATCACAGTAAAAAAATTATAAGTATCATAAAGTTGAGTTGACACATAAATTTACTTAAAATCATAAAACGAGTATTTTAAAATTCTACTATTAGAGATGTTTTATATAGAATTTCATTTAAAAGTAAAACCTCTCATGATCACTGGCATGCATGTTATGTATGTTTACACACAACCCTTCCTCCCCTCACCTATGAACACATTTGACTTGGGTCAGAATGTTCATAATACACACATTTTCACGATTCAATTAGAAAAATAGCATATCATTTGGAATTATTGCATGCATGATATATCAATTTCAATCACACATAATATAACTATAAATCACACAAAAACTTAACAATGTATCTGTTATTTTTTTTATGATTGACGTTTTAAAAAAAATTTGAACTACATATATATAAGTATCTGCTATTCATTTTCGTGTCAAAAGTACGTTACCTAAAAACACATTTAATTAATTAAATTGTCATTTGGGCTTAATCAATTGACAAGCCTTAAGACAATCAATCATGCAAGCACAATGTTCGTATATATGTTTACAATACAAGATCAAATTCACCACTCTATGTTCTCATTAGCATATGCGAGTTATATACTCGCATATGCGATGAAACGTAAACTCAGAGTTAGACCACATGTATTTGCTCGCACATACAAAAACATCTTCTCACATATGAACACCATACTTTAGTTTTCGTCGACTCACGATCACTTACTATTTCAAATTTTCGCACACTACTTCCCAACTGTTAAACCCTTGGATTGGATGCAACTTGCACTTCCTACTCTAAATTTCCCAAGTAACATTTTCACCAGCTACTCCGCCCCAAATAACCTTCCCACGGTAGTTCCATAACCTCTCCTGGTCCTCAAACTATACATAGGCAAAGTATCAACAATTAAGTTCTTTGTTCAACTTGATCACATGTATGGGGTCATGAACGTACTTACAAAGTTGAGACTTGAGAGAAATGTAAGACAATAGAAAGATTAATATATGACATGTGTCATTTTATCTATTTAAGTGTGTATTTCATATTAACATAATCTTTAAATAGAATAATCTATCATGTCTTTAAATAAGAAACTAACTAATTTATATAGGAAAAAAAAATTGATACTTACATGTTTTTAAGATGTTCATAAACATGTTTAGATCTCATTAGTTATTATCATAACATTTATTTTTTATTCATTAAGATATTTTCAGACACATGTTTCCTTAGCTATAAAATTTAAACACACATGCATGAAGGTTTTCATATCTATATACCACATCTACAACTATAGCTTAGATGAATTAGCATGAACCCAAAGGTATTTAAAACCATATATGATATGTCAAAATTAAAGAAACAATATTGCTAATAAGTAGTTAAACCAGACATAGAAAAAAGTCAAAAAACAATATGCTAATTTCGTTGATTATGACAGGACTTTGATCCTATATTGATATTGACAGGTGAAAATTTCACACTGGTTACACCCGCGTACTCAAAATGATCAATTGATCACACGGGGTTAAAATTAATTCATAACTTAATTAGTACTCCGTTGTTTGATCTCTAAAATAAAAATATTTGACAAAATGATACAGGATAGTAAAAAAAAGAATAATATATGATAAATATTTAATGTATATATTGAACCGATTTTGTTTTGTATAATGTGTGATGGAAAAATGATATTTTAATATTTTAAACACATTTTGTTTAGGACAAAAATAGTCTCGTGGTTGAGTTGGAGACAATAATATATGTTTTTGTTCAGTCCTTTAATCCTTAATTTGTCCAGTTCAAAAAACAATTTTAAATTAAACTTTATACAGCTGAAGTAGTCATGTCTAGTATTTTGTTTTTTAATAAATCAAATGCACCGCTTGTTCAAAAAAAAAAATCAAATGCACCCTTTAACTCATACACAAGTCATTCAATAAAAAAAAATTACTAGCTATAGGTCATCTATGACAACCATAAAGATTAACAGTTTTTATTAAATACCGTTAATCTTAATAAGTCTAAATAACATATTAATTGATTTTTAATTTGTCCAAAATTTTATATAAATGATCTATATAATATAAAATTTTAATTCAACCGTCAGTTTTATAAAATTCATTTCCTTTATAATACTATTAGCTATTTGTATAGTACGATGCACAATTTGAGAGAGTTATATATGGTAGACTTAACCTATACAATAAACCTCTCTTCAACAAAATTCGACGAAGGCCCTGCTTCTCATCTTTCTATTTCAAATTAATATGAAATTATTAAGGTGTTAACTTGTGTATCCCCATAAAATTTGGGGTATTTACCCCCCATCTAACACAAAAGTTTTAAGCGATACATTTTTTTTATAAAATACACCGTTGAATTAAAAGTTTATATCATATAGATCATTTGTGTAAAATTTCAGACAAATCTAAAATCATTTGATATGCTATTGAGACACATAAAGATTAACGGTGTTTAAGAAATCACAAAAATTGTTAATTTTGATGCGTCTAAATAACATATCAAATGGTTTTAGATTTGTCTAAAATTTTACACAAATAATCTATATGATATAAACTATTAATCCAACGGTTTATTTTACAAAAATTTATATCGATTTTAAAAAATTTAAATCGTTTGGGGTAAATACCCCCAAATTTTGTGGGGTACACAAGAAAAAACCAATTATTAATAAAAAAAAATTAATATGAAATTATGGTCTACTTTCCAACGCTATCCTTCCCGAAGACCAATGAACCTTACTGATGATTCAAGGCATTGACCCAAAATCGGTAACTCAATTTAAAGCTTTACCATTTTTTTGTTGATAGATTCAAAGCTTTACCTTAATAACTTACACTTGTATAGTCGAGGCTATGATATCCATTTTTGAATGCAATGAGTCCTTTCGTTTAATTAATAGTATTTTAATAGATGAGACAACTAATCTAAAGATTTAAAATTGTTCCGTAAGAAGAAGATCGAATCATCAACCCTTAATTAAGGGAAAATGAACTCAAACCGCTCTACCACTCTTCTGAGATTAAACTTACAATTGTATGAATATACTTTATTAATTTGAATGGATAAATATTTTTTATTTTTTATAAAAAGAAAAATCTCATCCGAAAATATTTATAGAAAGTTAATAATAATTGATCTCTTTAGTACAGGAAAGGAGGGGGGGACATGATTCACGCGTTTTCCTTCTTAGTTAGAGGCATCGCCTCATAACTCATTGAATTTAAGTAATAATAAAACTGAACCTATTGGCAAACAAAAAGGAATTCATCTGTATTCTATAAATAGTGAATAGAAACTTCCCCATCCTTAAATTTGAAATTAATGAATTTTGTAGTAATAAACTCCATGTGGTAGATTTTGTCCCAATAAAAATTAATTCCATGCGGTAGATATTTATAGGTTCTTTAGGTTCTACCATCTAGCTTTTATGTAACTAACAATATATAACATGCAAGATTAAATTCACTTCAAGTAATGAATTTTTGTGTGAGCTGTTTTTCCATAATAACAATTCAGTTCTACATTGATCATTCAATATTAAGTACGATTTCGATGTACTAGCAAGTAAATGATATGAAATTTTACTTGACTTTTTTCTTTTTCTTAACAAAGTTTGTCGTTAGAATGGATTCTCTCCCGTGACATTTTTTCAAGTGAAATTTCAATAATTTAGTTGCACTTCCTCTTGTGAAAATTTCACCGGAGAGAAGCCTCACTCAAAATTCATCTTTCTTCTTTTAAATTTAGATATTAAGTAGTTTACACAAATAGGAAACCAAAAAATATTTGTGATATATCTCAAAAAATGGTCCGATAAAAAATTTGTTCTAAAATGTATCACTTTTAAATTTTTTAATATTGAAGTTTTATTTGGGTTGTTTTTCAATTATATTGTCTAATTAATATTATGTGTATTACTCTCAAATTATAATTTACTGCTTTGTAAAACTGTATTTATGATGATAAACATAATTCAATGGTTAATAAAGATAATTTAGTAAAATTGTGATTCTCTGCTATTCTTGTATAATCTTTTCTTAGTATATTAAATGATTAAATGTGACAGCAATTGTGAACAACGTGGAGAGGAGGAACGAAACGGTGGGAGAAGGAATGATGTTCGATATTCATTTGGAGGAGGAACAAAATGCAGCCGTTTGAGGTCACAATACGGAGAAAGAGAATGATGGCTCATACATTCCATCTTGTGTTTACTTGGATTCTTTTCTTATGAGATGTAGGGCAGGGGCACCCGTAGTAGGGTGGTTGCGTTAGGAAAAGATTTGTATTATGATTGAAAATAGAGTGAACTAAATATTTTGAAACATTTACTGCTATGAGCACTTGTAACATTAAAGGAGGTGACAATAATAATAATGTAATGAAAGTTATGGAGGTTATGAATGAAGATTTGAATGACATTAATGTAGGGATTAAGGGTCTGTTTATTATATCTTGTCTTGCACTAAACAGGCCCTAATCTTATTAATGATCATTGAAAATTCCATTTTAAAATCTGGATGGGGTGTGTGATGCAAATTCGGGGCGTGATTTTGGGCTAGGCCTAATTGTTGAAAAGGAGGTTTTTCTAAACCTGGATCTCGACACTTTAGTGCAATATGTCAAATCAATTAAGCTAATCTCATGAAACTTTTTTATTAGTTAAAATATTAATTTTTACCGGACGAAAAGTTCGAAAAATCCGTTGGAGAAGCTCTTTGAATGGGCCAGTCAATCAGAGCCCAGTAAGCATTTTTGAACATAATTACCGACAACTGGAACTTAAAGGGTATTTTCGTCCATTACACGCTAGTATATGTTATCGCTCACAGTTCAAATCGCTGATTCTTTTTTGTTCCTAAAACCCAGAAATCAGATCTAGGGTTTTACTTCCGAGAAGAAGAAGAAGAATCAAAGGTAATCCAATACTCTCTCTTTTCTCTAACCAATTCATTTCTCACTCTCTTCAGTTTTCACTATCTGAAACTGAAAACCCTAACCCTAATCCCAATCTACAGAAAACAAAGAGAATGGGTGAATTGAAAGATACAGAGGTTTACGAGGAAGAGCTTATCGACTACGAAGAAGAAGATGAAAAAGCTCTTGATTCTACTAAACCCTCTGCTGAAACCGTCAAGAAGTTAGTTTTTTCTTTCTTTCTTTATCTTTTTTATCAATAATCGAGATTTATCGTTTTTTATATACTATACAGATATACTAAGTAATATTCAATCGAAGTAATGATGATAAATTTATAATTGTTTCCAATTTCGCTTCAATTCACATTAATTGGTAGTGTAAGGTAGAGTAGATGATGATGGACCTTTATTTGACGCACTCAAAAATTGAATAGTGAATTCAATTATTAATAGTGTGAAATAGTATGGTAATTGACATTAGACGAGTATCGGACAACTATTAAAATGTATTGTAATCGGCAAGTTGTAAAAACAAATCTTATTTGTGAATTATGGTATAACGCCACATAAAATTAAAAATATTTTAGTTGGTACACAATTATTAATAGTGTGAAATAGTGTGATCGTAAAAAAAGAAAAGCTTGAAATGTTGGTAGAGTGGCCTTTGGCTGTACAAGATTTCCAAAATGTAAAATTTTTCAAAAGCCGCAGTTGAGGTTTGTATTGTGGACGATTATGGCCATTGTGATCTGACACCGGCTAAAACACATCTTCACCTGTCTCACGTTCTTCCAAATATGCCAACCTCTGTCACAACATACATAACGAGAACTTGTAAGGCTGACTGGTTTGAAAGCAGGAAACTTTTATTGTTGAATGAGTTCCCTTGCACTGCCTTTAAATCAATTGCTATTAGTGAATTTGATGTCCAAGAAAATGACATGCCTCCTGCTGTTTATTAGACGGAGTTTGGTCTCTGTTCTTTTCTCTCTGACCCCATTCACATCACATCGAGCACAATCTATTTTTTTTATCTGTTTTCTCATTTCCTACCCATCTTACACATTTCCGTGCCAATATTATTCATGTTTTTTTTATCGATCTCTGTTCGTCGGTGTATAATCATTATAACATTAGTTGCGTTAAGGGTTTGTTTATTTTTATTTGTGTGTGTATATATAAATAAATTACGAATTATAAATGATATATATTTTGTTGTATATAATATATATAATCCTTTTGAGGTAGCGATCTCCACTATCCTATTAGATTGGTTAAATCTTCATTATCAAACAATTTATTTGACAATTTTCTGACGCCACTTTTTGAGATTCTCTTCCTTACTCTGTTTATATTTCTTTTGTGGTGCAGGGGATACGTTGGGATCCATAGTTCAGGATTTCGGGACTTCCTGTTGAAACCAGAGCTTCTTCGAGCCATTGTAGATTCGGGATTTGAGCATCCTTCAGAAGGCAAGTTTTACTATATGCATTCATGACACGAGTCAAATATTGTCGAAGAGAGAAATGATTTAGTCCCTTTATCACAATTTCCTTACTAACTTATTATTACAATGAAGGTGAATTTCACCTATGAGTGTTCACATGTTTTGTTGCTTGTTAATCTTATTAGGTCTCATCTTTGTATTTTATTATTATGATTATTATGATTATTATTATTATTATTATTATTATTATTATTATTATTATTATTCACTATTCTCAAACGCTGTTATGTTTTTTGAATTATCAGGTAATCACTACTAGCATATTCTAAATACATCACAAAAAATGGTTGGTAAACCTTTACATTAAAAGGATCTGGCAGATCATATATACTTACTGAGGATTCGTCCACTACCATTTTCTTTGCTTCTTCATTAGTGCAACACGAGTGCATCCCTCAAGCAATTTTAGGAATGGATGTCATTTGCCAAGCAAAATCTGGGATGGGAAAGACTGCTGTTTTTGTTCTGTCGACGCTTCAGCAAATTGATCCTGTTCCTGGACAGGTTGCAGCACTTGTTCTTTGCCACACAAGAGAACTAGCTTATCAGGTATGCCTGCTTTAATTTGAATGTAATATATCTCCCATGCTTCGCAACAGCAATATGTTTGCTAAATGCTAATTTTGTGTCTACACACTATCACAAACTTATATGTGTACTTGAGTGCATACTTAGCAAATGATTCATTTGGTTTTTGAATTTGTCCAGATTTGTCATGAAGTTGAGAGATTCAGCACATATCTTCCTGATATTAAAGTTGCTGTTTTCTATGGCGGTGTCAACATCAAGGTTCACAAAGAATTGCTCAAGAATGAGTGTCCACACATTGTTGTTGGAACACCTGGGAGGATTCTTGCCCTGACTAGAGACAAGGACCTTGGTTTAAAGAATGTGAGGCATTTTATACTTGATGAGTGTGACAAGATGCTGGAATCACTTGGTCTATTTCTCCCTCCTTTCTTTTATTTGTGCGTTTATGTGATTTTATATCTAATTCTGCTTTTCTTATTTCTTAATTATCTGTCATTTGACCTTTGCAGACATGAGAAAAGATGTGCAAGAGATTTTCAAATTGACCCCCCATGATAAACAAGTGATGATGTTTTCGGCCACACTCAGCAAAGATATCCGACCTGTTTGCAAGAAATTTATGCAAGATGTAATATTCTATTTATGTTGTGATTTTGGATTATCTATAGAAGAGTGGTTTTTCTGTTCCTCTTATTGTTCACTCTGCTGTTAATTGCTCATCATATATTTGCTATTTTTGTTGGATGCCATCAATTTTCTTAAAGCATTTTTGTTGATTTTTTAAGGTCATTTTTGCATATTTTTTCTGTCTTATTGATCCTTTTTTTCATATTAATTTGCAAATAAATGGAATTATAATTTTTTAATGGATGCTATCCTTATATTCTCATTCAAAATCTTTTTCTGCCAGCCCATGGAAATTTATGTAGATGATGAGGCCAAATTGACTCTTCATGGTCTTGTTCAGGTGTGTTTTGTATACTTTGTTTATACCCTGTTATTGTTGATATCTTTGTCTACTAATTTTTACTCATTTGGCACCTTTTTCAGCACTACATTAAATTACAAGAGCCAGAGAAGAATCGTAAACTGAATGATCTTCTTGACGCTCTTGACTTCAACCAAGTTGTTATTTTTGTCAAAAGTGTTAGCAGAGCAGCAGAATTAAACAAGTTGCTTGTTGAGTGTAACTTCCCATCAATATGCATACATTCTGGAATGTCACAAGAAGAAAGGTATTTATAAGTTCTTTTGAAATTGGTGGCATATATTCTGTCTTATGTATTATTCGTAATGCTTTTAGCTGATTTAAGATTTCATAACATTGAAATGGTCTAAGATGTTTTCCAATTGCATCATTCAATTAAGCATGTTTGTTTTTGCTAGTCATTTTTTTAAAACATTTATAAGATGGTAGTTTTTTGGAAGCTGAACTAACTACTGTAGAATGATAGAATTCATTGTATTGTAAGCTTCATTGCATTCTTAGATTCTTTGGTCTCTAAAGTTGATGCTAGTTATAATTCCTCTTCTTAATTGTACATATCATGTATATAAATAGATGATCTTGCTGAGCTAGTTACTCATTTATAAGCATTCTGAAATCTCTATTATATTTTATTTTCAAGTTCTCCTCTTGGTATTTTTTGTGCTGTGTCGCAGAAGGTTTTACCCAATTTGATTGTTCAATTCTCATTTTTAATGAGTGATAATTGATAGGGATATTTTTTGTGAAATTTAAAACGTTTGTGTCATCCAAAGTTATGATTCATGAATCTAGTTGTCCTCTCACTACACAATAGAAAGCATCATCTTGATACAACACGTTCCTTATTACTTAAAGCTAAAGTCTCTTTAAGATTTCAGGGAGATGTAATCTTCACTGCTGGTTATTTAATCAATTGTAATTTGTAAGCCAATTTTTTTTCTAAATAGCTGGATTCTGCATTCCAGAGTCTTTCGTGGTTAATTTACATATAAATGTGTTTTGTTAATTTTATGATAAAATCATATAGATTTATTTGGTGAAAAATCAACAATCTATGTCAGTTGTGTCTTCATATGAAATAAAATTCTGTTAATTCTCTCTTCTCAAGTTCTAGTAATTGTAGTCTTGTTATTTTTTCATGACCAGTTGACATGTCTGTTTTAGATTGAAGCGGTACAAGGGCTTCAAAGAGGGGAAACAAAGGATTCTCGTGGCAACAGATTTAGTAGGAAGGGGTATCGATATTGAACGTGTTAATATAGTCATCAACTATGACATGCCTGATTCTGCTGATACCTATCTTCACAGGGTAAGTAAATTCTAGATGAGATTTTTTTATGATTTGAAGTTTTTGGCTTGTGATTACTGGTTATGGTATGCTTACCTGCTTGTATGTAAACGACCTTTGCTTATCAACATGTGAATTGGTAGGTGGGAAGAGCCGGTAGATTTGGTACCAAGGGGCTTGCAATTACCTTTGTGTCTTCTGCTAGTGACTCTGAAGTTCTTAATCAGGTTAGTTAGGTCCCACTTTCATGGAGATTTAGGAACTTTAATTTTTTTCACAAGTTAGGGGTCTTTTTGGCCAACAATCCTTTTATTAACAAATAGCTAAACTGTGATTTCAGGTGCAATCTAGGTTTGAGGTTGACATAAAGGAGCTTCCTGAACAAATTGACACCTCCACATACAGTAAGATGATTTTTCCCTTTGCTTAGTACTTTGTAGCTGAACAAAGTTTATCAGAACTGGAAGAATGTTTTATGTTTTGCATATAATAAAATTTATTAGAATTGCAAGTGTGATGTCTGCATCTGATAAAGTTTATTAGAACTCATGTATGATGTTTGCATATGATAAAGTTTATTAGAACTCAAGTATGATGTTTGGATATAAGTATATAACACTTGAACCTCAAGAAGAAAATGTTGAGTTGATTATTATTTTCCACAAGTTTGATGCTTTATAGCGGGTTTTATCCTGATCATAAATGTACATTTTTTGTTTACTGCAGTGCCTAATTGAACTTTTGGGACGATTTGGAGGCATAATGAAAATATCTAATGCTAATTGGTTAGCATGTCGTCATTTTGAGTGTTTTGACAGTGAGTCTTTAATGGAAGATATTCTTTAAATTGTAACGATTATTAGGGAATTTTAATGGCTCCTGAGTTTGAGAGCAGATTGTTTCAGTTATTCCATATCTTTTTTCTTTTTTGAAAGAGTTATTCCATGTCTTTGTAGCAAATTGTATGCTCCGGCTACCGTTTCTTATTCCATATTTTGTAGGTCAGTGTAGCTTATTTGTAATTTTATTGACTTTATTTATTGTAGTGACACACTGTTCACGCCAACAAGTTTAATTTAAATGACTTTAATCCCTCGATTCCTCGACAGTGTAGTAGTTTGGTCGTGATTGGTTTTTTTTGGTAGATCATATATCATCAATTATTCATTGCTTGGCA
Organism: Trifolium dubium; assembly: GCA_951804385.1. NCBI lineage: Eukaryota > Viridiplantae > Streptophyta > Magnoliopsida > Fabales > Fabaceae > Trifolium > Trifolium dubium. Next base: position 33,144,364 of record OX638075.1, on the reverse strand, counting down.
CAGCCAATTGGGTCTAGATTATTGATTGTTTGAGATGAATTTTTCAATGCGATTTTAGTAGTTGATGTCTAATTTAGATCAAATCAGTTTCCCTATATTTTGAACCTTCAAATTAATTATACTAGCTGTTGAAAAAAAGACTGTTCATTTGCATACGACAGTGAAGGCCTATAGTCGGTAAAGAAGATTACGAGATTAGTTGTGTTAGAATGAGAGTTGTTATGGTGCATAAACTTTCTTCTTATGCACCATGCATAATTCTTATGCACCGTGCATAAGTAATGAAAATTGTTTAATGCATCCCTATATTGCTTAGCACACCTCTTAGATTATTTAGCGCACCCCTTAAATTTCTAATGCACCCTCTAAAATTTTGAGGGTGCACTAAACTATTTGAGGGTGCGTTAGAAATTTGGGAGGTGCACTAAAAATTTGAGAGGTGCACTAAGCAATCTAGAGTATTTATGCATGGTGCATAAATATATGGCTTATGCACCATAACGTGTGCCGTGTCAGAATCATTAGAAAACTTATCAACCCACAGATCCTAATAGTATATGGATTTAACTCTTCTCAAATGTGTTTTATAACCATTTCAAAATTAATGGTGATAGTTATCCATGTACATGTAATATCAATTAATTTATTTATCTCACCAAATGACCAATTAATCTGGATGGTCTATTCCACTATCAACTATTGAGAGAGTCACTGAATGTCAATGAAGCTCAGAGGTTAGACAAATAGCATCATGTGAGCTCCCATTTTTTTACATTTTTTGTGTGCTGGAAAATGAAGGGCTGCGATGTTTGAGGCGCCACTATGATTTCTTACCCCTTTGTTAAGCTGTATTTCATTCTTGTGTTTTTCAGAGAGATTAAAAGAGGAAAGCTTAAGGTTGGGAAATACATCATGAACACTTTGAGAGTAAGATAAGAATCATTTTTTTATCTTTGTTGTTGAGATTGAGAGTGAGAATCATTGTTTATCTTTCTTGAAACTAGTTTTTTGTAACTCATTTGTATCTCTTGGAAGCATTCATTGACAGTGAATTGGAGAGCTTCACTATTCTAAACATAAGTCAATTTTAGTCCGAATTGGATAAAAAAAAATTGTGTATTTTATTCATCTTTACTCTTTTTTTATTTATTATTTTACCTGAATGAAATTTACTTACACTTATTTATTATTTTGCCATTGCCTTTGACCCACAGACACTTGTTCTTGGTGTAATTTGAGTTAGAGTTTTCACAACATGGATGTTGAATAACATTCCTTCAATTTTGTTCTCTAATTTATGTGATTGGGTTCAAAAGGATTGAAGTTGTGTAGCCAATTAGTCTTATTAGAAACTGAATTAGAGGAAAGGAAATATCAAATATTTGGATGGATAAGCTCGTAGTATATAAGTACATCAACTCGTTAAAGTTTGCAATGTTTCCTAGAAATAAATATTTCAAACTAAACACACAATATATCACAACAAATGAGGCTAAAATAAGGAAGCCACAAAGTAGAATCCAAAGCCATATAACAAACAATACTCCAAAGTCAGAAGCCAAGAAATCATTGGAACTTGGAAGAAGTAATTTAGTTCACAAAATTGTTTCGATGTTTGAATATCTTTGAGGACTAATAACATTTTCATTTATAAGCTTTGAAATGAAACCCTTACATCTCTTTGTACTATTTTATAATAATGTATCTCACAAATGTGAACCATGTTTTCCTCTCCTTTTAAAAGGTTATTCTTTTAAAGGCCATGTTTATCCCTTTTATATAATTAACACAGTTTAAATACGTGGTTAATTACGTAAAGTAAATGGTTAATGATATTATATTTTCCCCATTGATTTTTTAACATGCAACACCGTGTTATTAGCAAACCATTTCCAAAATAGAATATGTAACTTGATCATGTCGCTCACAGGTAAACTTCAATTACAAAACCACATGCATTATTATTATAATTATTATTTTGGACTATTCAATCAAAATCGCATAATACACCACATAGTACAAATACAAAACCGCTAAAAAGAATGAATCTGCTAACAAACTCATAACATCACACTCATTAGATTTCAACGGCAAATAAATCATTCTAAAGCCAATTGAAAGAAAATTAGTCCCTAAAATTACAAAGGAAATTACTCTATATTTAAAGAAGTCACTTGTTGCACTCTATAATAATTTGTTAGAAACTTGATAAAATGCTTACAGTAGTTGAAACCACCAGATAAATTAATTTTGCGGAGTTTGGGAAGTGGCGAGAATTAGGATCCTCTACAAGGATAGTATAATATTTAGTTTTAGCTGCGGGAGAATTCAAGTTGAACTCTTCGAGTAAAGGAAAATAATTAAAGATAACAAAGAGATCATCTAAGCTGACACTACTAATTTTTGAACAAGTTATAGAGGTCAAATTTTTCATCTTTTTGGACAAAACTTGCAACCCAATTATTCTAGGAATAATGAAACTTTTGGAGAGATTGAGTAATTTGATGTTGTCTGTCTAAATTTATCTTTTGGAAAGCGGAGATTTGGCACAGAAGGTCATCTATATTGGATAAGCCCGCCATCACGTTGAGTGATGTGATGTTGGGGAACCTGTGGAGCAGACGAGGTAGTAGAAGACGGTTGGTGATAGAGAAACTGTTTGGAGAGGACCGATAGAGACTTCAAATCATCACTATTGAGTAGGAATTTGACAATGTATTCCCATAACTCCTCTGGTAAATGAGAACAAGACTTTGCTGCTGCTGCTACTGCCGCCATTATTACAAACAGAATAACATTTTTTTTTTCTTTCTTAATTCATTCACTCACTAAGCCATATGATTGCATTAGAATTCTATTTAAAGCTAGTATGTGCTAATAAAAGAAAATCCTACCCTCCTATATTAAAACAGATTTGCTTCCTTTATTTTCTCCAATTCAAAACAGAACTACATCTTCTTTTTTTTCCTCGCATTAAAACAGATTTCCTATATTATTTTTCTTTTTCCAAACAGATTTCTATTTCTTTTTTTGGTCAGGTAGCCTAGTGGTTAGAAATCCACCTCGTGAATAAGTGGACATATCGAACTCTGGTCCGTACAATATGTCCAACCAATTGAGTTAACTTTTCCAAACAGATTTCTTATAAATAGAAACTATTAATTTTTTACTAAAGAAACATTTTAGTCAATACAAAAAAATAAAAAATTCACTCATTCATTCACATATTCACTTTTAAGGGTTGAAATTTTAGCCACTAAACAGAGCCAAATCGAATGAATTTTGAGACACGTGACAAATAAAAAATGAGACCCTTTTAATGCAAAAAACAAAAAATTAGTATTTTTCATTAGAAATGATAAAAAAAAATGTTCATTTTTACATACACATAAATATCTCAACCACTAAATCATCAACCACATTATAATAGTTTTAACATTTAGTCAAAAAAAAAATAGTTTTAACATATACTTCATCAAAAAATATACTTCATCAAAAAAAAAAACATTTAACATATACTTTTAAACATGTACTACAAATATTTTAAAAATACATAACAAATCATCAAAAAATACATAACAAATTATAAGGCCTTGGGCGAAGGGCTGTCTTGTCCTTACTTAAAGTTGCCCCTGCCACTCGGTTACCTAACAAAAAAAAACTATTACAAATAGTTATAAACCTTTATTCTTTTACTTCTTTTTTAATTTTATAAAAAAATTAGCTTGAGGGAATGGTGCTCCGCTCCAAGAGGAAGTTCTCACGCCTCAAAGAGAGCTAACAAATATATTTATATTTACCTTCCTCTATAAACAGTAGCGGGCTCGAACCAAAACATCTTAAATTTAAGACCTATCTTCTGACCACTAGAATAAACGGTTACAAACCTAATCCAATTTCTATTTTATGAGTCAAAACGAAAAATATTTGATTTTGTTTAATGTCAACAAATCATTAAGAAAATAAGATTAAACAAAATCACAGATTTATTCTTATGAAACTTGTTCCAAACCACATGCATGCAGCTTAACAAAAGGAATAAATTCAATATATTTAATGAACCCATGCATTATATCACTTCGTGGAAGTGTAGAAACATTATAACTTAACTCTTTAATCAAAAGATGAAAGCAAAACGAAGTTCAATATCAGAATACAAATTTCGCATAGAAAGTAATCAAGTTCTGCAGAAGTCCTTTGAGCAGAGGATAAATGTAAAGTTGTAACTTAGATTAACATAGATCATATGATAAACCTTGAACTGTATCACATTGAAAGTCGCCAACCACATTGACCTCTTGAAGAACCCTACAGTTCCTCAAGAGATTAGTAATTGATCGTCTCGGCCGATAAATTGACAGAATAAAGTAATCTTGCGGAGGTTGGGAAGTGCCAAGAATTGATCATCATTGTAAAAAACATTACTCATAAGTTTCCTATAAACAATATAGGATGCTTATGAAAACTACGAATCCAAAACTGATTACTAGAATAAGCGCCGTTGAGGAATCCCGAGAAGATGAATTCTTGGAGTAAAGGGAAACAATCAGCAATGAAGAAGAGATCATAATAGGTGATCCAAATAGTTTTGTTACAAGTGAGAGAGGTTAAATTTTTCATCTTGTTGGACAAAGCTCGGAACCCATTTACAGGAACGTTGGAGGGGTTGGAGAGTGTGAGTGATTTGAGGTCTAAGGGGAATGTGGAGATTTGAGTAAGAAGCGTGTTGTAGGAAACTCTTGCGGCGGTGATGTTGAGTGACGCGAGGTTAGGGAACCTTTGGAATAGTCGAGGAAGGAAAGGGACTGTTTGATCGGTTATTGTGGCGGAGAATCGGAGACGGTTGGTGATGTTGAGAAGTTGTTTGGATAAGGTGGATAAAGACTTCAAAGTGTGGTCATCACCATTGAAGTGTTCTAATAAGATGCACTCCCATAACTCATCTGGTAAATATGGACATGCTGCTTTTGCCGTTGCTGCCATTGTTTGTGGAACATTCAATTTCAATGATGATGGTATTGGTGCCACCATTGTAGTTACAAACTCTCTCTTTCTCGATATACCCAAGTGACAAATTCATCATAAATTCACACACATTCTTCGATTTCAACATTTTTTGTCAGTTGAATTAAGATTTCTCAATCTTTCTTTCTCGAAATTAACTTAAGTTTGTTTCCTATAAATATATTTGCAACCGGATGAACATATTGGTCTGATAAATATTTATATAATTGTTTCAAACCATTTTTTTTTATCTTTCTATTTAGTATATATCTCTTTAATTTTAACAAACTATACATATCGCTAAAAAGGTTTTTTTTTATCAAAATTGTTATCAATTTATTAATTCTGCTAAAAAGGTTTTCAACAAACTATACATATTTCGTCAAAAAAAAAAAAAAACAAGCTATACATATCTTTCTATTTAGTACTATCTATTACTTAAATTATTTTTATCAAAATAAAAAAAAAATACTTAAACTATTTGCTCCTTACAATAAAAACTAATTATTAATTTTTTTTGGTATGGTACTAGTTATTAATTAATTCTGCATCATATTTTAATTCAAAATTTAACTATAATTATTTAAACTACTCATTATATTTGTCAACCAATATCATCCATATATTCCGCCACATCACCTTACTTTCTCTAAATGACATGGAACATTAAATTATATTTATTGGATGTTAGTGTAAAATTAGTTTCCAATGATTATACATATCCTTTAAACTGTTAATATCTCTTGTTTTGCTTGCCATTTCACTTAATAATACTGTTACACCAAGAAGGTCAAAAGAAACAGTTAGAAAGCTCATGAAGTTAGTTAAGAGTAATTAATGTTAGTTACTAGCATACAAGGTACTATCACCTACATTAATGTGCACCTTAGCTATAGTGAATATATTTGTAACACTAATCCGACTCTATAAAACATTCTCAAATAGACAATTGACTTTTAAAATATTTCAAAAAAGTCTACGACTCTATTAAAATATTAAATCGATCTTTATATTTAATCACTTACTATGAATTAAGTCCTTATATTTTACAACTTATTACTATCAATTTGGTCCTTAACTTTATACACTTATTCTCAATAAAATTTAGTCCCTGACTAATATAAGTAAAATTTAACAAAGTCCCTATTTGGAATGTTCATAGAGTCATGGTCTAATTTGAGAATGTCTTGCAAAGTTATAAAGTTGGAAATAATTTGATGGTTTATTCCTAATTAATTAATTAATTAATGAGAATGATACTTTCATTCACATTACTCTTCATAATAACATAGTATCAGTTACCCTTCATGCTTTGATTTTTTTGGCGTTTTCTTGCTGATTTCCTTAATCATCAAGTTTATATATAGATTCCATCTTCTAGGTGCATATTCTATTTTCTCATAAGTTTAATATCAGAATCGGAATTTTGCATAGAAAGTAAGCTCTGTATAAGTCCTTTCAGCAGAATTAAGATAATAAGTGTAACATTGTAACTTAGATTAATAGAGATCATATGATTGAATTTTATAAAAAACTAAAGCATTGAAAGCTAATTAGGGTTGACTCAGAAATAAATAGCCAATCGCCAATTCTGCATCAATTTTACTACTTTTTATAAAGCTTAAATGCAAACAATATATAATATCTAACTAACTCAATGCATGTGTTTGCTTTTGAAGGAACAACCAAATTGAAAATAAAATTCAATTAAACTATAAATCTATATCATAAAACACTCTATGAAGCCCGAACATTCATCGGAATAGGCGTATCCTAGTAGTTTCATCGATGCTTGACACTGATATGACACACTGACACTTATGATTACATTGAATTATGTCAGTTTCAAAATTTTATCAATGTCGGTTTGTGTGGTACCCAATGTCCGCTGGTGTCAATCACTTTGACATCTTGAAGAAGCCTACAGTTCTTGCAGAGATTGTTAAAAGATCGGCGAACGGTGAATTTACTAGATAATGTAATCTTACGGAGTTTGGGAAGTGCCAAGAATTTACCATCATCATACCAAAAACTTAAATTATTAGTATTATAAACAATATGATTCCAATTATTAATACGATGCGTAGCAACACTAGGCATCACATTGTAGGGGATGTATTCCGTGAGGCAAAGTTCTTCGAGTAAAGGAAAACAGTCAGCAATGAGGAAGAGATCATTCTCGCTGATATGAACAATGCTGTAACAATTGAGATAGGTTAAATTTTTCATCTTTTTAGACAAAGCTCGGAACCCATATAAAGGAACTTGGTAGGGTTTTAAAAGAGTGAGTGATTGGAGATTTAAAGGGAATGTGGAGATTTCGGTTAGAAGCATGTCGTAGTGGTAGGCAACGCTTGTGAAGGTGGTGGCACTGGTGACTTTGAGTGATCTGAGGTTAGGGAACCTTTGGAATAGTTGAGGAAGGATTGCTTGATAGGTGATTGTGGCGGAGAATCGGAGACGGTTGGTAACGGTGAGTAACTGTTTGGAGACGACAGATAGAGATTTTAAAGTGTATTTGTCACCATTGAAGTATTGTAAGATGCACTCCTACAACTCATCTGATAAATATGAACATGCTTCTGTGGTTGATGGTGGTGCCGCCATTGTTGTTACAAACTATATCTTTGTCGTTATATATATATAGAAGATTGTATGTTAAGTTACCCTGAATTCAAACAGATTTCCTATAAATATATTTGCAATGGGATGATTATATTGGGCTGGGCTCGTATAAATTTTTTCATATTATTTTTATTTCTACGTACCAAAAAAATATATTTTAATTCAATCACAAACTGAGATACACATTTAAAATTAATCTTTTTCATTTTCCTGACTTGACAAAAAAAACTTTCAATTAAAATATCATTATACAACAAACTGGACAACTTATGCATGTTGAACATCCATTTCCATGTTTGTCAAAACTTGCTGGTTTTACAATTGCAAAATGAGTGACCTTTGAGCTTAATTTCTCTTCTATTGAGATAGTTTGCTCATTATAGTTTGTTACACATGTAAACGTATGATCAACTATTCGTTTATTAATCAATAGTTGAGATTACTAACTTCTCTCTTCAAATAAATTGCTCAATTTATAGAAACTACATCCATTCATTAGTGATAAGATTCTAAGAACACATTACATCAGTATAATGAGTGTCTTCCTGAAAAGTGAAACACTAGAACTTAAGGTGATGAAAAATTAAATTAATAACTTAATAAGTAAAAATGAAAAGTAAGAAAACAAAAAACACCAAAAAAAAAGAATAAAAGTAAAAAAATGATGATCCAAAATCACAACTTGAATTCACAAAAGCACTCAGGAAGAGCAGAGCCCCTTCCGGCGACAAACTCGTCTCTGTGAACCTTCCATAGCGCCTGCATCAACTCTTTTCCCCTAAGACCTTGTGAAGTTAATTCAGCAAATCCTCTTCTGCTCAAAAATAGAGTTTTGTACAACCCTTTGAAAGCTCTCATTGCTGCAACCATCTTGTCCATGTTCCCAAAATATGTAGCCATATAAGAATCACTATTAATAGATATATAATAATCCAAAGCAGCTTTTGTATTGCCATGCATGCTTGTGAAATCTTCTTCATTGAGAAGGCTAGACTTGGTGAATATGTTCGTGTAAATATTGGTCAATCCTTCAATTTCCATCAGACCATCTCCAGCTGCAAGATATATATTAGTGGTCGGCGGAATGGAAAGAGATTGAAGTATTAAAGCCGTCTCGTTAGGTGTAAGGGGACATTTCCCACGTTGTCTCCAAATGCGGGCTAACTCTCCAGTCCATGGTTTTCTCTCAACTAGTGCTACCGCTGCTTCTACGGCTTTGATGGAAGCAGGTGATAGACCAGGGTATTGGCATTGGCTGTATGCAACCATGTCGGGCTCAAAACGAAGATGGAGTGACAAAAAAGGTTTAGGTATTGCATCTAGAAGCTTAGAGGCTTTTGTTTCCAAGGGTTTGGCGAGACGTAATGCCTTGTAACAAGCTTGACACAGAGCAGCTTTTGCATACAAAGGATATCTGCAAAGGCATAAGAAAAACTCAATTACAACCGTGAACGATACTGGGGATGGATAAATAACAGGATTTAACAGAAAATATTATATTTGAGCAAAAAATATGATATACGGGGAAATAGAAAAAAGGAAAAAAAGATACACAGAAACAAAAACTGAATGAGCATGAAATTGAATCGAGAATATTTTAGATGGTTATGGTTTCAAAAGAATCTAATCTATGGTCTTGAACAAAAAATGTAGAGCTGTCGCATAATAGTAGACAGAAACACGATGCACAATCATACCTGTCCCTTCTTTGGGACATTGCTGGTGTGATTGAAATGTATTTGTGTTTCAACAAAGATGGCAGAACGCTTTCAACATAATCAAATTGGCCTTTCCTTTTGCTACAGTCCACTTGAACAGGTTCTTTTGTTGCTATCTCCGGAGGTAACGTTTTGACGACTTTGACAAAACCATTCATATGTTGAATGAAGTAATCTAAATCATATACATCCGCAAAACCGCTGTAACAAAATCAACAAATAATCATTATTTCCAGTATGAACTTGCAAGTAAAAGCAATTCCACATAAATGGAAAGATAAATTGCCTTGTTTCATTCCAATATGAAGCCACTTCAAACTTTGGCAGCACAAGTGTTGCATTTAACAGCCGAGCAACGCCCACACCGTCACAGAACTGAAATCACGAAAGACTTCATCTCAATTTCAAGGAACAAGCAAAAGATTATCAAACATCATCAAAGAGTCTGGTATTGAAATTCAAGAGTTTTCTTCAAGTACTCACATCTCTTCGCATCTGATTGAGGCCTCCGTAGCAATCCACTCTGATATATCCATTGGTTTCCAATGGTAGAGCTGCACCATTTCAAGAATAAAAAAAACGAAAGCAATGTCTGCAATGAAAGCCAATTAAGGTTGATTCAGAAAATAAAAAGCCAATCATCAACCCTCATCGCAGGTCTCAAACTAACTAAACCCTATGTCCCTATCCATCGCAAATTACATTAGCCAAATTAAGAAATCCTGAGTTCAACTTCCAAGTTTTAACATCGCCGAAAAGCTAAGCCTTTTCCCCAAATTCTAATCATTCAATAATAAGTAGATCCATTCCAAGTAATATCAAAAAGTTTAATCGGTGAAGCATTGACACAAACACATACAGAGAACACGACACTAACACCATTGTCAGTGTCATGTTGGTGTCAGAAACTGACACCGTTTCAGACACGAGTTCAATCTGAAGTGTCAGCAATGCTACATTTAATCATTACCGACATTTATAACTATCCAAATGAGAAACAAGTGCTATGCTTATGAACTCATTTTCACTAAATCAGTCTAGTAATCACAAAATTTCATTATAAAAACCAAATTTTAACCTTCAAAATCTAAATTTAGTAGAAACAAATATAATTTGATCAAGCAAAAAAGTACCTGTTAAATGCCCTTGTAGCCACCAATTGCAAGGTCTCCATTCGACGAGTCTCCGAACACTCCATATATCAACCTCCCCTCTGCAAACCCCACCAATTCATAAATCAGCAACAAGAAAAAAATTAAATTAAATTAAATTATTGCATAAGATACTAAAGTTTCCATATAGAAAATACCCAGTTGCAAAGTTGAAATCTTTTTGGGATATTAAACTGAAAATGAAAGAGGGAAATTGAAATTGTGAAGCTTACAGTGAGGGTTCTCCAGAAATTGGATTGAGAGAGAAAGGGTAATGAGGCGATAGCAATGTCAAAACGACAAAGAGAGTGAGTGAAACGACAACGATGGTGAAAAAGGGTTTTACAGAGAAAACGACCATTGATTTCACAGAACTGGTGATAAAAGTGTGATCTCTCTATGTCTCTGTGATTGCGATTAGAATAGAAAGAGTGTGGAAGAGAGAAATTGATATCATGTATGAATTATTTTGGTTCCTCCATAGATTTATTTTAGTTTTATAGACTAAAATAAATTATATTTTTATACCTTAGACTAATTTTTTGTTTTTTTGTTTTAGATTGGTCTTTTAAAGTAAAAAAGTTAATTTAATCCAGCGCAGATTGACGATTTGACACTGAGTTTCCACGATCTTTACAACTACTTGATGTTAGATTTGACTTCCAAATCAAATTAAACTACCAAATAAGAAAAATCAAAAATATTTTTAAAAAAAACTACATTATAAACTTTCGTCTCATATGTGCTTCATTTACTAGATCCAATTGAAGATGGTGATTCAAATGCTTTTATTTTAATTCCTTCTACAATTCTTACTTAAAAAGGTTAATTTTTCTTCTTCTTTTCTGGTAAAGTAAAAAGAATGGTCAAAAAAAAGTGTTTGGTTTCTATCAATTTTTCAAGTTTTGTACCTACAAATTTGTTTATTTTAGTTGTAATCTCTAATATGTTGTTATAGGGAGTAGGGACTACTATAAAAAAAATTAATAACTAAATGCACTCTTTTGAAAATGTTATAAAAAATTAAAAATTGTATAAAGTAAAATTTACACCAATTCGTACTACTAGCATACACGAGAAGACCCTTCCTCCTATAATATACTTCTGACCAAACTAAAGTTGTGCAATGAGAAAAGATGCCTACTCTCTCCAACCTCCTATAACAAGTCAGGTGTATGTATCCCAAAATAAACCAGTAAGATTGTATGGACAGAATACATAAACACAAGATTTTTAGTAGCAAATGCATGTGAAAAACACAATAACCTTGAGAAAATTGGCAAACAACAATTTCATGACAGTTAGAGAGCCTCTAATCGAAGTATATTCGTGTTTGTAACATTGAAGAGGAAAACTAAAGCGGAACCAATTTTTTTATAACTACTCAACTTTGTCAGAAACAATTCAAAACCACAGCCTGCAGTGTATGATTTTCAGGTTTCCTCATACTCTTGGTTTTCATGTTTTGAGTTGTGCTCTAGCGGCGTTGTGAAACAATGTTACAGGTAAGTTATATATCATATTCATACCATGAATATAATTTGCTAACACAACTTGGTTAAGACAGTGATGAAATTTAACAAGCATTGCTATCCTTTCTAAAAGGCGGAACTTAACCCAACAACAGTTGAAACTTGAAACATTAAATATAAAAGCTACTATTTATAAGGAAAAGAAATGAAGGAATTAGGTAAGCTCAGTCTATAACAAATTCTATGTTGTCTGCTATCTACTAACAACAATCAAACAATTCATTCAAGAGGACATAACCCAAAACAGGTGTGATATTGATGAACTTCATGCATTGTGCTCTTCAACATCTCCATTTTCACCATTTTCAGCAGCTGCCGCGGCAGCAGCCATCAACTCATCGAAGTTTGCAGTCTTCCCAAGTAATATTTCAATCTAAAAACACAATTTATCACAACAAATGAGGCTTAAAAAGAAACTCATAAAGCAGATTCCAAAGCCATAGGCTCAAAGGTATAAAACAAAAATATTTTTCCACCCTTACCTTGGCCTTTTGGACAGGTCTACCTCTGGAATCGTCTTTTATGTCAACTGTTGATGTCATGATTTCTGCATAAAGATTCAGCGATCAAATTTATTTATTAGATCAATTGAATAGCGGAAAGAGAAAGGGAGACATTTTGCTAAAGAGGAAGACAGTAACTCACTCTTTTCAACAGCAAGACCATTGTTTTTCAAAATTTCAGCGACAGTAACCACAGTGGCAATAGCTGTAACAATAATGTCAAAAATGGAAATCAGAAATAGGAAAGACATAACCAAGAAAAGATTCAATATGTAAATCAGGAAGATACTAATGCCCAGTTTAAATTAATTCATAAACAATGGAAAAACGCTTAACAAGTTTACAGGTAGGTACCTAGGATCGGTTTGGTTCAAATGAGTGGGAGAAAATAGATATTGGTGGAAGAAAGGGAAGGGGGGGGGGGGGGGGGAGTAATTTAATTAGTTATTTTCTCGATTTGGGGGAGGTGAGGAGCGATAACCCATTTTTTGTTTTAGTACACAGAAAATTTTTAAACAAGGGAATGACTAACTTACTTTTTATGCCCTTATGACTTTTAATATTACATTTTATGTAAGGATATTACAGTAAATACAACTAAAATTTTATCAATCATTTTATCTACCCTACACATCCCCCATTACCGAGAGATTCAGATAGCTACCGTCGCCTCTATTTCCCTCAAGTCAACTCTAAGAAGAAATGAACAAGCTTCTGAAAAAATGTGAGACGTAAAAGTTGATTTCAACTTGTGTTGAAAGATATTATTGTTTCTGAAACAACGAATCAAATTAAGCTGTTATTTTAAAGACTAAAGTTCATCAAAATAAAAGATTGTTTTCCTACAAGTATTTGTTGAAAAGTTCATCCAAACAGACTCAGTCATTTTAAATCTGGATGTTGTTTACTATTCTACTATCATTAGGGAATACATGTCACCTTTAAATCCTAGATCAAAACTATATGTGGAGAATTTACAATCAAAGGGGCCTTTGGAAGCAGAACTAAAACAATCCATCTAAAATCTTAAGCCTTTTTTCTAAGTTTATGTAGTGCTCACTAGCCCAAGCCCCAAAGATGCTATGTGTGACAGCGTTGGAAAAATTATGTTACCTACAGCTTATTTGGGGCACTTGGAGGGAGTACCAGTCAGCATTATTAGCAAAATGTTTAAAGTAAGCACAGAATGAGACATGACATGTCACAAGATACTTAAAATACATCCATTCTTCAATCAAAAACATAGTATTTAGGGTTTATATGATTTCAAGTTAACAAAGAAGGAAATAAATACAGCACTAAACCAATCAATAATGTTACGACTCAAGATTCAGAGTCAAATTTTATTGTTTCTGCTATCTTAATTCTCATTACGATCCCATTTCCGATACAAACAAAAACAGCATACAGAGCACAAGTTACTTTGAAATCCTATTCACATTTATCGTACATATTCAAACAATAAACCCCTTCAGTTTGAAGTCCTATTCAAATCCTTTTACCTTCAAATATCAATTTCTCTTTACATATGACACCATTAGCACAACCAAAATAAAAATCCCTTTATGAAAAGGTTCTAGACCCCAACAAACTAAAGCATAAACAACTCCTTACACAGCTATTCAATCTAAGAAGCAGTATTGTCAAATAGAGCCTATAATTACGCTATAGTGTAGTAAAATTTGAAAAAATTGTTATTCTTCGAGATTCCACAATACACTATTCTGTACAAAATATTGTCAAATAGCATCTCTAGAGGTATAATTGCGAAGTAACATAGCGGAATTTGAACAAACCACTAAATTTTTGCAAATGACAATACTTTGTACTAAATTGCATTTCATTATTTGTTCCACACGAGAAAGCCTTAAAAGTTAAAACCTAAACATAGACTACCTACAAGATAACCCCACAAATCAATAACATTGTCCTCCCAAAAGCAGCATATAAGCTATTCTTTAGTTTGTCAAATTTCTTAATCTCACATAATTAAAGTGATAAATGCAATAAATACCTCAAAACTCAAACAAGTTAAAAAGTAAATAAATCCAAATTATAAAAAAAAAAAAAGCCCAAACATTAATAAATAAGATTCAGTTCCAAGATTTTATACCCATTCCAAGTGCTGAAAGCTCAACCTCATTGTGCTGCTGCATATACCTCTGCAAAAATTAAAATGAACAAAACAAAATTAACTAAAATTAATATGAATATGAAATATAAAAAGAGAAATCGTTGAATTGATTATACCTTAGCGAGATTAACGTAAAAGAAGAGGGGTTTTTTGGTATTGGAAACTTGAATGCGATTCTTCTTAATAGAATCAGAGATGTTGATGTTGTTAACTCCTTCGGTGATTGCTTCCATTGTTGAGTCTGTGTGTGTGTGAGAGGGTGTGTGAATAAGTGAGATGAAGAAGAAGAATACAACTGAAAACAGAAACCCTAATCAAATCTATGTTCGTTTTCTGTTGTTGAAAAACGTGGTAACTATTGGGCTTACTCATGGTTCTTTATGGGCCGTATTCTGGCCCATTACATTAGGTAAGATAAAAATAATAATTTGTTTTCTATAAAAAAATGTTTTGTAATTTTTTACCTAAAAAACTAATTAACAAACATGCATATTGGACATCAAAATTAAACACATTGTGTATGGAAAGAATTCACTTGAGACGAAATAGTTCATCATACTTATCTTACATATTTTTTGTTAGAGATTAATCGTTGTTAATGATGGTGAAAATTTCGTATATTAATAAAAAAACATCGACGTTGAATGGTCAAATAATTATGGTCAAGTGGATAGTAATAAACTTTTGTTTTTTTTTTGTTGACAATAGAAATAAATTTTAGTTGATGTAGTTTGAGAAAAATAGAGTTGAAATTGTGACTCGAATAATTATTAATCATGTTTTATTGATCTCGAATTATTAAAATCCCTCTTACTATCAGGAGTTTTTGTATTGGCCATGTAAGCATAGATACTCTCATCTCATCTCTCCCATCAAGAGCTTTCGTGTTGGCCATGTCAACTTGAATACTCTCATCTCATCTTTATGAAGTCATTAACTTCATTTGCGCTTTGTAGGCCGCCGACAAATTTAAATTTTGAATTTATGTCAGTTTATAATTATATTTATAATTCATTAGAAAAATAAGACAAGTTTGATAATTTTGTCTCGTGAATTTATAGCTTTTCTTTTTATGAACAAGCTTATAGTTTTTTTTTCTTCTAATTTTATCTATGTTATCATGCTTGAAAAAATAAAATACTAGTTATACATATTTTTTATGTCATTTTTAATTTATCAATTAGTAGTTAATTCAACAACTATATTTTATTTTTGAGTAAAATAACAACTAATTATTTTATTTCAAATACAAATTATTTTAATCAATTAATCTATCCACTATAAACTCATTCATTATAACTAACGTATCAATTATATATTATATTTTGCCGAATAAAGCCTTAATAGATGATTCATTTTTGCCTACTTAAAGTCATTTTTAAACTTGACCACATGAGAACGGTTGAATAGTTTATCAAACTAAATTTGGATCTTTCTACAATTTTTTGTATTCTTTCTATTCCAAAATAAATGTCAGTATGTCACATATATTGAATTTCAATCGTGTTACTTCTTGTACAAAAGGTGCTACCTGATTGGAATTGATAAGAAGGAATACAAAGAAAAACCTCTAGAGTTGGTATTAGGTGTTGTTATCTATATATACACGTGCATGCTAATTAGGCTTAAGTAAAGGAAAAAGTATTTTAATTTTTAGGTAAAAAAGGAAAATAAAGTGAACCAAGTTGGTTTTGTGCTTCTCTAATGTGTATCCATGATCTTTACTAATACGAGAATCATTCATTTTTAACGTTAGGTATATATATACGAGCTTACTATATTTTAGTCACAAAAAAAAAGGTATATATATGACCTTGCTATATTATTTCTATGTCATGTTTTGTCCAAAAAAAGAAGTTAGGTATATGACTTAGTCTGATTACATATTAGCACGCACTACTATTTATTACTTATTCATGCATCTATGAACTTTTCTTTAATAAGCTTTTGTTTTGTTCCTACAGTACACAGAATAGATAGACACTTAAACAAATTTCGTTTCTTTTTTATTGATCTATCGTTTTGTGGAAAAATCTGATTATTATTATTATTATTATTGATCTATCGTTTCGCCATCTCTTCTACTAGTATGTTAGTCCGTGCCGTGCATAGGATTAATTTCTTTTTAATATTATTTATTAATTCATTTTAAATTATTATTTTAAATTTATTTTAATATTTAATAGTGAATTTGAGATATTTTTTTGGTAAACCAAATGTATCCTTCGCACGCAACTCTAAAGATTAATCCACACGAGATAACTGGAATCCATTTAAGGGGTTGACCTCTTCTAACAAATGTTTCTCCATACGCACCGGCTAGAGATCAAATTCGGGACAAAATGGTTAAGAGACCCAAATATCTACCACTTGTACCACACTATGTTGGTGTGAATTTGAGATATTATATTTTATGAGTTGTTTAAATATATATTGTTGAAGTAAATATATTGTTTTGACAGAAATTTAGAATAAATATATTCAGAATCGTATAAATGACATTGAATAAAAATAAAAGTTATATTAAAAAAAATATTATTTACAAAGTTTTTTTTTTGACAAAATATTATTTACAAAGTTAAAAGTTGAATGTTAATAAAACAATTTTGAATATTTAGAATTCTTAATATGACAAAACTTTGTCCTCGTAACATAACTCATGTGGTATGAGCTAAGGGACGTATGGGTTGGAGAGGTCCAGAGATCAATTCCTGGGGGAGCAATTTATCTTTCCGATCTACCAAAAAAAATATATCACAAAACTCTCACATTGTGATATATTTTTGGTCCCTATAATTATTCTCATAATTTATTTTTTTATGGTTAAATATGTTTTTGATCCCTATAAATATACCAAATTTTGGTTTTAGTCCCTCTAAAAAATTTCTTCGACTTTTAGTCCCTATAAAATTTTTCATCTTCACATTTGATCCCTCATTTTAAGTAAACTCATAAGTAGAATTCATATTTTTGAATAAAAAGTTTGTAGAAAAGTTTTTAAAATTATATTGATCTCTCTAAAAAAAATAGATATTATATTTTTAACAATATAGGAATTAAATATGAATTTTTAAACTTTTTGTGGTTTAAAATTCATATTTAATTTATGTTTGGTTAAAAAATTCCAATTTATTTAGGGAGAAATTATCGTAATATTTTTTACATTTGTGCACAACTTCATTAAAAAAATAGAAAGGTTATATATGAGTTGATTCAAAAATTGGGATTGAAAGTGAAGATGAAAAATTTTATAGGGACTAAAACCAAAATTTGATATATTTATAGGGACCAAAAATATATTTAACCCAAAAAAATATGTAAAAATAATAGATAAAAAAATCTTAGAGAAGTTCTAATTGAATGACACATAAGCAAATTTTCTTGAGAATGCATGAGAGAGCTCCGTGGAACTATCGTAATGTATATAATAGAGATAAGAACCTCTCCCATAAAATAAGGACAAAAAATCATGATAGGAAATATTTGAGGGACCATAACCTGCTGAAAATTGTTTTAGGTACTAAAAATGAAATTTTGTATATTTATAAGGACTGCAAATGTATTTATTCCCAAAAAAAAAATCTAAAAAAAACATGCTAAGAATGCAACTGAATTGCCCTAAAAAATGAAATTTTGTATATTTATAGGGACTGCAAAGGTATTTATTCCAAAAAAAAATCTAAAAAAAAAACATGCTAAGAATACAACTAAATTACACTAAAAAAAATATCTAAAAAAATATTAAAAAAAATCTTAGAGAAGCTCTAATTGAATAACACATAAGCAAATTTTCTTGAGAATGCATGAGAGAGCTTCGTGGAACTATCGTAATGTATATAATAATAGAGATAAGAACCTCTCCCACAAAATAAGGACAAAAAATCATGATAGGAAATATTTGAGGGACCATAACCTGCTGAAAATATTTTTAGGGACTAAAAATGAAATTTTGTATATTTATAAGGACTGCAAAGGTATTTATTTCCAAAAAAAATCTAAAAAAAAACATGCTAAAAATACAACTAAATTAAGCTAAAAAAAATATCTAAAAATAGTAGATAAAAAAATCTTAGAGAAGCTCTAATTGAATGACACATAAGCAAATTTTCTTGAGAATGCATGAGAGAGCTCCGTGGAACTATCGTAATGTATATAATAGAGATAGAGATAAGAACCTCTCCCACAAAATTAGGACAAAAAATCATGATAGGAAATATTTGAGAGACCATAACCTGATGAAAATTATTTTAGGGACTAAAAATGAAAATTTGTATATTTATAAGGACTGCAAATGTATTTATTCCAAAAAAAAAAATTAAAAAAAAACATGCTAAAAATGCAACTGAATTGCTCTAAAAATTGAAATTTTGTATATTTATAGGGACTGCAAAGATATTTATTCCCAAAAAAAAACATGTTAAGAATACAACTAAATTACGCTAAAAAAATATCTAAAAAAAAAATTAAAAAAAATCTTAGAGAAACTCTAATTGAATGACACATAAGCAAATTTTCTTGAGAACGCATGAGAGAGCTTTGTGGAACTATCGTAATGTATATAATAGAGATGTATATAATAGAGATATGAACCTCTCCCACAAAATAAGGACAAAAAATCATGATAGAAAATATTTGAAGGACCATAACCTGCTGAAAATTGTTTTAGGAACTAAAAATGAAATTTTGTATATTTATAGGGACTGCAAATGTATTTATTCCCAAAAAAAAATGCTAAGAATGCAACTGAATTACCCTAAAAAATGAAATTTTGTATGTTTATAGGGTCTGCAAAGGTATTTATTCCCAAAAAAAAAATCTAAAAAAAACATGCTAAGAATGCAACTGAATTACACTAAAAAAAATATCTAAAAAAATATTAAAAAAAATCTTAGAGAAGCTTTAATTGAATGACACATAAGCAAATTTTCTTGAGAATGCATGAGATAGCTCCGTGGAACTATCGTAATGTATATAATAATAGAGATAAGAACCTTTCTCACAAAATAAGGACAAAAAATCATGATAGAAAATATTTGAGGGACCATAACCTGCTGAAAATTGTTTTAGGGACTAAAAATGAAATTTTGTATATTTATAAGGACTGCAAATGTATTTATTCCCAAAAAAAAATCTAAAAAAAAAACATGCTAAGAATACAACTAAATTACGCTAAAAAAAATATCTAAAAAAAATATAAAAAAAAATCTTAAAGAAGCTCTAATTGAATGACACATAAGCAAATTTTCTTGAGAATGCATGAGAGAGCTCCGTGGAACTATCGTAATGTATATAAATAAATAAATAGAGATAGAGATAGAGATGTACCAAAAAATAAAAATAATATATATATATATATATATATATATATATATATATATAATTACTATATTAAAAAAATATCAATGGACTTTTTGGCTTCATCTCGATCTATCTATATAGAAGTGCCACAATTAGAGGGAAATAATATATGAACTCCACACAAATATTTTACGATGGTGCGTATATAATCAAATAGTCCACACTCCACATTTAACTGTAAGTGTAAAAAATTTAATTTGCTATATCTTCACTTGAAATTATTTGAATGAATTTTTTTGGCATAGTAAATTATTTGAATGAATTACTATCAAATAACTTTGAAATTTTATAAAATTTTGTAGTATTAACCTATTCAATAAAAACTTTTAACTTAACTTTTTTTTAATCAACTTTTAACTTAACCCACCTAAAATGTCATCTCCCAAAATTGAATGAAAAAAATGGGACGATAGATATTTTTAGGTTGAAATGACACGTACCTAATTATATTAAAAAATTACAACTTTGACATATTTTTTTATTGTTTTTAATTAAGTGTATTTTCATCAATTTAAATTTATAAATCTTTCTTTCTTTTCACTTTCTTTTCAAACAAAACCTAAAATTACTGATTTTTATTATAAAAAAAAACCATGTGCTCATGATAAAAACACTAAAATGGCATATAAGAATTTAGGGCTGAGCACGGACCCGCCATCCGACCCAAAACCGATAAAACCGACAACACCTTGAAGCATTTGGTCGGGTGTGGGTCGGGTCTCGGGTCAACAATTGTGAACAATCGGCCATGTACGGTTGTATACAGGTGGGTGCGGGTCGCTAAAAATTTATTTTTTAATAACCGAAACCGACCGAAGACCTACTAAAATGCAAATTTAATCAATTCATGATATCTCTCTCCCACCCACTCTCAATCTCATATATTCTTTGCTTTGTTGTTTTTATTCATCTTTGATATATAAGAAAAATATATTATATTTTAAAAGCTTGTAATATGTTGATAACGGAGATGTGAAAGATATTATAAAATTCTATATCTATTTTAATTTCTATTTCTCATCTACTAGATATATTATTGTGTTTGGATCTACAAATTTGAAATAAAATAACTGCATCTACTCTTTTATCATTTGTTGTCTTGTCTACGAGATATTGTACTATTTGAAGAATATGATTTTTCCGATCAATTCTTAAATATATAGAAACAAAGTTTCAACTTAAACCGTACCAACCGACCCGTTCAACCCGCCATCTGGATCGCCTGACAACCGAACAAACCGAAGACGTAGACGGTCGAAATTAGGTCCAAATTAAATGGTTGCGGTTTTTATCGGTTTTATAATTTTCAGCCCGAATCCAACCGAAACCGACCGATGCTCACCCAAGATTATTCTAGAGCTTGCATTTGGTGACAAAAGATACCAGTAATTAGGAAAAACAAGAATAATCCATCCCAATCACAATTACCACAACTATGTATATCTCTAAACATGTAAGCTCACGTGTCAGGCCCCACATGACACAATCCTAGTCAGCAATATGTGTTTATTGATGTTGACAGACAAAATACGTATCTGACACGTATGACATATACGGACACGTGGCAGACATTGGTAGCTTCTTGATGTCTATATAAACCGCAGTACCATTTTCGTTACTTCCGTGACAAATCTTCTGTAGCTTGTATTGTACCAAACATAATTTACTTCCATTTTTCTACATTTTTTTTTTCTTTAACAATAATTTGTGATCACGTTTATTTGTTTAAAAGTTCATATCATTTTTCTATATTTTTTGTCTAAAGTTTTCATCTTTGTATTTGTTATTTGGATAATCATTTTATTTTCTAGTTAAATTGAGTGGGGTTTGAAAAAATTTTCTTGAGAAAAAATGAAGGAAAGTGAGGGAAACCCTTTGCACCTAAAGTCAGTGAATCATATCTCACTCATATGCAGATCAGTTGAAGTGTCAATGGATTTCTACCAAAATGTTCTTGGTTTCTTCCCAATCAGAAGGCCTGGTTCTTTTGATTTTGATGGGGCATGGTAATTTCACAGATACATAAAAAATAATTCTAAGCGTGCGGACAAATACGTCTAAAATTCATATACAACTGCGATGTTCTAAATTTGTTTTTAGATAAAAACGCCCAATTAATATAATAATATTGTTATTCCTAAGTTGAGTTAGGATTAATATATCAATATAATTTTTTTTTGATTTCTGTATAATGTTTTTAACTTTTTTTTGCAAGATTTTTCAATTGAAAACAACTTAGAAAGAGAAATTATATTTTTCCCTCAAAAATAAATAGTTTTTTATAGAAACTAAACTTTTGGTTGGTTTTCTTGATGAATTTTTATTTTTGTATGTGGTGGTAACTTACTAATTATATTTTATATATATTGTAACTTATTAATTTGCAGGCTATTTGGCTATGGTATTGGAATTCATCTGCTAGAAGCAGAGAACCCCGAAAAATTGCCATTGAAGAAAGAAATAAATCCAAAGGATAATCACATATCTTTCCAGGTCAGATTTTCACTAAACTTTATCTTATTGATTGTTGATTACGTTTCAAATATGGGAAAAATGTTACTTAGAAACCAAAATAAAAGACGTACTTCATTAGATGATGAAACTTGATTGAAAAAATACATTGAACCTAATGTGACACATATAGAAAAATCCAAATATAAAACTTAATATAGACGAAATCATGTTCATTTGATACATATAATATAGAGAGAAGACAAATTACTCATGTATGATATCATAGACAGTTAGACACGTTTATGCAATGTTTTTTTAAGGATCCTTATCATCTACTACAACTGTGCTAATGTTTTTTAAGGATTCTTAATTATATAGTTTATTGAACTGTGTAGCAGCTATAGTGAAAGATCAAATATAGTTGATTCATTAGTTGTTGAATAAAGAAATAAAATAAAAATTGCTGCAAGTCTCTTCCACTACTACACGTCAGTTTGTTTGTTATACTATATCTAGTTCTTATTATAAGAAAATTTTGACATTTTAGATTCATAAAATGTTTTATCTAATTATAAGAATCAGATGGAGTAGTTTTTTATTTATATTATATTGTTGGTATCAGATTTTCATCACATTTAACAATGATTAGTCATCATCGTCAAAAAATTTGTCAAATATTTGTATGACGTATGTTTTGGATTGGGTTGCGGCTTCGCTCGGCCCATGTCGTCGCTGCATCCAAGCTCGCGTCAGAATAATTGGTATTTACCGCTGATCATAATTTTTTCAGCTTTTATTCTGATAATCATTAATAGCGAGGACGCGACGGTCTCCTTCCACTAACAGCCTTAAAAAAGTTGAATATTTTAAATATCTTAAAAACTCAAATACTATTTTAAATATTTTGTGTTTGAATTTGTTGATGTGTATGTAGTGTGAGAGCATGGGGGCAGTGGAAAAAAAGCTGAAAGAAATGGAAATCAATTATGTTCGAGCAACAGTAGAAGAAGGTGGAATTCAAGTGGATCAGCTATTTTTCCATGATCCAGATGGTTTCATGATTGAGATATGCAATTGTGATAGTCTTCCTGTGATTCCATTAGTTGGTGAAGTAGCAAGATCATGCTCTCGTTTGAATCTTCACTTAATGCAAAATCAGAATCAGCAACAACCACAAATACATACTAACAAGATTGTTAAGTGATTATTTTATTATTGTTATTCATGTCATTTGATGTGATCACCAACAAAGTATCTTTGTGTGAGGAAAAGGTTGAATGTTTATGAGTCATGAAATTGTGCTTTTTTTTTTTTATTTTATTATGGCTTAAACGTCATTTTAGTCCATGTATATACGCGAAATTTTGGTTTTAATCCCTGTATGTGATTTTACTCCAAAACAATTTCTGTATCGATCAAATTTTTTGTTTCTGGTTTCTAAAGCAAAAATCTGCAGAAAAATTCGCAGGAAAATCTGCAGGAAAATTTTCCTGCAGATTTTTGCATTAGGGACCAAAAGCAAAAAAATTGGTCGATACATGGACTGTTTTGGAGTAAAATCACATACAAAGATTAAAAACAAAATTTGGTATACATACAGGGATCAAAATGATGTTTAAACCTATTATTATTTTCTAGTTGTCAATTTATGTTGTTTGTTCCTACTTCCTGATATGTTAAATATTAATAAATTAATAAATAATTGGCAAATTGTTCCTACTCGAAACAGAGTGGCTCTCTTTTTTGATGTGCTGGTCTTTATTTATTTGTTTAAATTTTAGTTTGTTTAGTGATCTACGTACTTTGATGTGACTGCAAAAGAGCGTGGTTATATATATATGTGACTTAACTAAGTACAAGTGCAACTTTATAAATTTGAGCTTGAATAGTTCTCTCTAATTTTATAGTACTAGCTAGCTTGTTTTGTTTGTGCCAATTGTTAAATATGGATTGAGATTAAAAATAGTTTTAAGATTTTGATAACCATAAAGACACTACCATTAAATACTCCCTCGCTTAATCACTTTGATATCGAAGAATATATATAATATCATATTTCATGAACATGATTACTTATAATATATCCAAGAAAAGGCATTTTTTGAATTTGATTCAACTAAAATGTCTTATTGCACCATTTATTGTTGATTAACATATCTAGTGGGAAGACTATTGATAAGCATTCACCTTAGTTTGAGCCCCATGGGTCACGGCCTTACACTCCTATTGATGTAGAAAATTGGACCATTATAAAGCTTTTAATTTTGAAGGATTCACCTATACTTGTAGGTGTTGGTTTGCAGCTATTAATATTTCGATACAATGAGGTATTTTAATTATAATTTGGAGACTAACTACATATTACATATGTGGTCGTTTTAGTTAAACTATAAACAATTTTATTTGTTTAAAGAGTAATTGGTCACCCAATATCTTAATTCTCAAAGTATTATTGATTTCATCAATAATTAATAATGAATTGAAGAAAATGATAACAATTTTGGACTCTTTAAATAAGTGGTTAAAAGATTGATTTTTGACTTTTGATATTTATATAATTTTTTGAGCTTAGATTAATAATTTTTCATGAGTAGTTAACTGTGAGTTGTCTAATCAAAATTAAATCAAATGATCTAATTAGTTTGTATGTGAAATTTTGCACTATAACAAATCCAAGTTTACCATGTCTGTTGATTAATTAAAATCAAAAGGGAAAAATGAAACAGCAAATATAATATTCATAAAAATAACTCACGTTATTTAGAATAGACGTGAATTGCAACATTAATCGGTTTTCTCATCTTCAAAGGTTATTTTATTTCATTAGGTCCAAAGGGTTCATAAAGCATCATAGCAAAAGAGAAATCCACTAGTAAATGTATTATGTACCAAACCAGACTGCAGGTAAATTTTAGTTTGTCTAGTAAGCAACATTTGCAATACTTTCATCTAATTTTTCCTACTGAAAATGCATTGCAACATTACATGAATAATAGTTTGTTCATTCATCCTTCTTATTCAAAGGGCCTAAGATATCATCATCTATTATTTAATTGAATATATAATTCTTTATATATTGGAATGGATGAAGAGTTAAATTTAAATTTACAATGTCTGTTGATTAATTAATATCAAGAAGGAAAGAAGAAACAACAAATACCAAAATATTCATAGAAATAATTCACATTATTTAGAATACATAACCTTATATACTAGACATAATTCTCCGTATGATAGCCCAAGTGGTAATAGCTGAGAGACATAAGTTGAGTAAAGGAGATCCATGATTCAAATATTGATGGAAATATTTATCTTCCTATGAAAAAATATAGGCATAATTAACATTAAATACCACTCACAAAAAATATCATGGGCTCACATATTTAGAATATATATTAGTATAAGCTACCGTCCCCTAGCAAGCATTTTCTCATAATTCTCAATGGATTGAAGCCTCTGAAGCATGAGCTGCTGCCTAAAGTTCTTAATGAAAGCATCAGCACTAGCATTTATATCTTCTTCACTTGGCATCCTCTCTAACTTCTTTGTTTGATGGTTCACTTTCTTCTCGGCCTCATTCGACGACGATGACGACGATGCAGGATTTTTCTTCTCTCTCAACTTGTTGATCTCTTCATTTCCTTGTTGGTAATTTTGGTTTGATGGTTGGGAATAGCTCTTTCTCATAGTTGCTCAATTTAATTTAGCTTTTTATTTTTTCTTTGTTGTCAAAGAAAAAAGTTTTATTTTGTGTTGTGTATAAAATGGAATAGATATGCTTGCTTTTATAGCCTCACATAATCACATATGCTTGCTAATGATTAAAGATTATTTTATTGGAATGTACCAAGAAATTGATGTTATGCAGTTTGTAGTTCAAATGTTGGTGTTTTTTTCAACCAAGTCACCGATTTGGTTTGACTCTACCTTGGTTTCCTCTTCAAACCAAAGTCAAAGATGGGTTATAAGGTTCGTGGAAAGTTCTAAGCACGCTTCACAAAGGATTAGATAAGGTTTTTTTTAATGATACTCAAAACTTCCAAGTTTTTTTTTGTAGTACTGACTGTACTTCTTCCGACCTTGTTTAAGTGTCGCAGTTGACCAAATTATACATTTTAAGAAAATATGTATAAAAGAAAGAGAGAATATGACTTTTATTAAAATATCCTCTATTTTTATTGGTAGTGGACATTGAAATATTAAAAAATAAATTTTTGAATGTATTTTTTTTATCTAATGATTGTTTTAAAAGATAAAATAGTAAAAACTAATTTTATAAATAGTATAACATATTTATTTTGGGACAAACAATTTTGGTAAATAAGACACTTATTTTAAAATGGAAGAAGTATTATATTTTTTGTTCGAGTTTAGCCTACAATTTTTCCACATGATGATGAGTTGCCATGTGGATTAGACCATTCAAAATCCATTTGCGGCTTAAACATGATCAATGCTGGAAAGTAGCAACTATTCAAATCATGTTTGGTGAACTCTCTTGCGTAATTGAATTCAACAACAATTGTCTGTAAATCCAATTAATCAATAGTAGTATATATTACACCTATTGCATCACATTTATAGTTATGCAAAAGATTTGAAGTTAAAGAACTATTCGTTTTAGTGGTACAGACATGACATATAATTATAACTTATAATAATTAGAGTTTAAATTTTGATATATCTACTTATTTATTTTTAAAAGTATAATTTTAACAACTAAAATATTAGATATAGAAAACAAAAAACAATTAGCCTACTTAATAATTTCAATTTTTTTTTATAAAAAAAGTTGCCTAGTAATCATGACTTAATTGTTTGTTTTTCTTATTATTTTTTTTATTATTTGAATTTTGGGTTGCAGAATAATATAAGAAAAGTTATCGATGGCTTGTTTAGAATGGGCTTAAGCCTCTGAAAATGACATGAATTCTATCCTATATGCTTAGGAACAAGATATGGGTTAAATAATATTTTGTTTACAGAATGTGTAGATAATGTGATTGAACTTATTATAATTAGATATCAATTGATTTTTGTTTTTTTAAATTGATCACGATTTGTCTAGAAATTATAGCTCAACTAATAAATATTAAAATTGTTAGGTTGGACATCGTGACTCGAGTTTGAACCCAAGACGTTACAGTTGTATGTGAGTTTAATTTCAATGAATTATCACTTCATATAAGACAGAAAAAAATATATCATAATTCCCTCTATACTTCACCATCTATCAAGAGTTATTTTCTCACACACATAAAACAGAGTACAAGAGATCAAACACCTTTTCTAAGCGTTTGACCTAATAATTTTAACATTTTTTACCTATTGGACTAAGACTACCACACAATATTTATGTTTTATTATATATTCACATTATGATTTTTATTTGTCAAATTCAAATACTATTAACTAGTGCACCTCATACAATACTCAAGAATCTAAATTGTTTTTTTCACTAAATCTATTTTTTTTTATATAATGAGGGAGTACTCTAGTTAGTAAAACTTTTGGGTAAAAAAAAAAACTGTAAATGGACTCCACTATTATTGGGTCCAAACTCCAAATAATATTCTAGAGAAAACTTATAATTAACACAATCCATAAACCCTCTTGTTGAGTGGTGAAGATTTTCAAGAAAATGAAAGCCATGGAAGCATTACACATGCGGTGTGTACTTCCACTATCCATGTCCAAAAATTCTCTCTTTACACCCAAAACTACAACCCCATTATCTGCATTACCAATTTCAAACCCACAATTCAATTTAACCTTATCATCATCATCTTCTCAAATTGCTACTGTCAGAACAAGAGCAGGTTGGTTTTCAGGTCTTACAGATAATAAGAAGAAGGTGAATTTGCCTGATACTGTTAAAGCTGGTGACCCTGTTCTTCATGAACCTTCTCAAGAAGTTGATCCTAATGAGATTAAATCTGAGAAAGTGCAAAAAATTATTGATGATATGATTAGGGTCATGAGGAAAGCTCCTGGTGTTGGTTTAGCTGCTCCTCAAATTGGAATTCCTTCTAGGGTTAGTTTTTTTTATTCTTGATGATTTTTTGTGTTTTTTGATTTAACTTTACCTGTATTCGTCAAGAACTGACCCGAACTAGATTAAACTGGTGGTGAAAACAAAACAAAAAATGTATTGAGTTTTTGGAAATTAGGATTTGGCTACTCTTAAGTGAATTTAGAGTGAAGTAAAAAAAAAATTGTGAATTGATTTTTTCAACATTGATGATTTGTTATCTGCATGTAGATATCAATTGTTGATCTTATTTACTTCAAGTGCTGCTTAATTGAGTTTTAGATTCTAAGGGAGATAGATACGAGAACTTAAGCACTTTTTCATGTTTCAAGTTGATAAAATAGAATATTGTAGTTTACTGCTCTCTATTATTACATTGGATTGGAGGTGCATAGCTTGATTATGGTTTTGGGCGGGGTGGAAGGGCGTGAGTCTTGACTCTTGAGTGGTTATGGTTAGATTGTTGAATCTATTCTATTCTATTCATGTGTTTTAAGTGATTTAATTGGTGAAATACAATGAATTCTTCTTCAATATTTTTAGATTACATTCCATTTTTCCTTTTGATTTAATCTCAAAATATGTTGAATGATAAGAAAAGTAATTTGTGCCTTTTTCACACACAGTGTAAGTGTGTCTCTATTGAGCATCTATATAGACAGAACACCAGATATGATATTATTGACACTACATAGATATCGTTAATGATGTTAGAAAATGGAAGTGATTAAGTATAATCACGTGTGTGGTGTCATTTTGGTGCCGGACGTTGACACGCCTTCAATGGTGCTTTATATCTGTGCACTATTGGTAATATTTATTCATTCATCATTACGATTTTCTTTATCATGGTATTGCAGCTTGAATAAGTAATTTGAAAGTGAATCATCTATTTAATTATGAAATTGTAGGGTGATGTCAATTTAGTCTACAAATTATTAATATTTCAAAATAGTCGATGAAGTTGAGTTTTTTCAATCATATTAGTCTTTTTGGATTGGTAAATTTAGGCTCTGTAATTGTCTTGTAAGAACTAGTGTGATCGAGAGATTGGAAATAGTTAATTTCAGGTATTAATTTGACAACTGACATTGCTCTACAGTTTAGAACTAAATTGGTGATTTACTCAATATTTTGAAGGAGCTAAGTTAATTGATCAAGTCATAGAAGAAGTAGGTTATTTAGAAGTGTTAATCACACTTAAAATAAAGAAATAAGAAGGAGAAGAAGCAAAAGGGGTGAATGAGCTCCATTTAGACTGAAGTTCCAATAGATTAAGGGTGTACTTTGTTAAGGCTGAGAATTTAGAATGAAAGGACTTCGTGACTGCTTGCTTATAACAACAATAATAATGTGGGGAGATTGAAAGTGAATTTGTAGAACTCACTCTCACAGTTTCACTCCAACTTAAAAAGTTTTTTCATTTATATAATTTGAAAGTGAGTTTGATTATTGTCTTTTCATGTATGCGCTATGCAGATTATAGTTTTGGAAGATACCAAAGAATATATTAGTTACGCCCCAAAGGAAGAGATAAAAGCTCAAGACAGACGACCTTTTGATCTTTTGGTATGTTCTTAAGCTGCGAAAAAGAGAATATTGATAGTACATATGTACTTCTGTCTTAAAGGTTCGTTATTTTAATATGTATTTCATTGCTTTCTCTTGAGCTAGGTGATCCTAAATCCCAAGCTGAAATATAAGAGCAACAAGACTGCCCTATTTTTCGAAGGGTGTTTGAGGTGTGGCAATATTTCCCTTTTCTGTTTTCCATATTTTGTTTTTTCGTTAATTCACTTATTCAAGCGTGCAATAGTTAAGCATCTGAGATGTGAATTAGAATTACCACATTGCTCATTTGCTTCAAAACTGATCTAAAATCTGAAATTTTGATGTAATGTTAGTCTAACTTACACACCCTATATATTCTGATGAGAACCTATTTTTCTTATGTTTTTATAAGTTGGTGTCCGTTATCTGCGATACTTATGGTGATAGAAACTATAATGTTCAATTGTTATATAACATCTTGCAGTGTTGATGGATTTAGAGCTTTGGTGGAGCGATACCTTGATGTTGAAGTTACAGGTTTGGATCGTAATGGTGAACCAATAAAAATAACTGCTTCAGGTTGGCAGGCTCGGGTTTTGCAACATGAATGTGATCACTTGGATGGAACTCTATATGTTGATAAAATGGTACCTAGAACTTTTCGAACCGTAGACAACTTGGACCTGCCTCTTGCTCAAGGGTGTCCGAAACTTGGCCCTCGATGACACAGGTTTCCAGACTCTGCTGCAGCCGCCTCAGACACGGCCATCAACACAGGTTTTTTGTGCATGTTAGTGATGATTTTATATTTGTAGATCATAAAATCTAGATCAGGTTCGATATTTTTGAAATAGTCTCAATTTAAGAATGATCAATTCTCCCTCAATTTTCTATGCCGAATTTTGTCAAATCATTATAATTCCATTTTTTATGATAAGCCATTTCATTTAAGTAATTATGTTTAATTGTTATACTAGCTAATACGGTAATACTAGAAAATTTTCTTATGGCCGCGAGAACTTATGCATTCATGTTACAGCATTTCTCAGCTCAGATGCAAACTTTTATACCAATTGAGCAAAATTTGCTTATTTCATCCTCCAAATAAGATGGAGCTTCTTGAGCCTTGGTTCCATCCTTGAGAGTTTGACTTTTAGTCTTCTTGAAGGTCGACCCTTTATCAACGAATTCCTCTTTGTTTTTCTTTCTCACATTCGTTTTCAACTTCTCCCTCATTTTTTTTCTTCGTCCTCCTCATTTTCAACTTCTTCCTCATGTTAAACTTATTCATGGTGTATAATTATTGAACTTCTATATTCTTTTTTAAAATGAAAAAACAATATAGCAGTCAAAAATTTATCTCTCAAAATAAATAGAGAACTCTAAATTTGAATCTGGCATCTGCACATTGCAACTATGAATATTCTTGATTCTTCTAAACTTTAAACCATTTGATAGCTAAATATAATCAACAAAATACAAGTGAATTGAGGATTAACCTCCTCTTCATTTCTCAAAAGAAATAAAAAACTTCATTACTAAAAATTTGTGTTTTTTTTTTTGGTATAGAAAATTTGTGTTTTTTTAGCAAGATATTAAGTTTTCTTAATTATAAAAATAAAATAAAGTTTTCTTAATGTCAATAAAATTTTGGATTAGTCTGTTTTACCAAGTTATCTTTAACGATTTGACGTAATACAAGAACACAAAATTTGACCGCCCACGTTTAACTAACCGTGCAAACTTTGGAGATAAGGATGATCAGTTAAATTTTTCATATGGAACCCAATCATCTGTGACCGAGGATATGTTTAGATTTGCTTTTTTTTTTTTAGTGTGTTTAAAATTTCACCACTTAAATAAACAAATGTGAGTATTAGGTTTGAACTCTAATTTTTATATATTAGATTGCAAATATTTTGTCAAATGAACTAAACTTAAACTCACGGAACAAATTCAATTTGCTCTATTTGAGCTTATTTATAGTATATAACTTTTGTGGAACAATTTTGTTAAAAATAAAAACTTTTGTGAAACAATTCTCATAAGTTTTATTTTTTGTTATAAACACATAAGCTAAAAATAATGTGGCAGTAGACACTCCAATCTCGACAATCTCAACAAACAAAAGCACAAAAGTTTCAAATTTCAATTGCTATATCACTTCATATTGTTTAGAGAGTAAAAAATAATCAATTAATTTAAAAAATAATCTTTATTTATGATACACATAATTATAACCCAACTATTAAATCAAAACACAAGAAATAAAAAACTTAATTGAGACACAAAAGAAGTTCATAAAAAATAAAAAAGACAAAAGAAAAAAACAGAGAGCCAAAAATTCACTGCTCTGCTCTATTTATCATCTTCTTCTTCTTATGAACTCAACTCAATTTAATTACCAAAATATCCTTTTCCGGCAACCAGAAAATATTCTACAATGATGGAAATTCAACAAACTACTTCGATCAACGTTTACCAGGCTTTGACCGTTGACCCTTTTTTCCAAAAGAAGTACATAACCCACACGCAGAGAGTTTTGGAGATGGTGGTTCAATCGCCGGCGAGACTTTT
This sequence comes from Trifolium dubium, assembly GCA_951804385.1. NCBI lineage: Eukaryota > Viridiplantae > Streptophyta > Magnoliopsida > Fabales > Fabaceae > Trifolium > Trifolium dubium. The sequence goes on along the minus strand of OX638075.1, from coordinate 33,111,726 downwards.
CCGGTACGGTATCCTCTGCCAGAACCGGTGGAGTGGCTCATTTGAAGCTCTTTGAGATTATTATTCTTCTTATTATTAATACTCTTCTGTTGCTGTTGTTGTTGTTGTTGTTCAGGGCTCTGTTTTTGTATTTTGTTTAATTCTCCTGATAAGACTCTATCATCCCAAACAAGACCAGATGAACCTGATCTTCTGAATGATACTTCTGATCTTGAAAGACCAGCCATGCCTTTCTATCTCTCTCTCTCTCTCTCTCTCTCTCTCTCTCTCTCTATATGTAAATATATATAGAGCTTTTTTTCTCTATCTCGTAGTTGTGTGTTGTGGTTGATTATGTATATGTTTGTGTGTGAAAAATAAAATAAGAAGCGAGAATGATGAATGGTATTAGTAGAAATTAGAAAACAGAAGAGAGAGTTGGTTGATGAAGAAAACAGAAAAGAAATGGCTATGGTTAATATATATATACACACACCAAGGCGGTGCAGTCAATATTTTTTTGTTTGTTTGTTTCAACCGTGTATCATGCGGGCAACTATACATACACTCCCATTCTTTTTTTTTTTTTTTACTTGTACATTTTAAAAAAAAAAGATATTTGTTTTTTTCAATGTTATTGACTAAATTTTGTATAAATTTTTTTTTTGTTAAAACAATAGTATTGTTTTTATTGTATACAAATTTATTTGTTTTTAAATAAAATTTATTACAAATTTTTTAGGAATAGATAATGTTTGTGAAAAAATATAAAATTATTAATGAATTAAAAATATGATATACATTTAAAAAAAGGTATAATAGAAAAATAAGGGGCAAAAATACACTGTACTGTCCTATTTTCATCATTTTTATCTAAAACGACAAGTAAAAAAGAACAAAGGCAAAAATACACTACGCGTGTGTTTGGTTTGGCTTTAAAAATATGATATACATTTAAAAAAAGGTATAATAGAAAAATAAGGGGCAAAAATACACTGTCCTATTTTCATCATTTTTATCTAAAACGACAAGTAAAAAAGAACAAAGGGAATAATCTTTAGAATTGGGTAAGATCATGAATGGTGATGTAGTTAAAGTTATCTTTCAAAAGAATTTAACAATGTTACATCTTAAGGTTGGTTTCGATCCCGTAACATCGTGTTAAACTGGAAAAGATTCCTTATCATCTAATCTAAGTGTTTTGGATGTGATGCAGTAAGTATATATCATCTCATGTGATTTATTTTTGTTAGGTTAAATTAGATTTTTAATGTTTTAATTTATTTATTGGTTCCATCGTAGCCTCTTAATTAATTATTGTTACATTTTGATTCCTTGATTATGTTTCGTCTGCCAAATAATTTTTTGTGTGAAAATTTATCAACATTCATCAGTTTTTAATTTTTATCACAAAACCATAAATTCAACACCTCGTTATCATTAAACTCAGAAAAGTGAGGATGGATAACTCAACTGATTAAGCAAGTTGAGTTAAAGGTTAAGGAGCAAGATGTCTAAGGGTTAAGTCATGACAAAGTAGAAAACTAACATTATACTATTATACTAAGAAAAATACATCATCTTCTTAGCCAAACCAATAAAAAAATCATTTCATGATGAAGAATTTGGGTTTGATGATATACTTTTATGAGTTTGATGATAAATGTGATGAAAGAAGGGATAGGTTTCTCGACTGATGATGAAGAATGATGAATGTTAATATTTTTTGACAAATTTTAATTTTTGATGATTTAACTTGACATAAGTTAATAAATATTTAGCTTCATATTTGGCATTTTGACACATCCAATAAAAACACGAGACATCTTATAATTTTATTATTTTATTTTATATTTGATTTTTATTAAAAGAATTAAATTTATGTGGTGTTTTTTTGTTGACTAAAAATATATTTGTTAATTGTTAAATTCTTATTGAATGTGTTCAAAATCAAATGCTGGGTTTGCAACGGTTCTCCACATATATATATTCTTAGTCAAAAGAGACAAATCAAATATAGATATAACATTATAAATTTATAATAGTCAATGTAACCGAAAAAATATTATAATATATACTTAAATGATGTTGAATGAGATTTAATACATTTTTTATGTCTATATAATTGAGGATATGTTATTAGTCTTACTCTTTATACAAGAAATAAAATAAAAGTTGAGATCCTGCAAAATGGCATTCAACACGAATGAATCTCATCTTCTAGGTGTTTTATGCATTGTTTTGATCATGAGTTCAGGATTCATTCATAGTTTGGCGAATGAAGATGAAGCAAATTGTACAATTCCTTGCAAAGGAGAACCAGCTTGTGATGAGTATTGTCACAACAAGGGATTTAAAAAAGGTGGACATTGTACGGGTGACTTTCGATTAACAGCTTGTTGTTGTGATCCTTAATGAGTTATACTTTTATCAATATAATGCAAAATAATTCAATAAAAATTTCACGTCCAATTCAAAAATATAATATACTTGCCTTCTGTTTTCTATAATTTTTACCACATTTTTTCAGTAGTGTCAATTTTAAAACTCCATCAAAACTTACTACTCAAAAGTCATGTCTTGTATAGAAAATAATTGTGAATGTATGTGGGTTCCTTTCCAGTTTCCACGAGATTCCCTTTTCCATTTCCATTTCCATTTATTTTGTGTAAATGTTGGTTACTATATGCCAATATCCAAATATTTAAAAAAAAAAAAGTACTCAAAAGATATGTAGTTGTATGTAGAATAAAATATTGTGTTTTGATTGATTTAAATTGTGTTGGACATTGGAGAAATTATTTGTTTGGACAAATTATATTTTGTTTGTCTGGTCACAACACTTGTATCTAAAATAGAGGGTGACAATTTGATAATGAACAATTGACAGTTTCTAATGAACAATTAAGAATACAATATTAAATCATATATTAATCTTATATACGTTGAAATTATAACGTACATCATGTTTGTCAAATGTCTTAAGTTTCAACGACCGATTATATAGAGGCAATTATTTGTCCAATGTGTCAATATTCGTTTATAAGTTACCATCAATTGTGTTAGATAACTCGTGTAATCAAATAACTCCAACTAAGAATACCTCAAAATTGGGTAGCTTAAATTTTTTATTATACAAGTAGAATTGAATGATTATTGTCAAAAAAAAAAGTAGAATTGAATTATTAGCTATTTATTTTTGAAAGGCGTCTTTTATTTGAATCAACATATATCAATGTCAAAGGTGTAATAAATTTAATTTGAATAGACTAATTAATACATTAACCATGTTAAACAAATTCTATGACCGACCAAGTCTCACAAGTTAAAGTCAAAGTCAAAGTCAAAACTCATGTTAAAATAGTTTTACCTTTACCAACAAAGAAATCTTCGTATATCAAGTAAGTTACATACTCTCTAACGTTAATTATAAGTAATTTTTACATTTTTTAGGTTCATTAAATAACTAATGTATTCAATTTTAATTATAGACCAAATACATTAACTATTCAATGAATCTAAAAAGTGTAAAATTGTTTATAATTAAGGTCGGAGGAAGTATTTTTTTTACCAAATTAAAAACATACTCCCTCCGTCTCATAATATAAGTATTTTTGACTTATTTTACATATATTAAGGAAAATTAGTAGTCTAATTATTATGACTAGTTTGTGTGTAAATTTTACTAAATTGCCCTTTGTTTGCATGTGTATTTGATTTGACTTTTCGTATTTCAATGCAAATTAGTATAATAATTAGGATGTGTAAGGAAAAAAAGTAATAAACGCACCTAATATGATTTAATATGGTAGGAGTAAAATTTAGTCCCTTTACATTATAATTTCATGTTTATAACGATTTCCAAGATAAGTTTTCTTACGTGCATTTAGAAATTTTCTTAAAGAAAGAGTTTTTTTTTTTTTTGTAAATTTGCTTATACAATATAATGAGACCGGAGGGAGTAACTAATTATGACCACCTAACCGCTAGTCTAGTGGTGTTAGCTTGAGTCTTTAGAGTGTGTTCTTCACTAAGTCTTAGGTTTAATTTCCTCATGTCAATTTCGATGGCTAATTCATACAGAGCAAACTCTAGCTTTTTACAGGGCCTTACAAAAGATTGGTTCCATCGAATTAGTCGCTCATCAAATCGGATATAAGTTTAATAAATAAAAAAATTAATTACGGCCACCAAGTTTGAGTTTATATGGCCCAAATCCAAACAATCTAGTCTAGACCAAACTGAAGAAGAGAAATAAAAAAAATAAAAAAATAAAAAAAGAGAGAAAAAGAAAGAATCGAGTCGATCACACACATAGATAGAGCCGCAACGCATCCTTCACTTGAGTTGGTTGTTGCAGCGTAGGAACAATTTCCGGTTACTCCATTTTTTCAGTCGATAAGGTACCGTTCTTCATCCTTCTTCTTCCATTCTTCTTTATGAGATATGAGATATTTTCTTCTCGTACTGTTTTATGCATTACTCTTCAGATCTATCTTCTTTCTTTACTTTTATTATTCAATCCAAAATTCGTTAGTTCAATGTTTAGGGTTTTTACTTTGCATCCAGAACGTAACTTCATATTGTCAAATTACTCATTTGTTTCATTTATTCCTTTTCTTCAATTTAATGTTGTTTGAGAGTACACTGTTACTTCAATTTGCTCAACAATTTTGCAGCTTATAGCACTAGTGCTTATGTATAAGCTATTTTATTTATACCATCAGATTAAATTAAATTAAATTAAATTGCTGCTTTTCTATATGCTATATAACTGTCATAAGTTGTTTTTACAAGTACTACTATTGCCAAATAGTCTCACAAAATTTATTTCAGTAGTTAAATTCAAATAAGTCAATCCAAATAGACCCCATGTTCACGACTTATGTCGATCTTTTCTTTCGTTTTCACATAAATTAATCATTTTCTTTCTCGCAAGCTCTTTTTAAATTTTAATTTTAAGCTGGAAATCAAATGGAAAAGATAACAACAATGCAAAGCAAAAGGATCAGGAGTAGTGTAATATCTTGTTCATCAGTTCATCTTATACCTTATTGTACTTTGGACTTTTGCAGATTTGATGGCGGCAAAGTTGCAGCAGTTGACGTCCAAAGCGTGTCAAGCATCCCAATTTATAGCCAAGCATGGAACATCTTACCACAAGCACCTGTTGGAGCAGAACAAGAAATACATTCAGGATCCTCCTACAATAGACAAATGCCAGCTTCTCGCCAAACAATTGTTTTACACTCGCCTTGCAAGGTTTTATTTTACCCAACTTTTTCCCCCCCTTCCTTAGCATATCTAGCTGGATTTAGTATTTAATATTCCCTAATTATATATATATATATATATATATATATATAGACACACACACGTTGGCCATGTTTTAGTGATTTCAATTGAATTTATTGACATTCTTTGTTGCATTTTGATGTCAGTCTTTTCTAACCGTCTATCTTTCCCTTTATTATTGATAAAAAAAAAGTCCTGGAGTGGAGGGTGAGGTTTCATGTTTTGAACCTAATGTTCATTGTTCAATTATATTGGTTGGAACTTACTGTTAAAATACAACCTTATCAGTCAGATACTAAGAGTGTTATATGAAACACCTTGGTTTTGTATTAGATTAACATTAAGGGGGTCCTCTCGGGGTGGTTGCAAGTTTCTGAAACAAAAACCACCCCGAACATGACCTAATATTTGAGTATTTGCTTATTATTATTATTATTATTATTATTATTATTATTATTATTATTATATAAAAGATGAGGGGGCGTTAGTCAAAAAAAAAAAAGATGTGGGGGTGATCATGTGGTCAACATGAATATGTTCATAGCAATGATTCAAATGAAGTGTTTGTAACTTAGTATGATGCAAACCATGGAAATGTTTAGTGTTGGAATGTTGGATAACTTGGAGTTCATGCCATAATTAGGGTTTATGTCATATTGGAATATACCTTGGACTCTTAGATATGATAGAATTTTGATCCTATGTTGGATTGAAACATCTGATATATTCTGAAGACTGTTTATTGACCTGTCTGGATTCTAGAACTGACTGGAAACTTAAGCCTCAAGGAACTAAATTAACTACTATTGACCAGTTTTTGGACTACCAAACAATCACGAAAATAAAACAACTATTTCCCTTTAATTATTATTTTTCTACATCACATCTGTCTGTAAGAGACAAATTTTACAATTGTAATTAGTTCGTAATAAGAGCTTGATGAAACAAACATGCATTGGATCAAAGGTATACATAGATAGATATGCTGGTTTGTGGCTGATGCTTTTTAGTTGCATTTCCTTTAGTTGCAACTTTTAGCTATATGTATAGTGAATCTATTCTATGCTAATTTAGTGTTTGTTGCTTCTATTGTTACGTATAAGTTATAACTCATCAATCTTTTGCAGTATTCCTGGTCGTTATGAGTCCTTTCATAAGGAACTTGATTATGCCAAGCAATTTTGGAAGAATAGGAAAGAGTTGAAGGTTGAAGATGCAGGTATCACTCTTTTGTTTGGCTTGGAATGCTTTGCATGGTTTTGTGCTGGTGAGATTGTTGGAAGGGGATTTACTTTCACAGGTTATTATGTCTGACAGTAACCACTTTATAATGCACAATTTAGTGGGGCTCTATACACCAAAAGCCTGGAGTACTGTCATTTATAACATTATGTGTATTTTGGGCAATTCTATTAGCAACTTGTCATTCTTTTTTTGAGGGAAAAAGGTTGAAAAACTAGCGATTAATAATTCTAAGTAACCTCTTGTATTTAAAGCGGGATATATCCCGAGTTGTTCTTTTATAAAGTTTAGAAAGCTAGCGGCAGCAATCAACCATAAAATCATTTTCCTGTAATACTTAATCATTTTTGCCATTATTAATGAATATCCTTGTTTTTACCTTTGCATGAAATATAAGACATATATCCTACCAAAAATATAAGACATATATCAAAGTAAGATTTCTGCGTTCTTTTTTGTTTTTTTTACAAGTAAGATCGCTTTTTAATTGGTGGACATCAAAGCATTGGTCATGAGTTATATTGATAATGACAATATGTTTAATTGTATGCAATCTTCAAAACATATTCAAGAGTCCTTAAATTGACCCTAAAACATGTGTACAATTGTCGACATAACTGAAAGCGCCACGACTAGCATGAACGTGTTCATCAACTTTGTTGTCGTGTTGTTATCGGAGTTTGTAGAACCACGAGAATCTGAAATAACATACACACACACACACACACACACACACACACACACATATATATATATATATATATATATTAATTTTAAGTAGTTTAATTTCCCCAAAGAGAAAAAAATGATAGTCTAAAGATGTAACTAATTTAAACTAGAGAGATTGATTTTTTCAGGTCAAGATAAAAAATAAACATATTGACAACAAAAAATGTGAGACTTTAACTATTGATTAGGTGAATGAGTGAAATTTAAGATTGCTGTAAATATAAATCCAGCACATAGAAAGAGGAAAAAAATGAGAGAATTTTTCGGAAAAGAGTTTTATATTTAAAAACGGATAAACAAAACAATTTAAACTAAGAGAGAAGGAAATCATACTTGAGAGGCATGACAATGGATTAACATGCTGACCACATCTCCCAGGCAAATTTTGAGCTTCATTAATATTAATTCCAGCTTTCTCAGCTTGCCTTGCGCCTTTGTTGCTTGCCAAGCTACATAAGCATGCTGCATCTGATTTAATCAAAGATTTTAGTGGATCACAACAACTATGAGGTGGGTCTTGAGTCCCATTGAGGTAGTTTAGACAAGGTGCTAGCTTGCTTAAACAAGAGCTATCTTGAGCAATTCCAAAAGGGACACATGTTACCAATATTATAAATGTAATTAAGCAAAGTGGCCTCAATTTGGCTTCCATCTTTGTGATTAATTAATTGTTGTAGTCTAGATATATGTCCTTGTTGTGTCATTATGCATGTTATATATATTAAGTGATTTGAATAATGATAAACTATGTTGGTGATCAAACTTATAGCCAACTAGTTGACACTTTTATTCTTTATTGTTGTATGTGACAAACATTTGATTTTGTGGTATAAAGATATTGTAACTGTGACGGTTAGACAGGTGAAACTACTTTAATTTTTAAATCTCATAGTTCGAAAGATTCAAATAACATTAGTAGGTTAGCAACCTCCTTCCTTTTCCCTTAATTTCCTTTTTAAAAAACATTGGGATAAACTGTCTTCAAACAAAATTGTAAAATATAAAATATAAAGAGTAATTTTTGGAGCATTATAATTAGCGGAAACATCCATAATATTTTATATTCTCTAAAATTTTAATTACTATACAAAGTAAACAATTTAAAATTATTATACAATTTGACAGAGTACCATTGAATAACCGTGTAAAATTATTTTACACCGGTGGCGGTTATATATAGAAGGATATGTACCACCTAAGAAAGAGAAAAAATCTCAAGGCAAAGAAGGCAGAAACTTTGAAAATGGATCTCATGCGGTCACTAGTCATTTGGTGATCCGTGACCGTCTGACTGTCGTTAAACGGTTCATAATTTAAAGATCAAAATTTTATTTTTATAATATTAAAATACATTTTTAATGCACTCTGGTTATTGGATGGAAATCAAATGGTCACATATCACTGCATGCACAACAAATCCATGTCCCAGAAACTTACAAACAAAATAAGGTTTAATTGCACATTTGGTCCCCCTATTTTATATATTTTGCAATTTTGATCCCCTACTTTAAAATCAAACAATTTAATCCCCTATTTTGATTTTTGTTACACTTTTGGTCCCCCAACCCATTTTGTTCACAAAAATTGTTGATGTGGCAGCTGATTGGACAAAATTGATGATGTGGCAATTAAATTTTGCATTTCTATCATTTTCTAGCGGGTTTAGTAAATTATAGGACCCTTCAAGCAAATGAGTGTATATTGATTATTATTTAGCTGTTGGTCCCTTTTTTTTGGGTTTGGATTTGTTGTAATGACAAGCTAAGTTGCTATTCATTTCATCAATAGGGTGCATGGCAAAGTGCAAATTAAGTTGAGCAACTGAATTTAAAAGTGAACTATGTCTACCAAATTCCTCTTGTATTGCAAAGTTTTGTTACTCTTGTATTTCGGCACTTATAATGACTTAACATTTTATTTATCTAATCAAAATATGCAGAATCAACCTGAGCACGCTGTTCGAGTCTTTGCAAAGATGAGGAAAATAAAACTTTTACCTGTTATGAGAACATACGAGCTTCTGTTTTCATTATTTGGTATTGTTAATTCCCCGTATGAAGACAGTAGTATGCTGTCACAGATGGATGCTGCTAAAAGAATAAATGCTATAGAAAGGAAAGTGAATTGTGCATCATTACTTCTCTAATTTGACACTAACTACGTGAAGTGGGTATTTTTTGCATTCATCTTGATACTAAACTTGTTTACATCAGATTTTGTTGGAAGATGAGAATTTTGATGAAGCCTTCAATGTTCTGAAAAAATAAAATTGGATGCGTACTTCTGTTTAACACGTTTCTCCGCCAATCATGTTACAAGGTATTTCGTCTTTCTCTGCTTACTACCTTCTATTTGAGAATGAACTTTAGAATGTGTATCCTAGTAAGTTTATTTTGTGTAATTTCTTCCGTGACTTAGGAAAGGATCGACGTAATTGAGTTTATTGTGGAGTTTATGCACCAAGAAAAAGTTCAGCCTGATCCAGCAACATGTGGCTATGTTTTCTCTGCTTATGTAAACTCAAGTTATCACAATACAGCAATAGAAGCATTGCAGGTTTTAAGTTTGCGGATGATGTCTGAAGATGGCGACATAATACTTAAAGAGAAGAAACATTTTGTGGATGAATTCATCCTTGATGAAGATTTGGCTTCTGAGTCGCACATATTTAAATTATTTGAAGATTCTGAAGATGAAGTTGCAATAGGGTTGTTGAATTTAAGATGGTGTGCCATAACTGGGTTCCCAATATATGAGTCAGCTGACCAAAGCTTATGGGCTAAAAGACTTGAGTCGCGGTTCCAAAAGAGGTTAACATTTGGTTTAAGAAGAGGAGAGCAATTGTGATTTGTGAGCGCCTAAGTTCTATGGATCGGTGTGGGAATAGGCTAGACCAACCGACAGGGAGAGGGGAGGGGCCTACGGTTTAAGGTCATACCATATGAAATGCATACTTATACTTTCTTTTGTTCATTTTTTTTTAATAATATTCATTTTACCTTTAAGTAATGCAAATGAGAACACCATAGAACATATGTTTTACATTCAAGACAAGACAAATCTTACATTCCACATTTCCACCTAAAATAACATCTCATGACATTTCAATACTTAAATATTTTCAAATTTGTACATGATAAACTCAGAAATTACATTTTTTTTAATAAACATTTCATACAAGATGAATAAATCAATCCTCATCACAAAACACTTCCTCAATACACCCCTATATCATTACTAGTCTAAAAGAAAATAGATGAGGAAGCAAGACTTGGATGAACAAGTAGTCCTCTTATTGAACAATTAAGCACTTTTTTCCCCTTTATGTAACTACACTCATCAACCCAAAACCATTCCCATCTACCCATATCCCCAGCTTTTCTACAAATCACCATTCCATATCCAAGTTCCCTATACAAACAAATAGCATCATCATCACTCACACACTTAACACCTCCCCAATTTCTCTTCTCACACAACAATTTCAACCCTATTTCAATTGGCATTTCATCAACCAAACACCACTTATCCTCTTCACTCAACTCCCAAACATAAACACTTCCACCACACGTGCCACCAACCAATCCCAACCCTCCATTCCATCTCACAAGTGTGGCAAATTCAAGCTTATCCGCAAGAGGCACACCAAATTCTCTCCAACTATTTTCCCCAACATCAAATCCCATCACACTATAAACCTTTGCTGAGGTTATCCAATACAACGTTGTTGTTCTTGTTCCCTTGACACAAACATTCTCATTTGGTGTCCAAACCGTTAGCCTAACCGAAAATTCAACCGGCGCAAACCCAACAATTTTCCATGTGTCAACACAAGAGTCATACATTTCCACGGTCCGTTCATAGCCCGCGCCACCGTGCTTAGCCTCGGACAGGCCACCGGCTACGTAGATTCTAAAACTAGGAAAACACCAAACATCATTTTGTTCCAAAATTGTAACAATTCCACAAGCTGGATTGGTTCTTGAAACATTCAACTTAGGTAAGTACTTGAATTGTCTTGTAAAAGGATTACAAAGAATCAATTGAAGTGTTGTTGAGTTTGTAACCTTTAAAAGGATAAGGCTACCAATTGAAGCAATTGGTTTAAGTGTTGTTTGTAATGGAATAAAATCTAGTAAAATTTGGTGCCAATTATTTGTTATTGGATTGTGAGCATAACATGATCTTTGGTGATTATGAACTGGTAGTGCTAAAAACCATGGTGCTTGATGAGGTGATTTGTGTTGGGTATTGAAAATTGTACATGTGTTCCAATTCTTGCAAGTTGACCTTGCTCTTGCTAAAGAATCTGGGGAGAGAAAAGAGAAGATTGAGGATAGAACATCAAAGGGTAGGTTGCTCCACATAATGAAATTGTGAAGATCTCAATCTCACAAAATGAAAGATGATATAAGAATAAGAATATGTACATCATTTTTTTTTGTACAACTAATAAACATCCTTCTATTTAAACTTCTTTGTGCAAATATAGGCAGACGTTTAATTGAAAAGAATTACTACTAATTTATATATACAAGAAAAATCATAAATAAATATTAGTTGATATGATATTTTCACGTAGAGTGCGTTTGATCTGCTAAAAAACAGATGACTGAACAGAACAACTTATGCTGTATTGTGTTTGATTTAATAACTGTCACTAGGATTGGACAAACTTGGGGTCAAGGGACGGGACAAAATTAGATATTCTTGTCCCTCGCTGAACCATGAGACAACTAATTGTCCACAACACAACTTTTCTAAATCACAAAAATAACATTTTTTTCTATCAAACATCATACAAGATAAAATTTATTTAAAATCGTAAATATTTGTCTTGTTCTGCCTTGTACTGTTCTGTATTGTTCTATTCAATAATTTTATTTTGCAGATCAAACGGACCCGTAATGTACAAATCATAATTTTAAAAGATATTTTACAGGAATTGGTGGTCCTCGTACTATAATTACGTAGTTAATTAATTTGTTAGAGGCCAATTATTGCATTGGAATGTGTGACCCATATGTGATGCGGGCGGAGCTTAGTCACGTCACTCACCAACTTGCATCGCATGTACTACTTCTCTATTCTCCATTTAAAAGTTTATCTACCAACAATAGCATAGCATAAAGCATAAAAAATAAAAGTAAAAATAAAAATAGCATAACATAAAAAAGTTTGATCTGTTTGAAAATAATGGATTTGAATTGAATAATTTCTGGTATACTGTGTTTGATTTTAGGCTTAAACGTTATTTTAGTCCCTGTACGCGTAATTTTGATTTTAGTCCCTGTATGTGATTTTACTCCAAAAAAGCTTCTGTATCGACCAAATTTTTTGTTTCTGGTCCCTAAAGTAAAAATTCGCAGGAAAATCTGCAGGAAACTTGAGAATTTTCCTGCAGATTTTTGCTTTAGGGACCAGAAGCAAAAAATTTGGTCGATACAGAGACTGTTTTGGAGTAAAATCACATAAAGGGATTAAAAACAAAATTTGGTATACATACAGGGACCAAAATGATGTTTAAGCCTTGATTTTAAAGTTGTTATTGAGATTGAACAAATTGGAAATTTGGAGACTGAACAAATACAGATATTCTTATTCTACTAAACTACGAAACAACTTTTTATCCTCAACGCAAGTTATCTAAACTATTAAAATAATAAATTGAGGGTAAATGGACTAAACAAAAATAAATAATATTGTCCTCTACTGAACTTTTTGTCCTCAGTACAATTGTCTAAATTATTAAAATAACATTTTCTCCACTAAACATCGCACAAGATAAAATTTGTTCTAATACTTTAAACATTTTTGTTGTTTTGTCTTGTATTTTTCTTTACTTTTATTTTGTAGATCAAACAGTCTTAAAGTAGCACTCCCCCTATTCTCTCTAATCTTAAACACAATTTCATTCTCCGCAACTGCGTTTAAAAGAATATTAAAACTACTTAATATTAAAATTGACTTCAGAATTAAATCGGATAGTGTGTTGAAAAAATATTACATATACACCATTATACATTAGAATATTAGAATAAGAAAAAGGAGGGAATTTTTGGCTCCATTTGACGAATATTTTTGGTGTGGTCCAATAACGCCAAACTGCTAGAGCTACACAAAACAAAATCAAAACACTCACTTGTTATTATTACTTGTTTGTTGCTCAGTCATAGGGATAATTACCCGGATTTGTCTCTGTCTCTTATTCACCATTTTTGTAGTACTAATTAATAAGTACTCCATACATTAAAAATAATCTAGTAAATAACTAAAAAAAAATAGTTACGATTAGGAGAGTTGAGATTGATTTTTGCTGTGAAAAACATTGAAAGGGATTTTAGGGTTTTTAATTTTGACATTTCACTGAAAACTTGTTTGTTTGTTACTTCTCCGCCACATCCATTTTTTTGAACATTGAAAAAGATTCAATGGGTTCTTCTACGCGATTGGCTAAACTCATTTCCACCATTGCTTTTTCCACTTATTTCTTTATCATCATTTTTCAAGTTCCCATTTTCAGGTACTATCAACTTTTCCCTCTTATCTTTTTTCTTTTAATTAATACTACTACTTTAATTAATCACTTTTTCACATTTATGTCTCAAAACTAGTACTAGTATTATCCTTTTATCTTTTTATTTTCTTTATACTATTGTATTTTTGTATGTATTCTAATGTCAATAATATGATTGTTACTGTATTATACTTTTCTTTAAATCAGATTCTACATTTTTAGTTTTGTATTCTGCAAATTAGGGTTAATCATTTGTCTCACATTTAGGTTCTGTTGTGTGGACTAATGATTAATCAACTCTAATTTATTCACCAATGATTGTTTCATTCTTACGTTGCACGATTAATTCTTAATTGACGTTCCATAAATGAGTTTTTTCAACAATGAATTGCTCCAAGTCGTAAGGGTCTTGGGCTCCTTAAAATAGTTGGTTAGAGGTTCGATTTATGGCTCTTTTGTATGGATAAGGATAAAATTCGGTTTGGAGGGGAGAACACACTATATGTGCCCCACAGGTTCCCGACTTAGATTAGTCACTGTTAAATTATGGTGGAAGTTTCGTACCTATAAGATAGTAATTCAAAAAAATAATTTATTTATTTTTGACAAATTTTCAAAAAAATAATGGAAGGTAGAAAATTATGACATTATTTGTGTTCATAATTGAAGTGTAACTGGCTCATAATCATATGGTGTGTGTGTTTTTATAGTTCTTGCAATAACTAATGCCAAAAACATGAAAGGGAATCAAAATTCAAAATGATGCTCTATGTATAATTGTATTGTAGTGCTGATACTAACAAAGGCTTTATTTCTTTCTCAGTGTTCCATGCAGAAAGGGAATCTGCACGACACCATTAGAATTGACATCTTCTCAATTAATTGCAAGTGAAGTGTTTCCACTTTTCATAGTGAAAGCTCTTATCTACCCAGGAGCACTTACAAAGGCTATTTTCAATCAGAAAACCGTTCCAACTTACAGAAACTTGTTGCACGATTTCAATACAAGGACAATCTCGGTTGTATCAGAACTCCAACGCATAGAGGTTGATTACAATCTCTGTTGCCTCAAATCGTTGTTAATTAAATGGTGGTTATAGCGTTATAGTGTAACACAGTTTGAACAAATCGACATTCTTCTGCATTACGCCATATAGTAGTACTATTTTTTTTGTCCAATAGAAGCTATAGCACTGTTGTATAGCAAAATTTGAACAAACAACTTTTTTCTGTAATATGTGATATTCAGTGTTGCCTCGAGTTGTATTCATGAATGAAATTGAACTCTACGATCGGTTTAGCTTGGCTCTAATTTTTAAAGTTGGGTTTTTCTTGCAGGTTCTTGCCGGGAGCTATTTTTCTGTAGGAGGAGCAATCTTGGGTCTGATAAAACCAGGAAGAATGGGACTTTTTGGAATACTTCTTCTGATGTGGGGTCTCAGTAGAGATCTCATCATGGGAAAATCTGGTTTCAGTTATGAAAAGGGTATCCAAATCTATCCAACCATTTTTATTGCTTTAGTAGCAGCATTCTTTTCCATTAGAAGGGATGTCAGACAGATAATTAGGACCTTTAATCTAAAGCATATTCGGAAGGAAAAACATTTCTAAATGAATGGAAAATTTAGATTGGCATGCATGCATTATGATGCTTGAATCTGACATGACAGGTAGGTTGGTAGGTAGGAAGGAATACTTCTGCTTACTGTTAATTGCAAACACAGGAACAGTAGACTTCTTAATCTTAGGCTAGCTATTGGAGAATGAATATGCAGCAATTTTTTCGGATTATTTGTGAATGAGAATGTGTTGGTAGACAATATACATAGCACCTGATTCAACAGGACACAATTTTTAGGAAGTGTATAATGCAGCTTAGTGTCCCCTTTTTGTTGTTTCTTTCATTGCATTTTGTTGAGTCTAAACAAAAGGAAGGCGATTTCCAAAAACTCAAACAACAGAATATTGTAAATTCTTAGTCATGAAATGGTGAAACGCAACAGATTTATGTTTCGATACTCGCAAAAATTATGTTGGTAACAATGCAAACATAACCATATATAGTCACCTGATTTTCTCTATCAGTGTGATTGTTCTGAATAGAGGATTTGCAGAATTCTTTAGAAATTTGCATTATACTGCTAAAGCTAAGAAGAGATTGATTTCTCTTACGTGAGTAGAATGTAAAGTGAAAAGTTCATGCAATGTTATTTCGACAAACTCACGAGTTGTTAGGATATAGTCACAATGTTGACTTTTGATTTATTAATCAACGTTTAATAATATTCATTTTACATTCTAAAACGAATTACTTACTATTTTTTTGAGCACATTTCTTACTTTAAAAAAGTCGGTTCTAGCTTTAATGACTGGACGCTTTTTTTCTTTCACGGTAACTTTGTCGTTACTGAATATTTCCATTGCTGATTTATTTGTATGAGCATAAGTACTGAAATAGACACTTGGTTGGATCCTTTGTTGAATGTGGCATTTGTTAAGATAAGAATTCTCATGGGTAGCTAATACTCCTATGTTTAATTTTAAAAAGAAAATCTTGTTAGGATGATTTATACTATGCACAAGTTAGCTAAGTTATTAAGTTGTGCCACAATATCTTTTTCACCCTTGATTTAAACTAGTTGAACTAGATTTAAGATGAATCCTCTGCATTTCATTTCGAAAACATATTGCCCAAACTTACAATGTTGGCTAATTGGCTTTTGGTGAATCATCAGAGGAAATTAAATCATTCAAAAAAAGGTAATTGTGGATGAAATCCAATGTAGAGTTTTTTTTTGTCTTCATAAATGTAATATGACTTGATCATCCAAAGATTAAAAATGTAGTGTTGTGTAGCATGCAAAGTTTATATAGCTTATGTGCGCGAGAGAATATTACTCCGTTCTAAAATATAAAAGAAAATTGGTCAAATAAAGTTAATGTATCTGAATCAAATTCTTAACTAAATATATTAATTTTTGTTGATTAATTTTCTCTTATATGTTAGGACAGGGGGAGTAAGTAAATTATATTAAAGAATTATTTAACTTGAGAATCAAACTTGAATTATCTTAAATTGGTAATAAAAAAAAACTATATAAAATGTAGAGGATTTCATCCACAATTACCATTTTTACTCAAGAATCAAACTTGAATTATCTTAAACTAGTGATTGGAAATGGTTGAAATCACTTGATGTCAGAACTGATTTCTGAACCAGATTAAATTGGTAACGAAAAAACCACAACTATAGTCTATAGTGATATAGTATTTTTTTTTACTGGTATAAAAAAATAACAAGAAAAAAACGACACGAAAGCTTGCAATAGTGCAATGGCAGCTACCAAACGAACCAATGAAACGCCGTCGTTTAAGTGCAGTATATAAACGAAAATAACCAGAACTCATTAGCGCCGCCAAAAGAGTGATCATTTCATCGCGAGAGAAACAGAACTCAAAACGATGGCGTTTTTATCTTCAACTGCAACCGTTCCTCAAAACCTAACCTTCGTTTCCTCTAACAAACTCTCATTCTCTCCTTCTTCTTCTTCTACGACGTCGTTTCACCTTTCATTTCCATCGTTTCAATCCAAATTCTACAAATCCATAACTTCCTCTCCACAAATCACACGCGCCCACGCGCCTCCTTCTCCTTCAACCGAAAACACCGCCGCCACCTCTTTCCATGGTCTCTGCTATGTCGTCGGAGATAACATCGACACCGATCAGATCATCCCCGCCGAACATCTCACCTTAGTCCCTTCCAAGCCTGACGAGTATCAGAAGCTCGGTTCATTTGCCCTAATCGGACTCCCCGATTCATACTCCGTCCGATTTGTTGAATCCGGTGAGACAAAAACGAAATACTCCATCGTCATCGGCGGTGCTAATTTCGGCTGTGGTTCCTCCCGTGAGCATGCTCCGGTGGCATTAGGTGCTTCTGGTGTTGCTGCTGTTGTGGCGGAATCCTATGCAAGGATCTTTTTCCGGAACTCTGTTGCTACTGGTGAAGTGTATCCGTTGGAGTCGGAGACGAGGTTGTGCGAGGAGTGTCGTACGGGTGATGTGGTGACGGTTGAGCTTGCTGAGAATCGTTTGATTAATCATAGTACTGGGAAGGAGTATCAGTTGAAGCCGATTGGAGATGCCGGTCCGGTGATTGAGGCTGGTGGGATCTTTGCTTATGCTAGGAAGACTGGCATGATTCCTACTCGATGATTCGAGGTATTGTGTGTTTTTTAGTTTCTTAGTTGTTTAATACTATGGTGTAGGAAAATCAGGGAAGATGTGTGAAAACTGAAAATGTTATGAAAATATAGAGACGTAATTGATAGTAAGTGGTGAAATATAGGAATCAACTTGATAATCTAATAGAGTCAGAGAACTTTTTGAAATATTCGTAATCTCATAGACCTATATGAGAGTACCGTACAAAGTCAGGGACTAATTAGACGGATTACTCATTAATAAATACATGAAAGTATGGAGATTAAATTATTATTGAATCAAAATGAGTTATGTACTTATGAATCAAGAAGTATAGTATTTCATATACTAACTTAACTTCATTGTTAAGATTCCTTTGCTGGCCTTTTTTGCTACCCATTGTAAACCGTTCCTATGTTTTTAATTGTGAAAAACAAACTTGAAGAAATTAGGCATTAGGCAATATTACATTGACATTCAATGAGAACATCTTTTTCTTTCACTTCATATGAATCATATCAGAGTGGACCAACATGTCAGAATAATGAAATTCTCATTGCATGCATGTGTAAAATTGGGTTGCACTGATAGATAGTGCATCCCCTTTAAAATCATACTAGATATGTGTGTTTGGGTGAGCATTAATAAATTGGTTTTGAATTGTGATAAATAAATTTTGGCTAAAGTTTAGCTTGAGGTGGACTAATATATAGTTAGATGTTGTTCTAGAAAGGAAGTTTGTAGTGAAACTTAGTGTAAAATTGTCAACTTATGTTTTTGTTTTTATTTCATAACCATGTTTACTTCTTTGAAACCCACTTTAGAAGTGCTCCATCATTCTTCCAATCATTATACTATAGTTCACCTATTAAAATGATATAACCAAATGAGGCTGGCTGCATAGGTCTAACAAAGTTGCAGTGTTCTATTAGAAATCATATTTTGTGACAAACGATTTAAATAAACTATTTGTGAATATGTGATCAACCAACACAATTCATAAGCCTTTATATGCGTAATAAATAAAAACTAGTTGTGAACTCGCACCTTATAAAAAACATGTGGTGTTCAAGGCTTCAAGCTTTTCATTGAGTTAGTTCTTTGCAGTTAGAAGGAACATCTACTCTAATTACTCTTCCCTTCTTCTCTATGGGGATTTATTTTGAAATGTCAGCGAACATTTTGATATCTGTCCGTTAAAGTTAAATTCCATTAACTATTTGCAACTTTATGTAGTATTGTAATAAAATGATTTTTTGGGTACCTGAATACTTAAATAGGTTGCTTAGCGAAAGGATGAGTGGTGGTGATACTAGTAGTTAGTGCTATCAAAATCACTTGAAACTCAGAACTGTTTTCTTGGGGAAGACCTGCATGTGTTGTGTCTTTATGCCTTTTGAATCTTCTTAGTCCTTTTCTTTATTACTTTACAATTTACATGTGTCAAGTCAAGGCTTATAGAAATGTTGTTGCTATGAAAATATGGATAGCAAATGTGACTGACTGCATATTCATCTGTTGTAAAACTTGCGTAAATCTAGCAGTAAAAGTCAACTTAGTTTGAAAGATATTACACTTTGCATAGTTAACATAGAGAAGAATTGGAGCCCATAACACCTTTCTACAGATGTATGAAGAATTAGAATACTGATAAGAAACAGACAGAACAGGAATTTCCAGAACAGAGGCTAATCAGTATACTAGCTACAGATGTATGGCAAGGGTTGGGTAGGCCCGACCCAAATTTTAAGATGGTATATAGCCCAATATATCTTGAATTTTTTTTTATGAATGGAGATCTTGAATTTTTAAAAAGTGCTTTTATTTTCCTAAAATCTGAAGGGATTTGTTCATGAAATTAAGTTGAACTAAATGAACTCTTTAGTCTAGAAATTATTTAGCTTATAGCACGTTATACAAATTTGGGTTATTCTTCTGACCCTGCATTGTAAGAACTAAACACGGATTGAATGAGTTGTCTGAACTGAATTCTTGATAGTGTAGCAGAAATAACATATCATAAAGATGCTTTTGTCATTCTATTTAGGCAATTATGGTGGTACATCTTTAAAATTGTAGATAATAGATTATAAAGATACTTTTGTCATTCTCCTAAGCTTTTGTTGTTTGATTTGTTGTCAACATTCAACAAGGTTATGTTCTGTTCTCAACCATCATTTTTGTAAGTTTAAGTTATTGTGAATTTGTGCTAACTGGTACAGTATGTATGTTCTTGGTATTTCTTAAACTTGTGGGCTTGGCTGTTTATATTTTCTCTTGAAGTAGATGTAAGCATACATTATTTCTATGGTTTCTTTGTGATTCTAACATCTTATGTGTGGACATCCACTGTGATGTTAAATTCTTACCTTCCAGAAAAAAATCAGGTGGCATACAGCAGTAGATGTTTCGGGAGGTTGACTAGAATTGTTTGCCCGCGATCACGGATTCAGTTTCACATTCTCTCATCATGCAGCTTTGATAAAAATGAGTTTTGTAATTTAATTTTGCGTTAGAATTATTAACTAATTTAGGAATATAAAATGTTTTTAACTTATGTGTTGGTTCAGTGGTTGAACACGCCCGGTGCATCTTAATGGCATGTGGTTCGATCCTTTGCAGGTGTGTGACTATTTAAGTTTTGTAACAAAAAAAGAAAAAGAATATTAAATGTTTAAGGATTATATTAGAACATTTGAAACTCTAGATACAAGTTGTGTTAGTACTTGGTATATTTTATTTAAACGCCTTTACAAGTCTGATTTCAATGTTTTCCCAAATAAACAAATAAAAATGTAGATGGATTAATATTTAGATGTCGAAAATGCTTCTACAAACATAGAAGTGCAGGCTTGAATCAGTTACAGAATGACTCTAGACAAAAGAACCGCAAAATGCATTTTACCCATAAGTCGTGCGATGTTTGGATCGAAGTCATAGGTTTGCTTTGAGCCGTCTCGAAATAGGCTTAAACTACCAATTCAACTAAGGCTGTTGGGCACGTGATGCTGCTATTCAATATTAGGAAGAAAACAAAAATGAGGAAGAACACAATATATGTGCATTACCATGAGTAACATTTCGTCTTTTCAGTATTTCACTCATTCGTTTGCGTCTTTCGACAATGCTTACTTTTGCTTTACATCATTATTTGGTATGAATAGCCATCTTGGTCTATTATTTATTTTCAATTATTCAATCAAATCAATTCTTAGTAGTAGCTTATCTAATGATGGGGATAATGCTTAGATACGAAATTAAGCGTTATGGTTCTTCTTGCACCAATTAACTTCTCCAATGTCATTGATATATGGATATGGTTTATCTCATTTGTTTTTTTTGTTTTTTTGTCGAAACTCAGTCCCCTCTTACCAGCGACAAATATATTGAGAAGTCTTTAAACACTGTGTCTCGTTATATCCTTTTTCCTCATCCATCATTAGCTTGTTTTTCCCTTCAAATAATAGAAACAACTACTTCAAAGAAAATGATGAAATGTATTCTAACTTGGTGAACCCATAAACAAAAGAAAAATCTTGTTTAGTCAATGAAAACGTCCCTTATGATAAAAGAACAATGAGAGACATTCAACTTCATACGTTAATGAGGTTTTCAAAGGGATAATATTTTATAATCTGCATTTTATCCATTATCAGGACACATTGGGTCCAATTGATAAGCCATGAAGCTTTTAACAAAATAATAATAATAGTAGTTAAAATGACAATCAATAAGGAAATAATAGTAATAAAAAATGGCCATGTATCTTGTATTTGGAGACACTTCAATATAAAGCTTGTCTTAAAAGAACTGGAGACCCTTCACTAAAATAAAGCCTGCTTGAAAGGAAGACAATAGTCCTACCTAAAAAAACACATTTTGTTATGGATTCTTGGGTTCATCTTTTAAATCCACAATGCACTTCTTTTTAAAGGTATACTTTTTTTTAGGGTGAAATTAAAGGTATACTTTTCATTCAGTGAAAGGAATCCAATGTTATTTATGTATCAAATATGATAACTAAGACAGTTATTTCAGTAAAGTAAAGAATGATTTAGATGAAGTTTATTTTTATAAAGCTTTTTTTATAGATTCGTGCAATGTATAAGAATGCATCAATCATATCAATATTAAAAGTGTTGATTATTTTCAATAAATATAATTTCCAATTGTTAAAAGAAATCTGATAAGTTATGTGAGAACGCAAGCTTACCACTCTGACTGTTATGAACAAATTGAGTTTAATCATCATCAAATATGTGGGGAAAAATATTTCTTTTAAGTTAACAACTCTCTACTCTACTATAGGACATTTTTCTTTCTCTTCACCAATAAACTTTGAAGGACTTATAAGGTTGATTTGATAGATAAGGTGGAAGAGTAAAGAAGAGGAGTTGTAGCATAATTGTTGCATTTAATTTATAGAAAAAAATTGTTTATATATTTACTTGTCATCTTCAAAGTTTAATATATAATTGATTTGGTTATTGTTTTGTCAATGATACTCTTAGTTATTTACCATAGAGTGAAATAGATTAAATGAGAATATAAAATACATTATTATGGGTCATAAAGATAAAGATAAATAATTATATATATTAAAAAAAACAATACTTATTACTACTGTAATTGTTTTGGTACGTGTAAAAAGTCCTAAAAATACTTCTTTAGTGGTAAGTTTGTTAGCTTTTATAAATCGATTTAGATTAGATAACTTAGAAGAGGTTAATGATTATATCTCAATAATGAATAATCTGTCCTAGAACTTTTGTATTGTAAGATGGTGGTTTAAATTTTAAAATATGCTTAACTTTATAATTACACTACTAAAGTATGTTGATTCAAAGTTAATTCAAATATTCCTTTGGTCAACCTAAAGGTTTAAAGGTTTTTCTTTTGTTGCATAGACTGGGTAACTGGTTGGTGGATTTCTTAAGTGTCTACTTCAATTTTGTTTTGGCTTACTTCAATTTCTAAGTTAATTCAAATATTGTTTTGTCTAACAAATCAATAATCTTACAAAAATAAATGTGATTATAGCATCAAATCCTCTTAATCTCACACATATATTTAGGAAGTACTAGTTCAATTTCATGAGAAAAGAAATTAAAGGAGAAATTAATCTTCATTTAACAAAAACATGCACCATACAATAAATGAACTCTCTAACACAAAGAGCAAAGAAAATAAAATAGTTAAAAGCACAAAAACAACATTGTTAAAGTTTTTTTTTTAAGGGAAATCTAAAGAAGAGCCTAAAGGATGTGGTTTCTCTTTCAACATGGCATTTGAAACCACCTTTTACAAAATCATAGACCTTAACATCCCATGAAATATAATAAAGAAATCTTGTAGCATCTCTAGTCTTTTTTGCTTGGATAATCTCATTTCTAGTAGGTGTCTCTTGGTGCACTGCATTTGAAACATTCCATTCTACTAGCAAAGTTGTGCTCATTGCATCCTAACCTGTTCAAAGGAAGAAATAATTTCATGTTTTTGTCGTGACGAGTATTGAGAAAAATTCAAATTCGACTTTAGAAAAGTGTTTGTGAAGAGTGACACTCCGTGTTCTATAATTCAGCATTGTAAAAATCAATTAAATCTATACATTTAGACAATCTACCAAATTATCTATACATCAAACCAATAATATTAGCATTTAAAATAACCAGGCATAAGGGACCAAGAATTACAAGCAGTTTTCAAAGTATGTAACCCCTAAAAAGAAGCCAAATTAAAAAAGGGAAATTCAATAAAGATCTGAATTGCATGCCCATCTACAACCCCTTCGGTTGTGTCATACTAGTATGTCATATTCTTCTTCAAAAGGCATCAAGCAAACAAAAAGCAAAGTTGTTGTCTCCTCACTAGGAACCAATAATCAAAAGATAGATATAAAATAAAAAGTTAAACATTTCACCAATTCTTTGTTTTTCTTCTTAAAAATATTTCACCATTTTACTACTTCATAATATTATTTCTTAAAATTTGCTCGCCGCACATTCCACATAGCAATATGAGAAAATGTGCCATGTTTAGAATATTGAAGACGAATGGATATAATTATTTTTGGCAAAAAATTACACTATGTAACTTTTATAAAATCTGACGTCACTTATGATTTTGTCAACCCCACCACCAAGCCTAACATATGAGAAGTAAAACGACATGCTGATAAGTGACGAGAGTTGAGTCTAGTAGACGAGGTTAAACTCCCACAACATAAGGAATAAAAATTTGATGCTAACCGAAAGATGTGCCCACATTTATGAGTATAGTTTCTTTGAAAAATGAAATTTATTTAATAATTTGAAATAAAACTTATATTTAAGTACAATTTTTGAGCTTATACTTAAGAGACAAAGAGGATAAAACAAGAAAAATAAAAACAATAGAATCAATCACCTGTTGCATATCCAATCACCAGATTTCCATCCAGGTCTAGTACTTCCACCAAAACCTCTTGAAAGTAAGATATCACTATTGTTAAATCCTCCTCCTCCTCCACTTGATAATTCATCTTTGAAAGCACCGCACTTGAAGCAACTTAAACGACTAGCAAAATTGTGTGCACCACAATTACCAGCTCCACAATACCAATCACCTAAACGAACATCTGAACCACTTAAACCAAATGATGATCCTCCTCTCATTCCTCCAAACACTGATCCATAATCAATTCTGTCTCCGTATTTCGAATCTCCACATCTTTGACACGATTCGCGCCTTTGAAAGTTCATGTGTTGGCATGACCTGCAGTTCCAATCTCCTGGCCTACTCATCTTTAGTAGTACTTCTCAAAAATTACTGTTTCATTCAACAAACAAATTCTATTAGAAACTATAGAAGAAGCTATTAAAAATCACTGTTTTATACATTTTATACGGTGATCTTAACTAAACTAATAATAAATCAGAACGAATATTAACTAATTCCAACTATATCCGATAAATCTCTAATTATGTTTAATAAATAATATATTGTAACTTGTCGTATCATTGTCAGAGTTATAAGTAAAGTCGTACACATTTGGGACCAGGTTAGTCACATCAACGTCTTTGATGAGTCTATGACAGTAGTTAAGGTCACATTTACTGCTTTTTGCCTCTATTTTGCCCGATGTAGATTGTGATGTGTTTGTGGCCACAATTTAAGACCTTGGTCTTTATTTTAAAGAAAATAAATATTTTTAACCAAAGTTGATATTTTCCCTACATAATCATTGGCTCATTATTTTTACACATGCACGAGAGTTTGTAAATGTTAATAATAGGTACTAATAGCTAGAATTGTACTTATTATAATATAAGAACAAGAGTATATAAAAAACGAAGCTATGGATTAACTTCTATGAAAACTACAAAACAAGTTGATATGATAGACCACTCTAGTAGATAACATTATTATTTAATGAAGATTAGGCGACAAGATTAATTAATTAGCATAGAATTTGTTTTGAAGATTATATTATATGAGAATGAAAGAAAAACGAGGGGGATATTAGAAATGAAAAATAAAATAAAAAAGACTAACCTCAAGATAACAAAGTAACTCGAACTATTAGAGATAGAGAAGTTGAAGATGAAAAATTGATGAGGAAATGTGATAATAGGCATGGTTTATATACTAGAAGAGACCACATAAAAAGGATAATAAATGGAGGGAAAAGAGAATATTGTAGTACTTTTAAGTGTTGTTTAAGTGACAACCTTGATAAATGAAATTTAAAGGAGAGAAAAAGAAAGATAAAGGAAATTTGTGCTTCAATTCCAAAGAGATGTTACTTTGAATTTTGAATAATATTTACTTTATTAGCAATGTGGGGTACAACTTCATTTTGTTGAAGTTTTATTGGTATATGGTAATGGATGCAAAGTGCATATGAGAGAATTATTAATTTTTCCTTCAAAAATTTAAAATTGGATAGAAACTAGGGAAGGGAGTGGGAAATGGTAGGGCTAGTCTTAATTTTGAAGTGTCATATTTCAAGTTCTTGGTCCTCTCTTAAGGCAATAGCAATTTAATTAAGTGACTCGCCTAAATTGAGGTTAGAAGAAAATATTGATGGATTCAGATTGATTTTATCTTGTAACACGGTTGTTAAATTCACAAGTTCTATAAATGATATAAAAATATCGACATATTATTTTTTGTTGCCCAAGATATTTCGGTAGCTACTGAAAATTAGAGACTAATCATTTGAGATATGAAAGTTCATTTAACTAATTGATTTCTTTCAACAAAGTGATATTTCATACGCGCAATAATGATAATCAAACTCATGACCATATACTTAAAAAAAGTAATTATATGCCAATTTTGACACTATTGGCGACTACTATTACTATTAATTTTTAACCACACTATGATATTTATCTTATATGGTTTATACATTAAATTAACATACACTTTATCATGGTCTATATCAACAAGCAAGCTGGCCAAGACCAACAAAAAGAGCATGTAACCTAATAGCACAACAGAGAATGTCCAAAGATATCATCAATAAAAAATAAAACATAAACCTATAAAGGCTCCCTTTGACCACACCACACCATTTGGTTATAGTATGAATCAAATTTGAATTTTCGCCCTACAAGCAAAATCCATGTATAAAACTAAAATAAAATTATCAGTAGGAAAAAAAATAATGTTGTCCACATATTATTGGACAATAGAGAATCCAAGTCAGCAAATTGTGACAAGGTAATGAATATTCGTACAATTAAAATCATATAAATTGACCCCACAAGTTATCACAATAACATCACAAAGAGATCCATGTCGTTTTCATGTCAATTCAATTACTCTTTGGGAATCTATGGAATTTTGACGGTCAATTTTATGTTTGGAAAATTGTTTTTGCTTTACATGCATTTTGAATATTCTTTTATTCTCTTTTAAAGGTTGGAAACAAGAAGGGTAACGAGTAAAAGGTTAGTGGAGTCATGAAATTATTGGGATGGAGAAGCTGGTTTATTTGAATATTTGCAAGAAAACAAAACTAAATGAAATTTTGTTCTTTGGTAGTATAAGATTTAAATTTTAAAATATGAATTTTTTTAAGAAGAAAAACCCTATTTACCACGACTTTGTCATTCGTTTATGTATTTAAGAAAATAGTATAACTTTAAAAGTGAAAATAGACAAGAAAATTAAATAAATGGGAAATAAGAAAATAAAAGGAAAAAAATGGTGAGTTTCAATAAAAATAAATAAAGCTTATAATGAAATGAATATAACAAGCCTTTGAGATATTCATTTTGACCATCTTTTGTATTCTTTTTTTGAAGCACTAATGCGGCTGCTTGCTAGTGAGTTATTTTTTTCATTTTATTTATTTTCTCTCTCACACACAAAAACTAAGATCTGGCCTCCATTTTCTTGGGGAAGGGTAAAGGAAAATAGATGCAAACTGGAAAGAAGAATAAAGAGAGTGTGATTCGGTTTGCATTGAGAATCGTTTCCATGCAAAAGACCACGACTAATAATGTATATATGATTTTTCATGTGTCTTTGTGTGCCTATACTTTTTTACAACTAAAGATATATGTCATTTCTTAAATGTGTTACTACTCATTCATGCTTGCTAACTACATCTATATATCTATCCTTATGGTTTCTTTTTGGTTTTTTGGTTTGTAATATATAGTGATTACTTCAACTTTATTTCTTCACTTTTTTGGCAAATCACTTTCTTTTCCATTTATTTTGTAATACTCCTATGTTTTCATTGGGAAGATGATTTATATTTGGTTTTATACTTAACTTAATGGTTAAGCACTCTAATCAATTCACTACAAAAATAATATTCAATTCACTACAAAAATAATCATTTTTATTGATATTTACTTCTGAAAAAATAAATTTTGATTGTTGTTATTGATGGCATATATATCCATCACATATACAATATAATATGAAAATTTAATTTGAATTTTGACAGATAATAATACCCTCTCAAAAAAGAGAATTGTTTAATCGCCAAGTTATCGGCGGTCCAACTAATAAGTATTAAAAGAGAATTCAAATTTTAAAAGTTTTCGAAGATATATTCATTAAAAATTTAATTTGAAAAGATCTCTCCAAACAAATTCCTCCACTGCAATTTGAAATTCATCGATTTTTTTTCTCTCGAAGAACTAGAGAGCTCCCTCTCACCCCTTTTCATTTTAAAGTCTACAATATTTTTTTTAATTTGTATGTTAATGTTAACTATAAGTCAGTATATTAGTAATAAGTAGTTAATTGTTAGTAATTATGTTAAAGAAGTCTCATATTGAGATGGACTTAATATATGTTTATAAATCAGAGGCAATCATCACATCACAAGCCGGTTTTATATGAGGTTTAGTTAGACTCATCTCTCAGTTTTAAGATGGTATTAGGGTCTATCCACGATTCGTTGGACCACTTCTTCGGCAGCATGTAATCAAGTTTTTGATCGGGCCCATCCATCATTATTTATATTCGCGCTCAAAGCCTAATATATAGAGTTTCATGCATATATATATATATGTTCGTTACTACTAATAATTATATATTAGATTGATCGACCATGCTCCAAATTTGATCATGCATCATATATATCTTTTGAGAAACTAATTATAGTGTTGATTTGTTGGCAAGAGAATTCTTCTGCTATATGCGTCACTACATGGTCCTCTCCACCATCTGATCTCCTAGATCAGTTGTGTGCGATGCCCTGGACACTTAGTGCGTCTTTTCTTTTCTTTTTCCTTTTGTTTTGTTTAATATACAAAAAAAAATAAAAAATTAAGAAGTCATAAGGTGATTTGTTAAATTAGAGGAGGACTCAAGAAGAAGCAGAAGCTTAGGCGATAAAAATTGAAATAACAAACTTGTTGTCTCTAATAATTTAGACTCAAAAACATTTTATTGTCCAAATAAACAGATTCAAAAACACTTAAAGAAACACTTGAATAAGGATATTTGCCATAACACTTGAAATAACACAAATAAGCACAGGCCCAATTCTAGCAAGGCCTAACTTTTAAAGAAAAATTGGAGTCTAGAGGCCTATGATCTTTAATATACATAGTTTTAAATAAATAAATAAATAAATGAAAAATGACCTCTAACAGGTTAAGGTGGACTGAATGTGAGCACATTTGGATCAACAAATTACAAATAAAATCCCAGTTTTTTTATGCACAACAAAAGCTAAGCAAGGCAGTAAAGAAAAAATAGAAGGTAAATTATACCCTAAAAAAATCTACGGAGTTCGCAAGCAGAGAGAAACTGATTGAGTGAGGTGCTGGACAGACACTAATTCCAAATAATCGAGTTATCATACTATTCTGGACTGGCCAAAGGCCCAATACACACTTAGATCCAGACTCACTAACATGTGGGAAACCCGTCTCGCCTCCCAAGGGCATTCTACCCTAAAGCTACAGTATACATGCTGTAGGCGGACAAAGCTATGCCTTGGGATCTCCACCGTTGGATAAACCGTCACAAATTCCAATGGTCAGGATTCCTACACGGAATCCTTCTTATCCTCCAAGGCAGAACGTCTATAAATAGGTGGTTTCACACCACCTCATGGTATGATTCTGAACCCTAATCCTCTCTTCTTGCATACTTACTGACTTGAGCGTCGGAGTCTCTTTTTGTGCAGGAACCCCCCCCCCCCCCCCCTTTGTCAAGGAGCTGAGCCACCATAACAACCACCAATCATCACCGTAGCTTCATCTCTTGGAGTTAAGACTTTGGACCGAATAGAACACATACTAACTAGTTTGCACCGTGTTTTGCTAACCAATCCGCATAACTCTATCCCGGTTTAATTAACTATGAGAAAAAATGTTGGATTTTAATTCTTTAATCTTCACTTGTATACTATCTTTTAAGAGATTTTATAGTTCGAAACAACACGAACAAAATTAACAAAGTCCTTGTACATTTGGAGCTTATATTGTCTAAATATGGAATGTGATACTCCCTCCGTCCCTTAATATAATACCCTTTTTGTTTAAATTTTACTATTCATCTATTATATTTTGACCGTATTTTTCTAGAAATATACAGATGTAAATATTAGCATATAAGATCTTGTTTGATTTGTTTTGATGAGTATTTTCAAGATATCAAATTTTTATAATTTTTACTGCTAGATAATTAAAGATATTAGCGATCAAAATTGTGCATTAGCGTACGTGCAACGGTAAAAAAGGATCTTATAATTAGGGACAGAGGGAGTATTAGAAAATTAAATGCAAGGAACATTGATCTTAAATAAACTCATTTTTGGGTGTAGAGTTTCTAACACATTCCTTTACTTTTGTTGATATTTATATGAATTTCATCTATTTTAGATATAATCAGCACGATTTAGTGGAATAAAATTATCAAAATAAAATAAAAATTATAATTTAAATCGTTGAAAATGTCGAAACTGTTATGTCTTATGTCTTTTACCAAAGTTTAAATTAAAATTTGATTTTTCTATTTTGAGTGTGTAACTTTTCAGCTTATTATTTTGTCTTTGTGCCAAAAAAACTTATAAACACATCATAAATTATGTCAACAATTTTTCCAAATAATTTATAAGTGCTTATAAAACTCGAATAAGTTACGTCAAATAAATCCTTTGTTAAGGGATCAACCGACCTATCTTGGACTTACGTACGTAATTTTGACTAAGGTCGACCTAATTAAAACTGTTAAAAAAAAAGGAAAAAACTTTAAATCTAATTAGTCATGAATTCTTGTCCTTATGCCTCATATATAAATCAAGAATATCCTATGGCAAATATAAAAATAAATCATGGACATCTCATCATTATCATCATATAATATATATTTTTTTTTTTGAGGTAATCATCATATAATAATCAAGTAATAGCAACTTGTCAAAATCCCACAGGCTGATTCTCATCTTAAACATATAAACGGCACTAACTTTATAACCATCACCTTGATGCAACACGTGTTATGCACGTGTCAATAAGTTGAACACGTGGTTATCATAGATGACTCATGAAATTCTATAAATAGAACATGTAAGAAACTTAAACGTCACAACAACAAAGAAAAAGTGATTGAGAAAACCATAAGAGGAAAGTTTGTACTATCACATTCATAAACCGATCAATTCAATTTGAAGAAGAAAAAGATGGCATCACACGACCAAAGCTACAAGGCTGGTGAGACTGCAGGCCGAACTGAGGTATAACTAATTTCATTCACATTTCATTTTTATTTACTTCATTTCATATGAAACCTTATTACTTATATATGTACGAAATTTATTTCTTATATAACTTTTGGTATATGGAAATTAAGTCTAGTTCTTATATGATTTCTTTATAGAAAAATAAAATTTGGTCATTTTTCAATGAAGCAATATACTTTATTCCATTCTAATTTTATAGAAACTATTTTATCTTAAATAAAAAGAAACTATTTTTTGCACTATTCATATAATCTACTTTGATCGCATTTTTTTACTAATATATAAATGTAAATATTAGCATATAAAATGTTGTTTGATTTTCTTGATGCTTATTTTTAAGGTATACAATTTTTATAATTTTTAAAGATAAATAATTAAAGATATTAACGATTAAAATTAAACATTGACAAACATAAACTGTGACATTTATTTTGGGACGGAATGAGTATTAACTATGATTTGTTGGATTGGTGGCTCAGGAAAAGTCCAACCAAGTGATGGGCAATATAGGTGAGAAGGCCCAAGCTGCAAAGGACAAGGTCCAGCAAACAGCCCAAGCAGCTGCTGAAAAGACTGGGCAGACAGCCCAAGCTGCAAAGGAGAAAACCCAACAGACAGCCCAAGCAGCAAAAGACAAGACCCAACAAACAGCCCAAGCAACAAGGGAAAAAGCCCAAGACACAACTTGTCAAGCTAGAGATAAGGGCTCAGAGTTGGGGCAATCCACCAAAGAAACAGCCCAATCAGGAAAAGACAACTCAGCTGGGTTCCTTCAACAAACTGGAGAAAAAGTTAAGGGTATGGCCCAAGGAGCTACTGAAGCTGTTAAGAACACTTTTGGTATGACAAATGATGATGAAAACAAAGACAATTTCCCTACACATCCTCGTTGAAGTTATTATTATGTGCTATCATTTCAATAAAATAATGTTGTAATTTGTTGAATTTGGTTATACCATATAACCAAACGTGCTTTTTTTTTTAGAATAAGTTGTGTTTCCCTCTTATCTAGATGTTAGAGGGAAATGTATTATGTAATTTCTATTTTCTACTTTGTAATTTGAATCTTGTTGTAATGATATTGTTGTTATACTATAATTTTCCTTTGTCATATCATGGAAAACTCTACATTGTTTATTTTTATTTGTATAATGTTTAGTTTTAAAATTGTTTTTAAGATTGAATAAATTATGAGGTAATTGGGAATGTATAAAAATTGAAATTATTGTTCTAGTGTCTTAAGTACAAGTTTTATAAAATATTAAAGTAAATCTTTCATCCATCAAATATTGTACAAAATAACAAGTTATTTAACATCTTAAAAATTTATATATCTTGTTCCTTGTATTCTCTCAACTACTTAACTTTTATAAATGAAACATACCCTTAGATTAATTAAACAAAAAAATTAAGTAAGAATTTTAAAAAAAGCAAATGAAGAGGAAAAACTCTATAATTTTGCAAGCATGATAAAGCATTATAATCCTTGAAATGTTATTAATGAATTCATGAGGTGAAATAGATCTTTATGATTTTGTTGTATTAATAGGCAGTGATACAAACTAATTGAAAAATCACGTGTGAGTAGGTTATATATTGTATCAAGGAAGAAAGAAATGAACACACACAAACAAAGTGCATTGCATATTAGTGAAAGGTTAGAAAGAACTTCCTATGTCTAGTGATTTTCTTCAATTTTGACTTCTGTTTTCTTACAAATTAAATTCCACTGTGAATTGATTTTCTTATCAATATTATATGTTTTATATAAATTCCATTGTGTAACTTTGATATGTTGCATGACATAAGGTAGCTTATAAGCATGGTATGGTTAACACAACAAATAAAGGCATAAAAATAGTAAAGAAACAACTTAAAAAATATGTAGAATGTAGATTAAAAGAATGAAATTCAGTAGTCTATATGTTAAATAAATCTTAGCATGTTAATATTAATGTTGCAGATCAAAGAGGAAAAATTTGTAATTCAAACTCACGGATGGATGCTAGAATTTGGCAGTTTGCTCTATTTTCCTTGTGCATTTTTTCAGGTACGTAACAAGAAGTACCATTTTTTATAAACAAATGTTAAGCGATAGTTTTCAGAATTTGAACCACGGACCTCCTGAATCGTTTAGTGTCCATATGCAATGTGATTAGTTATACTTTTTCGAACAATTATAACAAAAACAAGCGATCTGCACCATAGTCACGTCACAATCCTTTACTGGCCTTTCAATACAATCTCTTGTGTCGCGGTCCAAAAACTCAACTATTCTCATTCATCCTAGTCAAAAATTACAATGACATATTTTTACTTTTCCAGGAATATCTTCATCAAAAGGTGGTGGTCAATGGTGTGTGGCTAACAAAGGAGCTTCAAATTCTGCTCTACAAGAAGCTCTTAATTATGCTTGTGGTCAAGGAGGTGCAGATTGCTCACAAATTCAACCTGGAGCAATCTGTTATGAACCAAACACTCTCTCTGATCACGCTTCTTATGCCTTCAATGACTACTATCAAAAGCATCCAATACCTACTAGCTGTGTATTCGGAGGAACAGCAGAGCTTACAAGCAACAATCCAAG
This sequence comes from Trifolium dubium, assembly GCA_951804385.1. Classification (NCBI taxonomy): domain Eukaryota; kingdom Viridiplantae; phylum Streptophyta; class Magnoliopsida; order Fabales; family Fabaceae; genus Trifolium; species Trifolium dubium. The sequence continues at coordinate 33,077,970 of OX638075.1, read as the reverse complement.
TAAGTATTTCATCGAAATTATAAGTAGTGTATTCAGAGATAAGACTGTCAACAAAATCTTTGTCCATGAGTTGTCAGCTTAGCGGTAATAATTTGACCATGTAATTTCAATATACAAAGTTCAAATTTACATAAACGGATTGTAAAATAGATATTTCTAACCATTTTCCTTTCGACTTTTTTTAAATATAGTATTTGTTCCTTCTACCTTAAAAATAAACCAACGCGTAATATCATTGCAGGTAATGGAAAATGTCATTATGCATCATCTGGTTCAAGGTAAGAATTTGAACACCTAAAAGTATGTATTTATTATTGATGAATCGAAACAACAATGACTAAATGAATATGAGTAAATGTGGTAACGAGGCTACTCTGCCACCGATCTATATCCTATTTTTCATGATTCTAAATACAACAAAGATAATATGAAGTTAAATTTAATAAAATCGAATTATATTTTCAATGCAGCCAACCGAGTCCACCAACACCTAGCGGCAACACACCGAGTCTACCATCACCTGGGGGCAAAACACCGAGTCTACCATCACCTGGCAGCTACTCACTGAGTCCACCAACACCTAGGGACAGCCCACCGAATCCGTCAGGGTTTGCATTCCCACCTCCAAGATCTGACTCAACAGCATTTGCTCTAATTTCTTGGTCGTTGTTGGTTGCACTGTGTCTCTTGGTTTCACTTCAAGTAGCAAATTACATATAGAAGAAAAAAATTCAAACGGTTTTTTATGACTCTTAGTTGATAACTTGTAACTATCATTTATGTATGACTGTTAGTTGATAATAAATTAAATTACTGTGACTAATATAAGCTACTGTGCCATTTATATTAGTGTATATAATAAGTTACAATTACATAACTTGTGAAATTATCATGTTTAGTCTAAAATAGGTTTTGGTTGAGAACAAGAATGTAATGGTTAGGTAGTATATGTTGTGTGTGAATTTGCTACAATCAACTGAGAATTTTCTCACCATTTAGGAATCAAGAATTTTTTTAATAATGTGTGAATTGGGAGCTCCCACTCAAGTCTTTCTCATTGTAATCATTAGTTATTTTTTGGCTACTTTCTTTAGCTCTTAACATCATTTTTGAAGTATGCATCTACAAAATACACTAAATTTTGTATGATCTAGATAGACACTTTCCAAAAAAATGGTTGAGTATGTGATTTTGACAAACCCACCATACACACCAAAAATTGTGTTTGCATTGTCAAAACTCAAAAGTAGTTTTGAATTAAATTAATTAAATGGTCATGCTAACAAGTGCTCTGAAGATATGTGTTAAGGTGTACTATCTAAACATAGAAATTTTGCATCAAGCAATATAGAAGTTTAGAGGCAAAACCAATTTTGCTCGAAACTTATTCACTAACCAAATATCCACAGTTTTGAGTTTTGACAGATAAAATCATTTCTCAGGGTTTCCACTGGGTGTTAAACCAAACAGTTCCAATAAAAATATATTTTTTGGATATCTCAATAGTCGATACATTGATTGTTGTATTAATGCAAACACATACAAGGTAACTTAAAAGAACAATAGTAAAAGAACAAAAAATTGCAAAATCAAACTGTATTTACAGTATCAGTCAAGAAACGTAGAATGCAACCATGGCCTGCTCTCTCTGTCAACTTTTCATGAATCCGGAGACATTGATCACACGTTGGACGATCTCCAGTAGATAAGCCTCTATATAAATACCTATGGAAAAGAATAACAACCTCTTATGACAAAAAATAGAGGTGGAAATATTATAGACTGCCTATTATAGTAACCATAAATTATCTACTATATCAAATAAATCAGAGACACAAAATTTACCATTTTTATATTTTTCATCACTTCAGTGCCAAAGTTTTAACACTATGATAAGAGCTGGCGATCATAACATAAACCTCGTCACACCAGTCCATTACATTTAATATTGTACAATAGATATATAAAGTGTAAAACATGGCCATTTGAATCAAAAGTAACAAATACTAACACTCAACTGTTCAAGCATTATCTGCAATCTAACATTTGCATGTATCTTATAAGTACGAATGAAATATGCATTCTAGAATATAATTCAAGTTTGCAATAGTTAAACTATGATCTTATTCTAATTTCTTAACATTCAACACAAGTCTTGCAAGTTGCAACAATGAAAAAGATAAAGGTTCTTTTAATCTTGTCACTCTATGCAGCAAATATTTCAGTGTTCTCAGATAAGGTTTCTCCTTTAAGAAATCTAAGCATCGCCATTTGGGAAGTATTTTCTCTATCAAGGAAGATAACACAAATCATAAGGGTTTGTGTTTTTTACTGTGTAAAAATGAAAGTGTTAATTAACTTTTTAAGAAACCGACATTGAGAACTAAGCATAAACGGGAATCAATCAAGTATCATGAAATTCACGACCTGAAGAGTCCAACAAACACTTCATAAAAATAATACAGCATAGTGAGTGATTTAACTTATAAGAGACTGAGTGAGTGAATGAATTAGGACTGAATGAGTGAATAGGTGTGATTTTACCCTATAAGGAAGTTTTTGATAATCTATGAAGTTTGTATTGCAAATTGAATGCCTTGGACAGCTTTTCTGCTGAAGATGGGGTGTCTGATGTATAACCAGCTATAAGAAGGTTAAAGCTCCCTCCACAGTCATGGCTTTGAAATCATGCTTAAAGGATAACCCAAATAATAGTTTTGCTATTACAAAAATGCCAGCAACCGAAATGCATTTTCTCTATATATATTTATGTCTTAGACTTCATATATTCTGCAGCAAACAGCCACTGTTTTTTGTGTTATGAGGAGCAAGGCAATTCCGTAGTAAGATGTTTGGAGATTGCTGGATATGGCCACACAATTCTGAAGTTGTTCTCTCTCTACTTATTATAAAGGTTCTGACTTCTGAGAACAGAAAGGACAGCAAAATGTTTTAGCTTTGTACAAAAATATCTATCATGTATGAGACCGAGACACTAGGCATCAAGAGCTCCAAAAAACACCTCTTAAGGCACACCATGTTCGTGTCTCCAACACACGAGAGATGCCTAGTAACTCTTAAAGCATGGAGAGCAGTTGCTTGATATATAATTTCGCATAGATAATATTTGTACGCAAAATATCCCCTAAATCTTGTTTCACACTAAGCAGGCTCTTGTAGGCAAACTATAAATTGACAAGTAAACAATCTTCTATAACTTCTCTACATTCATAACCTATACAGCGTCCTAATACGACTGTAACTCCATAAGATATTCCAAAATCAAAAAAGATTGAAAACAGAATTGTTAAACGGAAAATATTAAGATACTGTCTTTTTCCTCCCAACTTGATAATCCAATCAATTTCCAAACCAATTAAATATTTCACAGTGCTATTGACATCTACTTTATGAGTTTGCCACCAACATATCATTCCACATGCACATAAAATAAACACACATTTTTTCAATTTAAAACAGTTTGATATTCCAATTTTAATACACTTCCATATTCCCATTTCTAGCTGTAGTTGTTTTAGTGCAGCACAAAGCATGGCAATTAGTCCAAGTTTACAGCGGTATTAAATATAACACGCTTCTTTCCTCCTAATGAATGAAATGACAAAAGAAAGACAAATAGTTTTGCTTTCTAATTAACCAATCGTAACTACTTAAAAATTTTCTTCCCAATCGAAAACTGAACAGCTAAATGCATGTCAAGATAGTAAAGGCAAACTTGAGGATTCCTAATCCCTTAAGTTACTAAGTTACTGTAGGTGGAATGTAGGGAATCCAAGCTACAATGATCACTAACTAGTAGTACTAACTAAGTATAAACCTAATTATCGACTTTACCATCATCGAAGCATATTTGCATCCGAAAATAACGAGAATCTATCGAAGTTAAAACAAATAAAAAACAAAAAATTTGATGACTGACTTCATTAGAATATCATAGTACTCAGCATCCAAGGAAGAAAGCATCCCATCCACATCTTTTATAGCCATTATTGCTCTATGCACAGCAATCCAATGTGCTGACTGCCAAATTCAACAATTGCAAATAAAAATACCCAAATGAAATAGAAGCAGAAATTAATAATAAAGTATCGATTTTTCCAGAAAAATGTAAAATATAGATAAAGGGTAACCTTGCAACGCTGATCAGTAGTGATGGCATAGGTTCCTTCAAGTGCAGTTTTAAGGGCTTCTACAGGTTTATGCCTAAATAAGATTTGCATCAAAATTAATAATAATAATAATCATATATTAAAATTCAGCATTTGAGTAATGTAATGTTAGTTACTGTTTGAGTAAGGTTTCGATCTTGATCGTTTTATGTTCAATTCTGGTAATAATGGCTTCTGCATTATCAGCTTCAACGAATCCTTCTGAGCTTGCCATACAAATCACACTTCTTCTTTTCCAGTTTTGCTTCACCTTCAATTTTCCCCAGAAAATGTGTTTCTTTTCTTGACTTAAACATCATTTTCGCAGAATTTTAGTTTTAGATTTATATTAATTTTTATTCTAAATAAATCTCTGAATTTTTCTGTGAATTTTTTTGTAGAGATTAAAATAAAAAAATTTAGTTAATTTAAAGACTTATTTAAAACAAAAATTAATACAAGGACCAAAATGATCTTTAAACATATTTTGTTTTGCCGTAAAGTGAAGCCTTAACCCTACCTCTTGCATATATAATGCGATGTCCAACCAATTTAACTAAGTTCATGGGACAACCTTAACCCTAATTTTATACTACACTATTACAAAAGTTTGGAAATCCGAATTTTTTAAAAGTTTGGAATGTAAAATTCTTACTTTTGATGCATTTGCAATGACTTAGTATTAATTATTTTTCAGATATGAATGTCACCTAACATGAGTTGTGTGTGTTTGTGTAAAAAAAAAAAGAGTTGTGTATGCATTATGTAACTCACATCAGGTGACAACTTATGTACCTCTTTAAGATTTAGAAATATTTACTCATTTATAATTAAATAATATTTTAATCGATATAAATTTTGTAAAATATATTATTAGATTGAAAGTTTATATCATATAGATCATTTTTGTAAAGTTTCAGACAAATATAAAGTTATTTAATAGGCTATTGAAACAAAAATTAACAGTGTTTTAAATTAATCTTTATCATGGGATATAATTTGTTTAACTACATTTTCATCGTCTTCTCGTTTTCACACTCTTCCGCCTCACTTCTTCTGTAGTGTTTCGCTTTCATTTTCGGATCTGAGCAAATATCAACTATCATCTCTAATTTTTAATAAAAATAATTTATTAAACATTTTGAATTAAACCATCAAAAAGAAATTGTTGAAACACCTCTGATGAGGCAGCTACAATGTTTGTTAAACACTCCTCTAATTTGTAATGGAGCATTAAAGAAAAAGTTAATAAATAGTATTCCCTCTGATGAGGCAGCTACAATGTTTATTTATGAACAAGACAGCTAAAACCTTTCATTTTCGGTGATTAATGACTAAAGCTTGCAGAAGCAAAACACAAATGACTGAATTAGTAGACTTAATTTACTTGCGGTACGTGGAAGTTTTTTAAATTTTGTAATAGAGCATTAAATAAAAAGTTAATAAATAGTACTTCATAGTCCTTCTGATGAGACAGCTACTATGTTTGTTTATGGACAAGACAACTAACACGTCTGATGAGCTTTCATTTTCGGGTTTTAATGGCTAAAGCTTGTAGTAGCAAAAACACAAATGACTGAATAAGTAGACTTATGGTCCGTTTGGTTGGAAGGAAATAAAGTAGGAAGGAAAGAAAACACGAAAACCAATGCATATATTTGGACTATTTTATAATTCAAATACATCCCTCGAATTCCGTGTTTTCCTTCCTTCCTACTTTCTTTTCTTCCAACCAAACGGACCCTTAATTTACTTGTAGTGGAAGTTTTTTAAATTTTGTAATGGAGCATTAGATAAAAAGTTAATAAATAGTACTCCCTTTGGTGAGACAACTACAATTTTAAAAGATGGGTAGACTTAATACACAAATAATCTATATGATATAAACTTTCAACCTAACGGTGTATTTTATAAAAATATTTATCAATTAAAATATTATTGAGGTTATTGTGTGATTGAGAGGTAAATACTCCGGGATCTTGAAGGGATAAATTAGAAAAAATCTTCATATTAATGTAATTGATGCATTTGTATAAACACATATCTAGAACACTTGATATAAGTTAGTAAGTATTAATAAGACATTCTTTAAACAACATTTTTAACACAAAAGAATACTAACATTATGATAATATAGAACTCTGGCCATGGATCGATATGGATAATCAAAATCAAAATCAATTTTCACATTTTATTTTTTGTGTACCAAGAGGAAATTTTATAAATTATTGGTAGAGGGGTTGGAGAATTCCAGTATAAACACTTTTTTAATGAAATATAAAATTTGTTAAGGATCTAAATGAGGTAGAATACTCTTACATTACATCATTGAATAAGATAATTCTCAAAGTAAGAAAAGTTGAATTAAGAACAACATCATAACTTACAAGAAAATTATACACTTAAAAATAAAATGTGAGACCTGGTGTATCCCTTCAATATTTAGGTATCACACATGTACACATACCCCAAATGCACTTTGAAAATTGACGACCGTTACATATATATTCGTCACATGCTTCATCATCAGAGCAGTACGTAGGATCTATGATGTCAAATAAGATTAATGATTATGTATATGATAACAAATAATATTTGAAATGAGTGTGAAAAATAACTTACCTTCATTGATTGCAAGAACAACTAGAGAAACAAAAATGATAAAAGCATTGAAGAATTTGAAAGTTCCGACCATATTTTTTTCTCAGTTGCATGTATTGAATAGAAATTGGGTTGATCACTATATATATAAAAAATCCATGCATTGTTAACTTCAATTTAGGTAGTTTTATATGACTTACATGGTTGCAAGAAGCCATTTATAAATTAAAATTAATTGTGAAGTGTCTCTTATTTTGTTTTTATTTCCTCCTTATTTTAATATATTTTTAGTGTTGTAGATGATTGTTGATTTACTGAGATGCCAACATAATTGATATGCTAGTTATATTGATGTCTTTTACTTAGAAGTTTTTTCGAAAAAAATGTCTCTTAGATACTTCAATATTTTGTGTATACTTTTTTGTCCACTCAATTGATTACTTAACCTTAATAATAATAATCTTTCGAATACAATTTTTTATGATCATTTAGAGGTCATTGTTCTTCTTATTTTACAAAGTTATCTTTTATTACCAAAAGATAGACATGGCCCATGGAAACTTGGGAAGAATCCCAAAAGAGAATATTATTGTTGAATGCTGAAACAAAAATTAGTTGTAGAAATAATGCATCTAAAAATACTCCTACAACATGTAACAAATTACTCCATATATTAAGTACTTAATTAATGAATGTTAATTTTATAACATTAACTCGACTTAAATACATGTTTTGCCCCTTGATTAATTTCTTAGTTCCTTTTGTTTTTTAATACTAAAAGTGTTTAGTTCAGTCCTTTATTTTATGTTTCATTCGACCCACAACTCCTATTTCCATTTTTAAAAAGGTACTCCCTCCGTCCTAAAATATAAGGGAAAAAAAATAAACATTTATGTTTTTCAAGTATTAATTTCATTTATTCTCATAAAATTAAATACAAATTGCATTTATTTTTCTTTCTCTCTCATTTTATCAATAAACAACAACCAATAAAAAATGTTTTTACTTATTCCTATGCAATTTATTTCAAAAAAATCCCACAAAATCATATTTCAAATTTTCATGTTTTAGTTTTCTTAATAAGTGTGATATTTTATTTTTCCTTATATTTTGGGACGGATGAAGTACTATTTTATAAAAACTCCAATTCGAACATCTTTCTATAACACTATTTCAAAATGAATCAAGACATGGAATTTACTAATTCAATTCAACTAGTTGAAGTGTTGTTTTATACATTTTTCTAATATAATTTTACTTCATTTATTTATCATTCAATTTAGTTAAATAAATCATAATCTAGATCTCTTGCCTACTTCGTCATAAAGGAAACTCTTCACCCAAAATGCAAATTTAGTTTTTTTTTATACAATCAAAAAGATAAATCATAAATTATTCTCATCCAAAATTGATCTTTAAATTTTTTATATCTAACTCATATGTCCCTCAACTCTTTAACGTTTGAGCTTGTTTAGTTTGAGTGATAAAAATTAAAAATAGTATCTTTTATCTGACCGGGTTTAAGAAAGTTGGTCCGACCGAACCAACCGTGAGACAGAAATGAGCTGTTGACTGTTCAAAGAAAGAAGATCGCAAGCAAACTCTCTGATGATTCATTCAATGTTTTGTTTTGTTGCATAGATAGATGAAGTTGAAACACAGAGAAAGAATCAATGGAGAACAATGAAATAGATTCTTCTTCTTCTTCAGCTCAAACCAAAATGGTTTCTCAAAAAGACAACAACAAAGGTGGCTTCATTACCATGCCTTTCATCATAGGTATGTTTGCATATGTTTTTGTTTTTTTTCTTTTCATGCTGTAATTAATTAATTAGTGTTTTATATGCTATTAATTATTGCTAATTAAGTGGTAACTAATCTATGTATAAATTGCAGCAAATGAATCACTCGCTAGAGTTGCAACATTAGGATTATTGCCAAATATGATACTTTATTTGATGGGAAGTTACAATCTTCATTTATCAAAAGCTACTCATATACTCCTTTTATCTGTTGCTACTACCAATTTCATGCCTCTTATTGGTGCTTTCATTGCTGATTCTCATCTCGGTCGCTTTCTCGCTGTTGGTTTAGGTTCCATAATCACTTTTATGGTTAGTAACTAAACTTTCCATTTTTATTTTTGAATATTTAATCAACTTGTGTTGAAGAGATAAGTAGGATAGATATTTTGATTCATTTGCTATGAAAGACTCAGTAGACACTAGACACGACATTGACATGTACGTAGATTCTAGTTATGAGAAGCTAGTATGAGAAGCTCAAGCTCAAGGAATAATCACTTTGACATTGACATTGACATAATCACTTTCCATTTGCTTTTATGAGAAGCTTAGGAAAATAAACTTGTCCATACCTAAATCATACATTAAGCTCAAGCTCAAATAAGCTCTTCCAAGAACCTCAGGATCATCTCCTCTCCCCTCGTTTGAACCAAAAAAATCTAATTTTGTATTGAATAACAAAACTTAATGCTCCGCCATTTTTGGTAACAGGGAATGGTACTCTTATGGCTAACAGCCATGATCCCACAAGCAAGACCTCTTCCTTGCAATCCTACTACTGAAAAGTGTAAATCTGCAACAACTGCACAAGTGGCAATATTAATTTCATCACTTGCACTTATGTCAATTGGAAATGGTGGCCTTCAATGCTCCATGGCATTCGGTGCGGACCAGGTGAATAGAAAAAACAACCCTAATAACCAAAGGGCCTTGGAAATATTCTTCAGCTGGTACTATGCTTCCTCAGCTATTTCTGTTATAATTGCATTCACAGGAATAGTTTATATCCAAGATCATTTTGGATGGAAACTTGGTTTTGGTGTTCCAGCAGCCCTTATGTTCTTTTCCACTTTCTTCTTTTTTCTTGCTTCTCCACTTTATGTAAAGAATAAAGCAAATAGCAGCTTGTTCACTGGCTTTGTACGAGTGATCGCTGCAGCTTTTAAGAACAGGAAACTTCTACTACCTCCTAAGAACTCGGCTGGAATGTATCATCATACGAAGGATTCTGAACTTGTGCTTCCAACTGATAAACTAAGGTTGAAGTTGAATCACTTATTCACATTAGTATTATAGTCCCTATTACTACCTCTGCTCCTAAATATATGACTCTAGCTAGCAATATTAAATTTGTTGACAACTGGTAGTGTGTTACGAGTTCACCATTAAGAAGAGAGAATTAGTTTATGTTTCCATCATAGTATTTATTATAAGTTGCAGAAAAGGATTATCATAATTAGCCAATTAGCAGTATGTTGGTAAAATAATAATTAATGCGGTTGATAAGTTGAAAGGGATTCTATAAAAGGGACAAAGAAAAAGCTTATGAGAGTCTGATATTTAAGGACGAAGGTAGTAATATATTTTTCTTGTTTAATGGATGAATTAATATACTGAACTTGTGGTAATGCTTTGTTTTCTAGGTTTCTGAACAAAGCTTGCTTCATTAGAAGTCCTGAAAAAGATATAGCCTCTGATGGATCAGCCGTGGATCCTTGGAGTCTATGCACAACAGATCAAGTAGAAGAATTTAAAGCTATTATCAAAGTTATTCCGCTATGGTCGACAAGCATCATGATGTCACTTAACATTGGAGGCTCATTTGGATTGCTGCAAGCGAAATCACTGAACAGACACATCACTCAAAACTTCGAAGTTCCAGCTGGTTCTCTAACTGTAATATTGATATTCACAATATTTATTTGGATAGCTCTTTATGATCGCGTCATCATTCCTCTAGCCTCAAAGTTAAGAGGAAAACAAGTTAGGATTAGTGCCAAGAACAGAATGGGACTTGGATTGTTTTTCTCTTTTCTCCACTTGGTAACCGCAGCAGTCGTCGAGACTATAAGGCGAAGAAGAGCGATCAGAGAAGGATATGGTAACGATCCTCACGCGGTGCTAAACATGTCTGCAATGTGGCTTTTTCCTCAACTTTGTTTGGGTGGTATAGCTGAAGCATTCAATGTTATAGGCCAAAATGAATTCTACTACACCGAATTTCCCAAGACTATGTCGAGCATCGCTTCGTCACTTTTCGGACTTGGAATGGCAGTAGGATTCGTGATATCTTCTTTCTTATTCAGCATTGTCGAAAGGGTTACCTCGAAAGGTGGAAAAGATGGATGGATTTCGGACAATATTAACAAGGGTCGATTCGACAAGTACTATTGGGTTATTGCCACAGTGAGTGGTGTTAATATACTGTATTATCTAGTATGTAGTTGGGCTTATGGAGCTACTGCTGATATAGAATCAAAGGTTGGTGAAGAAAATGATTCAAATGAGGAAGAGATACCATTAATTGACTTTAGAAATGAGGGTTCATATGATAAGGATAAATTAGTGAAGGAATCTTGAGAACAATATGACATAAAATAACTATACTGCAACTGATATGCATTGAAAAAAGTACTTTTGATGCTTGCAAATTGCAATGAACTAGAGTTGTAGCTCCTATAGCACTCTTCTGATGATAGCTTAAATATATAGACAATGGCTTGTTGATTGTCATTTAAATTTTGGAAACTGAAACATGTGGCTAGCTTTGTATATGTGGAGTGGAAAATAATCAATTCTTCTAAATTCTTTTATGTCACCTTACTTAAAATATATCACATAACTATTTTTAAGTTTAAAAATCCGAGGAAGGAGCCAAAATTGAATGATTTTAAAATGACAATTCTATGAGTGAATGCAAATAAGGAGACTAAAATTGTAATTAAACTTTTATATTTTAAATTCCTATGGTTTCCATTAAATTTACATGGGACTCCCATGTTTTGTTGAGATTCACAAGACTTATTGAATGTTCTCATAGTCTTTTACTGTGATAACTTTTTGTATGGTTGAGTAAGAGTTATCTTGAGTTCTATACGTGTGAAACTGTTTACAATAATGTTTCATTAAAAGTCCATTCACCTACACAACCTCATCTCAAAATTAGTAATTTCAATATTTTATAATTTACACAATTATTTTTCACATAAATACTTAAAATTTATAACCGATCGAAGTAGTTCTTGTAAAAAAGAACAGAACAAAGTAGTTTTAATTTCTCTAATACCTAGAAGGCTAGAAGCAAGACCATAATCTATAAGATCAAAATAACTTTTTGCCTAATTTTTTAGTTTTATTTCAAGAATAATTTTTCTTCCTAAAACAAATGTTCTCTTCAACTCTATAATAAATATCATAATAATAAAGATAAAAAGCAAAAATGAATTCCATGATCATTGTTGTCATTCAACCAATCATCCAACATGCAAATACCCCTATTTTCTCACATCAATCACCTTAAAAGGTTCTAAATCTTGATTTATATGTAGTACACCAGTATCAATTTCTCAAAATTGTGATGCTTTGTGGACAAGCAAATATATATGTTGTTTCAAAGATATTACAATGAGTACATTAAAGATCAGCCTCTACCAACTCAACTCAGAGTGTTATCATCAATTGCTAGTAGATGGGACTAATGTCATGACAAGGTCTGAAAAGAACCAAAAATGTGTGCACATGACATTATTAATCTTCCATCATACCATCACTACCTTCAATGTCACCAAGATTATCAAATGCTTCATCTGATAGTTCCCCATCTTTGTCAGTTTCCATGACATCCTCATATTCTGCTTCACTATCATCCGTGTCCACGTAGATAATTGGCACTGTTTCAACTTCATCTACCTCCTCACCAAGAACCTGTTCAGAAGAAACCATGCACCATAAACACAAGATGATCATAAACTTCATGCTAAGTTGCTAACCATTTGTAGACAGCAGAAAGATGCTTACCCCAGTGTATAGGGTGTCTATGAAACATGAGAGTTGGAAGACAGACTTGAAAGTGGAGACTCTGGACTCAACCAGCTGCACAAAAAATTGATGGAAAAGGGAAGAATTATTAGTTGGTTGGTGAATACATGACCATTAGTTAAACAATCATTTCACAAGCATGTCAGGTCTACTACAAACTTTTGAGGGATTTTGTAGCCCCAATTTATTTAACAATTGAATCAAAATCTCTTTCTTAAGCACATCAATAAGATATGAAATGCTCAAATGCATATAATCGGTAAAAAACATAGGTAGAGCAATTGACAAATTAATGTTAATTGAGTAGAATTATCACGCAGAACTCACTTGATACAAAGAGTTCAAAACTTTTAAAGAAGATTCCTGGGACATTATTCCACTTGCATGCTGTAGAAGTAGACACTTCAGCCATGGAAGAGCACATGCCAAAATTGCACCCCTACAACGAGAAAAAGTAAATTATATATATACAATTTATCCCGTAATCAAAATTGGACGCATAAAAAAGAGAGAGAAAAAAATAATAATGTGTGCATATAATTCATTTGCAGTCGATGCAAAATACAAAAGTTATTTTAATGGTAGTGTAGATTTTGATACAGTAAATAGAAGGCATGATTATGATCATCTATTCAATTGATGCTAAAGATACTGCATATGGATATTGTCTATGTTAATATGATATCATTGTATGTGTTAATAATAATATTTCAAGAACAAAAAAAATTGACCACCAAATTTCTTGGCTGTTCACCAGAAGAGTATTATCTCTTTTTGCTTATGCTTCTTTAAAAAAAAAAATCTCAGTTTATGATTTCTCTACAAAAGTCACTGGACTGCCATTTTTTATTAAATCCCCTTTTCCGTCACCCATACAAGAAAGAGGGAAAGAGAAAAGAAAGAAATTCAAGATCCAGAAGTGGCCACTCATATGGGAAGACATCCATCAAATAATTTAAACACTCAACAGGAACACTAACAGGCATACAAAGCTGAAACATACATTATCCAATTATTGTTATAATGTATTACCTAGATTCAATAATGGAAATAAGAGAATTAAGAAGTTTGAGGACATTGGATGGATTCAACTGCGCAACCGACTTTATAATAACCTGCAAAAGGAGTTACATCCCATATAAGAGATTGAGAAAGTGATAAATTTACCATTCAAATATAAACACAGTTTAGTACACAGGAGGAAAAATATAACCTTCTCATCTTGTGTATACAAGCAATCAAACAGAAGGGCCCGATCATCAGCATTTAATGCTTGCTTAAGCAAAATATGTACACTGTCTGCACTTGGAGGCTTCGATGACACCAAAGATTCTTGCTCTTTGTCACTCTTGGATATGTTTTCATCCAGTAAATTGAGACTAGCAAGTTTCTCTCCCATTGTTGGCTCACTTGGATCATCATTAAGGACTCCTTCTGCAGTCTCACATTGATCTACATTAAATGCCAGTAACAAAATAACTCATCAATAGTCAATACTTCACCCATAATTAATATTCAAAAAAATAACAGAGATGGTAAAAATGAACAGTGTATATTTGAACATATTAACATGCAAATTGTCTTATTAAAGCTAATCATGAGTTTAAGGAAAATGTTATGTTTCCTTAATGGAAAGATGCTATTTTTCCTTTTTTTTTTCTTTTAATCATAATAGCACTCAGAATTTTACAGCCTAAAGTAACTATTGTGAGTTGAAAAGTTTGCCATGCAACGAATACATAAATCAAAGTATAGGCGCTTTTCAAAATTCAAGATAACATACAGTTGTCAGTAAAACGGTAATCTCAATTTCAGTGGGAGGAAAAGACCAAGAAAATGGAATCCAAAACACAGATAACCTAACCAAAGAAAATGGATAAAGTTTGCTCATGCTAACAATTTAAAATATTATTATAATTCTTACCGAAATCCAGCTTCTCAGTTGTGGTTGAAAGATCAGGATCAGATGTTGCTTGTCTTTTCTTAGACTTTTTGCTTTCCTTTTCTACTGCTGCTTCCAGTTCCAAGCCAGACAGGCAGAAATAAGAGTTTAAACGTTTAGAGAACTTGTAAAGAACAAACAAGCTTAATAGCTTACAATCAAATAAGAGTATCCCAACTGAAAATTGTGACATTTTATTCCATATGGAATTTTATGCTTTACCCAAAGAAAATAGTTGAAAATTAATTAAAACATATTAAAAGAAATAGATGGTTTGATTTCATGTGAACTTCATAAATTCTCAGAAATTTTTCTACCCTTAATTCTCCTATTTATACATATGATATCCCATCTAACTGATTGATGACTTCTGTAACTGACCCTCTACCTTGGATCCTAACAGTTAACTTATCAACAATCTATGAAAAACAACTCCCACAAGAGCAGGAAAAGTATTTTCTGAAAACATGATGAAATTCAAGATCGCCTAACAATTACCTAAAAGGAATAAAAAATGAGGGTGCAAGAAAAAATAAACACATTTAGTATATCTGAGTAATCTGACCTTTCTTAGAAGGACTATCATGCTTCTGAATAGAATCAGGCTCTTCTCCCACATTTAATACCACATCCTCCTCTAAATCACTAATGTTTAGGACAGTAAATTGTGGATGATCTACAGAACCATAAGTCACCAAAGCTTTCATCTGTTTGTCTTCCCCTGTAGATTGAAATCTGGATGCAATTATGGAAGTGCGCCTTTTCTTTGAACTTTCACTATTTTCCCTATGACTTGCAATTTTTTCTGTTTTCAAGGTTATTTTAGTTCGGTGTACTTGATCTTCAGAAGAGGCATTCAAATTCTTCCATATGTAAGTTCCACCTGAAGACATAACTGCCGAGACGACTAAATCATCTTCTTCATTGCAACCGAGGTGGCAATCAAGAACCAATGGAGCATGCTTCAAGGGTAGTGTTGGACCACTACTTACAGTTCCTAAACTTAAGTCACACCTCCAAACTTGAAGATGTTTACTCTCAGAATCTGATGTAATTATATATTTTGCATCATTGGATATAGAAACACGGTGTATATTTTCCTGGTAAGACAAAAGTAAAATATGATGATACTTTGAACTTGTAGAGACAAATATTTATGTCAAGAATAGGTTATGTTTCTTACCAAATCATTAGGGCACTTCAGAACCTCTTTCCCAGTTTCCCAGCTTATAACTCGTAGTCTAGAGCTGAAAATAGCTAGATATTTTTCATCTGCACAAAAGGTAAAATGACGGTGTCAACTACCATGTAAAGAAGATTAACTTTTATGATGGACCAAGATTGAAGTGGATTTATAGTACACACTGTGTGAGAAAGCCACTGAAGAGATGGACTTTTTTGAGATTTTAAACTCCTTTATAAGCTCTCCTGTTTCTGAATTAATCTCAACTGCCTTCCCATCATGCCCAACAACATAAAGAAGCTGTCCTTGTTTTGCAAATGAAAGTCCAGAAATCCCACTGCATGATGATATGAATAGCTCAGGGAACCAAAACACAGTCGCTTGAATGGATAGCTTTACTTTTTTCAATATTACAATAATGTTTTGACACTTAAAAAGATATATATGTAGAAAATTTTCATTGAAAATAAATAAATTCAAATGACAACAATACCTGGGAATTGGGTGACTAGTAGGCCACTTCTTCTCACCAGTGGAAACATCAATAGCAAGAACTTTTCCATCATTTGTTCCAAGAGCTAATAAGCAAGTTCCTTTATCCTTTTTACGCTAATTACAATATCAAGCAGTCCACAACACAATGGAGAAAGTAAGAATACAGCCTTTTAAATCATCATTGAGTAAAATATTCTCCTACGATTCCATAATACCTTTTTCCCAGTGAAACTGCAGGCAATACAAGAGTAATTAATATCTTGATCTCCATCTGATGGCTTCCACTCGGCTAACAAATCTCCACTGTTTGTATTCCAAATCTGAAAAGTATAAGAAGACCTTTTGTCATCAGCATTACAAGAATTACAGGAAGTGCAGACGTAGAATTCAAATATCTAACAAAATTTTACTTGCAACCGCATTGCAAATTGATTGTCGGATAGGAACTCCACTGTTATTCTGTCATTTATAAACTTTGTGTGTTATTATTTTAGCTGAATCGATCTTCATAACATATATAAATAAGATTTGAAGAGTAACTGCGAAAGTATGAGTTAGTTATTTAAGAACCATAAATTCAAAGAAGCAGTTTGGATAAACTTTTCAATGAACACATATAAAAAGAAATGATAAACAACCACGCAAATATTTGTTAAACATTAGTTTTCCGTATAAGATGAACTTGGCAATTCATATCGACTTTTTCAGAAGCTCTCTAATTTAACTCCATAAACACCATTATGCTTATATTGCCTTTTCTATAAGTAAGGAACCATAAATTTACTTTAACTAAGAATCTCCTATAAACTAGTAGCGAACCAAAATCATGCTAAAGTAAGAGTTAACAATTACGATAAAAAAATTGTACCAAAATCAGACAAGTTCTATTAGACAAGACACTTAACCTAATCTAATTCCTAACACAAATAAATAGTTCACGAAGACTACTAGCAAACATCAAATGCAGAAAGGGAGAAATAGGAAATGCTTACTTTGACTGTTTGATTTGCAGAGAGAATGGCGACATAGTCAGCATTAGGTGTGAAAGCTGTAAGAACAGGTTCCTTTAACTTGTTCTTCACCATCTCAGATAACCTTCAAACAACAACGAAGTAGCGTAAGCACCTAAATGAGACATTAGACTTTTTCAATTCTATGTAAAGATAATAACATTGCAAGAGTCCAAATGGGTCACTGAATCAATCATCATAAAATAACAATCACAAACCACATTTATAAAAATAAATAAAAAACCCACATTTTTAAGCATCAATTATCTATAGCTATATCAATGGAAGCATATATACAATTGAAAAAAAATAAAAACTTGATTATCAAAATTCAAAACAAATGCGAACACTTCAATACCACAAATTAAAAAAATTAAAAATTAAAAAAAAATCAGAATTTAAATAGAGCTAAGACAAATCAAAGGTTCGTTGTCACAAAGAGTATCGAAACCCACTTCAGACACAAAATCGCAGAGTTCAAATTAGCCTTAAGATTTGCAACACAGCTTCAATGGAACACTGATAAGTACAAAATGGAAAACAGGGAAGAGGAAGAAGAAGAAGAAGACAAACCTGGAGATGCGAACTGCGAAGAGGTGGCCGCGAGCGGGTGTGCGGCGGAGCGGACAGAACGTGGAGGCGGGAAGAGAAAGAGAGAGAGTGATTAGGGGTTCTTCTAAAACCCTACACTGCTTTTGGGGTTCATTTATTTTTCTCCGTTTTTTTTTTTTACTAAAGCTTTGTTTGGTTGGGGAGGAAAAATTATATAGGAAAGAAACTGAAAGAGTACTTATTTTAGACTTTAGTTGTTTTGTATGAGAGAAATTAGAAAAGAATGTAAGAAGAAAGAAAAATTTATAATTGTTTATTGACATAAATACCCACGTATAGTGAATTGATATTTTATTTCTCAAACATTGTATTTAAATAATTATTGATAATGGATTTCAATTTAACAAAATGTGTACATGGTTTCAAAAATAATTAGAGAGCAATTGTGTGAAGTGGATTAGAACAAAGTAATGATATGACAATTTAAAAAGAAAAATATTAAAAAGTGTTGATTAAATAAAGAGCTATGAATGATTTTTTTGTGAAATAAATTAAATATGAGGTTTTTTACATTTTTCGTCTATATTATTACTATTACACTATGTTTGGATGAGAAGAGAAAGTGAAAGAATGAAAGTAAGAGAAAATAATATTAGAAGATTGAAAGTGAGTAGAAAAAATGAGATGATTATTTGATTGTTTATTACGGGTAAAAGTTGGTAACAATGATATCCTCAAATAAAAGTATTTAATGTTATTGTAATTTTTTAATTTTTTAGACATTTGTGACATTTTAAACAAAAAGCAACCCAAGTGACACTTTCCTTCCAATTTTGACGGATCACTTTTTTAGTGGGTCCCACTCAAATATTTTTTTTCCTTCCTTCGATAATAGCAAACCAAACAATGGAAACTAGAATATTCTTCCATCTTTTTCTCTTTTCTCTTTTTTTGCTTCTAATTTCTCTTGAACTAAACACAGGCTTAGAGCAAATAGGATTTTGGTATGAGTTCTCACTAAATTATTTCTTTCCTTTGCCTTTTTCGGACAGATCCAAACCAAAGAAAATCATTCATTCCATCCTCTTTATCTCCTCTCACAATCTTTCCTTCTACTTTCTCTTGATGGTTAAATATGTTTTTGTTCATATAAATTAATTTCTTTTAAAATTTAATCTATATCTATACCTATATAAAGAGGATACACTATTTTGGTATGGCCTATTTTTATTCCAATTTTACCCTTAATTTCAAATTATTCTCATAACAACCAAATTTGAATTTCAAATTATTCTCATAACAACCAAATTTAAAGAAATCATCAACAAAAAAAATATCAAATTTAAATATAAAATAATAAAAATATGTATCACACAAACAGGTACGTTCGTATTACACAAACGGGCACAAAACGTGTCCGTTTGGCCCGCTAGTTTTAATAGTAGTTTTAGTAATTATGAACACCGTTAATTTTTATGTATCTCAATAGCATATTAAATAATTTTAAATTTTTCTAAAATTTTACACAAATGATCTATATGATATAAACTTTCAATCTTATAGTGTATTTTATAAAATTTATATCGATTAAAATATTATTAAATACTGTAAGAATAAATAATCTCAAATCTTGAAAGAATATACAAGTTGTCACCTTCACCTTCATGCCGTGAACTTCTTGGCAGAATCATATTTATTTATAATAAAAAAAAAAATTGGTAAATTTTTTTATATAAGTTTTAAAATTTATAACATTGTAAGAAAATAAATTATATTTACATGTACTTTTTTTTTTAGAAAATTATCTATCCTATATTGTAAGTTCTGTCTCTTCTCACTAATTTGAGGTTCATGTTTATTGCAATTTGCAAGCACCTTTGCAGTAAGATCCTACAGTACATAATAAAGAACCCAATTGCCCAAAATCTATCTTTGTAGCTTAGTTCAAAATCCGAGCTTGGTGAAGTTGGAATGACAGAGAATTGGAATCACACAGCTCTTCTTGTAATTGACATGCAGGTAGTTAGTTAGTTGTTAATATTATGCTCTGTCTCTTTCTTAGGATGTTTTTTTTGTTGTTGGAGAAATTAAGGATTTTTTATCTGGGTTTGTTTGTTTGTTTGCAGAAAGATTTTATAGAAGATGGGAGTCCTATGCTAGTAAAAGGAGGGAAAGATATTGTCCCAAATGTTATTAAGGCTGTTGAAGTTGCTAGACAGCGTGGAATTCTCATTGTTTGGGTGGGTAATATGTTAATCACCTGATTAATCACATGCAAAATTGTTGTTAATTCAGTTGAGTATATGTTAATTTAGATTTTGTTGAAAATTGTAGCTAATCATGTAGTTGAATTAACCACAATTTTGCATGCGATTAACCAGGTCTCGTAAAGATGCATGAAAAAATGGGTGTCTTAATATCATTACTCATAAAATTTGTACTATTCTTTTGTTAAGATATTATCAAGTTTGAGTAAAAGTTACACATTGGATAAAAAAGTAGAGGTCAAGCAACACATAAGTAATAGCTGTTGTGGATCCACCAAAAAATGTTTTATTTTTAGGTGTTAGAATTGAGATTTTTGGGGGTTAATTTCGGGCAAAACTGAGATTTTTATTTAAGATTGAGATTTTGCCCAGGCTTTATAAATTTTTTGGCTCTGCCACTGAGTGAGAGGACTTATGAACTCAATGCCTTAAGGTTTTAGGTGAAGGTGTGATGTCAAATTCATTTATGTGATTGCTCTTGGCGTAATATTTTGATCCAACTATCTGGCACTAAACACTACAGATCCAAAGGCACATCTGAGTGTCTGACATGTGTATGATAGTTGTGTGTATTCAAATTTTATGTAAATATTCTGCTAACAAAGATGTTTGGAAAACAGTAATGATATTATTTCCGTATATGATTTAAGTTTGATTGATCCATTTGTTTGTGTATTTTAGAGTTCCTAATATTTTTCTTAAGCATGTATGTATCTCTAGATTCAACCACTTATTTGTTAAGAGTTTTGGTTTCAAGAAATAACTAAGTTCATTGTATTCTACTATAAGAGGTGTCTTGTGTTCGTAAAAATACCTATGTACTAGTGCATTCACAAAATAATTCAAGAATATCTAAACAATTTGATGCCATAACCACATCAGGACATGATTGTAGACTTCATCAGTTGCGGATATTCAACAAAATAGGACTTTAATTGTTGAATTATGCATCTGTCAACTTGTTTTTTCAGGTAGTACGGGAACATGATCCCTTAGGAAGAGATGTTGAACTCTTTCGTCGACATCTATATACATCAGAGAAAGTTGGTCCAACCTCTAAAGGAAGTGAAGGTGCAGAATTAGTAGACGGACTCGTCATTAGAGAAGGGGATTATAAACTTGTGAAGACAAGGTTTAGTGCATTCTTTTCTACACACCTTCATTCATTCCTTCAAGGAGAAGGAATCAATAATCTGGTGATCACTGGTGAGTAAACAGTTCTGATGCATAATTTGAGCTTACCATTTTATGTTTATATATGTTTGAATTGAGTTATTTGAGTTTATCTACGAGCATAAACACTTATAAGACTGTTTGAAAGAGCTTACGGAAACAGTTTATGATATGCATAAGTTGTGTTCAACTTATTTTCATAAGTTCTTCAAGATAACGTATGAAAATTGCTTATAGTTTATATAAAAACAATTTAACTTTATTTTATCTTTTATTGTAGAAATAGCTTATACATAAGCACTTATATGAAAATACTTATACTATAAGCGCTCAATTAAATATTTAAGTTGTTTAACCAAAAAATAACTTTATTTGTAGGTGTTCAAACTCCGAATTGTATCCGGCAAACTGTCTTTGATGCTGTAGCATTGAACTATCAACCTGTAACTGTTCTTGTTGATGCCACAGCAGCAGCCACACCTGATATCCATCTTGGTATGTATTATCAATTTCTTGAAAGACTCAAATTGATGGAACTTAATTTGGATAATCATCTAAATATGACTCTCTGTTGTAGATGTTATAATTAGTAATGGTAATAAGCTCTTCAAGTTATTATATTTGTCTAAATTGTGTTGTCTCTGATAGAGAATCTATTAGTTCCAAATATACTATTCACTCGTATGTCCAAAGAATTTGATTCGAGAGATGGATCTGTGATCTTTGTAAAGTTGCATTACCATTTGTTTGGCATATAATTACTAGAGTTTGGCCATTATATAAGTTGTACTAGTGTTAGAAGTGTAGAGATTTAAAAGTATTGGGAATCTCGCATTGGATAGGTGATACGACATGAATGGTTTTGTATAGTTAAGTATACACTAAATTCTAGGATAATATCAAGTCTATTATAAATGTGGATCATCTGTTATTGGGCCACCTAGGTCATGCTCTAGATGTATAGTTTTAGGGTGTATTGAGAGTCCCACATTAGATCGACCGCTCGTTATTGAGCTACCTGGTCAAGCTCTAGAAGTCTTACTACATTAGACGGTTTGTATGTTGGTTATACGTCAGTTTTGCAGGATTGATTTATATTCAACCCAAATCCTCATCTAGTCATACAAGTGTGTTAACGCGTTTGAGAAGTTTATGACAATATTGTTGTAAAGCGAAAAATATTAAAAGTTCTTGCCAACTTCTCTTTACTCCTGAATTTACATGGTTGCTATGGCGACTTGTATGACGCATCCGTGCATTGCACTTCTTTAAATCCAATTTTTTTGTGTCTCTGTTCCGATATTCTATATTCCCTCAAGGCAAGTAGATTTTGTTGATTGTAGAAACTAATTTAATGATAATCCAAGTTTATTAGATTCTAATGATGAATGATATTTCGGTGGTTTCAGCCAATGTGTTTGACATGAAAAATATTGGAGTTGCAACACCAACATTACAAGAATGGAGTGAATCAAAAGCTTGATCTGTATGGAGTATGAACCATTCATTATGCAACTTTGTGCACCACGTTGTGTTCAATTTCAAGACTCAAAGGGGGTTGATACTTTTCGGATGGCTGTTAAACTGTAAAGTAAAATAAAATTATGTATACCGAGTTACTTGCTTGTCGCGCCGTAAAATAATATATGTACTATTTGGAAGTAAAATTAGCCTTTTTATCTTCAAAACTTTCTTTGACATGATACCTTAATTCAGATATGTTAAAGAGTTTTAACTTTTAAACATGATGCAAGGAGTTAAACTGTTAAAGTGATCCATAATGAAATGAAATGAAATAAAAAGGGAAAAAAGTAAAACACCACTTAACTAAATAAAAGGCTAAAATGCATTTTTGGCCCCCTAAGTTTCACAAACTTGCGATTTTGACCCCCTAACTTTGAAAATAGCAATTTTGACCCTCTAACTTTAGCCCCTTTTGCAAATAAATGGCCCCCTTTTGCAAATATTGACCTTTTTGCGTATGCTTTTGTTTCTATTAGTGCTCTAATGCTCTTGCAATTTGTCGCATGAATTTTGCTTGATGCTTATGTGTTTTAAGTTGTGATTATGGATGATAGTCTTTGATATATCAGAAACTCATGCAATTTAACACTTACGTATCAAAATTTCACCTTTATTAAACATAAAGGGGTGACATCCCGGATTTTCCGGAGAGACAGGTGGAGTATATGTAGTAGGAATAGTTGTCTCATTATTATTTTCTAATGACAGACGGCGACGAGGGACCAACATGCTTTATATCAGCAATGAAGTCATTGATACAATTAGAATCTTTTTCTTCCTTAGCTTTAAAGTAGCAACGAGTCAAGGTTCCAGGATTCTGATTATATGAAAAACTGTTCAAAGTCTCATCATCATCATCATCTACAAGCTCAAAGTTGGTATCGTTTATGTTGTTGTAGTAATCCAACGCTATATCAGCACACAATTTGTTGTATTTACGATAAGCCTTGGTTTCCATTAGTTGACTTCTGAAATTGACAAATAATAAATATAACAATAATCAATTCCTCACAAATTAAAATGTAGTAACTATTATAAGAACACATTCAACAACTCAATTAAATATAAAATTAATGATTTTTATTAGTCTCTCCGTCGCATCATTTCAAAAAACAAATCTATTTACTAAATATAAGTAGAGGGAGTACTTAAGGAACCTCATAGATGGGGTGATGTTGAAGCTACTATGATCTGCCATCTCTATATATTTTCTCTAACTCAAATGGGAAAAATATTATACACGACTACATATTTATAGACAATTTGTCTTTTCAATTTTTCCTAACTCACCGATGTGGGACTTCAATTTTCTCTCTATAAGATATTGACAAATCTCATAGTCCTATAAACAGTATTATTTTCTTCTTTTTTTCTTTTCTTTTTACCAATAACAAATTATTTCCCAACCTCGTCTGATGCTCCATGATTTGTCACCTTTGAATTTCAAGGTCATAATTGGTGGTGGGTTTCGCGACGAAGGAAATCAGTAGTTGTTGAATGGTGACGGAGGGAGCACTTTCAAAGTTTAGGGATATGAATCTGATTGATGATGAATCATTTTTGAAGATGCAAGGATTTTGAACTAAATTTATACTTTGTATATATATCACTATGAACTATTTAGCCAGCAATTTCTCTTCAACAATTTGTTATCTTTATATGTTTAAGGAGTTTTAAACATGATGCAAAGAGTTAAAAAAAACACCACTTAACTAATCACAGTAATTTCTCTTGTCCTTTTCACTCCCAGGCTATTTTAAAAAAATACAACCTTAATAGTTTGGATAATTTATTTCATTATGCACGAAACATAATTTGACAGAATTGATGGTTCAGGCAAATGAACATCCTGTTTCGAAATAATCACAGTAATTTTTTTTTATGTCAAAAGTTGCAACACCAAAGGAAGTAACATCAAAACCAAACATAGGCCTCAGGATTTTGAAAGGCAGAGTGTATACTAAACAAAACAATGTCTCCATCTTTCCAGAATTTACTCCGGAAGGACAACTGAAAGATTGAATTAGTGATGATGACCATCATCGCCATGCCCATAAGGTGATCCACCAGGTCCTACCACTTCGAGCTGTTCAGCAAATAAACAGATTCTTAGTTAGCATCATATTGTAAATTGTAAATAGCCATTTGATTATCAAAAAATGCTACAAATAGTTGGCCAGAATTTAAGTAAAGTTTGATCTGACTGTCATAATGAGTATTCATTCATGAAAAACTCACTATTTAGATTCTCTATCAGTTCTTTTGCAGTCACTTCAATAAAACTTGCTACAAAGTACCTTATGGGTATACAGTACACTGTATGGTGTTTCCAAACAAGCCTCTAGTTTTGAACTACTCGATTAATTGATGATTCGGGAACTTGTTGAGAAGTTTGGAAGTAAAATAAAATTATTTGGTTCAAGATGACCTGCTGATAATAAAGTTTTGATGCTATTGGTGACAAAAACATATACTGTTTGACTTTTCATTTGATTTCACGAGGTTGAAAACAATGGTTCAAGAGAACTTAAGTCAGTATCTGGACTCGATTGACAGGCTCTAACTTCCACATTAACTAATTTAACACGCTTTCTTGCAAACAGTTAAGAATGCCAGAACCTTGGAAAAGAATTTTTTTGACACTGACACGTCGATACTGAATACAGCAAACTGGCTACAAAGTACCTTATCCGTGTCGACGTGTCAGTGTCCGGGTTTCATAGCATGCAACAGCACCGTATAATCATGCTCAATACTAGTCAAGGCATTAAGATATGGAAATATTTAAAGCTAGAGGAACTGGGTGCGTTTATTTAGGATTTTTTTTTAAAAATGATTTTTATAGTGTATTAATTTTGTGTTAAAAAAAATTTAACAAGGATTTTTTTATAAAAACATCAAATGAAAAATCTGTTTAAATAGGTTATCTTAAAATGTCATTTTAAGCATTTCATCATTTTATTACAAATTTTTCTGAATAATAAAATTTCAAAAAAAAAAATCTAAAACAAAGCTATTTCATAAAAATCATATTTTAGAAATAGCTTTTTTTTAAAATTGTGATTTTTATCAAGTTAAAATCTCTAACATGAATATTTAAGTTATTGAATGTCAAAATCACTCTTTTAATGTATAAAAAGATGAATTTGAAATAAGTTTTACTATTTTTAGTGAAGTTATCGTAAAAATCATTTTTAGAAATACAAAAAAAAAATCACTTTTTTTTAAATCTTAAAAAACACACCCTAAAAACATCTTATAGGAGAAGCCCTTATTCTGTGCCATTAATAATACGCGTTAGTCCTTGACAACTAATGTGTGCACATGCAAGCACAAAGTAATTTTAAATTGCGTAATTGCATATCTTGGCATTCAACTTAACACCTATCTAAATTTAAACTAAACTAAACTTACCAAAAAATACTGCAATAACAGTAAAAGATTTACTAAATGCCAATCAACTTACCACAAAATACTGTGCACACACGGGGCATTCATGAGGTTTGTCTTTCTCCAGCCAAAACCAGACAACATCATGCTCATCCTCTGAAATCAAAACAAGTGGTTCATCTCTTCAATGCCATAACAAAAATTCTAGCATTTCATATCCTCCAGGTAAAGTTTGCACTCAACAATACATTAAGAGAAACAAAGAATACTCTGAAACTCACCGCCTTCACCACCTGGGCACCCAACTATCCTTTTATCATAGTAAGCTTGGACAACAGCAGGCGCTTCCTATGAAATGAACCAAAATAAACATTTAAAATAAATAGTTGAAACATTCAAAACCATTATCTGCAAATATTACGATAATGAAAATCTGAATGAACAATTTGTTGGAAAGAGAAAGAAACATAAATACTGATAAATGTATAGCTCTTTCAGTCAAGAGAAAAACAAAAATGGAAATGTTAAGATGTTTAGGTATGCCATTTTGGTAGGGTAAAGGATAAGAAAGCTTTAGACATGCTCAATCAATGATGTGACATAAATGCATTGGATCCTTATTATGAGAGGTGAGGCACCTTGATTGGATTTCTAGCCTAATGCTTATAGGCATAACTTTATGTCTAGCAAGCTTCTAAGGAGGATCATAATGTTATTGCTAAATTCAAAACTGTGTGCGTGTGTCACAAGTTTAATAAAACATAAATTGATATATTGATCTTATAAATATGTTAACGTTTAGAAATTTCAATTACAGGTGGGTAAAAAAGAAATGTATGAACATCTTGACAAACACTTATAAATTACAGCTAATAAATTTTTTCATTCATTTGGGTTTTGGCTGCTTAGGGACCAATATCTTAAGAAGTGAAAACCAATAATACCTTAATGAATAGAAATGATAGGGAAACAAAATCCAAATAATTGAAAACATTACCAAGGACCAATACCACAATATGTGAAAACTACAGGGACCAACTTTTAATGGACAATTGCAACCAAAACCTTACCAATAAAAACTACAGAGACCACAATCCAAATAAGTGAAAAATGTAGAAACCAATAATTTAATGATAAGAACAAAGAACCAAAACCTAAATGAGTGAAATTATAAGGGTAAAATATTTCAAAAATAATAATAATGGAGACTTATTTAATGGGTTGTAGAGACTAAAATACAATGAAAACCAAGGATTATCATCGAGTGAACCAAATGGTTAGTAAACACTCTGTTTATAACAAATAACAATCAAAACTTCCATACATCAGTTTCACACTAAAGAAAGTGTTGGTCATATTTCTCATTGTTCTCGTCATAAAATAAAGAACATCATTGATTCACCAAAAAATACATTTAAAGAGAAAGAGTTGTGATTCTAACACACAATGCTATGTGATTCTTTCTATTTCCTCTCACATAACATAAATTATGTATGTAGCACCAACATTTCATATTGAAAGTGTGTCTTTCAAACCAGTTCCATTATATTAAATTATTACTAGTGTGTTCATGTAAGCGGTGTGTCCATAGAATGTGGTTCATAGGAAATTAAACATATGACATGACCATAAATACAAGTAGAAAAGATAAGAAGAAAGAAAGAACACTAACCTTGGTGCCGAAAGGACCTTCAGGATGGTCGATTTCAAGAATATTCCTACCCTAGCAAAAACAAACACACATGTTAAAAAATAAACATTATCGCCCTTATATACAAAGAATAATGCTTCAATTCAATTTCCGTTACACTATAACCAAACAAGCACACTAAGAAAGAGAGAACTAAAGGTGTCAGCCTGAATCTTCCCACGCTCAAGAGCAGTAGCTAGCAATTGACACTACATCCTACAAAACGTGATTCTACAAACTACAAAATGATTATGAGGTTCACAGTTATAACTGATTTAGTCCCTAGAGTTGATTCTATTCTTAACTTCAAACTAGGATTTGTAGTTTGTGGCTCAAAACGTTATACAAAATCATATAATTTTTTATAACAAATCATATAATTGAACTCACTTATGAATGTATCGAAATTCCAAACTTACCTATAATCAATTTTACATAATCACTTAAACAAAATAGAATAGAACCAACAAACACACACACTGAGAGAGAGAGAGAGAGAGAGAGAGAGAGAGAGAGAGAGAGAGAGACCTCAAGGTCAGCCTGAATCTCTTCACGCTCATGACCAGTAGCAATTGGAACTACATCTTCAACCTTCTTATTGAGTGCACTACCGCCTCCATCTGCAAGAAGAAGAAGAAGAAGAAGAAGAAGAAACAATAATCAAAATTACGAATCAACAAATTAGAAATGGAAAATGTAGAGAGAGAGAGAGAGAGAGAGTACCAGATTGAGCAGTGAATTGGCGGGAAATTAAAGAAACAGCGACGGCGGGGGAGGGAGATCGGAGGGAACGAGAAGAAGAAGTTAGGGTTTTGAGTTGTGAAGAAATGAGTCTCCGCAACATGATTGGTTGATGTTATGATCTCAGGTCACGCCCCTTTCTCTCAATCGAATCTCGGTGATGATGATTTTCAGGGTAATGTGGAAAACACACGAAAGCCAACAGTGAAATAATCACAGTGTCTGTTGAGGAGAATTTTCAGATGGAAGAAATGGAACAAATTGGTGGTGGCTACAAGGGAAATGACCTTGACACGTGAGAGAGACTACCACGTGCCACTCAATTTTACCAAATTTTTTTCTTTTTTTTTCTTACAGTAGTGCAGTGTGTGACTCAGCGTTGCCATGGTACGGGTACCGTATCCGGTACTGGTACGGGTACGGTGTACGACATTTTTAAAAATACTATAGTACGGGTACGTTGGTATATTTTTTATTTATTTATAATTATATAAATAAAATAATAAAAATATACTACTAAAACACATAATTAAACATAAACAACACATTTAAAAGTAATTAAAATTGTTCAAAAACATCAAAACAGTTATATTAAATTAAAAAACAATTTACTCAAAAAGAGTCAAATTATAAGCAATAACAAAAAAAAAATTAAAAATGTCAATATTCATCGTGTCAATATTTACCTCTCCATCATCATTTAAAAAAGCAGCCTCTAATTCAGGTTCACCGAGAGAAAGATTAGCAACATCAAGAATATCAGCTTCATCAAATAGATCTAATTCATCTCCACTAATATCTCACATTCTCGTTTCTCTTTCATTAGAATTCTTACTATTTTTACAGTTTTCTTGCAGTTCTAAGTTAATAATCATTTTATAAGCAAATAAAAGATTTTTCTGGACATAATATTTCTAAAAAAAATCTAAAAACAAAAAAAGATATTTTTTTTAAAATGTTAAAAGTAGTTCGAGTGCCCGGTAAGTACCCGGCGAATACTCAGACCAAAAAAAAAAGAAAAAAAATGGGTGCGGCGTCGGTGCGTACCCATTGAGTACCGGGTGCTTACCGGTACCCAGTACCGGTACTCTCCCTAAAACGGAGTACCCGTGCATCACTGTGTGTGTGTGAAAATTATTATAAAAAAAATTGATAAAAAGAAAAATTTAAATTTATACTAACATGTAAATTTTAAGTAGAAATATTCGGCCAAATAATATATACTAATGAAATTTTTAATTAATAATTCATACTAGTAGTATCTTACAAACAGTTAATCATTCATATTAATAGTCATCTTACAAACACTTCTTAATAGAGTTTAAATTCGGCACCTTCAAATTACAATGTTAAACTCTAACGATATTATATTGTTTCTAGTTACTACTCTCTTGTACAGCTGGAGAATTTTACAATTACAAATCCTTACTTACTTCGATGGATAAAAAAAGATAACTCATTTCAACTAAATTTGAATATTATCGTCCTCATATTAAAATTATCCTTATACAGTTGCTATACTCGATGAAAGAGGACGATATTGTTTTGTTTCATGAAAAGGCAGTCACTAAAATAAAATGCATAACATTGGCATTAACGAAAGGGTTTATAAAACCTATACCATATACTAATACATTTTAGTGCTTGTTTGTTTGAGTTTCAAGTTACAAACTCACGTTTGGCTATGCTGGTGCTCCCACAGTGATTTCCAAAAAGCTACAAAATCAAGCTTCTACGTTACCGTGGGTTTTTTGCCGTGATTTTCGCAAATGTGACGCCAAACCAAACAAATGCTTAAACGGCCTAAATCACAATACGAGTAGACTACCCTATATGACAACAGCAGCTACAAGCTAATACAGGTCTCAAGTTACCTTCTCCAAGTCTAGGATACTAATATGCACTACAATATATACATGTTTGATATACAACATATCATGAAAATGCAAAGCAATGTCCCAAACTGGCATAATCTACAACTTAAACCATGATAGTTGAAAAAGGCTGTAAAATTTCCTCTCAGCCAATTAGCAGTTGCCTAGATCTTTTAGGTTTAGTTCCTTGCTCTTCACCCTCATCCAATTTCCTCCTCAAGTTTTTCAGATCATCTTCACTAACCAAACCATTCAGTGTTTTGTTCAACGCATATGCCTCGCCCATTTTCCTTTTGCACTCTTTGCTTGCAGAGTCGTGGGAAACAACTGAAACACAACTTATACGGCATAAGCAGGGATAATATATACTGAATCCCATACAAACACAACATAACAAAAACATGTCAATTTGATTAGGAAAATTAGTTTTAAAATAGCAATACGGTTCTAAAAAATCAATGAGTAAACACACATAAGAACACAAACGATTGATCATAAAGTTCGGTCAATTGTGCCTAAGTTTCAGAAATGGAGTGGCTTCTGTAATTTTTAATTATGCAATACTTAAGGTTAAAGGGTACAATGCACGACTATGCTAAAGCATTATGTTCAAGTGTCGTTGCACTTATGAATATATATGATCCATACTCAACAATATGGCCTAAAGGTTATTAAAACTACCGATTGTTGGCTATTAACAATATGCAAATTTGAAAATCATAATTACCCTCAGATATCAGGCTCATAAGAAACTACGTATGAAGGTAAACTTAAGTATTTAAACAAAGTTTGGTACTGTGTAACTTTAATTCATCACATAATAGAAAAGTACAACAAATCAACAATCACTCTGCTGTTCGAGACGTTGAAAACTATTGGTCGAACTTTGTGACCAATCATGATTATCTTCTTACTTTAGAACCGGATTTACTATTCTAATACTAAATGACAGAACTGACCTGGCATTGGGTAATCTTTTCCAATTATGCAATTTGCTTTGGCCTGGATGCTTGGAGGAGCAGTCCATGGTTCATAGATATAGGCCTTGGGCATATCTGCTCACACACATTCAATTCTAAGTTCTTACTTACACCTTATCAAACGAGAACTTACTAGATGATAAAAAATGGTGAAAACAATGGGACTTAAAGTTACCTTTTAAGATTGGGAGAAAATGCCTAATATAGTCACCATTAGGGTCATACTTCTTACCAAATGTGGTTGGGGAATAAATACGATTGTACTGATCATCATAGACAAAACATACGATAAATGTCAGTTGAATATTCAGGATTCAACCTCTGAAACAGAAAATTTGATCATTATGTATTAAAAATTCAGAACTAGTTCATACCTGATAAAAGAAAGAAGAACATGAGAGCCACATCCAGTTTCCATTATTAATTGCCCAATCTGAATCAATTAGAAGCCTATCAAAGACATCACGTCCTTTTTCCCAATGAACAAACTGTCATAAACAAAACAAAAAACATTGGTATAGAATAACGGAGTACAAAAAAAATGGTATGCTTGAGAGTATCAATGTCATATACCAGATCACCTCGAGTTAAAAAACACGCAACAGAATGCCGTGCCAAATGATGCATCCAACCCCATTGGCGTAGCTAGAACAGAAGAAAAAAAATGGTTTCAAATGCATTTTCTGAATGAGAAGGCTAATAAAAGCATCATAGTAAACTTGATTTGAGGCATAAAATTCCAAAGTAATCCCCTATTTATAATTGCTTTATTTGGAAAAGGATGTCAAAACTCAGACCTGGACCATAATAGCATCAATCCAAGGAAATCCTGTCTTAGCATCTCTCCAAGCCTCCAGAAGTTTATCATCTTCCTTCCAAGGAATCTACAAATTATAATAAGAAATTTCAAAACAACATTTATAATGATTAAGAAGTACGTTTGCTTTTAACAATGGAGTATCACTATGAGAACAACCACATAGTAATACACAAGTGTTTAACACATCGATAATAATTACAAGGACATAAGTATGCAAGGGTACAGTAGAAATGAGTGCTCTTGAAGCACAAACATAATAAGCTAGCTAGTGACATTTTATGTTTGGTGGCAGAAGTATTTCATTGCTAAAATACTATTAAAAATTATAGACAAACAATAGTGTAAGCTGATTGCTCCAAAAGATAACAAGTGTATTTGGTTTAACAGCAAGAACGGAAATCTCGCATCTAATGTGGTTTTCAGAAGCTAGAAACTGAAGAGTTTGAACAGTATACGTTGTGAACGTGGCTCTGTATTTCTCCAAACACACAACATTTCTTTCTTTCTTAAACTTTATGATCCCTTCTTTGAATCAAACTTAAAATAGAATAAATAATTTATAACCAGTAACCATTGATTGTTGTCTCACCTGCTTGCATATCCTATTGCCTTTCATCCTATCGAAATTTGGAGTCCCGAAAGCTGCAGTGTAAAAGAAGTCTCGCCACAACAACTGCACATATCAACAAGGCAACATTTATTAGATTCCTAAAAGTGGAGCTCAAATCAATGCTGTGCTAACTTCTAGAGATAATGTGACCTGTCCTAGAAGAGAAACGGGTGGTGAAGTATGTTTTGGCGAACTTTTATACACGTCTTGAATGCATTGATAGAAATATCTGGAAGAGAGACAACCAAACTGCAAAGGAGATCAACAACAAGCAAGAAATATGTAAAAAAAACTCAAGCTTCAATTAAGGTTAGTAGTTCAATCAAGCAAAAGAGACATGTTAAGAAATACAGCTTTAATAGTTTTTGACATACTTTCAAGTAAGGTGATAAAATAGTTGTTGCTGGCTTAAGAAATGCAGATGGATTCCCCTTAGGTTTCTCAAAGTTTGCTACCCACTTCTGAAATCATAAAATAAGAAATTAAGGTATGTTACAAAATATACAAAAGAAAGAAAAACTAAAACAGTATGTTATATTACAAGCAGTTGATCTTTAAGCAAGAAACATCAATTTTATATCTGAACACAAATGGATTGGCATCGTGAATCGTGAAATGGACATCACGAATGTTTAGAGTACCTTGTCTTTCATGCATTCTTCCAATCTCTTCAATGCTTCTGATTCACCGCCTTTGAACGGAGAGAACTCCTGAAATTAACTTCGCACATTAGGTGCTCCTAAAGGGTTATTAATCTTGAAATATAATATGCATACCACTTTATCATCTCCATATCCAAGGTCTTGGATGGTTGGAACTTCAGAAACATCACAATGTCCAAGATGGCCAATCGAAGGAAGTGAAGAATACTTAGTTGTGAGAGGAGCTGGCGGTTCACCCGCAAGCTTGACAAATGATTGATAACTAAGCGGCGGTTTCCCTCCATTCTGTTTTGACATTAGCACAAAAACATGAACAAATTGATCATATGAATTAATGGCATCAGAATAAAATTAACAACAATAAAATACCTACGAAAAATTGGTGGTACATAATTAATTGGTACAGACAAATAAAAATGACATAAATTAATCAATAGTTAAATTGAAGACTAATCTCTTCAAACTCACCTTCTGTATAATATAAGTTGGATTGAAAAGTGTGTGGCTTACAGGAGAAAAAACTTCAATTCCTGCTCCAAGAGCAAACTCCTGTGATCATAGAACAAAAAATATGCCATCAAATCATTATAAAATGTTACAACTTCAAAAGTTGTCTACAACTTCTTAAGCAAAATAACAATACTCGTTACCTTGATCTTAATATCCAGAGCCTGATAATATGGATCAGTGTCATACTCAAAGCATAACTTTCCAATATTCCACTGCATCAACCAAAATAACTAACATAATTAACTACCTTAACTTTTGTCTATATTCCAAAAAAAAGTAACAGAATTAATAAATGTTTGGGAGAGTAAGTCTCTCAAACATCTCTCAAACAGTAGCAATCTCGCACCCCCAAGCATTCGGGCCGTGAAAATAAGGAAGCTGCAAATAGTAGCTTCACATTGAACGCGTGTTGGATGTGCTTCCAACATTAAAGCAAACAGGCACTTTGTCATGTTTGTTTGTAACAAGTACAAATGTACAATGGATTTTACCTCCAAAACTCAGTTTGAGTATAAGTGATAAAATTTGTTGCACTTCCATTATATTAATGAAAATCACTTTTTTTTAATCTTCTTTCTCATCTTCCACACTCATAATGATAAAATCACTTTTATAGAAGCTACTAAAATCAGCTTATCATCATAATCGGAAAAAATCAACATTTTAGGTAATAATTAACTTCAAAAGCATAAACAAAAACAATTAAAACTACTAAAAATGATTTTTCTCCTAAATCACTATAAAGGGGTTAGTTAGTTTCATTTCAAAATCAGTTTTTTTTTCTTCTTGAAACAATAAACTTCCACAATTCAACATTATCAATAACAATAGCAACAACAATAACAACAACAACAACAAAAATCAATTTTTTTTTGTTGATATACCTCTTTGAAGCAACGAATGAGAACTTCATGAGGATCACCTTTAAGAATCAACAATCTCGAACCAATCTTCTTAAGATTAACATCAAGGTCACAGAGACTCTCAAGCAAGAAATTAATCCGGTTCAGACCGGAACGAGATGAACCGGGCGAGAAAGCATTAGGGTCGGGTTTCATATAATGCGGGTCAATTACAAAAAGAGGGTAAAGATTAGAACATTCTCGTGAAGCATATTCGAGCGCCGGGTTATCGTGAATCCGAATACCTTTTCGAAACCACATTAGAGAACCCGACCCGAATCCCATTGATGAAGAAGTTAATCGCATTAGAATTTTGGGTTTTAGTTTTTGGATTTTGAAGAAAAGTACTACGCGCGGTTTATTATATGAGGTGCGGTTGTGTCTAACGTGCGCTTTGGGTTTGGGGTGTAACGTTGTTTCATTTTGTAATTTTGTGATTTGGTTTGCGCTTATGGCGTAAGATAGAAGTGTTTGTAATGGAGGGAAATGTATCGGTACTAATGTTGCCACGTAGTAGTGTATTTTTCATGTCATGTGATTTAATTAATTCTAAGCAACTTTACTTAACTTTTCTTTAGTCTCACAAAAATTAAAATAGTTAATTGAAAATTCATGTGAATTCATATGTAAATAAAATAAGTTGAAGTTAGAATCTCAATTATAACATATCAAACAATTTTAATATTTTTTATTAATTGAATAAAATAAATTAGATTAATTTTACTTGCCTTTAATTTTTTTATCAATATATAAGTATTTTCACTCTTTTTGGTTGAAACTGTGGTATTCACTTCCAAACACAGCATATTTTGTTACTATATATAATCTACTAAATTCATGCAAATATATTTGAGATTAATGGATCATTACACAATATTATGAACTTATCAGAAGAAAAAAAAATAGAAATTCATATATTCCCTTTGTTTCAAAATTATTGTCTTTTTAACTTTTTAATTTTGTCACAAGACTATTGCTTTTTTCGGTAATCAATGTAAAGTTGATATTGATTTATTTATCATTATTACAAAAGTTAAAAAAATAATTAAATATATTTTCTCTTTCTTAATAAAACAAGGGTAAAAGTTTAAAAGAGATTTAACTTATCTTTTTTTATGGTACATTTATAAATAATTTATTCTTTTTATTTTTGTTGCATTATAAATAATTTATTCTAATATGTGACATTCAAACACTTTCATTTATTTTTTACACTATATTTGGGTCACAAAATAGTACACATTGAGCCACCGGCACCTAGTGCAATACTTGACCTTGGTTGATATCTTTCTCTTTTGTTCTACAGATATATAAACTATTTGATTTGATTAGGATAGATCACCTTCGGACTGCAAGCAATATTTATGTCAGTAGATAAGTTTAAATAAGTCAATTTGAATAGACTCTAAACTCCAAATCAAGAAAGAAAACAATTTTATCGTAACCACTTACTTGACCATGTCTTTCCTCTCTAAAACTTAGAGTTAAGACCTTCAACTCTCCTCTCTTTGTAGTTAATTCATCTAACATTTCACTATCAGACACTTCCATTGATCCAAAACTAGGTGAATCCATCTGCTATAAAAAATAGAGTAAAGAAACACTTTTACAATTCACCTTATATTATCAGTATCAACGTGTCAGTGTCGTGTTCAGTGTCCATATCCTTAGTTCATAGACATTAATGTGTAAATATATAATGGATATCAAAGACTGATATAGGAAATTAAGCATTGCATACATACACTTAATGAGAGTCTTGGAGCACCAACAATTTCTTCATATTCAGCTGCATCTAGTTCCTTTAGATGGTGAGGACTAAACACCTTGGGGAGAATATATTGCCTCACCAAGATCAGTATAAAGAAAGGCAATGGGAATAAGATTCCAGCTATTGGAATCCATGTTACTCCAAAACAAACCATGAAATATACACATTGGAAGATTGTGAAGAAAACTATGTATCTAATTGGTACTGTTTCCACAAAAGAAGCATGGGGACCCTCCAATAACCTGCCATAATAGGTTGACTTGAAATATTAGCATCATTTTAAATTGCGGTTGCAGTTGCAGATAGGACAGTAGGACTATTCATGGTTCGGATTTGGAAGGAATATCGAACTGAACCTCGCTATTAATGGTTGGTTCATCCTAGAATGAATTCGATTTTTGAAAGAAAAAAACTTAGTAGACTTAGTTGCGTTTACGCTGCAAACCGCAATTGTAGTGGTGGATTGCAATTTAGAGCTATAGATATTAGCAGAAGGATATTAAATTAAATCAATAATTGATGATGAAATGAAATTTTAGAGTAAATTGTACACTTACTTGAACCACCTACTAGGTGTTACAAAGAGAAGTAGTATTCTTTCCCAGAATTGATTACCAGGAAGACTATCAATAGCCATATATGCAAAATATCCCCACAAAACAGAAGTTGGAATCTTTTTTATGGCAGGCATAGCAAAGACTGATGCTCCAACAAAAAGTGATTGTAAAAGATTGCTCATTCTTTGCTCATTTACTCTAACAGGCAAACATGCATCAATATGCTTTTCAGGGTCAAATGAATCCTTCTTGTTGTCTCTTTTATCTTCTTCACCTTTTAGGACAGCCTCTTTTAGGTTTTCTAATTCTCTTTCCACAGCAATCTGCAAGTTAATCATGTTTGGGACCAATAAGTTATGTAG
Source organism: Trifolium dubium (assembly GCA_951804385.1). Classification (NCBI taxonomy): domain Eukaryota; kingdom Viridiplantae; phylum Streptophyta; class Magnoliopsida; order Fabales; family Fabaceae; genus Trifolium; species Trifolium dubium. Next base: position 33,040,342 of record OX638075.1, on the reverse strand, counting down.
GACCAACATTTTAGATTGAAGACGCATCTGGTACCCAACTCAGATACGACACTGACACGTGTGGTTGCATTCATTTCTATTTTAAAATTAATATTGTCAGTGTCGTGTGAGTCCGGTGTTTGTGTAAGTGTCAATGTTTCATGGCCAAAGTAGATTGAAGGTGTATCTGGTGTTAGTGTCAGTGTAGTGTATCTGAGTCTCTGTTAGTGCTTTAAAGCCGACAACCGGACTATTAGAAGACTTACAACCGGGCTGCTGTCCATTTCTACAAACACTGCTTGCATCTTTCCATAGATTTCAGAGTTGCTAGCTTTCTTTTTTATGCTATCCTTAGCACTTTCGACCATCTTTCTTCTAATCATCTACAGTTCACAAATTACCATACCAAAAGTATTTCATTATAGTAGTACAAAAGAATCGTCCATACTCTATATGATCTCAAATATAAGAACTTTTTATGTTTGAGACAACGGGGAGTATTATCTTCTTTTTTTGGTTGCCGGACTTTCTACCGGACTAATGTAACGATGCAAGACTTCATACTAACTAAACTACCAAGTTTTCAACAAGTTTCTCTCAAATTCTTTACAAAAAGTATAATAGTCATTGACCTACCAGACCCTTAAGAACTGCAAGGCTCTTAGTGTGCATAGGAGATTGAGGCAGAACACCATTTGAAGGAGGCAAGCCAAGTAGTCCACAAATCAAAGTCTGAAATATTTTAACAAAGTATTAGGTGTGCTCATATTAGTGATAAGTTTCATAATTAAAAAACTCTCTTCTAGTCTTTACTAAGGGATGTATTATGCATATATATACCATGAATCCTAGTAAGAATATGTCATAATGGTATGCAGAAGGTTTCTTGAGATTGAATTCCTTTTGCTGTGCCATACCAGAAGCAACACTATGATCAAAGAAGTAAAGTCCTGCTACCATCATGGCAGGTATAAAAGCAGCAAAAATATATGTTGGAGAAACCTTCCCCATGTCCTGTTGCATATCATAAAGTCAATATTTTCTACAACTACAAGAAATATAACTTGAACAATACAAAACTTAATATGATATCAAAGTCTGTCGATTCGAACCACCGACCAAATTATCCACACACATAGTCCAGTAATGTTGGACGTGAAGGGTGCATTGAAAAGAACCATAACTCCATAAGCTTATTTTGATTAAAAAACTCTACTAAGTTAAAAGATAATCCAAACTAGGCTTTAGTTCAACATGAATTACTTTAATAACTGCCCAATGGTGTAAAGATGTAGATTCCCAAGCCATAGGAGCAACTAGTCTTCTTGGAATTTCAGAAGGTATTTTTCTTGGCACTGAGAATGACACAGCTGTCCATACTACCACCAAGAAAGGCACACCATAGTCTGCAATGAAGCTTCTCAACCAACCTATCCAATAAACATGACCATGTCATATATACTTCATAACTATCAAACGCAGACACGATCACGACACTGACATCAAACATTAACACTGGTAATAATTAGAGTAGAAGTGGTTGAATATAACCACATATATCAGTGTCGTGTCATGCCTTCAATATGAAGTATCGGTGCTACATAGCTTATCAACCATAGAAAATTAGTTTTTAATATCAATTATGCCTTAACAAACCTGTCCCATATAACCATGATCTTGCTCTTATGCTCTTCAATGTTGTATACAGAAGGCCAAATGTGAATATAATACCTAATAAGCCATTCACATAAAGCCAGTGAAATTGATAGTGCTCTAATATTGAGTTTTCATTTTTAGGAGCACTAAACTCTTTTATCATTCCCTGCATTATTTATCCGTAAACTTGTATTAGACTCATTTTCATACAAAGTCATTTTTTATTTTTTATATCTTGAGTTGAAAATTTGAAATCTCAGTCACAAAATAACTAACCTTAATAGCTTCTTGAATGAACAAAACTGAAATCAGCATGCCAAAAAGCTCTTGAGCAACCCTTGTAAATCTGTTGATGATATTGCCAGCATTGAATATTGCTAGGAGAAACAGCAAGAGAGAAGTCCATACACAAACCCTGAGATATTAATAATAATATCAATTACAATTTTAGGCTATGGTTTAATGTGCTAAACAGTCTCATAAATATTTATGTCAGTTGGTTAGTGTTCAAATAAGTCAAACCATATAGTTATAACAGTTAACACGGAGTCGCGAAACAGCAAAGCTATATGTTAACAATTATATAAAAAAAATTATTTTATTACCATCCAGCCCAAGCCAAAAAGAGTTCTTGTCCCAAGCCATCCTTATTTTTAGCAAAGTTGTACAAATAGGTATACATGATGATGGTGGGTTCTGCAACTCCTACAATAAGGAGTGGTTGACCTCCAATGATTGAATGTATGATTCCACAGATGGCTGTAGAAGCTAGTGTTTCTACTGTGCTCAATCTTCCATCTAATCAACAAAATATAAAGCAATAAAATAGCTAGCTTCCTAAGAGGCAATAATTAGAGTTTATTTGTATGCATAATTTTCATGAAAAAGAAGAAAACCTGTGTCTCGATTCAGTTGTTCGCCGAATGCAATAACAGGTAAAGCAGAAGCAAAAAATATATATGTAGTTGGAGCCATAATCCTATCATTATCGAAAAACAAAGAGTGCAAATTCATATTTACCGGAAAAAGAAATGCAAGTACATTAGACATATAAATTTAAATTACAGTCTGCAACTACAATTACGACAACAACATAAAAGTTTATAGAAATTTTTACCCAATACCGGAACCGGAACGGAAAGCACAAGTCCAATCATCTTTATAACATTGTGCTCTTCCTTTTATATCACTAACAATTCCTTTAAATGGTGATTTTAAACACTCCATTTCATGCACCAATTAACCACCTGAAACTTAAACTATATATCTTGATTAAACAACTTTGCTTTTTAAGAACATGTATACCAATAATCATACAATTGTAATATGTAATAGTACAAGAGAAAAATTAGAGTATACAAGAGAAAATACTACTATATAGTATAAGTAAGTAATCCCTTTTGCTTGTTTGATAAGAAATATATAATCTTATTTCGTCACGTTTATTTTGTGAATAAACCAAATGTGTATGTTCTAGCTTAGATAAATCTAGTAAGTATAATATTTTTAAGGTTGTTTAATGGAGAAGTTGACTATATATCCACAGTATATTTTAGGTATTTATTGCATATCTTTCAAAAGAAATAGAGAGCATATTTAATGGTCATTAAAGCTTCTCGGAAAACCCAATTCTTGCATGAATGATATGTACGTATTAACCAGAAATTTTAGCTCAATTGAAAATGTCGAAATTGTTAGATCGGAAGTCCACGTAGGTTTGATATTTTGATCCCTGTTCCCTCTATTTTGTGTATGTAAGTTTATAAAACTTGGTACCTCTTTTTTTTTTTTTTAAATGGCAAATATATTATTATTAATAATCAAGTATTTGCACAAGACGAATAGAAACTATTAAAAGAACTACAAAATAAAGATGCTGTATATGAGCGGAACACCAAAATTAAATATCAAAACAGACACCGCCTAAAAAACTTTGGTACCTCTATGTCAGCATGACAATGGATCTCCATGGACACACATACATAATACTCTCTTCTCTGATTCAACTTTTGTTTATATGTTGGACAACTTTTGTGACAACTTGTAGATATTTTTAATGGGTTTTGAGATATCTGTTAATCTGTAGGTATTTGTATTTCCACAAGTATATTTTTTATTAAAATAAAATGCATTTATGTAACTAATTCGTAGGTATTTGATCCAAAGGGTGACTAGAGATTAATTTTGTTAGAGAATACACAATTTACTTTTCATTTATTCTTTTTTTATTCATTCTTACTCCAACTAATAAACATGCGAGAATATGTAACTAAAATAAATAAATAAACATACAATTTTTTCACACTATTTCTCTTACAATTTTTTAAAATAGATCTAACATTTAAAAAAAATTAGAAATATCAAAATATTATTTTCATTGATTTGGAACATGCATTATTTCTAACTTGTTCCATATAATAGCTAAAATGATATGGTTTATTGTGTATGATTGTGTCTCATTTTTAAGCCGTGGGATAAGGGTGGTGCAAATTCATTATAGACCATGAATTAACTGATAAATGTCTTTGTATTTTCATCCAAGGAAATTGTTAGTGAAGCAAAATGCTTTAGTGATCCGTGAATATATTTCTAAATATGGCTTTTTGTTTTTAGCTTTTAAATAAAATACTTTTAACAAACTTAAACATCACTCACGTTTACCACAAATTATAACAATAATATCATAGTAACATAAATGGGAAAGCTACAAGTCATATTGAATCTAAATTGTTAGTTGTAACTTGTAACTCATGTGCTAACTAATCACCATGCCATGCTTTATGCTAACTAATACGTTTTCACATCACATGACTGTACTATTCGTCATTCAAGTATAAAGTGCATGATGATTAGTTTGCATGTTAATGAAAAGTATTATGAAAATAGTTTTATTAGTTTTGAAATTATTTAGTCTTTTTAGTTGTATTTGTTATTAATTAACGGAAATAAAGTGATTGTATACTAAATATTGTTTTACAACTTGGAAGGATGTTATGTTAGTGAACAGAAAGTAACTAACATGTTACGAGGTTGAGTTAACTCCAACTAAATTATAAGATGATATCAAAATCTATATCTTGTCCCGCCCAAAATTCCAGTTCAGACTTCAGAGCATAAGAAAGTGTTGAAAGTCCTACATTAGATGAAACATGATCTATAAAAGTGTTTATACGTGGGAGTGTCTCCCATTCATCTCCTTCACCTTACAAATCAATTTTGTAAAATTCGAAGAGATACTTTGGCAAAATTTGGCTCTAACTTGGTTTCTAGCATTATTGTTTTCAAAATCATCCAAAGTTTTTGTTCAGACTTTGTTACAGAAGGAACAGCAAAAAAAAGGAACAGAAGAAGCCAGAAACAAACCATGCTAAATTATATCTGTTCTCAATCTGATGATGAATTTACAAATGTAAGCTGTCTCCCCATGCACAATATTGACAACTAAGGAAGGCAGAAAAGATGGAAAAATACACAGATCAAAATCCCTAAAACTAACGCCTCAAAAACACTTCCAGAGAAAAGATTACTTCTTTCTCTTGAAGTTAAAAAAAAAAGGAAAATGATCACTTATAAAAACCCTACGTAAAATCATTAAAAGAAGTAAACTTATCAGCTTTGCGAGTCAGATGCAGACAGGAGTTTACTAATGAACGGTGATATAGCTGCAAGCAATGCCTTTGGACACTCTTCATGGGGTAAATGACCACATCCAGATATTGCAACTAGTCTCTGCATTTGAAATGGTTTAGAGAAACATTAGAAACTTTAAGGCAAAATCATATGACAAGAGCATGGGAAATGCAATTGAAATTCAAAATGAAGTATTGAGACTAAATAAATGTATTTGGGGAAGCATTATTTCGATGAGAAAGGATTCTCTCGAGAAGAAAAAGATGGGGATAAAGGAGAACATGAGAAGACAGATAGAGAGGAGTTGGAGAGGATCTGGACAAGTATTTAGACATGGTACAAGTCTAGCAACACCCTCATTTTCATGCAGAATTTACAAGTTTTGTGCAGAATGTGTGAAAATATGGTAAAAAGAAGGGTACTTACAGAATTTTTAAGTTTTGAGGCCATGGCTTGACAAGATTTTAAGGAGACAAGGGAATCTTCAGCACCTGCAATAACTAACACTGGAATGTCTTCTACAGCTTGTAGCAAGGATTCTGCATTCTTTGCTGAAAGGATGGTTTCAGATGACAATTTACCAATCTCGTGAACAGCTTCATCCCATCCTTGAACAGATAGTGGAGCCTTAACACACAAAAGAACAGTCACATATAACACAAGTCAATAAATTTGTGATTCCAAAAGTGATTCAAAAATTGCAGGGTTTGAACAGAAAAATTGATTCAAAACCTCAAGTCATGCTCCCTCGGCAAAAAAGTACTAGGTATTAGAAATATGCATAAAAACTAATAAAAATCCGTATTTATAAAAACTAGCTAGTATGTAACAAAATCATGAGCGTTGTTAGCCACTATGAATCTGTGATACCTCATTATTCGGCCTCTATCTTTAGGTTAGGCAAGGTTAGGGGTTAGGCTATCATTTACCGTGTCTACCAATAAACATTTTCTGCAGAGTTCATTACATGTGATTTATCATCTTCCATTCACAGGTTGAAACTTGGAAAGGACAGAGCAGTTCCTAATTAAATCAAACACACAAAGCTTAAGAAACAAACATACCTTATAGAGATTCAAAACTTCTGTAGTCAATTTGGTAGCGTCATACCAAGCACGCCGATTCACCACTTGAGTGATTTCCATCCTTAGTAGAGGTCGAACCATATGCTTCTTTCCAAGTGAGGTATGCAGGAGGATTCTTGCAAAGGAAGGAACAACTTCCCTTGACAAGCTAACATTTAGCAATACAACCCCTTTTATAGTAACCTAAATTGACAAAAAGAAAATGTTTCAGAAAAAAAATTAAATCAGTTATGCATGTGATCACATCACACATTCACACTCACCTACATCCTGAAAAAAGTAAACTAAAAACAGTAGAGCTACAAAACCACACTGATGGAATTTAAACAAATATAAAATAGAACTACAGAACTACAATATACTGTTACTGAATTTGCAAGCCTATACATTTACATAAAAAACTCGCAGCAGCATAATTAGGTTTATCAAATACACAGGTAGCCTATTTACCAAATAACGAGCAATTAAAAATACTCACATTATGATAATTCATTGATGTTTGAACTCTTTGTGCAGCCATAAGAGCAAGCAATCCTCCATCATCATGACCAATTAACACCACTGATGAAAATCCAATCTCAGAACAGAATGATAAAAGCAGGTCAATCTGAAGAACAGAAGAGAAAAAACAATTATCAGATATTTGATTTCAGATAAAATTTTGGTTGAAACATGAAAATAAGTAAAAATAAAACATTATATGAAAGTTAGAAGAATCATAACAATACACTCTTCCCATCAGACTCTATCATTAGATGAAGATCATGTGGATTGTCAAAAAAGTGTCAAATAGTGTGTCACTGTCATTTTCTTAAAAAGATACGGCATTGAATAAGAACACCGAAAAAGAAAAGGAAAAACAGAAAGGGCTACAGGACTGAAATCTGAAAGTCAAAAGTTGACTATAGTAAAAACCACAACAATTTGATCATGACCCAGATAGAAAATTGAACTTGAGCATTGCCTTCAATACTTGCTAAATCGAGAGTTCAAAACTTTGAAGAAAAAATAACAAAATGTATTTTGATACATCTGGCACCAATGATAATTTATAATTACCTGACTTTCAAGCTTATAAGGATTAGGCAATTCCTTTGCTTCCCAGTCCTCCCGGCGTGGCCTTGAACTCAGTCCCCAACCAGGCCGATCAAATGCAGCAACTGTGCAATTAATCTCCCGAGCTAGAGAGCCTAACACATGTCTCCAAGAGAAAACTCCTCCACCAAACCCATGTATTAATACAACACCTAATTGGCCAATACTTTGCTCCAAGGATAAAGAATCCAATTTACTAGTTCCATCTTTTTCAGAAATACCATCTAGATGAAAAATAGGGATATCTTCAGAAAAAGCAGAAATTGCATTACTATCTAATAGAGGGGTACATAAAGATGATCCTCTGATATGATTGCTATAGCTCCTGTATAGATGTGGCTCAATCTTCGGAGATATATCTAGTCGATGTCTATCCAATTTCTCCAACCCTTCAGCCACTGATGAAATGCTGTAACTAGAATTTGATTCAACACAAGATGTTGATGAAAAAGTATGTGAAGGTGAACCAGGTAAGCTGAGCTTGTAATGAAGAGAAAGACCTTGGCATGTAATGAAAAAGCTGTCTGAGTCTGCAAGTAATCTGGCCTGCAATTCTTCATCACCAGCTGTTCCAAAAGGTCTCCGCCTCATTTCACTGTCACTTTTTGGGGTTCTTCCCCCAGAAGGAGTAGGAGAACGAGGGACCTTCGGATAGCCAGAGAAAACACTTTTGCATGATAGAACCTGTTTAAGTAAGCATTAATAAACTTATGCAGTTTTTAACTCATATGAGCCACCAAGAAAAGTCACGGCAATTTCAGAAATTTTCTTTTAAGCTAGGTTGTAGTATTGCAACCACTTATATAAAAAACAAGTTTAATAACTAAAGAAGCAACATGTAAACCAGCCTGAGAAATTACATCGAGAGTTCATAACCACTCCAAACTTACAGATTCAGGGTCAACACGATGAAACAAGAGCTTTCTCCGTGCTCTGCAGCTGGTTCTATAAGCAACAACAGTATGTCCAAGAGCAAACACGACCGAGGAAAGAAACAACACAGGCATTCCCCATGACTTCTTCAAATGAAGTCTCTGCCTTTTTAGAGAAACCACTGAAGCTTCTGCTTCAATCTGTGAATTTACACTGAAAACACAAGCTTTGACTGAAAGAAGAACAATTGAAGAAAAGGAACACAGAGTCACAGTTCCTAGGTAAGGACCGTGTGAAAGTGCAGGGCCATCACAAATTGAATAAACGCCTGCAATTATGAGAGAAAAACAACCCATCATCAAAATCTTTTTTTTTTTTTAAGAATCCAACATCAAAATTTATAATAACCCAAAGAATCCAATTATTATTTCTTTCTACATGTTCTACCCATTCATTGAATTCATTCTACACCATAACCAGACACTGACACTTCAATTCAACCCTAAAATTATATATAATTAAAATTTCTTCAATTATTAATAAAAACATAAACAAGAATCTAAAACTTAAACAAATTAAAAAACTGAACATGTGAACGGTTATTTCGCCTTCATGCATGTTTAGATTGACAGCGAGTTTGGCGAAATCAAAGTGGCAACAAAAGTATAGCTTTTGCTAAAATCACTCCAAAACTCACAGTGGCTCACCGTGATTCCGCCAAACTCACTGCAATTAACAGAGAAAAACAACCCAACATCAAAATCTTTTCTTTTTAAGAAACCAACATCAAAATTTATAATAACCCATAGAATCCAATTATTATTTCTTTCTGCATATTCTACCCATGGAATTCATTCTACATCAATTCAACCCTAAAATTATATATATAAAAAATTTCTTCAATTAGTAATAAAAACATAAACAAGAATCTAATCTAAAACTTAAACAAATTAAGAAACTGAACATGTGAACAGTTATTTCGACTTAGTGCATGTTTAGATTGACAGTGAGTCTGGCGAAACCAGAGTGGCAACCAAAGTATAACTTTTGCTAAAATCACTCCAAAACTCAAGTGGCTCGCCGTGATTCAGCCAAACTCACTGTCTATGCAAACATGCAATTAGAGATGTTGAAAGCAAAATCTAATTTTAAAAAGTAAAAACTAAAAACTACTCCCATCCATATGGACAAAACAAAAGTTAAAATCATCATAATAATAAGATTAGAACTTAGAAACATAATCGTCACCCTTTCTTCAAACACCGTACATGTTTGGTATCATGGTGGATGTACGAGAATCACAATGATCCACCGTGATTTTTGTAGCTTCTGTAAAATCAAGGTGAGTCACCGTGGTTCTGACACTCTCGCTGTGATACCAAACATTATTCAAACAAAAAGTACAAAAAATTGATTGAGAGAGAGAGAGAAGTATATACAGATAATGATGAAGGATCTAATGAGTGAAACAAGAGGAATATCCATCAATGAACTCTTGAAAGAGTAACGGCGAAAATGCTCTTTTAAACCATAGCATTTAACACAAGTGAAATTTGAGATCAAAACACAAGGAACAAGAATATCCACCACCGCAACAACCACCGGAAGCGACGTAACAATAAGCGAAACAACCAATGCAAACACAAAGAAAACCGTCCGAATACACCTCCGAAGCTTCTCGAACAAGCATTGTCCTCCCTTCGCCATAACCGCCCTAACAACCTCTCCGGGACTGACGGACGGTTAGTTACGATCGCCTCAACAGATTAGTTACTTAATTAGTTATTATTATTAACCGATAATAATCAACCGTAACCGTTTCCGATACCGGTTTTAGGCTCCTGGACGGTGGTTCATTAGCCATTTCCGGCGACCGGAAAAAGGAAGAACAGAAGTTCACAGTTGCTGAAGCGATTGTATTTCAGTGACGGAGATGAACGCCATATACGGCGGTGGTCGACGGAGATCGGTTAGGGTTCCGGTTGGAACAAAAGCCTTCTCCGTGAAAGAAAAAAAAAATTGTTCAAACGTTGGTTTTGAAATTGAACGGTTTCTTCTCTTTCTCTTCTCTTCCCTTTCTGTTTTTCTTCGTCGCACTCTCTTTTATCTTTATTTTTTATTTTGTCTTTTATTGTTCTTAAATTTAATCGATTTTTAAATTTTTTGTTTTTAATTTCTTCAAAAGTAAAAACTGAAGTTTGAATTTTGATATGTTCATTTACAAGTGGAATTTTAGTTATTAAATGATCTAACACTAATAAGTGATCATTGACGTTGAATTTGATAAAAAAAATCATAGTTTAATTTTTACAATTGCGCTAAAAAAGAAGTCGAAATCACTGGATGTCAAAACTGACTTTTAAACTAGATTAATCTGTGGTGAAAAGTCAAACAAAGTAACTATTTTACAAAAAAATTATAAATAAAGAATTTTGAATTTGAATTCGATTTTACATTATAAATAAAGCCAAATGAGATATATACTTACACTATTTTTAAATGTAGATTTTTTTGCTATTTTTAAATGTAGAATATTATGTAGGGTATTGTGAGTATAATAAGTATATAGCATTATGTACTAAAAATTGAAAAAAGATGTGTGTAGATGTTGTGGGGATTGTTCATTGTTGAGGTTTGGTGGTTGATGAAGGGTCAGAAGGCAGAAGCATGAAGTGGAAGTGTTGTGGCAGAGAGGAAATCCACCATCATACTTTAATTGGAATTAATTAGAATAAACTAATCATAGGATACTCTTTTGCATATCTGGGTTCCTTTTTGTTTATGAAAATACAGCCAAATTAGACTTTTCATGTTCATGTATTGATTTTTTGTTTATAAATAAATGGGAGACATTTTTTTTTTGGTAATGAAGGGAGTCATTTTATTGTCAAAAAAGTGAGAGAGAAAAAGGGGGGTCTGTCTGGCAAAGCATTCAAATTAGCTTATAGCTTATAGCTTTTAGCTTATAAGTTCATTTAACAAAAAAATCCTATTTGGTAACTTCATTTCATCACGAGCTTATAGCTTACTCCCTCCGTCCCAAAATGTAAGCAAATTTGACTTTTTAGGTACATTTGACTATTGATGTATTTGACTCATAATACTTTTTAGGTACATTTGACTATTGATGTATTTGGTTCATATTATGAGTCAAATACATCAATAGTCAAATGTACCTAAAAAGTCAAATTTGCTTACATTTTGGGACAGAGGGAGTATTTTATGAGCTTTTAGCTTATTTTTCAAACGTTATTTTAAATAGCGTTTTAGCTTATAACTTATAGCTTATCACTTTTTATTCCACTTTTGTCCTTGTCATTTTAATTAAAATTCATATTTACCCTTTGTTATTTATTACTATAATTTAGAGTTGTTGTACATTGAAGCTAGCTTTCCGTTGCATTTTTTTTTGCCAACATGTAAAAAACGTTGTTTTTATTGTTATTATAACCAGCGAATTGTTTCTTCTGGTTCTTTATTTTTACATTAGCAAATGATTTCTATATGTTTTTTATAATATAATTTACGTATATGTACAAATTAGTACAATGTTATCATTATATATATTACTAGTAATTGTTATAGGTTGCATTTTAATTTTACAATAATGTATTTCCATATATGTGTTAAATATATTTTACTCTAATGTTTAATTTTATTTATAAAAGGTAAAAACTGAAATGTATATAAATTTAAAATAATTTTTTAGATAAAAATAATTTTTTAGTAATAATATATTAATGATATATTGAATTGATAAATTTAAATTATTAAATTCTAAATATCTTAAATATTAATTGAAATAAATTTTATTATGAATTAATAATGTCCTTTTATGTCATTCTACATTCATCAATTAATTAAACCGCTAATTTTACCAAACACTTCAACTAGCTTATCAGCTATAAGCTATATCAGCTATAAGCTATCAGCCATCAGCTATAAGCTAGTTTATCAGCTAACCGCTGTTTTTGCCAAACAGACCCATTGTACATCAAAAATTATAGTAGTATTTGTCAAAAAAAAACAAAACATTATAGTATTATACATTTATGTTTCTTTTTCTCTTTATTTTTTTATTTTTATTTTTATAAATGAAACGAACATAAAGTGTGAATGGCACGATGTTGTTGAGCCAAGCAAACGGTCTAAATTTTAATTTGATTTTAAAATAAGAAGAACATACCTACGCATGCCAATTGGCTATTTTTAATACAAGTAATAAAAGTCTAATTAATGGTTATCATTTTCATAATGTCATTTTTTAAGAGATGACTTGTCTACATTTCACAATGTTTTGTGAATCTATTAATGTATGATTCCAAAAACTTCGTTTTCTATCTTTGTTTCTCAGCTGTTTAAATTGACTTGACTAGATTGAGATTGTGGTGTTTGTTTTGGTGAACATACGTATGTAAACCGTGATGTATTACATCATATGCTTTGAATTTCAAATAATTACAAAAGAATTAGAAAACTTATTTTCTAGTTTTCTAGAAAAAAGAAGAAGATTAGAGCATGGTAATACTTGTCAAGAGCCTTAATCCAAATGAGATACTCCTTCTATGCATTAATATAAATAAATTTGACTTTTTGAATATATTTGACTATTAATGTATCTAACTATAATATGAATCAGATACATCATTAATCAAATATATTAAAAAAATTAAATTTGTTTATATTTGTGGTCAGAGAGAGTATTAACGGAAGCATTATATTTCTTTCTTTTTTATAATTATATTTTTTTAGCAATGCTCTAACTCTTTTTTTATTCTCTTAGATAAAATGATAATCTGCTGAAATTAAACTCGCATGTAACTATGAGATTTCGACTTCAAATTAGGTCATGAACAATTTCAACATTTTATCAGTTGAACTAAGATGGCTATACTTTAACTTTATTTTTTTTTAAAAGTTCCCATAATATAAAATTCAGAGAAAATGTAAATATAACCAACATTATATTATTCTAATGATAGTCGAAAACTTTATATTTGTTATACATTAGTTGTCTTTAACACTTGAACATTCCAACTAACATTAGTTGTGCTTATAAAAAAAAACTAACATAAGTTGTCTTTAACACTTGAACATTCCAATTAGTTACACAGGTCTATAATTTCTACATACTCACATTAAATTTTTACTGATTCATTTTAGATGAAGCACTCCTTGTACTAATTTAAGGAGCTAATCTATTTTTATCCGGATGTTTCAAAAAAAAATCTACAGATTCACATTAATTAAAAAAAATTATGTGATAGCTTGATTACTATACTGTGTCTACAGTAATTAATTTGAATCGTCTGATATCAAATTATGGATCATATCTTGATAAAATAAGTGAGATATATGTAATAGTTACCATCTTTTTAGCTATTTTTTTAGAGTCCATTAATCTTAGGTCAGAGAATATGTGAGATATATATATATATATATATATATATATATATATATATATGTGATGAATTGTTCTGATGATCAATTTTTATTCAAGAAATATATAATGAAGATCACATGCATGGTGTTAATTCTTCAAACATTGTGAGATCTAAATAGATATCATGTAAACTTTATAAGAGTTTTAATAATGTTGTATATTCAAATTCATTATTGAACCAAAATTCTTAATAGTTAATTAAACGAAATCTATCTTATCTTATCTCATCTAATTATTATTTTTGGTTAAGCTCGAAGCTCAACTTATTTATTTATCAAGTAGAAACACAATTTTAAAAATTAAAACCGCCATTCATCACCATAATAAATGTTAACGGTTGTGATGCAGAAAGATTTGGTGCAGTTGGGACCAAAAATTCAAAGAGAAGGCCCACTAATAAGACTTCACCAACCTATGCTATTGGTTTAAGTTAAGTCACAATCACCACCAAAGTCCAAGTAAGACACACACACTCTCTTCTGTTCTCTTCCTCTGTTTGCTAGCTTGCTTCTTGCCACCTCTCAACAATCAATTTTTATTATTTACTCTTCTTTTAGTATTTCTTTACTCTCTCTTTTTTATCTTTTCCCCCCTTAAAAAAGAAAAGTTAAAAATGCTTTCATTGTTTTCATATAAAAAAAGCACTCTGTTTTTAATTAAAAATACTTATAAAAGTATTACATATTAGACATGGAAGAGGAGAAATATTGTATATAACTATAGATATTGGCCTTTCAAATTAATGCTCAACTCAAAACTAATGCTCAGTTAAGCATTTGAGATACATTGAGCTCTTTTGTTTAATTTGGTTAGGAATATTCAACAACTTCAAAACTCTTGGCTCTTGCAAATAAACTACATTCAAGTTTCTCCTAAATCTTCTTTGAAAACTAATTCACACTTGTCTGATTCCGCTTTGATTTTGTGTATGTCATTTTCTCCGTGATATTAAGAAGTTATATTTATAATTTAATCTACTCGATTAACATTTAACCTAATCCTACTGCGCAAATAAACATACTCAAATTTAAGAATATGATCAATCCTTTTTACCCCTTCAAGTGCTTAAGAGTGTGGATGATAGGTTAGCCTTCCCTTTAATTAGTAGGATAAAGGCATCCTCCTTAGAATGAGAGAAGAGATGAGATAAATTTTCTGCTTTTTTTATTTATGACCTCCAAGGGAATTTTTTATAGCCACAGAGTATAATTCTAATGGCTAGTACAAAGATAGGATCCTATGCTAAGGATATTCTAACGGCATATTGCCAGCTAGTGGATAAGATCAATTAAAATTATTGGAAATAAATTGCAAGAAGCTTCTAGTTCTTTATTGTGATGCTGCCACGTGATTACACAAAGTCCTTGTAGTAAGCAGGCTTGTTGATGACTCTCTTGGACTTGTAGCTTGGTTGGGCTTCATTAGTGGATAAGTTAACATTACCATTGTCTCCGAAATTCACCTTGTCCTCAAGGTGATAAGCATTTTGAATTGATTCCCATGATTCCAAGCTAGTGTCTTCAAGTGGTAAACCAGTCCATTGAACTAAAACCATAGGTGTTGGAGGATCACTAGTTGTGTCTAATTTGTGGTCAATGATGGTGAGTGGTTCCACAAGAGGTTTGTTGTCTACAGCATTCGGAGGAAGGGTAGTGGATAAGGGAAGTGGTCCTTTGTGGAGTTTAAGAAGAGAGCAATGGAAAACAGGGTGGATTTTGGAAGTGGAAGGTAGTTCAAGGCGATAAGCAACATGTCCAATTTTTTCTTGGATGCGGTATGGGCCATAAAAACGTTTGGACAGTTTGGAATAAGTTTGATTAGTGGTGGATGTTTGGCGGTAAGGGCGGAGTCGAACATACACAAATTGGCCTGGAGAAAAAGTAACTTCTCGGCGTTTTTTGTCCGCAAAATATTTCATTTTTTCTTGTGCCTTGAGAAGGTTGTTCTTCAGTTTCAAAATTAACTGTTGACGAGTGTTCAGCCAAGAGTCAACAGCCTCAATGGGTGAGGACCCATGAAGATATTGTGGGATTGAAGGTGGTTCTTTTCCATATGTTAGGTGAAAGGGTGAGAAGCCGGTGGAGGAGTGTTTGGAAGTGTTGTAGGACCATTCAGCAATTGATAAGTATTTAGACCAAAGTGTAGGTTTGTGATGGACAAAGGATCGCAAGTATTGCTCTAAAACACGGTTGATAACTTCAGTTTGGCCATCGGTTTCTGGATGGTAGGCAGTGCTCATTCGAAGTTTGGTACCACAAAGAGTGAAGAGTTCTTTCCAAAACTTGCTAATGAAAAGTGGGTCACGGTCGGACACAAGGCTGCGTGGTATTCCATGTAATTTGCAGACAGTGTCAAAGCAAATTGAAGCCACTGTATGAGCAGTGTAATGTGGGAGTAGTGGAGCTAGATGAACCCCTTTAGAAAAACGATCAACTACCACGAGAATGGTTGTATGCTGCTGGGATTTTGGTAATCCGGTGATGAAATCGAGAGAAAGGTCTTCCAAAATGGCATTCGGTATTGGTAATGGTTGTAGTAATCCGAGTGTCTTTTTTGTTTCATATTTCATTTGTTGGCAGATTGAGCACTGGGTTATGAATTGATGGACATCTTTGCGCATACCGTCCCAATAAAAATTAGCTTGAAGGCGTGCTAGAGTCTTAGTGATACCCATATGTCCTCCTATTGGTGAAGAATGAAATTCGTCTAGGATAGTGAGACGAAAAGGCATAGTAGGGTCCAACCAAATGCGATCCTGGTGCATAATGAGGCCATTGTGGATTTTGTAGTTGGGAAGTGAGGATGGGTCTGTTTGTATCTTGGTTAAAAGGGTGTTGAAGGATGGACAAGCAGCCAATGCTAGTTTGAGTTGCTCTAGAAAAATAAAATTAGGCATAGAGAGAGAAAGAATCATACCTGAGGGTGTCTCTGGAAGTCTTGAAAGTGCATCAGCCACAACATTATTTTTGCCAGCTTTGTATTGGATGGAGTAATCATAACCCATGAGTTTGGCCAAGTAAATCTGTTGTTCAGGGGTTTGAACCACTTGGGTGAGCAATTCTTTGAGGCTTTGGTGATCTGTGTAAATCACAAAGGGGTGCCCTAATAAGTATTGACGCCACTTTTTTACCGCTGTGGTGATGGCGTGTAGCTCGCGATTGTAAGTGGACGAACGCCGTAATCTGGGGCAGAAGGGTTTGCTGAAAAATGCGATGGGGTGTGATGGTTGCATAAGAACAGCACCCATAGCTAGTCCGGATGCATCGGTTTCAAGGATGAATGGTTGGGAAAAATCAGGTAAGGTTAGGATTGGGGCTTGGGTCATGGCAGTTTTGAGGTTTTGAAAAGCTTGAGAGGCTGTGTCGTTCCATTTGAATGCATCTTTTCGAAGAAGAGCGGTTAAAGGAAGGGCGATAGTTGCATAATCTTTGATGAATTTGCGGTAGAACCCGGTGAGACCAAGAAACCCTCTTAATTCAGTGATGTTTTTGGGTTGAGGCCAATCAATAATAGCTTGAATTTTTGATGGTTCAGGAAACACACCCTTTGAAGAAACCATGTGACCTAAATATTCCAAGGTCTGTTGAGCAAATAAACATTTAGAGAATTTGAGAAAGAATTCACCAGTGACAAGTTTGTGAAATACTAGGTCGAGATGGTTCAAGTGATCCTTCATAGTGGAGCCGTACACCAAAATATCATCAAAGAAGACAATGACGAATTTGCGTAGGTAAGGATAAAATAACTCGTTCATAGCTGACTGAAATGTTGACGGAGCATTGCAAAGACCAAAAGGCATGACACGAAACTCATAGTGACCCTGGTGTGTGCGGAAAGCAGTCTTGTGAGTGTCATCGGGGTGCATTCTGATCTGATGGAATCCTTGTCTCAGGTCCAATTTAGAGAACCAGCATGCACCGCCCAATTCATCTAACAATTCATCAATGGTGGGCATGGGAAATCGATCTCTCAAAGTGATGGCGTTAAGAGCTCGATAATCAACACAAAAGCGCCAACTTCCGTCCTTCTTTTTCACCAATAGCACAGGAGAAGAAAAAGAGCTTCGACTTGGTTGTATGAGTTTGGCTGAGAGCATACATTGGATTTGACGCTCAATTTCATTTTTCTGAAAATATGGGTAGCGGTAGGGGCGGACAATGACTGGTTTAGAATTAGGAATGAGGGTGATGTGGTGGTTAGAAGAGCGAGAGGGAGGAAGGTGTTTTGGTTCTTGAAAGAGTTGTGGGAAACAAATGAGAAGTGTTTGGATTTGTGAATTAGAATGAGTGAGAGAAATAGGTTGTGTGGATTCCATTTGTGGAGGTAGGGCTTGAATGTGAAATAATTCAGAAGCTGAATTGGTTTGGACACAACGTTTTAGTTGTTGGGATGATTGGTTATGTTGCCAGAAAGTGTGATCTTTTTGTTGTTGTGGTGGTAAGATAAGGAAAGGGATGTGTAGTCCATAAGTACAGGCCCAATGGATCTTAGCCAAGGTACACCCAATACAACATCAGCTCCACATGGTGGTAGGGTGTAGAAATCAACATTAAAAGTCTCTTGTTTCATGGTTAAAGGAATTGATGAGTAGAGGCTGTGGCATTCTAAGATGCTACCATTTCCAACCATAACTTTCAAGGTGTTAGTTGGATTTGAAGGGAGCTCTAGGAATTTAGCTAAACGGGTTTGGACAAAATTGTGAGTGCTGTCGCCGTCAATGAGCACGGTGACTGGGTGGTTGGCAAGTCGTCCCGAGATGCGAATGGTAGTTGGGTCGGTACTTCCAGACATGGTGTGAAAGCTTATCTGAGCTTCAGAAGGGTCGGTTATGATTGGTGATGAAGGCGTTGATGGTGAATCATTTTCAGAAGTTGGAATAATTGGGTCGTCGGAATCAAAATCATCATCAGCTATGAGTAAAAAGAAACGACCTTTACACTTATGTTGTGGTGTAAATGTCTCATCACAATTATAACAAAGCCCTTTTTCACGACGGGTAGCCATTTCTTCCGGTGATAGTTTGCGAAAATTGACTCTATTAGTGGTTGGCGGTGCGGGTAAAAGAGGTGGGTTGGGTGGTGATGGATTGGAAGTATTGCTTGAAGTAGAGTTTGAGTGTTTACCCTTGAAAATACGGTGACGGTCTGCAATCTTGTCTTCTTGCAGTTTGGCTAAGGCTGTGGCCTGGCACAAAGTGAGTGGACGAAGAGCTTGTACCTCACGGCGGATCTCCGGTGATAAGCCAGAAATGAAACAGCTCAAAAGGAACGGTTGTGGCAGTCCCACTATGCGATTGGCCAGTCGTTCGAACTCGGTGAGGTAGTTGTTAACCGAGGATCGTTGAACTAGTTTGAACAGAGAGCTGGAGGGGTCGTCGTATAACGACGGAGCAAAACGGGTTTCCAAAGCTTGTAAAAATCCAAACCAAGTGTTGATTTGGTTGTTCCTATGCATCCATTGGAACCAACTTAAAGCTTGTCCTTCCATATAGAAGGAGGCGACGGTGAGTCGTTCCTCTTCTGGTGTGTGATGGAAGTCAAAGAATTGAGATATTTTGAAGATCCATCCCATAGCATCAGATCCATCAAACTTTGGGACATCAAGTTTCATTCGAGGTAAGGCTGTGTGAATGGGTTGGGGATCTGGTGTTAATGGAGGTGTAAATGGAGGTGTTTGTGGGTGGGGTTGTGTGGTGAGGGTGGCGAGTTGGGTAATGATGGCATCGACCTTGACCGTGAGGTCGTCGAGTCGTTCTGCGTTTGTGCGAGCCATGGAAGGTGAGAAGAGCAATGAAAGCACCAAATTGATAGGTTAGCCTTCCATAAATTTCTGCTTTTTTTATTTATGACCTCCAAGGGAATTTTTTATAGCCACAGAGTATAATTCTAATGGCTAGTACAAAGATAGGATCCTATGCTAAGGATATTCTAACGGCATATTGCCAGCTAGTGGATAAGATCAATTAAAATTATTGGAAATAAATTGCAAGAAACTTCTAGTTCTTTATTGTGATGCTGCCACGTGATTACACAAAGTCCTTGTAGTAAGCAGGCTTGTTGATGACTCTCTTGGACTTGTAACTTGGTTGGGCTTCATTAGTGGATAAGTTAACAGTGGATAATAACTTCCTTGAACCTCAAGAATATTGTTAGAAGTAGTTTTTTCAAAAATAAAGTTAAAATGGTTATTGGCAACAATATATATAGGCATAAAAGTTCTAAGTATTTTTTTTTTACGAGCTAATGGTCCTAATTCTAAGTCTTTGAGCTATAATTTTATTATCATTTTATACAACTAACATTATATATACATTAACTCCTACTTATTATTATTATTTCAAGTGGTCCAATTAAAAGTATATGACCCATTCTAAGGATCAAAAACTTGCTCAACACACCAACAACGACTGGTAAGAACAACAGCCAGGACCAAGGCGAAACATGGCGAAGGTCAAGAAAACTGTTTCAACCATTACAAACGAGACCATAAAAAGTCGCTCCTTAACAATTTCGGTCCCCCATTATTATAATCTCTTGAATTAAAGATAAAAATGTACACAAATTTTATTTCATATATCTCTTACTTCTGGTTCGCTATTTAGTTGAACGTCAAAGTATTTATAGATATCACTCCATCAACATTCGCAAATCATATATTGTTCAACCACGTGAACAAAACTAACTTCTCAATCCATTTCAAACCATATATCTATAATTGAAAAAAGATAGCATATACCAAACATAGGGTCCAATAAATGTTGAACTAAACTAGGTAGTTTCATTATTGCATGCATTGACAAATACATATCACAAAGACATCATTAATATGCAAGTACCAAGGTATCCAGTACATACAGCAATCTCTAGCAAGACAATCAACTAATTCTTTTTCTTTCCTTTGGCCATAATGATTTTTAGGTTGAATCACTGAAATGGAAGAAAATAGGGTTGTTGTTTTGCTCATTTGATTGTTCAAATCAATGTCACGGGTGATTCTTGTTATACTACACTTACATCTATCCCATGTGCTACTTATTTAAAGACCACCAAAATCCAAAAAAAGTGACCCCTTTTTTCTCCAAACACTCTTTTGAGACAGAAGGGATACTCAAACTAGTTTCAATATGAATAAAAGACACAAGGGTAATTTAAAAGGTAAGTGATAGTGACGTGCATGTGAGATTCTTATATACACATGCTTCTTCTTTTTTACTTACTTCTATGCTTATAAATAAAAATGGCTTTTATATAGATATATATAACTCTGTAAAGTACATGATTTTTGCAATACTCCTGTAAAATGTTTTTTTGAGAATATCCTTTGTAATATTTGCATTTTTGCAAGACCTTTTAGACTTTTTCAACCATTATATTTTGTGGGGGTTTTGAACCGCCGCAAATAAAAATCGCCGCAAAATGTAATTTTAGTGGGGGTTTTAAACCGCCGCAAAGAAAAAACCCCCACAAAATGTAATGTTTGAAAAAAACTCAGGGAGTATTGCAAAAATTCAAACATTACAGGGGGAATTCTCAAAAAAATAAATTACATGAGACATTGCAAAATTTGCATACAGGGGTATTAGCCTATTTTCCCAATATTTTATTATCGATAAAAATTGAATTCACTACTTACAACATTTATATATTGTGCACTAATGTACAATTTACGCTAGAACTTAATGGTCTAAATAACAAAAAATCAGGAGAAAGTTGCATTATATACCAAGTTAGGAAGAACCACCTTGTTGAAGATTTATAATGAAATTTACATATAATATATCAATAATGGTACGTAGAGCTTTAATTTAGATTAGACTTGATCAAGTTACCGTTGGTGTGAGCGAAAGATTTATCCATATACACAAAGTGAGACAAAAAAAATTCTCCACACACAAATTTATTTTTGTGTTTGTTTGGTTCCATTTTTAGAGGGGGTAAAAATTGATTATAGAGGTATAATTAATTTTGACATGTTTGATTCTCTATAGTAACTAATTTGAATGTTCCTCCGAATTGATTCTATTTAAAATTAAAAATTGAAACACTTATAACTCTAAAATTTGATTTTTACACTTAATTTTTTTATTCACTTCACGTGTATCTAAATATAAATCAATTTAAACTTTATTAACTCAATTTTAATTAGAATTAATTTTACAGAATCAAATCACTCAAAAAAAAATTACCGTAGAACCAATCATGGACGAAATCATTAGACAATAACTCTGATTATTTGACCCAATTAAAAACAAATGTGTGCATGATAAAATACTTGTCACACTTATATGAATCATAGATAGATATGACCTACAATGTAGAGTATATATGGTAATTGGTAAAAGAAAATTAACAATGACACTTTTGAAAATTTAAACTGAATTTTGAGGTACCATTAGGCCAATATATAAATCCAAGCATGCTTTTTTTCTGAATTCACTGGTCCCTCTCTGTCTCTTTCTTTATACTGTTTGATGACAGTATCCTTTGTTTATTTATGTATGTCAAGATTTTTATCTAAAGTAGAGTAATGATATGATATGATATAGATATACAGTTTTTCAGTTGGAACAAGCAACAACTGAAGAATCTCTTTTCCCTTTGATCCTCTGTGCACTAACAAAAGAGTGGCAAGTTGAGAATCTTGAGTCATCCTTTTCTGCTATGTCTATTCAAACCAAAAACAGAATGGCAAGGTCATTAATTATAATTAGATTTGCCCATGCATTCAATTTTTTTATGTGAATCAAATATTTATAATTATAGGTACTAATCTTTCAAACAGATTAACATTCATCCAATGACCGCAGTAAAATTCTTTCTCGTGAAATTTGTCTTCTTAGAGTTGAATATAAACTCAAAACATAAGCTATGGTTAAGTTGTAAGAGATTCTTACCATTTCAATAAAGTGATTATAAGAAAATTTATTATTCAACTCTAAACATTAAGTTAAATGATCTATATAGTATATAATAGAGACAAAGTCCGCTATAAATTAAATTGAACTCCATCCCGATAATTATTAAAAATATTTGTTAGGAAATGTCAATTTTTTAAATTGATTTCGATTTCAGTTGCTTTAAGATATTAGTTTGTAGAGTTGCACATATGAATAATAGATTTGGTTTAAAGAAAATAATTACTATAAGTTTGTTCAATTATAGAGTAGTATAGTGGAGTCATGTTATATAGCCATTCTTGTGGAACCTAATGCATTTCAAAACAAGTTGTAGTTTTAAAGATAAGGAGGCCTCTAATTTTTTAGTGGTGTTAATTATTATCTTTCTTTATTGCGATTATTATCGCATAATATGTCTCCTTCTTCCATTATTGTAGATTAATGGTAAGTATATAGATTCTCTTCATATATTAAGTGTTTTATAGACCATATTGGGCCGTTTCATTATAACCATAAAAATTAAATGGTCAATATATGGTGATGGGTGTAATCACCTTTTAAAAAGTTGATTTTAGACACTAATTGTAATTATTGTTATAAATTTTTTGAGATTATTTGAAAGACTTATAAAAACAATTTATGTATAATATCATTTATATAAAAAAATCAGCTTATAGTGATCAATACTAGTCCTCACCAATTTATAATATGGCCAACCAAAGTATCTTGTGTGCTCATAATACAAGGTAATTGCAGATTTAATTTAATGTAAGATGTTAATCGAATTTGAATATTCTACTAATTATAATAGAACGTTGTAATAGATTTTGATTATATATTTTTAATTTGGCAGTTGAGATTATTTTATTGCATGAAATTGAATTTAAAAACATAATTGTTCGATCTTAAATTAACAACTGAGATTGACTATAACATAAAACCGAATGAAAATGCTATAACGGCAAATCTGAGTCCATATCAGTTATATTTATGTGTTATTAACTAGTGCAAGTATATCGTCTGTGAAAAATAACTTAGACTTTCCTTGTAGAGAGCCCAAGTAATTAAAAAAGATTCTGATTGTAGCTGTTGTCTAGGGATTTCCAAAGTGATTTGTTTGATAAATTATTATTTAGAGTTTGCATTATAAAAATTAAGTATATGATAAATTAATAATTTACTACCTCCATTCCCCTTTGAGGAAGTAGAATAAGCAATTTGAACTTGCGATGGTTAACAACTAACAAGAGGTTATACCTTCAAGTTTACTATGGAATTAGAAGGTAAATAGTCATGATATCACAATGTTCAATAAAATTCAATCCTAAATTTAGAGATTCTAGATGGAGTTGTAAACTCAATTGAATTAAATATTAAATGATATTTTTGAGAGAAGCAAAGTCAAAAGTGTATTTCAATTTAAATGTAGAAGGAGAGTTAAATCATGCAACTTATCATTGAAATTTGAAACACAAATTTTGCATCTTCACTTCCCTATCTTTAACTTATCATTGTGTTTTTTAGGAATTCACACTTTTCATATCACACAGTAGTAATTTCGAATTTTCTTCGCCATAATTATATTGGTGTTCTATGTGGCAAGTCTGCATTTAGGCCATACTGTATGTGGAAGGAAAAATACTCCCCCCGTCCCATATTATAAGAGAAAAACAAAATTACACTTATTAATAAAAAAATAAAATATAATGATTGAAAGTATGCTTTTTTGATAAAAGTAAGAGAGAGAGTGTGAGTGAGATTTTCTTGCAAAGAGAATTGTTTGTGTTTTTTCTCTTATAATTTGAGACAAAAACATTGAACTTTTTTCTCTTATATTATGGGACAGAGGAAATACCTGCATTAGTAAAGAGGTGTAACGAGTCTATTTGTGAGTCATCGGTTCTTTGGGAGAATAAAATTGGGCTACTGTCAATTTGTGTGGTTTGTTGTTAGTGGCAACTTTCATTTTTAATGTTAGTGAGGTTAAACGCTACATAGTAGTAACCCAAGGTTATATAGAAAAACATATGCCTAATATGATTTGATTTTGCCTAATTATGCATGTTTCTTGGTTGTGTTTGTCTAATTAGCCTACATAAGCAATGATTATGTAGGCTATATATAAGGGGTTGTGATTTGTGAGTTGCACATTTTGATAGGCTCTAAAAGCTATCAAACTATAAACTATAGAAAACTAGGTTAAATCTAAGAAAAGACATTAAAAACTATCTAAGAAAATAAACATAAACTTTCTTCATTTCATTTCTTAGGTTAAAGGGTTACAATGAACACATATATATAATATCCTAATGGGCCTAAAGACATACAGTCCAACTAAACAATTCAATACATAAAAGCATAACTTATAATATAAATATTAATCTTACTAATATCTAAATTAATTAACTAACTACTATCTAATAATTATTTAATTATTATCCACTAACTACTCTCTATCACATTTGGAGTATTGTTGTTAAATTTCTGCTGTAAAAGAAAAGGTATCGGTAGAAAATAAGCAATTTATGTTATAGTCATGTGATTAAAAAGTTTAATTTTATTATTGTGTGAATTTAATTTAGTTGGTAAAAATATTAAACATAATATATAGAGATCAAACATTCTAGCCATGGCTACCTGACTATTTTATTTGATTAATAATTAGTAGTATTATTTATTCTTAACAAATTTTCAGGTAAATAATATTCTTAATGTTCTATGTATTCATAATATTTAGTTTCTATTTGCTATCTTTCAAAATCTAAAACCAAATTGGTTTGTTCAATTTGATTAAAATGTCTTAATGTCTTAGTTAAGTAGATAACGATGTTAAACCAAATTATTTGAACTATATGTCATTGCATCTTTAAAAATTTTGGTTTGTAAAGTAGTTAAGGTTGATGGCTTGGATGGTAACGATGTTGATGGAAATAGATCATTCTATATTTTTCAACTTATAGGTGATATAATCATAACTTTCTCGAGGATTATTAGAATTTGTAAAAATTAACTAATGCATACTTTGTTTAAAAAGAAAATGTTTGATTATATAGTTCCATTGTGTGTAGAAATTAGTCATTGTTAGAGCTCCTATGTTATCGAAAAATACATTAAAGAAAATTTATATATCCACATCCAATAATTTTATCAAATCGCCACGTCAAAATTTATTTAGCCAAACAATTTGTTTTCCTCCATCTGAATATGAAAAAACTGAGTTTTTCAGTATCCAAATTGATAAATATTGAAAAAATGTGATTTTTATTTAAGAAAATAGTAAAGGAAGGAGGTGTAGGGTTTAAAATTAGCTCTCCACATTGAAAGGGGAGAAGCCCAAATGGAAAACATCAAAGGCCCAAATGCAACTATATATATATATATATATATATATATATATATATATATATATATTGGTTACAAATTAATTTTAACTCTTTGTTTTACTTCAAATTAATAGTTTGTATTGCTCACAATTTATTTCTTTTTATGCGTGCAGATTTTTTTTTATTTTTATAAGCGATCCAAAAGGTATATAAATGTTAATAATTTTCTTTAAATTATACTAGATTATCTATTTAGTAGAAAATGAAGTTTAATATATTATGATCTTATGTGAAGGTGTGTTCTGTGTCTAACACGGGTCGGTGTTGGTATTGTGTCTAATGTTTGGTCCTGAATTTATGTTTCTGCTTATAGTTTATCATTATAATTATTTGATTATAGAGTTTACACTTAATTACCAATGCCATTAAGTTCATGGTCTAAAATGTTCTCATCAGACATTAAAGGTCTTCTGGTCTAGGTTCAAGTTCAATACCAAAATATTTTTCTTGCTCTTATTAAAGCCAATTTCATATCCTTCAAATTAGAATCATGATTAGGCTCTATTTAGGCTTATATATAGAATATGATATTCTTTTTGAAGAAGAACCACTTATGCAATTTCTTGTCTATCCTTAAGTCCCTGCTAAATTTTATGTTTTATACTGGTGTACACTAAGCTACTCTTAATCCTTATTATTATTTAAAAATTTACCAGATTTGAGTACTCTCTAATTACATGCACGTGCTTGTCTATATATTGTGACAGGTAAGGAAGTAATTGCAGCTAGTAACATTAGGAGGTAACAGTGTAAGTTTCATATGGAAAAGTTGTAATCCACCCTCTCTAGCCCATAGGGCACTAAGTTCTACATTATGTAATAAATGAAGGGTGCAACTTCCTCCGCGATTAATCCTTGAGAAGGGTAGGGTAATCTGAATTGGACAATTTTTTAGACTAACGCCGAAATCTAAAGATTGTCCTTAAACATGAGAAGAACCACCAACTTTTGCCACTAAGGCCGAAAGAGATCTTATAAAAAGCATCGTTTCAACCGTGCTATTTTTAAATTTGAACAAAGGGTAAACTACGAAAAACCCATTCCCCCAGTCAAAAGATTCTATTTTTTTTTCTTTATATTTTTTATATCAATATTTTTATATTATTAATAATATTAATAACTATACTTAATAGAAAATGATTCTATATATCATATATATATATATATATATATATATATATATGTTGTTGGTGATGTGCTAGAAGTCAGCTGCATCATGCTAGCAACCTGCATGAACTCTAAGCTTCAGAAACAACACAAGAACATGGAAGCCTTTGATATATATGATCAAACATCTAAAAATGATTTATCAAGAGCAAGTTAGGCATTGGTGGTTTGAATCATCTAAGGCCCTTTTTCAAATTAAACTGACAGAAGGAAGTTAGTGGTTTGACTTCTCAATTTCTTCTCAATTAAACCATGCTAGCAACCGTCAAAAACATACAATTTCTTCTCATGTTTGTGTTTAGGTTTCATTACCACTCTCAAAAAATTTGTTCCATTAAACCTATTTTTTTTCAGGGATTGATCGCATATGTTGTTTGAAGTGTTTGTTGATATCTTAATAAAATGTAAAGATATGAGTACTAATACTATTATTAAGGTATATTCAAATTAGGCCTTTAATTAATTATGCTCTCATTGATCTCTATTGTGATAGCAATGGTGTTCTCGCACATACTTATGCGTTGTCACCAACCAACACATACTTATGTGTTGTCGCCTCATTCAAAAGATAGTAAACAAAGAAAATGTAAATATATGTACAGTAGAATACTAAAACTTAATAATGTCACCGACTTCGTCAGAAATAAGAAAAAACAATGTCACTGACCTAGTGATAAAATATCTTGTGCATATCAGAAGAACTATATCCATCAACCCGGCATATTTTTTTTTATCGTAACTACGATTTGTCTTCGGTATTGATATGATATTTCTTTCAAGAGAACATTGGAAATTGGCGCCAAGCTTTTCTTTTCTTTTAGCTCTCACTCATCCCGGATGATTCTTATTATTCTTGGCCATTAAGGTGGCTTTTGACCAAGAGAACAAGCTGGACAGAAAAGGTACCATCAAAAGAAGGTCGACCTCACCTCTTTTGGTAAACCGAAGTAGAGAGTGGAATGACCATACTAAATCTATGAATTTTTTTTTTTTTTTACCACTAGTTTAATATTTAAATCTATGAATATTAAATGAGTGTATAATTGGAGGTCGTAGGGTTAAGTGTCAATAATTTATTAAAACTTAATAGTTGTATTGAATTATTTGTAATCTAAATAATGTACTATTAGTAGTAGACCAAACAAGTAGCACATTTTTTTTATTCCGCTTAATATTCGGCTTATAATAATATCATTATCACGTGTTTGTTTGGTGAAGATGATTTGGTCCCACCACTTTAACGATCATGAACCGCGCGCGAACGATGGGTCAAAAGAACAAACTACATACAGTAACTACTACTAAGTTCGTTTGGTTGGAAGAAAAGAAAGTAGGAAGGAAGAAAAATACGGAATTCGAGTGATGTATTTGGATTATAAAATAGTCCAAATACATGCATTGATTTCCGTATTTTCTTTCCTTCATACTTTCTTTCTTTCGAACCAAACGAACCAATGAAACTATGATACATGATACGATGAGTGAGTGATGTACTCTATCATCTGCAGTGTACTATAATTAATACTAGTGAAACTCAGAATAGAAGGTTCACAATGTAAAGTGAACTAGTTAAAGAGTGATATCATCATTATCATCCATCACCATTTTTTTGGTTAATATCGATCAACATCTTATAGTATATAATTATAAAGATATTTCAAAATAAAAAAATATACGACATGATGAATTCATGATTTTTTATTAGACAATAGTGTAAAATTATTTTATTGTAAAATTTTAGTCACTAGACTATTTGAGAAAAATTAAACATATTTGTGAACTAAATAAGTTTAAAATGATTTTTTTAATTAAATTAAGCTTTAGCACAATATAGATTATTATTTTTTGAAAATTCAACATAAAAATATTATCTTAAGAAATATGCATTTATATTACATGATTAATCTCAATTTAATATCTTTTAATTTACATTTATATATCAAACGTTAGTTGTTCAAGCAGTAATTGACGTTGAAATTGATAAAAATGACTACAATTTGATTCCTACAATTACATTAACCATGAAATTAGAATTACTTGATAATAGAACTCACCCCGAACTCTGTACTATTAGAATTTCCTTCCTCTAAAATACAAAAGATGTAAACAAAAAAAAACTATTTATGTAAGTTAAAAATTTCTTCTTCTTCTTCCTCCTCATTTCCATTTTCCTTAAAAACACGACCTCTATTACTCCAAAGTCTAAAACCCAACTATAGTCTCATTTTCTTTCCCATCAAAACAACTTTCAAAATATCACATTACATACATTTACAACTCTTAATTAGTAGGTCTTGGATTTAGGAGGTTTCAGGTTCGAACTCCGTTAAATGTCTTTTGAAAAAGGTGATAAATATTCTTTGAACCTTAAAATATTTTCTGTTTTAGACTGAGACATTATCTTCCCACTTTAAAATTTTACTACCAAAAGTTAGAAGAACTTCTTATGAACATATAGTATATGTTCATCTCCCTTAATTAATTATTCATTTAGGTATCCTTGTTTTTCAATCTGTTGTTGCAATCGTACTATGAAATGATCACTTATTGCCATAAAAACCTTCCATCAATGTTCATGACTTAAAATAAGCAATAGCTAGTATTCATCAATACAACAATTAGTACTTTAATTACTCTAATTTATTAAGGAAATGATGTCGCATAGTGCATATACAATTCCATAATAGCATGGTGCTAAAATTGTTGGTTTGTTAGTGACAATGCAAGTTGCAAATTAGTGGCAATGTAAAAGCCAAGTACCTTTTAGTTGGGCTACTTGTAATATTCTCAATCAGTGGTTCACGTTCCAAGGTTTTGAATCGCTAATGTATCTATCTATCATCACAAACAAAAATAATCAAAATCTGCATTGTGATGCGTGAACGTAAAAACAAAGACAAATATCTCGAGGGTATATTGGTCATTGAAGAAAAAAAGAAGGATATTTTGGTAAATCAGCTTGAAAATATGGTAGATTCTACTTCTACCTACCTAGGTTCTTTTCAAGTGCACTTTTTCTAAACCACCGTCCACCCACATGACTCACGGCCACGCTTTCATTTGAGATAGATGAGGATCACAAATTGTATTTTTACACGTACTCTCTCTCTTTCAAAATACAAGAAGAAAAAAAATAATTTTATTTATTATGAAAATATAATTATGAGAATTTATAATATAGTTTTGTGGAGTTTTTATTGAAATAAGTTTTGTATAAGATTTAGAAATGTGTGAAATCATTTTTTATTTATTATTATTGTTTATTTTTTTTTGACGCAAATTATAATTGTTTATTGAGAAAAGGAAAATGAAGTAAAATTAAATGTATTTTCATTTAATTTTATAAGAATAAGAAAAAACATATTCTTGAAAATAATTTTTTTCATTATATTTTAAGACAAAAAATGTAGTTTTTTCTTTTATATTTTGGGATGGACAGAGTATATACTTCATTAAGTATATATAAATGTGATTAAGAAAACAAAATAAATAAATATGGAGTATATTTTAAACTTAATTCATTGCGCCAAATGTCAATCAATTCTGTTTTGCCTGACTTAATTTCTACTTTTATATTTTTTTTAACCGAAATAGAGAAGTATAAAATTGTATTTAACCATATTTCTCTTTAAAAGTATAAGAGAAACAAAGTAAAAAAGTAAAAAAATAAAGAGAAATTGGGTCAAATATAATTTTTTTCCTTCTTTACTATTTTTAAGGAGAAGAAAAAAAGAGGAAAATAAGTCGGGCCAAACGAGATTATTTATTGCGCCAAATGTCAATCAATTCCGTTTGGCCCGGCTTAACTTCTACTTTTCTATTTTTTTTTAACCGAAATAAAGAAGTATAAAATTGTATTTAGCCATATTTCTCCTTAAAAGTATAAGAGAAACAAAGTAAAGAAATAAAAAAAAAATAAAATTGGGTCAAACATACTTTAAATTCTTATTTAGTCAGAAGTATGAATTTTTGTTGTGACTTAAAAATGAACTTAATTAGAATTTATGTTGTGACTTAAAAATTCTTATATTTAAAGTATGACTTTATATAAAATCATTACTTTAAGTCACTTGTGAAATAAAGTCACAATATATAAATTCTTATTTTGGTCACACAAGTATGAAATAAAGTCATTACAAAGTTCATTTTTTCTTCTTATTTTTTAAGTCATTTGTGTTGTATTTTCTTCATTATAAAAAAGACACTTTATATTTTAAAGACTTAAATAAAATTGTGTTTGGTCCTACTTCTGCTTAGAAGTAGTAGCAAAGTAAAAAATAAGTGAAGCCAAACAAGTTCTAAGTGGTGCAATGTCTTTTATAAAAAGATAGAGTAATTAAATGGTTCCATTTTATTTTTTGACAAAGAATTAAATGGTTCATAAACCTTTCTTATTGTTGAACGGACATTCACATTCATTGTTTCTTGTTTTTTTTTATTTGATAACCACTGTTTCCTTTTTTTTTTTCTTTTTAAAATCATGTTTTTTTAATGTTAACACATTAAAATAAGAATTTAATAATTATCAACAACAATAATTGATGAGTCAAAGAAATATAATTGGTATAAGTGATAAGAGATTTGAATTAAGTATGAAGATTTTTTTTATCGAGACTCACTGCCAAACACAGTGACTAATCATCACTAGATTGAAGATACTTCAAAGAAAGAGATAACTGACCCAAAAATTTAAAATTGCTTCCATACCTAAGGCGATGATTGAACTATCGACCTTCGATTGGAAACTTCTATAACATGAAAATTCTAAATAAAACGCAATAAAATATAAAAATAAGAAAATAATTGAAATAATATTTATTTATATCATTTTTTTGTGTTTCTTCATTGAACCCTTTGAGGTTTTGAGAAAATCTCCAAAATATAAAAGCAAGAGATATTTGCATTTCCAAAGTTTCATTGTTGAGCCACCTTATCTTTCTATCTATCTGTATCTCAGTTCCTCTCTTTTATGTTCTCTTCTTGAAAAATTCTCATCAAACCAATTTTTGTTTGTGGTTTTTCTTGAAGGAATTCTAAGAGGGGAGAGAAGATATGGAGGCTGTGTTTCAAACCAGAGGGCTTCTCTCTCTCCCTACAAACCCTAAAAACAGGGTTTTTATTCAACCCAATTCCTTAAAGCATAGATTTTTATCACTCAAACCTAAAACCCTTGATGGGTCTTCTTTAAATTCAAATGGGTTTTCAAAAATCAATTCTTTTTCATCAAAAGTTAATGGGTTTGGTCAAAATGGGAAAAATTTGTTCATCTGTAAGGCAGAAGCTGCTGCTGCAGCTTCTTCTTCTGATGGGCAACCTGTTTTTGGGGAAATTGAGATTGAAAAACCTAAAATTTTGGGTATTGAAATTGATACTATGAAAAAGATTTTACCTTTAGGTTTGATGTTCTTTTGTATCCTTTTCAATTACACAATTTTGAGGGATACAAAAGATGTTTTGGTTGTTACTGCTAAAGGAAGTAGTGCTGAGATTATACCATTTTTGAAAACATGGGTGAATCTTCCTATGGCTATTGGGTTTATGTTGTTGTATACAAAGTTGTCTAATGTTTTGTCAAAACAAGCTCTTTTTTACACTGTGATTCTCCCTTTTATTGCTTTCTTTGGGGCTTTTGGGTTTGTTTTGTATCCTCTTAGCAACTATATTCATCCTGAGGCTTTTGCAGACAAGCTTCTTAATGTTCTTGGTCCTAGGTTTCTTGGTCCTCTTGCAATTATTAGAATTTGGAGTTTCTGTTTGTTCTATGTTATGGCTGAATTGTGGGGGAGTGTTGTTGTTTCTGTTCTGTTTTGGGGTTTTGCTAATCAGGTATATTTTTATTTCATTAATTTACTTACTTTTGTTTGATAATTTTTTGTTTGATTATGTGGTTTTCGTATATCGTATTATTCATGTAATTGTTGAATTTTGTAATCTTTTGTTCAGTTTGATTATTAACATGATGATTTTATTCGGAGTACGGCTATTATTTTGTATTATTTTTACCAAGGAGTGTATACTTTTTTATACTAATTGTCGTTTCATATTGAAATAAATAGCGGATTATATGATTGAGTTTAGTATGTTGATAAATAGAATGACTGAGATGCGTGATTACATTCAATCACTTAAAATTTCTCAAATTATTACTAGTATCTACGTGTCAATGTCTTATTCGGTAATTATGTCTCTGTCGGTGCTACATAGCTTTGCAGTCTTAAACCTTTTGAAATTGACAAGTTGTGAAGTCTTTGTGACTCTAGTGAAGTCATTATCATAGATATAATAATCACGATTCTTAGTTATTCGATGCTTGTTTTGTGTGCAATACTATGCATCAACTCTTTGATGATTATAATTTTACCATGTGATGATGACATTTATTTTATGCACTCCAATTTCCAACTTCCTTGTTCAATCAGCATGATTATATGAATCTATTAGAGAAATTGTAATGAATATGTTATGATTTTACGAGTTTGTTCTTCTTGGCAAATCTAATGCCCTTGTTTTTTTTGTGTGCAGATAACTACTATTGATGAAGCAAAACGATTCTACCCACTGTTTGGACTTGGAGCCAATGTAGCCCTTATATTCTCTGGCCGGACTGTGAAATACTTTTCTAATATGAGGAAGAATTTAGGTCCTGGAGTTGATGGTTGGGCCATCTCTCTTAAAGGAATGATGAGCATAGTTGTGGTTATGGGATTTGCAATCTGTTTCCTGTACTGGTGGACGAATAATTTCGTTCCTCTTCCTGAACGTAGCATAAAGAAGAAGGTACTCATCCTCTCTCTCTCTCTCTGATTCTATATCCTAACTGTGTGTTTTTCTCACTTCACTTCCCACCTATATATTTTACAAGTTGTTTTTAATTTGAAATTAACTGATTATTTTTTCATTCATCTAATGTTTAAACGAGATATCATTTGTTTCTATGGTTAGGGGTCGTTTATTTTTCAATAACAATTTCAATTTTCATTCTCAATTTTTACTGAATTTGGTTATGATTTTTTCTCTTTTTATCATGATCTAGAGAAGATGGAAGCTAACTAGAGATAATGCATTTCTAGACATACTAAAAATAATGTTTTGAAATTTTTAAAAGCTTCCATATTGTCTTCTGTAATCTTTATTTTCTGACTATAGCAATCCTATAGTGTAGCAGAATGTGAATAAATTGTAATAGTACAGTGTTGTTAAATATTGACTATATCAGCACTATAGCATAGCGGAATTTCAGCTAACAACTATTTTCCGGAATCCGTGATTGACAACATTGTCCTAGCTTTGCAGTCTTATTCCCCTTTTTTCTTTTGACGTCACACGTGGAAATTTTGACACCTGTTAACTTACATTTTGCATTGCTTGCTATTCATTTTTACAGAAGAAACCAAAAATGGGAACAATGGAGAGTTTGAAATTCTTGGTGTCTTCAAGGTACATCAGAGATCTTGCCACTTTAGTGGTTGCTTATGGAATCAGTATTAATCTTGTTGAGGTTACATGGAAGTCTAAACTCAAAGCTCAGGTAATAATAAACAAAATGGTTGATCTTATCTTAATTTCGGTTTTATATCATGTTATGTCACTATACGCCTTTTCATTCTCTCACGAATCTTTTCAAACTGCAGTTTCCAAGCCCCAATGAGTACTCTTCTTTCATGGGTGACTTCTCGACTGCAACTGGAATTGCCACATTCATAATGATGCTTCTAAGTCAATATATATTTGACAAATATGGATGGGGAGTTGCTGCAAAGATCACACCTACCGTCCTGCTTCTTACCGGAGTTGGTTTCTTCTCTCTTATATTGTTTGGAGGTCCAATCGCACCTGGTCTTGCATCACTTGGAATGACTCCACTTTTAGCAGCTGTCTATGTCGGTGCTATGCAGAACATATTTAGCAAGAGTGCTAAGTACAGTTTATTCGATCCCTGCAAAGAAATGGCTTACATACCCTTGGACGAGGATACTAAGGTTTGGATTCTTTTTTGCTTCTCCATCATATTTAGTGCATGTTTGTATTGATTGTGAATTTAACAAAATCACACAGTGCTAACCATTATTTTAACAAACGTTGAACTTTGGAATTTCAACAATATCAGTGGCACTGTGATTTTGTCAAATTCACTGCCAATCTAAACACGAGTTACACGACAACACTTATACTAAGTCAGTGTTTGGTAGACAAAGTAGAACATAACAAAACATGTGTTCTTGTCTTTGTTAAGAGCTTATAGAATAAACACTTTTCATCTAAGTGCTTATGTATAAGTGGTTTCTATAACAAAAGATAAAGTAAAGTCAAACTGTTTTCGTATAAGCTATTTTGGAGAGCATATGGAAATAAGCTGAATTTTTTTTATGGATATGTCATAAGCTGTTTCCGTAAGCTCTTCCAAAGAGTCTTACAAATGCTTTCGCCGGTAGATAAACTTATATAAGTCAATAAGTCAATCCAAACAGGGTCAAAGTTAAACCCCCTAGCTAAAAATGGACATGGAATTTTCAATGAAATTTAAATTCATAAACTTTTTGTTAGCCTTAAAACTATGCAAAGTGGTTTTACAATTCTTCTTTTAAACTGTTTTTAGCTTCTAGCCAGAACTAGAAATCTTTGGTCTCATATCATATCCTCTTTCATTAAACATCCTTTGCATTCCTTGGTTTAGGTCAAAGGGAAAGCAGCCATTGATGTTGTTTGCAACCCATTGGGAAAATCTGGAGGAGCCCTTATCCAGCAATTCATGATCTTAACTTTCGGTTCACTAGCTAATTCAACTCCATACCTTGGAGGTGTGCTTCTAGTGATCGTTCTTGCCTGGTTAGGAGCAGCCAAGTCGTTGGATACACAGTTTACTGCGTTGCGTAAGGAGGAAGAAATCGAGAAAGCGATGGAAAGAGCAGCCGCTGTCAAGATACCAGTGGTGTCCGAGAATGATGGTGGAAATGGTTCCCTCACCGGTGACTCGTCAATTAGTCCATCCGAAGCCTCGACTCCTCGCAACAATTAAAAACATGGATAGCTTCTTTCTGTGAAGAAATTGATTTACAGAAAGAATGAGTAGAAAGAAACTGTTTAAGAGCAGTGTTAGGTGAAAAACTATTTGTTTTAGGTTTATTTTTGTTTAATAAACATATAGAATAAGCTTGCTACTTGTTTTTTTTTCAAGTCCTAAAATTTTTTGACTCCCATAATGTAAGATGATTTTTATTTATTTCATACTCACATTTGTTTTCCTATAAAAGATAGCAACTTGTTTTTTTTCCTTATCTATATTTGTAAGAATTTATCTGAGTTTGTTTTATTATATGAAATTAATAATAGAAAATTTTTCCTCCCACTCTTACATTTATACCTTCATCCCTACAAATAAAATTGATTTTATCCTTTTTATCATTTGACTTCACCTCTAGCAAGAACATTTCGGTATGCAAAATTTTGATAGCCAAAATAACAAATTAGAACACTTTTGAAATGTTTTCTGGTAACTGAAGAATCTAGAAAAAAAATGTGTTGTGGTTGTTATTTTAGCTACCAATGTTTTTTTTTTTTTGCATATAGTAGGGGTAGAAATTATTTTTGTTTGTAGGGGTAAAGGTATAAAAGTCGAGGTGTGAGGAAATTTTTTCTAATAATTGGGGCACTACTTTTCAACAAAGCCCAACATTTGAGATTGGGGTACTACTTTTCAACCCACATTAACTTCTAAAGAATTTGATGTGGTTTTAGAATTGTTTATTTGGATGTAGGTTTTTATCCCGCAATTGTGTTTGAAATGTGATTTGAACTATTTTAGGGGGTTATTTGATTGAGATTTCGAGGGATTATTTTGACAAAAAAAGTCTTGAAGATTTCAAAAGACTTCGTGAGATTATATTGATTTTGTGAGATTTTTTTTAAAAGATATTTTACAATCAAGATTCTTAATACAGGATTTTGTGAAAATTATAATATAAAAAAAAAAGTCTTGATTAAAAATCTTGATTGAATAACAACGAATTTTGTGGCATTGAAAAAAAAAGTCTTGATTGAATGAATAACACAAGACTTTTAACATCCATTAAAATCCCTCAAAATCCATTAAAATCCCTCAAAATCTCAATCCAATAACCCCTCTTAATGTTAGAATTTGTCTCGAATTTTGAATTATTAGAGTTCCATTTCATTAGAAACTATATGGTGAAAACTCTTTTTTTTTTGACTTAACGTGCATTAATATTCTTGTTGTTAACCTATGGAACCCTACTTTGTCAATTTTTTTTATTACTTTTTCCATATGGACTTTACATCAATTTTTTAGGGTAAACACTTAACATAAATATGTTATTTATACAACTAATTAAACAACCCTTTGCAAGGTAACATCATTTATTTTTTTGGTTTTCATATTCGGTCCACTAGACTAACTAATCCGGTTCGGGACGAGTTCTTATATCAAATGGTTTCAGTCTCCTCACAAATGCAGTTGTTGAAGATCAAACTGTGATCATTCTTCTTAAGTCAAACATCAATCACCACCAGATCAACTAACATGGTAAGATAACATCATTTATATTGAGAGGCAGTGTTTGATTTCTTATTGTGTCTGGCTAGTTGTATCTTCCATCATTATGTGGAGTGTTGCAGACCTTCATTTTTCTTCCAAACAAAAGTGACAGACTCAATATCACAAGTATATGTAATATACAGCATGGTCCTATAAACAAAACAAACAAATTTTCACTGTCCCTATGCTTATTATCCTTATTGGATTCCTTATTATAGTAGTATTATGGAAATATTATACAGTTAAATGGAACAAACACCAAATTCTATATTCAATACATTAAATAAATGGAACAAAAACAAATGAGTCTATTTCAAGTTCCTTTCAAGTTTTACGGTGCAATAATTAATTTTGTTCTTCATATGCTACATGACATAGCAAGATATGAAGATATATATGCCATGTTGTCTTTTATAGGGAATGAACAAAACGGTTTTCTTATGAGTGGTCATTTTCCTTTCTCAACAACATACCTTATCTATGATATCCTCTCATTCCTAGCTTCAATTCTTTGCTTAATAATATCTCATTTTCATTAGGACATAAAGAATAAATCTTATCAACATCATCATATAAATGGTAATTCCTAAGTTAACTATAAGTAACTACTAAATTCGGTCGGACAAATTTACCTGTAACAACTTTGTTCTTTTTAAAATTTAAATTTACACCATAAAGAACTCGAAGATAATTTTTCCCAAATTCAAATTTAAATCTAAATAGTTTTACGATTATGCACTGACTGTGTAAAATATTCTACATAATCATTCAATTGTATTTCTTCATTATGATGTCACTTTGTTATATCATTTTCTAAAAGATGTCAGCAAATATCTGAATAGTGTGAAAATCTTTTGTACTGCTGCCATTGTATACTTGTTAACTTATATAAATATGTAACTTTTTTTAACATAGTAGTATTTTATAATGCAAAGTTGCAAACATGTCTAAAACAAATACAGCACAAACCAATTCTTCCACAACTTTACTTGAGCTACTGACAGAAATGAAGAACCTATCCCACACTGAACAATCAAATTTCCAACCAAAATCACCATCAAACTTCTCTTCCGAATGCTGGTTCGACGACGCATGCATCCTAGACATGGATTACTTTGTGAAAACACTTTCTGGAATCAAAGCGAAAGGCGTTCGAGCTGATTTAATCGGTTCCATTATCACACACTATGCATCCAAATGGCTACCTGACATAGCTGAAAAGGGTGTAACACAATTTGAAGCATCATCACCTGAGAGTGTAACAGCTTTATGGATGAAAAAAAGGTTCTTTGTAGAAACTTTAGTTAATGTTCTACCACCAGAAAAAGATTCAATTCCATGTAACTTTCTTCTTAGGCTATTGAGAACTGCTAACATGGTTGGTGTTGATGGAAGCTATAGAAAAGAGCTTGAAAACAGAATTTCATGGCAGTTAGATCAAGCTTGTTTGAAAGAACTTGTTATACCTTCTTTTAGTCATACTTGTGGAACCCTTTTGGATTTTGAGCTTGTTATTAGGCTTGTTAAGAGATTTGTTAGTTTGGATAATGAAGGTGCTAAAAGTGGCGCTGCTTTGGTTAAGGTTGCTAAGTTGGTTGATTCTTATCTTGCTGAAGCTGCTGTTGATGCTAATTTGAGTTTAGATGAGTTTGTTACTCTTGCTGCTGCTCTTCCAAGTCATGCTAGAGCTACTGATGATGGGTTGTATAGAGCCATCGATACTTACCTAAAAGTATGTTTTCTTTCATCTTTGATGTTACAAATTGTTTTTTCATATGCAAATGTTATGGTAAATTTGTTAGGTGCGAGATATAGGGCCGACTCTGAGCAAGGGCAAGACAACCCTTAGCAGGAATCGAACTCTAGACCACCTTATTAATAGTTGATTTATTCTTCATTTCAACTATTTTACTTACCACCTTCTTAATAATTGATTTTTCTAAATAATGACAATTTTTTTTGCAACTTCCACTACTTTCATAAAAATAAGCCGACCGGTGAACCCTATATCCGTCTGCACGCTAGTATTAATAGTAGAACAAACTATCTGTGGCTTTTTTGCAACAGGCACATCCAAGTGTATCAAAGCAAGAAAGAAAAGGTCTGTGCAGACTAATAGATTGCAGGAAACTAACACAAGAAGCATCACTTCATGCAGCACAAAACGAACGATTCCCGGTAAGAGCTGTAATTCAAGTCCTTCTCTCAGAGCAAACAAAGCTCAACAGACAAACCAACAATCATAACATGGATTGGAGTGGATCCATAATGAGCATAACAAGAAGTCCAACAAACGGATTTGGACTCGAAGCAGTTCCGACAGCAAGATGTTTATCGAAGCGCGAAATGAATGCTCAACAGAATGAGATAAAGAAACTAAGGGAAGATGTTCATAGGCTGCAGAGTCAATGTAATGCAATGCAAGTTCAGATGGAGAAAATGGTTGAGAAAAAGAAAGGGTTTTTTAAATGGAGTAAAAGGTTTGGTGTGCATGGTTTTGCTAAAGGAGATTGTGTTGTGGACAGAAGAGGAGAAGGTGTTGATGGTGATGGTCAGGTTGAGTTTGGAAGACAGACACCAGCTGCTACTTCTGATATGAAAACTAGGTTGGTGAATGTCAAAGGTAGGACTCCTAATAGGTGGAGGAAATCTCTGTCTTGAAAATAAATTGCGGTGGGGTTACACTTATGGCTGAATCGCGATCCTTGATATTTCAGGAAATTTAGGACAATTGCGGTTGTAATTGCAGTTGCGACGCCGACGCCACTATGGAGATGTATGGAATTTTTATAATGCTGCAACAATTGCAGTTGCAGACTGCGGTTTAAAATTATGGAACAACAAAGAAGTTAAGTGAAACTTGCATGGCATGATATCATGGTTCAATTAGTTTATAGTTTGTGTTTGTTGTATTAAGCAAATTAATGTAGTTTATAAGTTGTTTGTTGGTGTTAGTCTTGTGAGGAATAATCTGCATAACTATTGTATTCGGAATAAACTCAATAAATTAAGATTTGAGAATAGAAATAAGTGAAGCTATGTAATCCACAAATTCTAGCTTAACTAGATTAGGTCAAACATTTATGACCGGAGTTTTAACAAAAAGTTCTTCCGTAAGTTGATCATAAAACAATTTTCTTATAAAAAAGTATATTAAAACAATTCTATAAAAAAAGCACTTTTTTTAGTATCATTTTAATACAAGATTACATGCTATTTTTAAATTTTAATTTCTTTATACATTGTCAAATAGTATTTGATAAGTTAAGATGTCGTCGTACATTTATACACACATACACAATGGTAGTTGCAAATTACAATTTTACCATAACAAACACCATACCTTGGAGTTAGGTGGGGTGTTCAACACCTACTCCTCTCATGCTTTTCAACAAAAAGGGAGAGACAACATATTGAGACTAGTTGAGCATGATGACAAATAACATTTACTTACAATACTAAAAATGTTCCCAAACATACAATAAGGTAAAGAAAGGAATGATGAATTCTAGGGGCCACAAGAGGAATTTGACAAGGGATTTACAGGTTGTCAAGGATCCTTGGCTATGAAAGCAAAGGTACAAACCTCGTGACAATTAAACAAAATAAAACTCTAAATGATTTAGCAGCTTTCACACGTCTCCCACGACACACTTTGGCAGCGTCTTTTCCGATCGCTCACCTGAAAAAGAACACATTGGTCATTAACTATGAAGCACATGCATAAACATGATACTGACACGTAGACATTAGTAATAACTAAAGAAAATAAAAGTAATTGAATATAATGACATGTTGGAGTAAGACACTAACGCATGTCAGAGATCAGACACACCTTCAATATGTGGTGTTGTTGCTACATAGGTCATTAAGCAATATACCAAGAATTTAGTATCTTGTGTTGATGAATTAGCATCAACTGATATATTTTAAGAAATGATTATACACAAGAAATATCATTGCAAGCATAAAGTTTCTCAAGAGGAATTAATCGTAGTTTTTAAGGTTGACCTTGATGACTATAGTTTGGAGTATTGATGTTTTCCTATTGTATTATGTCCACAAACTGAATTTTGATTTATGGATTCATGTCAAATTCAAGAACATGTTTGTCATTGTTCGGTCATTGCATGAATTTTTGTCAACTAATAGATGATCATGACTAAATAATTGTGTGCATAACAAAAAATCACCACATATGTGCATCTAGAGACAAACACGACCACGGTGAAAATTTAAATGGCGATAGAAAACAAGTTTGAAGTCATACCTTAGTCCATGACGGTGGCAATGAAGCACCACGCGAAGGGTTCCTTAATTGTTTAATTTGTTGAAGACGGTTTGCTATCTCCTCCAAAAGCTTCAACTGACCTTTTTCATTTTCGCCTTTCACTGCAAACAAAGTCAAATTTTCTTTTTCATGTTGCACCATCCTCAGTCTTTCTCCAAGAATTTCAATCTCATTGTCAATCCTTAACTTTTCATTATGAACCGAAAACGAAGATTCACTTCGAGAATCGAACGGCAGAGATTTGCATTTTGAGCCATTATAGTTGTTATCATTCTTGGTCTTGCTTGTGCATGGACAACTTTCGAAATCAAGGCGTGTATTTGTCGGTTTGTCTGAAAGAGTACTACACGAAGAGCTACTTAAATTTTCAATTTCCTTTTCTGTATGTTCTGTGTTGTGATCAATAACATGGACGTCAAGAACATCAGACTCGGTATCATAACACGCTTGATCCTTGTGTTCAGTGTTTTTCTCCAGCTCTTTCTTAACATCCGATACGGTGCTTTCTGTTTCTGGTGGATCATCATATGTTTCAAATGAAAGTGGTGACTTTCGTTTCCATTCATTAAGCCTCACCTCCGCAGATTTTGAATTTGACTCGCAACTTTCTGTCAGATCCATTTCCCTATAACTTTCAAGTTCCTTTTCCAAAAAGAAATTCTCTTTTTCCCTTCGTATAAGAATCTCTTGCATAATATTCATCTCTTCTTCATCATAAGCAACTCTTTCTTCAATTATCCTCTCGTATTGTCTCATTTCCATTTCCATTGATGCTTTCTCCTCTTGCAGACGCGATATCATTGCCATGGCTTCATCAGCAGCAGAAGCAGCTGCAGCTCTCTCCTTCTCTAGCTCTAGATAAAGAGCAGCATAAGCAGCTTTCTCTTCTTCAAGCACATTTTCCAACATCTTGATACGCTTGTTTTCATTTCCATCAATCTGAACATTGTCTTGTGCAGTACTCGTGTAGTGTTCCAAAAAGGATGAATATATTCCCTGTCGCGGACTATCAATCATCGATGCATTAAATTCATAACTGTAACAGGTTTTTTCATCCATATCACCGCAAGTTTGGTCATCTTCATTGTCTAAATAATAAGATAGAAAAATAAGCAAGTTAAAACTAAAAGCTAATATCCAATATGCATACAAAAATAACAAAAATACATTGAAATATAAAACAGTTTTCAATAAGAAAATGCGATTCAACTTGTGCTTAGGTTATGTGAGCATGAAATGCATAGTTCTGTTATACTGTTAGTTTCTGTTTAACGAAATAATCAGAAGATGCTAGGTTTGGTAACTTGCAACATGTGATTTACTGTTAAATGCCGTTGTTCCTCAATAACTGAACACAACTTATTGTAATCATAACATATATTCTTTCGACAAAAAATACTAGT
This sequence comes from Trifolium dubium, assembly GCA_951804385.1. Taxonomy (NCBI): domain Eukaryota; kingdom Viridiplantae; phylum Streptophyta; class Magnoliopsida; order Fabales; family Fabaceae; genus Trifolium; species Trifolium dubium. The sequence continues at coordinate 32,996,889 of OX638075.1, read as the reverse complement.
ACAGTGACATATGGGAGCTAATATACTATAGCATATATAAGAACACTACAAATCCATATGAGGAACAATATAAGATTTTAACAAAATAATTGAAAGAACGATAACTGTGTTAAAAATTTCCCACTTACAGTGCACACTAACTTCGTTCGCTGAAGCAGTATTTAAGCTCTGATTGGATCTATCTTTAATTACACTGCTGCTACCATCACATGACAAGCGAGAACTGAATGCAACATCAGATTGGAAACTATCACAACGAATAACCGAATCGTTCTTTCCACAATCATAACTATCCCTCTTCCTCCGCCGAATTCCTGACCTACGTTTCAAACTCACAATCCTCTTTCCCTTAGCATCACACACACTTTCCCTGTCTACTAACGAAAGCAGACGTGGACCAGAACACGAACTCTCGTCTTCCAACTCAACAATCCCATTATCATTATTATTATCACATATTTTCTCAATAACATTAACAACATTTTTGTTGTCATTAGTATTGTCTAAAGAATTACCCTTCTTCACCCAAACTAAATCAAATGGAAACCTCTTCGCCGCCATTACTTGAATGGAACATATCTTCTTTAAAGGCCATTCAAACAATACATTATGAAAACAAAATTTGCTATTCCTATAACCTAAAATCCCTTTGCAAGGACAAAGCAAAAGAAATCCAAAAAACCTAAACAAACTAGAAGCAAAGAAAGCAATAGTTGCTCCACATAGTAATACATAAGCTAGAAAAAGGTCAATAAAGGATCCAATAATTTCTCCTAAACTCCATGAATGAATTTCCTCTAAAGCCATTTTCATCTAAAGAGCTCAAAAATCCTAACATGCATAGTACTCTAAAGTCTCAACAATGAATTTAAGAGAAAGAACAACTCAAAACACACATGACCCAACAAGCAAAAACTAATCTTTTTATAGTTTCACAAAATGCCAAATCAAAAGTAGTCCAAAAAACAAAAACATGAAGAAGAAAAAAGTATATTGAATAGTGAAAAAAAGAGAAAAAACACAGATTTAGATCAAAGTAAGTGATAGAACAGCTTGAAGAAGAAAACAAAAAAACAACAGAAACTCAATAATATCATGCTTTGAAGAAATAGACAAACCCAGAAATGAAGTTCAACCCTTTTGCTTGTAACTAGTTTGGAGAAGGTTTGAGCATTAAAAAAGGGAACTTTGTTTGTTGAAGAGGAAAACCCAGAAAGGAAGATAGAAAGAATGAAGAAGGAAATGATTGTGTTGTATGAAGAAGAATATTCAGATTGACATGATGACATGTGCTGTTAAAGCTAGCTTAGCTATACCTCAAGGAGTTTAAACTTTAATGGCCATCCAATAAAAAAAATTATAATTATAATAAAGGAGAATAATAATGATAGTTTGTTGTACCAAATAATAATATAAGACTCATTTTGACTACTGTATATTTGCTAATGCACAATTTTGAATATTAATATTTTTAATTGTGTATTAATAAAATTTTATATATTGAAAATACACATTAAAATGAATCAAATAAGATTTTATATGTTAATATTTAAATCTATAATGTATTGAAAACAAGGATAACCATAATCCATAACATTGATACAACATACAAATATTAATTATTACTACCCTCTCTCCTATATTATAATATTATAAGAGAAAAAACAAAAATCATACTTATTAAAAAAGAGTAAAATATAATGATTAGCAATATGTTTTTTTTAAAAGGTTGTATGAAAATATGTAAAATCAAATCATATTTAAATGTTTATTATTAATAGTAGGTGAAAATTAAAAAATATTAAAACTATTTTAATGTCTATTATTCATATTAATAGATGAAATTTTAACTGAGTACTCCCTCTATCCTAAACTATAAGGTAAGAAAAATGTCTTTTTTTGTCTCAAATTATTGTTTATATCTCAAATTATAAAAAAAAAAAACTACTTTCAAGATTTTTTTAATTTATTCTCATAAAATTTACATTAAATTTTTTTTCTTTCTATCTCATTTTCTCAATAATTTTTTGACATATTTTTATACAATTTATTTCAAAAAAAACTCACAAACGTATACATCAATTTCTCACGATTATATTTTCTTAATAAAGATCATTTTTTTTTCTTAATAATTTGGGACATATAAGTATTTAATTGAAAAAGAAAAAATAGTAATCAATCTATCCTAAGATGATGAAGGGAGTGATTAAGATTTAAGACAACATTCAAATTAAGACAACACAAGTTATGGATAAGCCTATGCTTATGTTTGGTAGATTTAGAAACACAATTCACTTCATTCATTTCAACCTTAAACCCTCTCACATGCTCCAATGGCGGCTTTTGCTAAACCCTCTCAATTCCACACTCCTCAAAGGCACCATCATCACCACCCCATTATTCCAACCACTTTTATCAACTCAAAGTTCAAATCTTTCACTTCCAAAAACACTCTTAAACACTTTCGTATCTCAAATTCTGCTACCACCACAATCACTTCTTCAATTAGTAACAACAACCCAAATTCTCATATTTGTCAATTATGCCTTGTTGGGAACTTAGATAGTGCTATGAGCTACTTAGAAACTATGCATGAGCTTAAAATTTCAGTTGAAGAAGATTCTTATATTGCTTTGGTACGTTTATGTGAGTGGATGAGAGCTAGAAAAGAAGGTTCTAAGGTTTATTCTTATGTTATTAAATCTTTTATGATGACCCATTTGAGTCTTAAGCTTGGAAATACACTTTTGAGTATGTTTGTTAGGTTTGGTAATTTGGTTGATGCTTGGTATGTGTTTGGTAAAATGCCTGAGAGGAATTTGTTTTCTTGGAATATTTTGGTTGGTGGTTATGCTAAAGGTGGATTCTTTGATGAGGCTTTGAATCTTTATGGTAGGATGTTGTGGGTTGGTGTTAGGCCTGATGTTTATACTTTTCCTTGTGTTTTGAGGACTTGTGGTGGTGTTCCTGATTTGGTTAAGGGGAGAGAGATTCATGCTCATGTTTTGAGATTTGGGTTTGAGTCGGATATTGATGTTGTTAATTCGTTGATAACTATGTATTCGAAATGTGGTGATATTGATACTGCTAGGTTGGTGTTTGATAAGATGGCTTATAGAGACAGGATTTCGTGGAATGCGATAATTGCTGGGTGTTTTGAAAATGGAGAGTGTTTGGAGGGGTTGAGATTGTTTTGCAGGATGATTGAACATCCGGTTGAGCCGGATTTGATGACCATGACGAGTGTGATTACTGCTTGCGAGCTTATAGGTGATGAGAGATTGGGAAGGGAGATTCATGGTTATGTTATGAGAACCGAGTTCTCGAGAGAATCTTCTGTTTATAATTCATTGATTCAGATGTACTCATCTGTTGGACTTGTTGAGGAAGCTGAGAAAGTTTTTTCTCAAACAGAATGTAGAGATGTGGTGTCATGGACTGCAATGATATCGGGTTACGAGAATAATTTGATGCATCAGAAGGCTCTTGAGACGTATAAAATGATGGAAGCAGAAGGTATCATTCCAGATGAAATCACCATTGCAGTTGTGCTTTCCGCTTGTTCTTGTTTATGCGATTTAGACATGGGGATGAAACTTCATGAGTTGGCCAAGAAAACAGGGCTCATTTCTTATGTTATAGTTGCAAACACACTCATTGACATGTATGCTAAGTGTAAATGCATTGACAAGGCATTAGAAGTTTTCTACTCCATTCGCAACAAGAATATTATATCTTGGACATCTATCATCCTTGGCCTTAGGATCAACAACCAATGTTTTGACGCTTTGTTTCTCTTAAAGGAGATGATGCGCAAACAAAAGCCGAACTCGGTTACTTTAGTTTGTGTCCTATCCGCATGTGCTAGAATAGGAGCTTTGTCATGTGGAAAAGAGATCCATGCTCATGCATTGAGAACTGGAGTAAGTAAAGACTGTTTTATGCCTAATGCAATTTTGGACATGTATGTAAGGTGTGGAAGAATGGAATATGCATGGAAACAATTTTTCTCATGCGATCAAGATGTTTCCACGTGGAACATTTTGCTAACAGGATATGCCGAGCGTGGGAAAGGAACACTTGCTACCGAGCTTTTTCGTAGAATGGTTGAGTCAAATGTCGTTCCTGATGAAATTACATTTATATCCATATTATGTGCTTGCAGCAGATCTGGTTTGGTAGCAGAAGGCTTAGAATATTTCAACAGCATGAAATATAAGTACTCTATTAAACCTAATCTGAAGCACTATGCTTGCGTAGTTGATTTATTAGGCCGCGCTGGAAAGTTGGATGACGCTTATGAATTCATACAAAAAATGCCAATGAAACCAGACCCGGCAGTTTGGGGAGCCTTATTAAATGCATGCAGAATCCACCGCCGTGTTGAACTCGGAGAATTCGCGGCTAAAAATATCTTTCAGGATGATACAAAAAGTGTTGGATATTACATTCTTTTGTCTAATCTATATGCTGACAACAATATATGGGATAAAGTTGCAGAAGTCAGAAAAATGATGTACCAGAATGGTATAATAGTAGATCCGGGATGCAGCTGGGTGGAAAACAAGGGAACTGTGCATGCTTTTCTCAGTGGTGATAACTTTCACCCTCAAATTAAGGAAATAAATGCACTTTTGGAGAGGTTTTATGATAAAACGAAAGAAGTTGGTATTCAAGGGTCAGAGAGTAGTCAAGTGGATATAATGGAAGCTTCTAAGGCTGATATATTTTGTGGACACAGTGAGAGATTTGCCATTGCATTTGGACTTATTAATTCAGCACCTGGGATGCCTATTCGGGTAACTAAGAATCTGTATATGTGTCGAAGTTGTCACAACACTGTCAAATATATCTCGAAGGAGGTACGCAGAGAGATATCAGTAAGAGATGCGGAGCGGTTTCACCATTTCAAGGGAGGCTTATGTTCTTGCAGGGATGAAGGTTATTAGATTTGGTCTGATTAGAAAGAAAACTGTAGAATATGTAGCATAATATTGAAAAGTTAGGATTGTAACTTGTAAGGTATTACAACTTTGAAATGTTGTACAATAGTGATAGTGATAGTGATTAATAGGCCTATGAATTATTGGTCAGTCATATGTATAGCACAATTTACACAGAAATTAAAAAAAATTATGTATGTTGTGCCCATGTTATTTGAAAATGCATTTCTAAAATAGGCTTGATATTTTTGAATATCAAAACATTTTTTGAATGTTTCTTGAATTGCATTCTATCTAGTTAGCTTACATATTCTCTCTATAAACTTACTCTTGAACATAGAAGAACTTGAAAGCATGAAGATGTCTCTCTTCTCAAAAGTGGAAACATCATGAATTCTTGAAAAAAGTAGGGTATTTTTTTCATAAAGTTAGAAGAGAACTAAATCATCTCATAAATGCAAGTGTATTTTTTTTTTGATAAGCTCATAAATGCAAGTATTGATCAATCCATACAAATTTTGTGTAGAAAAAAGTCAGGCAGATTCAGCGCATATTTATTGACAACACATCCTAATTTCTCATGACTTTTCACCCCAAAATTTCAAAATTCCAACTCAACAAGCAACATCCAGTTGGAATCCAATAATTACAAAATTTAAAATATTTTCCTATCACAAAAAGGTTCCCACGATTGAAAATTGCAACTAGAGTCCTTAATATTCTGTCCACGTGTATATGCACACATTGCAATATTGCATCCATTTGTTTAAACATACACCAAACATAAATACTTTTTTTAATATAATAAAGAAAAAAGAACTACAAAAAAAATCAATTGAGGGATAGAGATCCTCATAATAACATCTGCAACTAACAGATGATTAATTCGAGACGGATATGTCTCATAGATTACTAAATTAAATTCTAACGTGTAATTAATATCTGCTTAAGTATTGACACATTGATTTATCTCATAATACGAATGTTGAATCTAAACATACCAATTTATATCAAGTAATCGTTGAATGAGCTTCATCAAAGACCTAACATGTTGTTATCTATGACTGTGACTCTTTCAAAAAGAACATGCACAACAACACTTGAATAAACATTCAACATAATTTTTCTAAGGCTCACTCGGTGAGTATAACTCAAGCCTTTAAAAACTCACCACAACTCTGCCACAAACGCACTACAACAACAACCTTAGCACTTGGCAAATCCTCCTAACCGCTCTTCATGACTCTCACAAATAACTCCACCACAACTTATTGGTTCACATATATAACTCAAACTGTATCATAAGCTGTTGCATTAGAAGCTATCAGTAATCGTGCTTCTGATGTATTTTTTTTTTGTCTTAGTATGTTAGATAGTTATGCCACGTGTATTTTTACAATTTATTAGTTAAATTGTTTAGTTAGTTAGTTGGAGGTTGTTGCAATTACTTGTGACCTAAGATACCTCACTTGTATCATTTTACTTCATCTATATAATGCTGACTAGTTATCAATAACAATAATACCTTTATTTCTCTTAATATTTTCCACCATTCAACTAGTCCAATTTTCTCTTCTTTCTTTGTTTTTGTTGTTCTTTGTTGAGGGTTATCCCCAACACAACCATCTCTCTCCATGTGTTCAACTTCACCCAACCATGCATCAATTAGTTACCAAACATAAATATTGATTCATTCATATCCAATGGGAACCTACATTAGTTACCAAATCCAGCCTCCAATTATTTATTATGGAATCAATCAGCACCAAAATGTTTCCATCCCAAACGGCACGTAAGCAAAATAGAAAGATAAGATAACACTGGATTTTTTTTTTGACAAATAGAATAACATTGAATTGCATTTACATTTTTTTAGTGGCAAATTGCATTTACATTTGTTCATTTAGGTGTGGGATGTATTAAGTGGAGTTTGAGTAGCTAAATGGACCTGGAAGCATCGCGAATTTTGTGAAATCATTGAATGAAATTGAATTAAACTGTTTAAAGTTTGAAATGTTCGATTTTAATCGAACGATATAATCTCTCTTAATGATCGCATGTAATTATAACGATATCCAATTCAAATCCTCAAAGTACTATATGTTTTGTTGTGTGTGTCTATTTTATACTCCGATAAAAAAACTCTTAGAGTGCGTTTGAATCTAACGAGCCGAATTGAATTGTTTGTAAACTTTAAATGAGTCAAATTCAAATTGGAAAAAAAAATTAGTATCGAACTCAAGCTAAAATTCAAACCAAACTAATTCTTATCGAGTCAGTCGAGTTCAGACAAATTCGACTCGACTCTACTCATTTTCAATTCTATATATTCCAACTTCTTAAGGGCACAGAATGGCATTGAAATTCAAGTATCCTAGAATGCTATGCATGTCTCATACGAAACAGAAGTTCCATACGGAACAAACATAATATCTTGATTCCGTTAATATGCATATGCAAATGAGCCAGCCACAATGTTATCTATCCAATTCTCATTGCCACTGTTATAATAACACGACACAATTGGTCCTCACTAACTTCCCCATCAAAATCACAATATCATTATAATCAATATAGTACTTGTACTATATAACAATATAATAATCTGAGTCACTTTCCTTTATTTATTCATTAGGGTCACAATGTCATGCCAACCTTTACTTGTCACATTGCTATTTATTTACTCCAAAGAATTTCCTGGTGGCAATTGATATATTAAGAGTGATGCATGATGTAAATTGTAAGCTATAGAATTGGATTCACCACGTAATTACAGCTCTTAGCCATTTAGATTGCGTAAAATAGAAGAAGTATGAACTAGATCAACAATTCACATTTTTTCTCAATTATTTTGGTGGTTACTAGTAATACTATAAAGTTTACATTTTAGGTTCATTAAGAATCTAATATATTTTATTTATATTATAAACTAAATATATTAGATTTTCAATGAACTTGAAAAATATTTTTTTTCTTATATTTAAAATTAGAGGGAGTATTAAATATGAAATTTTGATTTGGAATATTAATTCATAGATAAATGACGCATCCGATAATAATTTAGTGACCCAAGACATGTGCACAACTTGAGTAAACTCTAATTAAAAAGTTGTACCCAAAAAAATAACTCTAATTAAAAAGTTGTGTTGAGTGTTGTAGTACTAAAATATCCAGTTCCATAAACTTTTAGAACATGTCCTTATTTCTTAATGTCAATGAACCAAACACAATTATTTGTCCAATGTATTCACCAAAAATAATAATAATTATTATTTGTCTCCTTTCAGAAACATTGCATATTGATATTTTATACACTCATTTCTTATAAATATTAAATTATTAGATCAAACGTTTATGATTGAAGTTTAAACTTCGATCTCTATATATATTTTATATGTGTGAACTTATAATGGTTTGTTATTAACTCTCTCTATTTCAATATACTCTCTCCGCCCCTAAATATAAGAGCATGTTTGATCAGTGCACGTACGCCAACACATAACTTTAATCACAAATATTTTTAATTATCTAATAGTAAAAATTATAAAAACTTGATATTTTGAAAGTACTCATTAAAACAAATCAAACAAGATCTTATATGCTAACATTTACATATATGTATTATTAAGAAAATACGGTCAAAACAATATAAGTGAATAGTGCAATTTTGTCAAACGAGATCTTATAAAAAAGAACGGAGGGAGTATAAGTATCCTTGACTTTTTTACACATATTTAGAAAAATTGGTAGTGTAATTATTATGTTTAGTTTGTGTATGAATACTATTAAATTGTCCTTTGTTGTATATGTATTTTATTTGATTTTTCGCATTCCAATGTAACTTAAAGTAATAATTATTAGTTGAACTAAAACTTCTAAACGTCGTTTCACTTTGTTTATGCGAGTTTATGATTAATTTGTCACGTTAACTATATATAAAAGGACATTGCATTTTATATGCAGGAGACCAGAGTTCGAATCCTGGTCATCCCACTTATCCACATTATTGGTGGATTTTTTAGCCGCTAGGCTACTTGACAAAAAAAAAAAAAAAAACTATATATAAAAGAACAAAAAGCATCGTCGTCTCAAATTCACATTGCTTAGTAATAATATCAGTAAAATTTGAAGCAACCACATAAACACCATACCATGGCACACGACAACATCTCCAACGACCAACCACCACCGGAGACATCATCACCACCCCATCTCCGCCGCAACTTCTTCCGTCTCCCATCAACTCTCAAACTAAAAACCTCCCTCTTATCAGAACTCTCCGGCGCCGTCGGCGATTTAGGAACATACATACCAATCGTACTAGCTTTATCACTTGTCAACAATCTCGATCTAACAACAACACTCATCTTCACTTCTCTTTACAACATCTTAACCGGTTTATTCTTCGGTTTACCTATGCCGGTTCAGCCCATGAAATCCATAGCTGCTGTTGCCATTTCAGAGTCACCACCTCTCACTATTCCTCAAATCTCAGCAGCCGGTTTATCAGTTGCTGCTGTCCTCCTTTTCCTCGGTACAACCGGTTTAATGTCGTTTCTTTATCGGTATCTTCCTTTACCGGTTGTTCGCGGCGTTCAGCTCTCTCAAGGACTTCAATTTGCTTTTTCAGCAATTAAGTATATTCGTTATCAACAGGATTTAGCTTCTACTTCAGCCAAAACCGGTCCAGTCCGTCCTTGGTTTAGTCTGGACGGACTGGCACTAGCTCTTGTTGCTGTTCTTTTTCTTGTCCTCACCACTGGTGCTGGTGAGGACAGAAATCATTCAGAACAGCAACAACAACTTGAACAAGAAGGAAATGACTATGATAATGATGATGATGATGATGATGATGAGAGAGTTGATAATCTTCGACGAAACAAAGTTCATCGAAGATTGAAGATTCTGTCAATGATACCATCTGCTTTAATTGTGTTTTTGTTTGGATTATTGTTGTGTTTTATTCGTGATCCTTCGATTTTTAATGATTTGAAATTCGGGCCTTCGAAGATTAAGGTTGTGAGGATTACATGGGATGATTTTAAGGTTGGATTTGTTAGAGCAGCGATTCCGCAAATTCCATTGTCAATTTTGAATTCTGTTATTGCTGTTTGTAAACTGTCCGGAGATTTATTTCCGGACAGGGAAGCTTCTGCTATGAGGGTTTCAGTGAGTGTTGGTGTGATGAATTTTGTTGGATGTTGGTTTGGTGCTATGCCTTGTTGCCATGGAGCTGGTGGATTAGCTGGTCAATATAGGTTTGGAGGAAGGAGTGGTGCTTCTGTTGTTTTTCTTGGAGTTGGAAAATTGGTGATTGCTTTGATTTTTGGGAACTCTTTTGGGAGAATTTTGGGTCAATTTCCTATTGGGATACTTGGTGTTTTGCTCTTGTTTGCTGGGATTGAATTGGCTATGGCTTCTAAAGATATGAATAGTAAACAAGAATCTTTTGTTATGTTTGTTTGTGCTGCTGTTTCTTTGACTGGATCTAGTGCTGCTTTAGGGTTTTTTGTTGGGATTGTTCTTTATTTGTTGTTGAAATTGAGGGAGCTTGATTGTGGTGGTGGTTTTGGATTATTGTCTAATTCCAACAAGACCAAATCCTCTAAGGATGAGGAAACTCCCTTAATTGCCTAGACATTTTGATTTGGATTGCGCGTGGTTATGGTGAAGTGTTAAATGGATTCGTCAGAATTAGCAATTTTCTGCATTCACATTAGTCGGTAGATTATTATGTTTAGATTTCACGCAAGCTATATAAATATTTTAAATTTGATTTTGGGAGCTCGAAACCAATATGCGCGCGATGGAATAAATGTGGAAGATTTTCGACTGTAGAGAATCTAGATCCGTGTTAATTGAAGATGGTCTTGAAAAATGATCAACAAAGTTGTGATCATTGGAAGAAGAAGCTTTTAAAAGTACTTGGTATATCTTTTCCACCTTCCTCCTGTCAAATAATCTTTGCTATATTTGTGTTGTTGTAAACTTGTAATGTTTAATTTAGGGTGTACAACATAACATATGTATATTTATTTATAGATAAAAGATTATCCTTTTGTGTATGGGACTTTTTGCAAGATTTGTTGGTGCTATGGGGAACAAGAACATGGTTTCCTAGGACCCTCCAATACTATGGACTCAAATCATTTGTGTGGATGTACTGTATGCTTAATAAGGATTCATGTTGTACTCAAAATCAAGGGCTTATTAAGGAAATTTCATTCAGTTGCAGTAAATTGTCATAGCTCACAAAAGCATACTCAATTTAATTTGTGATTGTTTAGCATAATCTTGATCAAGAATGCCTTAATCAAGAGTTTGTGGTTCTTGCTTAAGAAATACTAAGACTTTGTGGTTCTCTATTGCTGTTCTTTATTGAAGAATACTAAACTTTTATGTATAAAATATTGTAAAGTTTAAGTGTTATAAAATTTAAATGTGTGTAAATGTTGCTTTAAATTTTAAACTCATTAGAAATAAGGAAAAAAAAGTTGGCACCTAACTTGCTTGAGAAGGTGAGATGATTATTGATTTAGTTGTGTTTTCCAAATCATCATAGCATATTTTACCAAATGCATATCAATTCCAAAAGCTAAGCAAAGGCAAAAGTGCTACACTCCTCCCACCCCACCACCAAAGGGCCACTTTTTTATGTTAATCCATAAGTAATTAGAGGAAAATATTACTATTTTCTACTGCCTAATTATAAAAAGGAAAAGAAATTGATAAACCAAAACAAATAAATTGTCTCTAAATGTTATTACGAGTCTAAATGCTGACAAAAAAATTGTCTTTAATATAATTTTTTTTTTCAAATTATTAAATTGTCATGTAATAGACTTAAACTATATACAAAATAAAAATAAAAAGACTTACAAAATAAACTAAACATTACAAAAATCAATATACACTATAAGAGTCTAACAAGCACACCCAACCCGAGTAGTTTTTTCTTTTTTTAATATCCTTTTAAAATTACAAAAAATACAATCCAATCAAGTGATTTCAACCTTTAAACAACATAACCTATTAAACTACCATAAATTTCAAGATAGATTTTTTTTTGTTTCCTTGCTTCAAAGACATTTGTTAGCATTTTCTAAATTCTTATAAGACCAAAATCAAAACATGAATATTTTGTATTATTAAAAACTTAGTATTTAATTTCTTCAACAAAAAAATAAAATAATTTAATTTAATGTAAAAAGCTAGTAAATTATTGTGGATCTGGACAGAGAGACAAAGTTTGGTCAACTTGAAACATCAAGTCTTCACTCTTTCTTCACTTTCTCTCTTTCCCAATTTCCATTTCCAATTCATTCTCCATTTTCATAATCCCTCAAACAAACTTGTTCACCATCTTCATCAATCAATCACTCACTTTGATCTGTGTCTCATTCAGGTTTGTTATGCTTTTGTTTCTTCTTCATAGATCTTCTTTCAAAATTTGATCTTTTCTTCATTTCATGCAATGAAACTCAATTTTCTCATTGAAATTTGACAAAATAAGCAATTGGGTATCTTAGTTAAGTCAATTTCTCAAGGAAAGTTTTTAACTTTTTTTGATTTAGTTGAAATCATGAAATTGCCATTTTTAGTTTCAGTTTCAGCTATTGCTTTTTGTTTACTTTGTGAATTGTTGTTCATTGTTCTTTCTAATGCACAAGTTCCTGAGGAAATGTATAGATTTAATAGGAAATCTCATGTAAGCTATAAGTATGATAGAATTGATGAAGTTCAGAAACAATGTGTTTCTGTTTTATCTGCTTCATCTGAATTGAGATTTGGATTTAGTGATGTTGTTGGTATGAAAGGAGAGCTTTCTTTTGTTAATGGGGATTGGATTCAGGAGGATGGTAAGTTTCCAATTATGCCATTTGATGATAGGAATGGGAGTTATTCGGGGATTTTGTCGGGAGATCGTAGCAGTAGACCGGTGAAATTGGTGTCTTTTGGGGTGACTGATGTTGATCATGTTCATCGGTTGAAGAAATCGATCCCTATCAATGGTTTCATGGTGATGGGAATTACTAGAGATGGTAATTTTATGGACAATATGTATGGTGATGAGAATCTTGATTTTCGGTTTTGGCCTGGACATTCTCAGATTTCAATTCTGTTTCAAGGGGTTTACACCGAATCGAAGAAAAACGGCGGTGAAAGGGTGTTGTGTTTGTTAGGGAATACTATGCTTCCAACTCGAGAGACCAATCCGGCCAATCCGTGGGAGTGGATGAAAAATCCTGGTGATGTACCTATGTCAGAAGATGATCAAATTCTGCTCATTCTTCGTTATCCATCGACATTCACTTTAACAAATAGGGTGATCAGTGGAGAGTTAAGAAGTTTGAACCGTGATTCAAATCCTAAATACTTTGATGTGGTTCACATATCATCCCAGTTAGGTAGCTCAGCTAAGTACACATTCGGCTCACAATATACTGTATCCAAAGCATGTAATCCATACCCGTATAAAGATAACATGACAGATAATGTCATTAGTGTCTACAAAGGGACAAGGTTTTGTGAAATCCTCGAAGAAGTTACTAGAGATAAACCTTTATCTGTTGTGCCGAACTGGAGATGCAATGGTACAGATGCTTTCTGCAGTAAACTAGGTCCTTTTTTGTCGGACGAGGAAATCAAATCAACACACGGAGGCTTTCAAGATGTTAAACTTTATATGCAGGATGTCATATGTGAGCAAGAAGCTGGTAAGAGTAATACTGGTTCCACTAAGGTATCTGCAGTTTTTAGAGCGGTTTCTCCATCTGAGAATCGATATAATGCAGCAAAGAGATCAGGTGTCAACAACATGTCGCTTGCTACCGAAGGGATCTGGAAATCTTCTAGTGATCAGCTTTGCATGGTTGGTTGCCTTGGACTTGTCGATGCCAAAGCGAGTACCTGTAATACTCGTATTTGTTTGTATATACCTACCACTTTCTCCATAAAGCAACATAGCATTATTTTGGGAACTTTGTCTCCTATTAATAACAATAGTGCCTTTTTTCCTCTATCATTTGAACAACTTGTGCTACCTACAGAACTCTGGAATTATTTCACGTTCACTCATCCAAATTACAGTTACTCAAAAATTAATCTTGCCGGCACTGTCCTTGAAAAGAATGAGCCCTTCACTTTTACAACTGTCGTTAAGAAATCATTGCTTACATTCCCTAAACTTGAAGATGAGACATTTCAAGATAGTTTGTCCATTCTTTCAGAAGATCTCACTTTTCATGTCTCGGGTTTTCCTGATCCTATGCCTCGTGTGCAAGCCCCGAGAGTTGATATTCAGATGGAGATACTCTCTGTTGGTCCCATGTTTGGGCGTTATTGGTACACTAAGAATGGTTCAACAGAGGAACAACAAGAAACACCATATCATGCAAATGCAGCTGAATATACAGAAAAACAGCTTCTTTTAAATGTATCTGCACAACTGAGTCTTAGTGGAAAAGGTTATAGTAATTTTTCTGCGCTTTTTCTGGAGGGTCTTTATGATCCACATGTTGGAAAGATGTATCTTATTGGTTGCAGAGATGTGCGAGCATCGTGGAACGTCTTATATCAGAGCTATGATCTTGAGTCTGGAATGGACTGTTTAATTGAAGTGGTTGTTTCTTATCCCCCGACGACAACTCGGTGGCTAGTCAATCCCACTGCCACAATTTCAATAGAAAGTCAAAGGACCGATGATGATGGCCTTCGGTTTGATCCAATAAAGCTCCAAACTTTTCCGATTATATACAGAAAGCAGCGTGAAGATGTCCTCTCACACCGAGGCGTCGAAGGAATTCTCCGGATCTTGACACTTACAATGGCTGTTGGTTTCATTTTAAGCCAGCTTTTTTACATAAAGAACGATGTGGATTCTCTTCCATATGTATCTCTTGTTGTGCTAGGTGTTCAATCTCTTGGTTATAGCATTCCTCTAATCACAGGTGCAGAAGCTCTTTTCAAAAGAATGGTTTCCGAATCTTATGATGTGTCGTCATCTGGTACTTTGGAGAACAGTGAGTGGCTCCATATCATTGATTACACCGTGAAACTTTTATTGATTGTATCCTTGCTACTAACTCTTCGACTTTTCCAGAAAGTGTGGAAGTCTCGAATCAGATTGCAAACGCGAACCTCTTCTGCGCCACTTTGTGTCCCCAGTGATAAAAGGGTACTTCTTTGTACCTTCACCATACATCTTATTGGTTACATACTTGTTATGATAATTCACAGCACGAAAACCAGTCAGAAACATCTTAGTGCAAAGACATATATGGTTGACAAAGAAAATTCTCATTCGTTGCCGGTTTGGGCGACAGAATTGGAAGAATATGCCGGTCTTGTTCAAGACTTTTTCTTGTTTCCTCAAATCATTGGAAACATAATCTGGCAAATCAATTGCAAACCACTAAGGAAACTGTATTTCATTGGAATCACTCTAGTAAGACTTCTTCCTCATGTATATGATTACATTCGAGCTCCGGTTCCGAATCCTTACTTTTCCGAGGACTCGGAATTTATCAATCCAAGTTTGGACTTTTACTCGAAATTTGGTGACATTGCTATCCCTGTGATTGCAATTATTCTTGCAATTTTGGTCTATATTCAACAAAGATTAGGTTATGACAAGCTGAGTCAGGTTTTGACATTCGGGCAGTATAAGCTTCTCCCAACTTTTAGATATGAGAGGTTGGATTCTAAGTCCTCTGAAACTGAACTAGTTTCAGGTATCAATGGTGGTGGTGGTGAAAATGAGAAAGAACAAGTTGAATAGTTGATGTAGGCATTAATTTGTGTTACTGACAAAAGCTGTTGTATTTTATACTTACATTATTACATTACATGCATGAAAAGTAGGCATAAGTTTTTTGGGTGGATGTATTATTGTGTATGAGAGGTTGACTTTTATATACAGAATAAACCAGTAAATTGTGGTTTTAGTGTACAATTTCTGATGCCTTTTCTCCTTTTAGTTCTCCACTTTTGTTCTAGAAATTCTTACCTTGCTTGCTTTACTATACTAGTTACATATATTATTTTGAACCTGTCCTGAATTTGATGGATGTGGACTGCATGGTCAAAATCTCACGTATTCACTCAATTTGCATATTGTTGACTGTTGGATCGTGATTAGACGATGTAAGATTTTTATATTTTTTTAAATGTAAAATATCAAGCTTGAAATATGGACTCCCAGTTCAACAGCCACCAATGTGCCGACTGCATGGATCCATGAGATTTTGACTGCATGCAATCAAAGTCACAATGAAAGTTAGGAATTTTAAAAGAACAGAAAGAATTGTATGAAGTAGAACATAGACAGTTACAAATGTTAGGACAAGTTGAACAGTTTGGATAGAAAGGGTGGAAATAGGCTAGGCGGAGCAAGACTTTGCAAGACCTAAGTCTTGTCTGTCAAAAAAATTAAAATCTACGTTTGGTATGTAGCTTATCATAGAATTACATTTTAGGTCTAAGTTTGATCTTTTAAAAATTTGTTATGACACCTTACTATATTTAGTTTCCTTAACTAGTGAAGGGATTAAACTCATATAATTTGACGAATCAAAGTTTGAGTTGGTAGAACTACTCAAATAAGATTACTTCCGGTATATGAAACCTATCGAAAGCAAAAAAACTAATTTTCTTTTACTTGCAAGATCATAATAAAAAGGGTGTCATGAATAAAAACTAAAATATGTTTTAACTATTTATATTGTAATTTTTTTTACAAATATTTATAATGTACTATTAAGTTTTGCATATAGAGTGGGCAAATTTTTTATATACGGTAAAAAAGAAGAGTGGACACAAATAATTATTACATTCTATTTTTGCCAAGTTTCCATTAACCTAGGCAATTGGGCACTAAGCAAAACTTGAAGCAAACTGTTTCAATTCAAACCAGTATCTATAATTTTCTTTTTGATTGGAAAACTATTAACTATATGAGATGAGATTGATAGAACTAAACCTCAACCAACAACTTCCAATCTTCAATTTCAACTTTATGCATTGATATTTGATAAAAAGAAAAGTTGAACAATTTTTTTATTAACCCTGTGGTTTTAGGGAATTGGCCCTAGTAGTTTATGAATTGACAGCTAAAAGTAAGTGCCAATTTTATTTTCCAATGCAATAGTAGTTAATTACAGTAATTTTTTAGATTGAACCCTCTGCATAGTATTTTTTAGATTTTGTATTTATGATAACTGGTAATAGTAATACTCCAATATGTAAGGTTTTGTGTGAGATAAGCAAATGTGAAGCTCTTAATGCAACAATCAAGACATAAATAAGATAACACTATGTTGCCAAAAAAACTAATAAGTTAGCATATAGCGCACAAGTTAACTAATTGAATTTGTAGTTTTTGATAAAATTAACGGTTGATCTGAATTATAAATATTAAATGACAAACAAAAGATATGTTTAATTAATATTTAATTTTTTCAAGTATGATGATAAGGGTAAAATTGGAAGGAAAAACAATAAGCTATAAGTTAGTAAAAATAAACTCTAAGCTAATAATTTTTTTTACCAAACATGTTTTTTTCTCTTTAAAATGAACTTATAAACTATAAGCTATAAATTCAAATATTGATATTCGCTAAACAACCCAAGTCTTCTCTATAGTCTACACACTCAATTTAAGAAAGCTATATATTATCTATATGGTGCAACCCATTCCTTTTCATATTCACTAAGCAAAGCATTTTTACAAGTACAAACTCATGGATTTTTAAGGTTGTTGCTATTAGCATTGTTCTATATAGTCTCTCTCTCCATTGTCAACCACCATTACATTATTATCTTTGAAGAACAAAAAAGACTTTTGGTGTTAGCAATGGATAGAGGGAATAGTTCTACATTTTTCTCGAGATCCGCACAGCGCAAAGAAGACGATGAAGAAGCTCTAAAATGGGCTGCAATTGAAAAACTCCCTACTTACAATCGTTTGAAGAAAGGATTGTTGGTCACTTCACATGGAATTGGCAATGAGATTGTTGATGTAACTAAACTTGGATTACAAGAAAGGAAGAAACTGTTGAATAGGTTGATTAATGTTGCTGAAGAGGACAATGAGAAGTTTTTGTTGAAGCTCAAGGAAAAAATTGATAGGTAATGAGTAGTAATGTAATGCTGTATTGCTTTAAATTTGCTTCTCTTCTTAATATGTTTTGTGTACATTGAATCGGTAAGACCTCCTGATCATAGTTCAACTGCTTTAAACCATTTGAACTGAGGCAAAACTACACTTGAATAGCTCAAATAACCAATATGTAGATATTATCAGGTCATGGTTTAACTGATTGAACTGTCTAATTCAGTGCGATTTTTAAAATATTGATCATAACTTCTCACTTTCTTGCTCCCTAACTTGAGGTGTGAGGGCATCATTTTCAATTCTATCATATGACTAAGATATGATTTTTTTTCTTCTTCTAGAGTTGGGATTGATATTCCAACAATTGAAGTTCGTTATGAGCACCTAACTGTTGAGGCAGAGGCTTATGTAGGAGGTAGAGCTTTGCCTACTTTCACAAACTTCACTATTGGTGCAGTGGAGGTAAACTTTTGATCTTTTAATGGATTTTATAGGACTAAAAACATATATATTTTTCCTAGTATTTATGTTGTTGTGATTTGCGAGTCGTGTTTCTTTGTTCTAATGTGATGTGTATTTCATACTCTCACAATCTTTCTCTATTTGGTTTTGTAGGGTTTACTTGCTTTTCTGTGTATTCTATCGCGCAAAAAGAAACATGTGACTATCCTTAAAGATGTTAGTGGAATTGTTAAACCTCGCAGGATGACGCTGCTTCTCGGTCCTCCAAGTTCTGGAAAGACCACACTTCTATTGGCCTTAACAGGAAAACTTGATGAAAGTCTGAAGGTGAAAAGAAACTCATTAACTTAACCATTGTGAGCTTTTAAATTGGTGATTAATTTTCATTTAACATATTTGGATGTCATTGTGTCCTCTAGGAATCTGGTAGAGTGAGTTATAATGGATATGGAATGAATGAATTTGTACCTCAGAGAACTGCTGCATATATTGGTCAGCATGATGTTCATATTGGAGAAATGACTGTTAGGGAAACCTTAGCTTTCTCAGCAAGGTGCCAAGGTGTTGGATCAAGATATGGTAAAAAATAGTATATTTGCAAGAACAAAGAAATATTTTAACTTACCAAAATTTTCATGTCTAATTTTGCCTTGTGACTCATTGGTCAGTGATCACTAGTTCAAATTCTATAAATAATCTCTCCAATTGTAGAGTAAGGCTGCATATGAAGCACAAACACATACACAAATACCAGACACAACACGGACACTGCCACGTCGACACCAATAAAAATTTGAGAAAATAACATAATTCAATGTAATTATAAGTCTTGGTGTCGGGCACCAATACAGGTCGACACCGGGATACGCCTAATGCGATGAGTGTCTGTGCTTCATATATTTATACCGTTCCTAGACCCTACCTGTGGAAATCTCATGCACTAGACCACCTTTTTAATTTATAGATTAATTTAACATAACTTGCTTAATTTCTTTTGTGATGCATAGATTTGCTATCTGAGTTGTGTAGAAGAGAAAAAGAAGCAAAGATTAGACCAGACCCAGATATTGATGTCTACATGAAGGTGAGAAAGATACTACATATTTATCAATCTTTATTGAACTAAAAAAAGCTATACATTTCTAACGCAGTTGATTTTACCATATACTAGGCAACTTCAACTGAAGGCCAAGAAGCAAGTCTACTAACAGATTATATGCTCAAGGTAACTATAATAAGGTTCTTTCATAATAACAAAATTGAATTATTCACGAAAAATTAGAGACCGACCGGACAAATGAAGTTAGTCTTGAATTTTGATGTTGCCAATACTTAAGTAATAGAATCGAAAATTAATGTATTTCATACTTTTCCATCTCTAATTTTTTATATTGCAGATGTTGGGGTTGGATATATGTGCTGATACTATGGTAGGAGATGAAATGCGGCGTGGCATCTCCGGTGGACAAAGAAAGCGACTTACCACAGGAGAGATGTTGGTTGGACCATCAAAAGTTTTATTCATGGATGAAATATCAACTGGCTTGGATAGTTCCACTGCATTTCAAATTGTGAAATCTCTTAGCCAATATGTTCATATTCTTAATGGAACTGCAGTTATCTCATTGCTTCAGCCAGCACCTGAGACTTATGAACTTTTCGATGACATTATTCTTTTATCTGATGGTGAAATTGTCTACCAAGGACCCCGCGAACATGTTCTCGACTTTTTTGAATCTGTTGGTTTCAAATGTCCTGAGAGAAAAGGCGTCGCAGATTTTCTTCAAGAAGTAAGTAATAATTTATTATCTTTGTCCTGCAATAGAAATTTTTGATTATCATAATATGTATGCAAAGTAGATTTGGATAAACTTCTTAAGAAATGCTTATGAAAAATAAACAATGAAAATATCTTGTAATAGTTTTTGTATCTCAAAATTTTCAGAAACTGTTTTTTGTCCTTTCATGTAAAAGTTTAGGGTTAATAGGTATATACCCCCTGTAAAGTATATGATTTTTGCAATACCCCCTGTAAAATATTTTTTTGAGAATACCCCCTGTAATATTTGCATTTTTGCAATACTCGCCTGAATTTTTTTAAACATTACATTTTGCGGGGGTTTTTTCTTTGCGGCGGTTTAAAACCCCCACTAAAATTATAATTTGCGGCAGTTTTTATTTGCGGCGGTTCAAAACCCCCACAAAATGTAATGGTTGAAAAAGTCTAGGGGGTATTGCAAAAATGAAAATATTACAAGGGGGTATTCTCAAAAAAATATTTTACAGGGGGGTATTGCAAAAATCATGTACTTTACAGGGGATATATACCTATTAACCCAAAAGTTTATAAGCATTTTATTTTATTAGAATTGTTGAATCATTGAAAGTAAGAGCAAGTTGAGAGAGATTGTTTATGTGAATTCAGAATCTTGAAGCTTCTATATATATGTCTCTTGTTGTAGGTAACTTCAAGAAAGGATCAAGAGCAATATTGGATGTATAAGAATGAACCATATAGGTTTGTAACAGTTACTCAATTTGCAGAAGCATTTAAGTCATTCCATGTTGGGAAGAGAATGAAAGAAGAGCTTAAAATTCCATTTGACAAATCTAATAGTCACCCGGCTGCATTAACAACTAAAACGTATGGTGTTAACAAGAAGGAACTGTTAAAGGCTAACTTCTCAAGAGAGTATTTGCTTATGAAAAGAAATTCATTCATTCACCTCTTCTTGATGGTTCAAGTGAGTTCTAACTTTATTTTAATAAGAAAATACTATAATGGATACATACATGGTTTGAAACTATGATTTTTTTTTCTATCTATGATTTTTAGATTGCTATAATGGCAACAGTTACTATGACACTATTTCTAAGAACTGAGATGCACAAAGAAACAGTGATTGATGGAACAATATATCCTGGTGCTTTATTTTTCTCATTAACAATGCTCATGTTTAATGGAACTGCTGAGATTACAATGACAATTGTGAAACTTCCAACATTTTTCAAGCAAAGAGACCACAAGTTTTATCCTTCGTGGTCATATGCTATTCCTTCATGGATCCTAAAAGTCCCTTTTACCTTTAGAAGCTTCTATTTGGGTATTCCTCACCTACTATGTTATTGGATTTGATCCAAATATTTGGAGGTAAATAAACATCTATTATCGTTATTGTGTATATTATGCTCTATGAAACATGAACACTCCTCATATTAGGCATGTCCCGGTGTCGTACACCGTTACGACACTGATACGTATGATTACAACAAATTATGTCATTTTCTCAATTATTATCAGTGTCGACGTGTCAATGTCTGTGTTTGTGACCGTGCTTCATAGATTATGCTTACAATATAGTGTTATTCATGGTGTGACTGATTTCTATTTATTTATGCAGATTTTTGAAGCTGTATTTTCTTCTAATACTGATAAACCAAGCAGCATATGGATTCTTCCGAGCTGTTGCAGCATTTTGTAGGAATATGATTATTGCTAACATAACTGCCTTCTATTCAATTCTCATATTTTCCACATTGGGTGGATTCATTCTGCCAAAAGGTGAGTTGACACTCAAGTAGAAATCAAACCTCATTCCCAATGCACATTTCATTCTAAAGGCAAAATCTTGGATTATTAATGCACATTTCATTGGCAATAACTCAGATGATATTAAGAAATGGTGGATTTGGGGTTACTGGATATCACCTTTAATGTATGCACAAAATGCTATAATGGTGAATGAATTCCTTGGAGAAAGTTGGAATCATGTAATTTCTTAAACTTTTATAACATCATAATTAGCGTTTAATTTTCATATACTATCGGTTTAAGAAGTTACATTGTCAGCACATCACAATCAGTGTGACGTTAGAAGTAATAGTCATAAAAGTCTAACGTTTCCAATGATCTGATGATTGTGATTGATTGTTGATGTAAGAACTCTTTACAGTGAAAATGTATATAAATTAAACTCTTACGATTATCTTTCATTTAAAAAATGTGTAGACCAAACTTCATTTGCTTTTTAATTACAGATAACCCGAAATTCAAATATAACACTGGGACTTCAAGTTTTGAAATCGCGCGGATTCTCCACACATGCATATTGGTATTGGATAGGAGTTGGTGCATTAATTGGATTTATTTTACTTACAAACTTTTTTTACACTTTGGCTCTCACTTACCTTGATTGTAAGTATCTTTACATTTGGTTATTTAGACTCTCATTCTGATGCAATATGTTACTAAAATGTATTTACACATGTTTGTTTTTAAGCATTTGACAAGCCACAAGCAACAATAAAAGAAGAGTCAGAAGGAAATAATACACCAAATGATAGAGATCAGCAAATTGAATTACCACAATTAGGTGATATATCTTATTTCTATCTCACACAAATATTTCAATGCATACATACTAGAAAAAGTTAAAGTAGCGATGGAAATTTAAAAATGGAAAAAGCAAAGTGTTTTTCTAATTCTGTCATTATTTCAGCTTCCAATTTAGAGATGGAAATTTAGTTACTTATGGACTTAGTTACCTAAGTGTTTTCTCCTGTTAACTAAAGTAGCGT
Organism: Trifolium dubium; assembly: GCA_951804385.1. NCBI lineage: Eukaryota > Viridiplantae > Streptophyta > Magnoliopsida > Fabales > Fabaceae > Trifolium > Trifolium dubium. The sequence continues at coordinate 32,973,792 of OX638075.1, read as the reverse complement.
TGGTTATGCAGAAAATTCTAGAAGATCTAATGCTGTTGCAGATTCTAGCAACGGCAAGAAAAGGGGAATGGTTCTACCTTTTAAACCATATTCTATCACATTTGAAGAAATTGTATACTCTGTTGACATGCCATGAGTAAGTCATCTGCTAAGTTATTAATTAGCATTTAATCAAGGTTTTGAATTGCAGTCATAGTTGCATTGCGATCACATCGCAACTGTTGATATATATCGTGAAAAATTTAACGGTCAAATATAGTTGATGCGGCCAACATCATAGACTCATAGTAAGGATGCTGTCGCACATGCTTAAAAAACCTTGACATCAAAGACTATAGTTGCGGCTGTGGACGGTTTTTCAAAAACTTACTATAATATTTTTTTGAGTATAACCCTGCATTAGCACTTGTATGATCACACATTGAATAATGCACGGGAATTGTATAAGTGTTCAAAATCCTTTAATTCGTTCTTGGAATTTCGACTGTCAGGAAATGAAGGATCAAGCTGTAATGGAGGATAAGTTAGTGCTTTTGAAGGGTGATAGTGGTGCATTTAGGCCTGGTGTTCTCACAGCTTTGATGGGTGTCAGTGGAGCAGGTAAAACTACTTTGATGGATGTTTTGGCTGGTAGGAAAACTAGTGGTTATATTGATGGGAGCATAAAAATTTCTGGTTACCTTAAAAAGCAAGAAACATTTGCTAGAATCTCTGGCTATTGTGAGCAGAATGATATCCACTCCCCTCAAGTTACTGTCTATGAGTCCTTACTATATTCGGCATGGCTTCATTTACCGGCAGAAGTTGATTCCAATACCAGAAAGGTTAGTACTTATTGCTTAAAACACCTTATGATTCTTCCTTTTACACAATATTTAGATTTTGAATCTAAAAAATGGTTGTAGATGTTCGTTGAGGAAGTCATGGAACTAGTCGAGTTAAATCCATTGAGGAACTCGTTGGTTGGTTTGCCTGGTGTGAATGGTCTTTCAACCGAGCAACGCAAGAGGTTAACTATTGCAGTTGAATTAGTGGCCAATCCATCCATAATTTTCATGGATGAGCCTACATCTGGATTAGATGCTAGAGCTGCCGCAATTGTTGTGCGAACAGTTAGGAACATGGTTGACACAGGAAGAACAGTTGTTTGTACCATCCATCAACCAAGTATTGATATATTTGAAGCTTTTGATGAGGTAAGAAATGATAATAGTAAAATCAACATGTGTTCTAATACTTCTATCCTCATTTGGACTCAAATCTAATATATGTTACATGTAATTCTAGTTATTCTTAATGAAGAGTGGAGGACAAGAAATATATGTTGGACCATTGGGTCATTATTCTAATCAATTGATCAAGTATTTTGAGGTTGGATTTGAATGCAACTTCAATTCAATTTCATTTCAACATTTGAACAAGCATAATTCTTTTTTTTTGAAAAATGAACAAGCATAATTCTTGAATCACCATTTACTTATTTTCTTATATTTTTCATTGTCTAGAGCATTGAAGGAGTTAGTAAAATAAAAGATGGATATAACCCTGCAACATGGATGTTAGAAGTGACTAGTCCATCACAACTCACAAGAACTTGCTTTAGGTGTTGATTTTCATGAGATATACAAAAATTCTGAGCTATATAGGTAAGACATAATATACAATACTATCTCTAAGGAAAATAAATTTGTTCTTAAATGTAAGTTCCATTTCAAATTACTAGATATGTACAAATATATTTTATGAACACAATAAATACACTAGCTAGGTACTTTCCTTAATATATGTGAAAATGTTAAAAGGAGCTTAAAATAAGGGTCAAAAGTAATATATGGATATGAATTTGATATAGAGTACCTGCAGCTATCATATTCAAAAAAGATTTTAACTTTTATACACTATTGTCCAGGAAAAATAAGCAACTTATAGCAGAATTGGGTAAACCTGCTCCTGGTTCAAAGGATCTTCATTTCCCAACCCAATACTCACAATCATTTTTGGTTCAATGCTCGGCTTGCTTGTGGAAACAACGTTGGTCGTACTGGCGTAACCCTCCATACACTGCCGTGAGGTTTTACTTTGCTACTTTCATAGCATTGATTTTTGGAACAATGTTTTGGGACCTCGGATGCAAATAGTAAGTGAAAAATTCCATAAATCTTAAAATTATACATACTTGAGTTTCAAGCGTTGGAAAAAGTTTGACAATTAACTTATGATATATTCATAAGTTATTTTAAGTTCATTTTGTATAAGTCCACTCTACAGTGTGTATATATTGTGATTCCTTTTGTGAACTTCAGCTCAAGAGGACTAGACCTGTCTAATGCCATGGGCTCAATGTACACTGCTGTTTTCTTCATTGGGATACAAAATTCTGCCTCTGTACAACCAGTATTAGCTGTTGAAAGAACTGTTTTTTATAGAGAAAAAGCAGCTGGAATGTATTCAGCCTTACCCTATGCACTTTCACAAGTAATAAATCCGCTAAAAGCTAACTTATCAGCCATCCGCTATTTTTTTGCCAAAGAGAGCCTTATGGTTTACTTATATACTCATGTTAACATAAGTCACTCTCTTTTGTCACACAGGTTGTAATAGAGCTACCTTATATTTTTGTACAAGCATTATCATATGGTGTAATAGTTTATGCCATGATTGGATTTGATTGGACAGTAGAAAAATTCTTTTGGTACATGTTTTTCATGTACTTCACATTTTGCTACTTCACCTTCTATGGTATGATGACAATGGCAGCTACTCCAGATATTCATATTGCTGCAGTTTTGGCATCTGCATTTTATGGAATTTGGAATCTCTTTTCAGGATTTGTCATTCCAAGAACCGTAAGTATTTTCAACCTTAAATAATACTACATCCGTGATTTGTCCGTTTTTATAAGATCCTTTCGTAATTTTTGATATTCTTCTAAATAGAGAGTGCCGGTGTGGTGGAGATGGTGCTATTGGACAAATCCTGTGGCTTGGAGCTTATATGGATTATTTGCATCACAATTTGGAAATATAACAAACATATTGAAAATGGAAAATGTGACAGTGCAAGAATATATAAGAAATTATTATGGTATCAAACATGAATTTGTAGGTGTTTCTGCAGCTGTAGTTTCTGGGATTGCAATACTCTTTGCTTTTATTTTTGCTGTTTCAATTAAAATCTTTAACTTCCAACATAGATGAATTTAATTACACTAAGGATTTTTTTACATATTCAAACATTTCTTAGCAGCTTAATTATTATCTGTATTCTAATAAATTGTACTCCATTCATCCCAAAAAATATTGTCACCTTACTTTTCTAATGTAGTTTTAATTGCTTATTTTTCAATTATATGCTTTAATTAATGTTTTGTGCGTTACTCCTCCGAAATTATTATTCTTCACTTTAGATTTATAATAACGAAAATACATCAATAGTTATTAATATAAACAATTGAGCAAAATATTACAGCACTTCTCTTTCTTTTATTTTTTTTAGTCAGTCTCCAGGCAGTGACGGATCCAGGAATTTTGGATAGTGGGGCATCACATATATAAATTTGCAACATTAAATATATACCCACTCCGTATCAAAATATATGTTGTTTTGAGAAGAAAAAAATTATACTAAAATATATGTCATTTTACATTATCAATGAAACATTTGATGTTTTTTTTTCTATTATATACCCTTAACTGATTGTTTCTCTTTTGTTTTTCAATTCTACAATTTATCTTTTACATACCATTAATGAAGGATAATTTTGTAAACTAACTACTAATTTATCTTTTTCATGTAACATTAATTACATTTCTTAATTTGTGTGATATGATCAAAAATCATATATTTTGGTGCGGAGATAGATGCTAAATTTCATTTTAAAAACATAAATATTAAAATATACATTATAAGTGAGAAACACAAGAGAAGTGTTCCTTGTTTTGTTCTCTGATTTTTGAAAGATTTTTTTTTCGTTTGGAAACAAATAAGTTGCAGACTATGAGAGAAAATTTGTAGAATTTGTGCGGGCAAGTGCCTTCACATGGCACTACCTACATCCGTCCCTGTCTCCAAGTAAATTTTATTTTCACTTCTTAAGATAAAATTTACATTAATTAATTTCTTATGCAATACTACTCCGTCCCAAAATATAAAAGAAAGTTGATGAAATAAAGTTAATTTATTTAGACTAAATTCTTAATTAATTGACTACTTTTCTTTTATATTTTTAGACGGAGGGAGTATATACCTCGCAAATACTTATTCTATTTTATTTTCATTGTAACTTCTTTTTGAATCCAAAATTGTATGCCACTAAATGTACAAACACATCATGACATGACATGACATCAAAATGAACAATATATAGTACTGTCATGAAATTGCAACGTGGTTCATGCTACCGATTTTTTTTCCTCCTTGAGACATGCTACCCAATATTAATGTAACTATTAATGTAATGTTAGCATTACATAGCATGTGATTTGGCCATAGCCATAAGTCAAAAAGTGGCAGCCGTCACATTTATTTTGCACACAATCACTTAATTAGGCTTAAGTGCACGTGTCAAGATTCTCTCATACCAAAAATCAAAATCAGAAACTTCATTTTTTAATATTCCTTTTGATCCTTAATAATACGCTAACTAACATTGCAAATTTCACATGTATTTAAAAAAATTAATAATTTTTTTGTCTAAATATGAATTCGACATACTTTTTGTGTTGAAAGTCTTTTTAACAATGATAATTAAATAATATGTCTTATCAATGTAATGAGTGTCAACAATGGTGCAAGTGTATGTGGATGAAAAAACTTTAGGAGAGGGAGCGTAATGAGTTGAATGAACTCACACTTATTAGAAATCTCGTATTGTTGCTTGAAAAAGTGAAAATTTAACAAACATATATGTAAAAAGACCCGTACAAGTCTAATGTGGAAGATCATCAGTGCTTCCCGTATGACCTACACAACATTTAAGTGCGAAGATTCATAAATATAATGTCTTAAAATTTTGCGTTAAAATTTGATATCTAACTATTTGTATGACTGCTCTTGGACTAATATGAATGATTCCCAAACTCCTTTCATCTCATGAGCCAACAACTACTTCTCAACTAAACTAAATATAGATTATCATGACCCTTTCAATTGAAAACATGAGCTTTCAAATTGAAAAAAAAAAGTGTTTAAGATGTGCAACTTATTTTAAATATATCACAATAAGTTATTTTAAATATATCAAAATAATGTTAATCAATTTATTTTCAATACATTAAATAGCTTAATTTTGTTTAAGATGTGCACATGAAGTTAGGGAATATTAAGAAACTGACAAACTTCTTTAATTAAATTGGAGATGCAAATCAAATCCAATTTCAAAGGGAGGCTAACTGTTACCACCAAAACAATATTTAAACATTGCTTTGTCAGAAGCTTATAATATATAGGACATGTAATACTATAATTGATACTCTTTCTCATTGTTCAATGTGTTTACATTAATCAACTATTGTAGCATGTGATACTATATAAGTATAAGAGTGAAAGCAAGTACAAGTAATAAATACTATAAAAACATGCATAAATCTTAGTCATATATTACCACCTGATATCAATGTTCATTGAATCATTGTTCATTATTCTGTTTCATGTTATTAAGCTTTTTAGATGCAAGGAAAAACACTGCTAAAAATTCCTGCATTTTTTTCTGGTGTCTGTCATATCAGTTTATAACTGCATTAGCTTTTGAAAAGTGAAAAATAAAAAAGGATTCTGGGTTTTGGTGGGTTTAAGCTAAAGTTACAAAAGTTATTAACTTTTTATGGTATTGTTGGGTTGCAGCAATGGAAGGGAGTGATATATACCGAGCAGGTAACAGTTTCCGAACGGGAAATTCTTCTTCGACAGTTTGGAGAAATAGTACAATTGAGGCTTTCTCAAAGTCCTCGCGGCATGAAGAAGACGATGAAGAAGCTCTTAAATGGGCTGCACTTGAAAAACTCCCTACTTACAACCGTTTGAGGAAAGGATTGTTGGCGGCATCGCACGGAGTTGCCAATGAGATTGATATATTAACTGATCTTGGATTTCAAGAGAGACAGAAACTGTTGGATAGGTTGATCAATGTTGCTGAAGAGGGAAATGAGAGGTTCTTGTTGAAGCTCAAGGAAAGAATTGATAGGTAACAAGCATAAGAATAAGAGAATATAGATTTAATATTTTTCTGTTTTGCCCTTATGATACTTCATACTAGCTTTTTGTTTTGACTTTTGATTTTTACTATTTTGTTGATATAATCTCATAATGTAATGATGAATGATTTTCTTATTCTTTGTTTATCTTTATGGTGTTTGTTTTTTCTGGTTTCTTTTCTATCAGAGTTGGGATTGAGATTCCAACAATTGAAGTTAGATATGAGCACTTACTTATTGAGGCTGAAGCTTATGTAGGAGGTAGAGCTTTGCCAACTTTGCTGAACTCCACTACTAATACAATCGAGGTAAATCGTATTTAGACTGCCTATAGTAAATCCAAATTCGATACAATGACCAACGATGTGTTGACTGCGTGAATTCGTGAATTTACGAATGCAAGAAATACTTTCTTAGTTGTGGTTCCTTTTCTTTGCAATTAGTCCCATAATCATTCTTTCTTTGGTCTTTCAGAGTATCTTGACTTCTCTCCATATTTTCACAAGCAAAAAGAAACATATGACTATCCTTAAAGATGTAAGTGGAATTGTCAAACCTTGTAGGATGACACTTCTTCTTGGTCCTCCAAGTTCCGGAAAGACCACACTTCTTTTGGCTTTGTCAGGAAAGCTTGATAACAATCTCAAGGTGAAAAGCAATATCCCTAATATATATTTTTCTCTTTCGTTGTTCATGAGGTGTCAGTTCAGTAGTAAAAATTTGGCCTTGTAACTTTTAAGGGACAAAGTTCAAATCTCCTCGAGTACAGTATTAAAATGACTATTTGTGTCACTTTAATATAATTTCCACTTCATTGTGTCCTCCAGGTATCCGGGAGAGTGACCTATAATGGACATGGAATGGATGAATTTGTACCTCAAAGAACTTCTGCATATATTAGTCAGCATGATGTTCATATTGGAGAAATGACTGTTAGGGAAACCTTAGCTTTCTCAGCAAGGTGCCAAGGTGTTGGAACACGTTATGGTTAGTCGTTTTCAACATGTTTCTAAAAATCCACACGTGTGTTCGGAAGTAAACTCCTGAACGGAGAAAAAAAACGTGTTTTTGTCCTGATGTATACTTTCAGACGACACAAAAACTATTTTTTTTCCTCTTCAAAATTATACTTTTTAAATGAATCTTGTGGTCGGAAAAGAAACTCGCTATCTAATTTGGCCTGTCACAAAGTATAACAAGTAATGTTTTTTTGTGATCCATCATAGACTTGTTGTCCGAGTTGTCTAGAAGAGAAAAGGAAGCAAAGATTAAGCCAGACCCAGATGTTGATGTCTTCATGAAGGTGAAAAGAAGCTATTATCAATATTTATTGCAACATAAAAAATTAATGAAATTAATTCTAAGGAAATAAATATTAATCAATTTACATTCAATTGACTTTGGATATACAGGCAGTTTCAACTGGAGGCCAACAGGAAAGTGTGGTAACAGATTATGTACTAAAGGTAATGCCAAAATAAGATTCTCTCATTCTTCTATTCAGTAAATTCACAATGTATTTAGAGTCTATTTGGATTGAGTTATTTTAATTTATTTACTGTCATAAGCATTTGTGAGCTTATATGAAAACTATTTGAATTAATTTTACCTATTGTTTTTGAAATAGTATGTACAGGAGCACTAGTAATATGATAAGAACTTATGTTTTAAGTGTTTATTACCTGTTTATTGAGGGCCTAATTTACTTCAAAATTATGTAGCTTTTGGGGTTGGATGTATGTGCTGATACTATGGTGGGGAATGAAATGCTGCGTGGTATTTCTGGCGGACAAAGAAAGCGAGTTACGACAGGAGAGATGTTGGTTGGACCAGCAAATGCTCTATTCATGGATGAAATATCGACTGGTTTGGACAGTTCAACAACTTTCCAAATTGTGAGATCTCTGAGGCAATATGTTCACATTCTTAATGGAACAGCAGTTATCTCTTTGCTTCAGCCAGCACCTGAGACTTATGAACTTTTTGATGACATTATTCTTATATCGGATGGTCAAATCGTCTACCAAGGACCTCGTGAAAATGTTCTTGACTTTTTTGAATCTGTTGGTTTCAAATGTCCTGAGAGGAAAGGTGTAGCTGATTTTCTCCAAGAAGTAAGTCTAAAGTTTATGTGTGTTTCTCGTTTGAAGTTTTCGGTGAAGACCATATGCTAATATGTATGGTCTGTTTGGATTGACTTATTTAACTTAACACAGTAACATAACTTAAAACACTTGTGAGATTGTTCGGAAGAGCCTATGAAAACAACTTCTGACATTATCATAGTTTTCAGCTTATTTTCATAAGCTCTTAAGAATTGCTTATGGAAACATCTTATGGCTTATTTGAGCTTATATAATAGCATAAGCACTTGTGATAAACATTTAATTAAGATGTTTATCCAAACAAGGCCTTAATCTGTTTCTCTGTGTAGGTAACTTCAGAGAAGGATCAAGAGCAGTATTGGGTTGACAGGGAAAAAGCATACAGGTTTGTAACTGTTACTGAATTTGCTGAGGCATTTCAATCATTCCATGTTGGGAGGAAAATTGGAGATGAGCTTGCAATTCCATTTGACAAGTCGAAAAGTCATCCAGCAGCATTAACCACTAAAAAATACGGTGTTAACAAGAAAGAACTGTTAAAAGCTAACTTCTCAAGAGAGTATTTGCTTATGAAAAGAAACTCATTTGTTTACATCTTCAAAATATGTCAGGTAAATTCTAGTTCAAGTTTTTTCACTTTCAATACTATATTTGATTGTTTAAATATTTCGTATACATGTTTTAAGTTTTTAACTACTTTTGAATATTCTTCCTATGTTTTTTAGCTTACCCTCATGGCAACAATTTCAATGACACTATTTTTAAGAACCGAGATGCACCACGATTCCTTGAACGATGGAGGTGTCTATGCCGGTGCTATATTTTTCGCAGTAGTTATGCTTATGTTTAATGGAATGGCTGAACTTTCAATGACCATTGCAAAGCTTCCTAGTTTCTACAAGCAAAGAGACCTTCTGTTTTTCCCTTCATGGGCATATGCTATACCTGCATGGATCCTCAAGATTCCTATTGCATTCGTGGAAGCAGCTGTTTGGGTTTTTCTCACCTACTACGTAATAGGATTCGATCCAAACGTTGGGAGGTAAAGAACTCCCCATTATCTATTTGCAACATGTCTATGCAGTACTAGTTCTAGGTTTTGAAATGCAGTCGCGTCACAATCTTTAAAATTTTGGAGAATCGCAGTAAAATGCATTTTACCTTGGCTTTCAAACACAGTCATGTTGATAGTTGTAGAAATGTTGAAAAATACAATTTCTACGCCTAGATCATGCTGCGGATCTTCTTTTTAAAACCTATTTTCTACCTTGCTTGTAGTGTAACTTATGGTGTGAGGTATTGTTATTTATGCAGATTACTAAAGCAGTATCTTCTGCTACTACTGATAAACCAAGTGGCTTCTGGACTATTTCGAGCTATTGCAGCACTTGGTAGAAACGTGATTGTGTCCAACACATTTGGGTCCTTTGCACTTCTCGCACTTCTTACATTAGGCGGCTTCGTTATGTCCAGAAGTGAGTTCAAATAACAAAAGTTACAAGTTTGTTTCATTTTAGAGTTTAATGCCGATACACTGTCAGTGTAAATTTTCTACACGATCAAACAATCACAACCAATCATATATAAGATATTTACATTTAAATATGAACATTTCTAATGATCTGACGACTATAATTGATAGGCAGTGTAAAAGTTCTTTACACTGACTGTGCATTACAAATTAAATTCTTCATTTTATTATATAATGGAAATTGATATTAATGTTTCTTTCGATTTCATTGGAAATGATATTATGATACAGAGGATATCAAAAGCTGGTGGATTTGGGGTTACTGGATTTCACCTTTAATGTATGGACAAAATGCTATAATGGTGAATGAATTCCTTGGAGATAGCTGGAATCATGTAATTTCTTAAACTTGCAGCTTTAGAATTATTTACTTTTGAGCTCAATGGTCATACATTGTCGGTGTAAAACATTTTATACTGTCATCTAATGAGAAACCATAATGTTGTTTCCACGTCACACTACTAATTGCGAACTACCTTGCAAAAGTGAGATGATGTGGCAAAATACCGGATTTTCATGAGATGTCAGTGTAATTTTATTTTATACTGATAGTACGTATCTTTTAAATACTTTACTTTGACTTAGTATAAATTTTCAGCCGTAATTCATTTTCTTTTTTATTGCAGTTTACACCTGATTCAAATAAAACACTAGGAATTCAAGTTTTGGAGTCTCGCGGATTCTTTACAGATGCATATTGGTATTGGATAGGGGTTGGTGCATTAATAGGATATATGTTTCTTTTCAACATTTTATTCACTGTGGCTCTCACTCACCTTAATAGTGAGTACCTTCATTTTTAGTTAAGTTAAGTTTCTTATGGTTATGCAAATATTTCATCAACTAATATGCATGATTTTTACAGCATTTGACAAGCCACAAGCAACGATAAATGACAAATCGGAAGATAATACAACAAAGGACACACTCCAAGAAGTAGAACTACCGCGTATAGGTGATCTTTTTCATATCACTTGTGAAAAGTCGATATAAACATGATACTTTTATGTATTTAGAATCTTAACAAATTAGCAATTGTTATGCAGCTAGTTCAAGAGAATCTAATGATGTTGTGAACTCTAGCCAGAGAAAGAAAAGAGGAATGGTTCTTCCTTTTGAGCCACATTCTATAACCTTTGACCAAGTTGTATATTCTGTTGACATGCCACAGGTAATTTCTTTTCAAAGTTAGTTACAATTTATTAAGATTCGGTTTTCAAACAATGTTTTCCGTTAACTTTGAACATTAACTCTTGAGGTTATAATCGGCAGGAAATGAAGGTTCAAGGGGTAATAGAGGATAGATTAGTGCTTTTGAAGGGCGTAAGTGGTGCTTTTAGGCCGGGTGTTCTCACGGCCTTGATGGGAGTTAGTGGAGCTGGAAAAACGACTTTGATGGATGTTTTGGCTGGTAGGAAAACCGGTGGTTATATCGATGGGAGCATAAAAATTTCTGGCTACCCTAAAAGACAAGAAACCTTTGCACGAATATCTGGTTATTGTGAGCAGAATGATATCCATTCTCCTCATGTTACTATCTATGAGTCATTGGTCTACTCAGCATGGTTACGTTTACCGGCGGAAGTTGATTCCAATACCAGAAAGGTTGGTTTTTAAAGCTTAAGAACTTTGTAATTTTTCTTTTTTACTTGGTTCAGAGTTAGGACTAAAGAAATTTAAAATGTTTGACATATTCGTTAATCGAGATATCTGGCTTTCGGAACTTATATTATTTGTTCATTCTTTTATATTTGATGAATTGTTGTAGATGTTTATTGAGGAAGTCATGGAACTAGTGGAGCTCAATCCATTGCGGAACTCATTGGTCGGTTTGCCTGGCGTGAATGGTCTTTCAACCGAACAACGCAAGAGGTTAACTATTGCAGTTGAATTAGTGGCCAATCCATCCATAATTTTTATGGATGAGCCTACATCTGGTTTAGATGCTAGAGCTGCTGCAATTGTTATGCGAACTGTTAGGAACACAGTTGACACGGGCAGAACAGTTGTTTGCACCATTCATCAACCAAGTATCGACATATTTGAAGCTTTTGACGAGGTAAGAAATGATTTTAATAAAACAAAATGTTTGCTGGTTCTTCCTCTTTTAGACTTGAAATGACATATTATATATGATTTCTTCTAGTTATTCCTCATGAAGCGTGGAGGGCAAGAAGTATATGTTGGGCCATTAGGTCGTCATTCTAGTCAATTGATCAAGTATTTTGAGGTTGGATGCAACTTATATTCGATATTATTTTTACACGAAAAATTGAAGTGGATAGCCATAATTCTTTTTGGTAGCTCATCTTCTAATATTTTCTGTTGTTTAGAGCATTGAAATGGTTAGTAAAATCAAAGACGGCTATAATCCGGCAACATGGATGTTGGAAGTTACAAGCTCAGCACAAGAACTTACTTTAGGTGTTGATTTTAATGACATATACAAAAATTCTGAGTTGTATAGGTAAGTTAATATATTTGGATATGAAATTAATAACTTTAGTATAAAAAATAAACAATATTGTAAAAAGACTTACATTGTCATAAACTATTTTTCAGGAGAAACAAACAACTTATAGAAGAATTAGGCAAACCTGCTTCTGGTTCAAAGGATCTTTATTTCTCAAGTCAATACTCACAGTCATTTTTGGTCCAATGCTTGGCTTGCTTATGGAAACAACATTGGTCATATTGGCGCAACCCGCCATACACTGCTGTGAGGTTTTTCTTCACTATTTTCATCGCCTTGATGTTCGGATCAATGTTCTGGAACCTTGGAAAGAAGTAGTAAGTGAAATTTTCAAAACTAAAAAATAAGTTAGTCAGTTTTTTCTTTCTGATTTGAATTCTAATCTCTTCTGTTTATTTCCAGCTCAAGTAGACAAGATCTGTTTAATGCTCTCGGTTCGATGTATACTGCTGTTCTTTTCCTTGGGGTACAAAATGCAGCGTCTGTACAACCGGTTGTATCCGTTGAAAGATCTGTCTTCTATAGAGAAAGAGCTGCTGGAATGTATTCTGCTTTACCCTATGCTTTTGCACAGGTAATAAAATCACAATTTTTATGAAAAATGAGTATTTGTTAAAGTATTTATACAAGTATTATATACATGAGAGATGTGATCTAGATAGAAACGTGGTCCTACAATGATCCTTGTTAGAACAGAAACCCTATTTCAAAAGTAAAACAAATACAAAAAATTCAAATAGACAACACACAAGATTTGCTCACAAAGTTCGGTCAATTGTGTTGTGCCTACCCGACTACAGTGGTTGCAGTGATTTTCTATTATTCAAGCTTAGGGTTACAGATTACAACTTGTGTTTAAATATTACGGTCTAATTTACAAGATTACCTTTGTACTGTATCAAGGGGTGCGGGAGCAAGCGACTTGCCCACTTATCAGAAAACTATAAGTCATGCCTAGTGACCCAAGGTCGTTCTTGAGATTTTGGGTGTTATGTGTGAATTATGAATTTGATGCCCTGTATGTATGTGTCCGTGCGCGTGCACACGTCTATTGATTGTCAAGTGCATTGGTGCTCGTAAAATTTGAGCCCATGCGGTCGCAACAATCCTATTGGATAATAACAAATCTCATTATAATCAATGTCAATATCTCAACAATACTATGGTTTGCATAATTACTAATGTCAATAGAACTCACTCTTTTGTCGCAGGTTATAATAGAGCTGCCTTATATTTTTGCCCAAGCTACATCATATGGTCTCATAGTTTATGCCATGATTGGATTTGAATGGACTCTAGAGAAATTCTTTTGGAATATATTTTTCATGTACTTTACACTATGTTACTTCACCTTCTATGGAATGATGGCTGTAGCAGTAACTCCAAATCACCATGTCGCTGCAATCGTAGCTTCTGCATTTTACGCAATTTGGAATCTCTTTTCAGGATTCGTCGTTCCACAACCTGTAAGTTCCACCAACCTCTAAACACATTGATTAAAGATTCAAATTTCAATAAAAATATTTATCTTGATGAATAATGTTATAAACTTTTTCGTCGACAGAGAATTCCTGTGTGGTGGAGATGGTACTATTGGGCATGTCCTGTGGCTTGGACATTATATGGATTGGTTGCATCACAATTTGGAGACATAGACAACATTATGGATTCAGAAAATAATTCAGTTAAAGAATTCATAAGAAGCTATTTTGGTTTCAAACATGACATGATAGGTGTTTGTGCAGTTGTGGTTGTTGGAATGGCAGTGCTCTTTGCATGTATTTTTGCTGTCTCAATCAAGCTCTTCAACTTCCAAAGACGGTAGAATCTAAGGAAAGAACTTATTTTTCGTTGTAGCTTTTGATTCTAGAATTTATTTATAATAAACTCAAATATATTGTTCAATTGACTTGTACGTGAATGTACACAAATACAAATTAGTTACCTTCAACTCTTTTTTAGTTCAAATCAATTCACTCAAAATCAATTTTCATCACCGCAGAATTGCACGTCAGCGCACAAATACAATGGAAATTTATATGATTTTTCAACTCTTTTAAAGTCTCAAATATATGCCCCTTCTTCTGAGATCAATATAAAAAAACTCAAATATATACCACAATATAATTAATAAACCCAATATCTCTTTTATCTCAACACAATAACTTTCACTTAATTTTCATTATGTTGTCTAATACTATACCATTATTCATTGAAAATAATTGTACGGGAAATAATTAATTTATGTGGTCCAGAGACAACAACTTGTGCATGAATGACATCAAAGATCCAACAAGAGTATTTCATGGTTTATCCTTTGAGTATCCGATTCTAATACTTCCAAAGATGGTCACAAGCCAAAAAAAACAACAATTTTGTTTGCATTCTTTAGATAATTGCTTTTCTCCCTTTAATTTAATCAAAATTACTTTCATGTTCTCCACATTTACCGAAAGTCTGAAATTTATCTTCTGATAGTACAAATTTTACTAATGGATATCTTCTGATAATGTAAATTCTACAAGAAAATATATATAATCAATGATGCAAATCTTAGTAAAAGATATATTTCATAATATTTTGTGTGCATGAACAATACGAAGAACGAAGAGAAATCTTCCATTCTTTATATGCTTTGGTCGAAGTGAAGTCCAAAGACCAAAATTATTCCTCTTACTACGTGACATTATAAACAAGCCATATAATAAAGTCCTTCAAAGATAAATAAAATATGAAATTTTTTTTAATAATTACGAAAATAATGAGTATGAGTTCATAAATCCTAACTAAATTAATAAAATTGCCAGAGTTGTTAGGTCAGACGTCATTCAAACTTCGACTTCTTTGCGTGAGTGAATTTTCAATGATTATTGTCATTTCGTCTATCTAGTAAAAAAAAAACCTAAATTAAAACTCACTTAAAACTAATATAAAGATAAAATAAAAATATAGGGTCAAATAATTGATGTTTGGTACTATACCCAATAATAAATCATTTTAATATTATCAATGTCACTATTACAATGTAGAACACACATGTTATATAAGACAATCACCAAAACTAATCAATAACACTCATAAACATAGCTTAAAGTAACTAAGCATTACCCTTAATCAAATTAAGGAAATAAAAGTGAAAACATGGGCTCAGAAACCACTCCAAAGCTTCCCCTAATTGACTTCACTAATCTCAACTTAGAAACCAAAAGTCCTAATTGGGAATTAGTGAAGTCCCAAGTGTACAAAGCACTAGTAGAGTATGGTTGCTTTGAAGCAAAATTTGATAAAGTTCCTTTAGAACTTCGAAAAGCCATATTTGATTCACTAGAAGAGCTTTTTGATCTCCCTTTACAAACTAAGCTACTCAATGTGTCTAAGAAACCTTATCATGGTTATGTTGGTCAATATCCTATGGTTCCACTTTATGAGAGTATGGGCATTGATGATGCAAATATCTTAGAAAAAGTAAAAAGCATGGCCAATATCTCTTGGCCAGATGGAAACCAAAATTTTAGGTATGTACACATATTAATTTGGTTCGTGATATTGGTTTGCCGTATAAAATTATTTTACACAATCAGTCGGTGTATATTCCATTTTATTTTTCTTTGATTAACCCCTTTATTATTTTGTTTCAATTTGCAGCAAAACAATACATTCCTTCTCTGAGGAGCTAACAGAGTTGGATCAGATTATTAGGAAGATGGTTATAGAGAGTTTAGGTCTTGAAAAGTATTTGGAGGAACACATGAACTCAACCAATTACCTTCTCAGAGTTATGAAATACAAAGGCCCTCAAACAAGTGACACAAAATTAGGACTCAGCACACACACTGACAAGAATGTTGTGACCATATTGTACCAAAATGATGTGGAGGGTTTAGAAGTTATGACCAAAGATGGAAAATGGATCAGCTACAAACCATCTCAAGGCAGTTTTGTTGTTATGATTGGTGATACTCTCCATGTAAATTCTACTCACCATTCTTCATTACTAACAAATTATCATTTGCTAATTAATAAGGTTTTAAATCATTATCACGATAGCATCGTGATCGTTAATTCTACAATTAGTTATAGCTAAATACATCTGATGTAGCCGCGTTCGCGATTATGTGGTCGAAACCTCAAAATATTTGATGTCACTGCCTAGATCGTTGTCACATATGCCTTTTTAAAGCCATGTTGTTAAAAATTATTATGGTGTTTATTGAATTATATTGAAACTTTTTCATATAACATGAATTTTGCAGGCGTGGTCAAACGGGAGGTTACATTCACCATTTCATCGGGTGATGATGAGCGGGAATGAGGCAAGATATTCAACAGGGTTGTTCTCTATCCCTAAAGGAGGGTACATTATAAAAGCACCAGATGAGATGGTTGATGAGGAACACCCTTTACTGTTTAAGCCTTATGATCATGTTGAGTTCCTCAAGTATTACTACTCTGAAAAAGGTCAAAGGGATCAATTTGCTATGCGCACTTTTTGTGGCATTTGAGAATTGAAACAGCTTATGTTATTGAGAGGGTGTGCTATATGTATAATGTGTTCACATGTTTTCTTGACAATTTATTTAACTTGGACTTGATCAAGTTTGTTATATGTTGTATGCAATCATCATAAGTTATGTTAGTGACATTTTGTATCGAAGACGTGTGGATGTTCAATATATGTTGATGTCTGACACTAACATGATATTAACACATGTAGCTACATTCAATCTATTTTCTCAAATTATTAGTGTCAATGTGTCAGTATTTTATGTTCAAAGGTCACTCAGTATTAAGATTTAGTGGAAGTGGTTGGTGCGTTGTGTGTATGTTGTAAATTTCAAAGTACTGAATTCAATTCATAGCCATATAAAAATCATATTGTATGCAGTCATTGATCTTGGCCCCTAAATGTTGCCTACAAAATTTAATCTTGGCCTTATAAAACTGCTCTGCTTTGTAATTTTATCTTGATTAAAAAACAAATAATATCAGATTAATTTGAACAAAAAATGTATGATTGTCAAGAATTACTCAAAATAATAAAACTTGGCTGTATTCATTGGACACTCTTCGTAAACAATTTATTCCATGTCATAACAACTTAACATTTAATAAATGTGCAATTTTATTGATGAATCTTGTTGGCAGGTAATGGACAAATGAATGAAGATAGTATTCTTGTTTTATCCTATCACCAAGTGATGTTTATTGATAATGAGGTTTTCTACATATAAAATATTACTTAATTCAATTGTCGTTATTGATGTTGCTAATCACTAGCCATCTAAAAATGTAGCTTTTGTTAACATGTCAAAGACAAATGCTTTATAATCATGTTGTACAAAATTCACAATCTTAACTAACTGGTGCTTGATAAATTCCAATAATATGTTATTTATTTCGTATATTTTAAGCATCTAGATGTATTTGTACTCCTTTGATTCTATGATCGGCTAAACCCTAGACTAGAAGAACACGATGAAGCACCGATGTAGGGAATAAACATTGGGAATAAAGAATTAATCATATGTTTGAAGTATCATTAATGCGTAAACCAAATAACGAAGTCTTTAAAGAGGATATCTTTTTTCGCATAAAGTAGACTCCTTGTTTGAACTAATCATATGTTCAAATAAGGAGTTTACTTTAGGCGAAAAAAGACGATAGTTTTAGAGCTATGATTCATCCAGCTTAAATAAGGTAATGAAACTCTTTGTGCATTTACAGTGTACATGTAATAATCCATATATTTAACAAATATTAGTAAACAATTTAGCATATAAAATTAAGCATATCATATACACTCACATATCGCAATCTCTACGCCTCATCTTCTATTCATTTCTTGTTTCCAAAGTTATAAGCAGTGATGCATCAAACTTTTTATCCTAATATGTAAAAAAAATCAAAACATTTCTGAAGTGTAAATACATAATGTGTAAAAATAATTGATCCTAATTATTTTACATGTGATGTGAATTGTTAGTTTCATAATTAACCGGAACCTGAAGTACTCAAACATCTGAGTATTGTTGCTGGAGGAGAAGAGAAAGGCATGGCATAAAGAAATGTAGCCTCTCGGCTCTCTCAGTTTGCAACGAGTAAGAGCTCTGATTGGTCACAAATACATTGCTGATCGAAGCAACTATTGATATTATAATTTACACTCGCCATTTGAAGTCCCAATTCATCAAGGATCGCATAAATTTCACCCTGTTCCAGATGGACTACATTCCCTGCCGTGAATGTGTATACCTTTTTTCTCACCTCAATCCAACTCTGACCAGGAATTTTTTTGAAACCTTTATTCTTTGCTGAGACCCTGACCCTAGCAGAGTCATCCCATTTTCCATTTGCAGCATAAATATTGGACAGCAGCATGAAGCTCCCAGTTATTTCTGATTTAAGGCCTAGAATTTGTGATGCTAATTCTTCTACAACATCTGTATTTCTGTGCATTCTACATGAGTTTAAAAGAGCTCCCAAAACACACTCATTAGGTTCAATCGGCATGTTTCTCACAATATCACTTGCTTCTTGCAAAAGACCAGCCCGACCAAGTAGATCAACCATGCATGCATAATGCTCTAAATTAGGCTCAATCATAAACTCTGTGACCATCCGATCAAAAAGGTTGCGACCCGCAGAAACAAGTCCAGCATGACTACATGCAGATAAAACATTAACGAATGTGATGTTGTCTGGCCTCATTCCAGCTTTAATCATCTCATCAAAAGTTTTTAAAGCATTCTCACCAAGCCCGTGCATTCCATAACCCCCAATTAACGAGTTCCATGAAATTAAATCTCTACTTTTAATATTATCAAATACTAAATGTGCTTCCTTGAAAACACCACACTTCATATACATGTTAATCAGACCATTCCCTACCTTAATATTGTCATCCATGAGATTCCTAATGGCGTAACCATGGAGCTCCCTGCCAGAGTTCAATGCTGCTAATTCTGCACAAACTGATAAAACATTGGATATAGTGACACAGTTAGCCATTACTTTCGTAAGCTGCATTCTCCTAAACAGTTCCAGCGACTCCTCACCACACCCCTTAGAAGCAAAACCATTAATCACAGCACTCCAACTTATGACATTGGGTCTCACCGAACCACCATTCAATTTCTCCAGCTGCAATAATACTTCATAGGCCTCATCACATAATCCGGATTCAGCATATGACGATATCAAAGCATTCCAACTTTCTAAATTCTTGTTCTTTATGTCTGAAAATATTTTATGTGAATCACCAAGATGCTCACGCTTCTTCCCATAAGCCCCTATCAATGCATTTTTCACAGACAAATAGTCTTCATATCCACCTTTAATAACATACCCATGAATTTCTTTCCCCCATTGAACTCCACCCATATTAGCACACGCAGATAACACCACAGCTATAGCTCCATCGCTAATCTCAACCCCCCTTGTTCTCATCAACTTAAAAAACCCCATAGTTTCATTGTAAAGCCCACATCTCTTATGGCTCGACAAAAGTGACGTCCAAGTTACATAATTCGGCTTCAAACCTTCCAACTCCATTCGTTTAAAAATCCTAGAAGCACCAACAGAATCAAAATTATCAGCATAACTCGAAACCATAATATTCCACGACACAACACTTCTCACAACCATTCCATCAAACACTTTACATGCATCCTCCATTCTCTTAACTTTCCCATACATACCCAACAATTCATTCACCACATGAAAATGATTTCTAAAACCCAATTGCAAAACATGACAATGAACAATCTTACAAAGACTAACAACCCCAATAGACGAACACGACTTAATAATCAAAGGAAATGTAAACCCATCAGGTAAAAATCCAAACTTTCGCATTTGAACATAAAGATTAATAGCATATTCATAATACCCATGAGATACATTGGCTCTAATAATGGAATTCCATAAAAGAATGTTGTGAAGAGACTCAAATGGGGTGGTTTTGAACACTTTTCGGGCGGCGAAAATGGAACCAAAACGGGCGTATGTTGCTATGAGTTTGGCGGATAAGAAGGAATAATGGTGGGCAGTAGTGAGGATCAGTTGGGTGTGAATTTGATGAGCTTGTTGAAGAGTGAAACATCGTTGAAGAAGATCAAGAAGAAGAAAATGGTTATTGAAGATTGAAGGTGTGAGTTTTGAATATGTGACTGATAACAAGTTTTTCATATCAAATTTGAATGTGCATGAGAATTTGAAAAGTTGGTATTTTAAGGTTTGGATCGTGTTTTTTTTTTTATACTTCAAAATTGTCGTGTTTTTTTAATATGGAAAAAATAAATTGTTCTATGTAGAAATTAAAAATTGATTTTTTGAACTTTCTTCTATCAAACTCATGTATCATACAGAAAATTTTTATTACTTGGGCTACAGAAACAATATTATGTTATTGTTGAAAAGATACAAAAAAAATTATATTTTTTGTTTTCCATGTGTATAGTCAAACTAGCAATGTCCTATGAAGCTTTAATACTCTAAGATTGATCAAATATCATGTCAAATAATGTATTCAATATTGATATGCATTAGATATACTTTTCAATACGTATTAGAGAAGTATTTAATGATTTAATTTTATTCTTTTAAAAGAAATTCTGACACTTTGCGTTACTTGTTTGATACTTCCGATACATATTTTGGTTCATTCTCGATACGTATCAGATAAGTATCTAATGTTTGTATTTTATTTATTCTTTGAAAAGAAATAAAATGATCCAAAAATGGCTAAAGATTTGATTTATTTACATACAAATTTTCAACTTTGTAAAAGAAAGATGAAGAATATATATCCAATGAGTCATAAGAATATAGGACTTTGTCAAAAAAAAAAAATTATAGGATATTAGTAGAGATGTGCATGACTCGCTTTTTAGATAATTCTTAAGATACGTAAATTCGTTTGTTTTGATAATTTCAATAATGTAATATGTTTTTTTTATCATCAATTTTAGTTATTTTTATATATTTTATACTTATATATTTAATTTTTTTTATTCACACATCGAGGTGCCTCCAATCCAGCGAAGGATTAGTCACTGCGTTCGGCGGTGGATACCCCGGTCTCGACTAAAAAAAAAATTAATTTTTTTTATTAAAGTATTCTAGTCATACTGTATTTTAAATTTTAAAATTTTATCGTATCACCATATCCATATCGTATTGTATCTAATATCCAGGCTTTATAGGCAGGGCCGGTCCAAAAATTGTGCCAACAATACTATAGCTTTGGGCCTCCAAATTTTGGAGGTTCTATATATTTTTTTCCTTTCAAATCCATTATACTAAAGTTATATCAAATACTAAATGTGTGGAACTCATAACAAGTAATTTCAGTTGGTCTCGTGGTAGTTTGACTTTTGGGTATCTTGCAGTTGCAGGAAAGGTAGTAGTGCGAGTTTAAACCCCCCCGTGAATTTTTTTCTTATTTTTGTTTTAAATAAAAGTAACTACTTAATAAATAAATGATCAGTTTGTTTGGAGCCTTCAAATATATAATACCTGTATTGTTCATAGGCAGCGCCTACTTGATATAAAAAAAAAAATACGTGTAAATGTTACGGTAGAAAATTTCGTTCAATCACCTACCATGTTATGATCTGAAAGAGGAAAAACAAAAATTCTTATATTTTAAAAAGAGGATCTAAAATAAAATATTTATAGAGGTAAAAAAAATTCATATATTAAAGTAGAGTCATGAGAATTCAAATACTACATCCGTCTCAATTTATAAGATCTCTTTTGACTAAACGATACTATTCATAATTTATAGATGTAAATATTAATATATAAGATCGTGTTTGATTTGTTTTGATGAGTATTTTCAAGATATCAAATTTTTATAATTTTTGTTAATGCACAATTAAAAATATTAGTGATCAAAATTGTGCATTGACGAATGTACAATAATCAAAATGAATCTTATATATTGGAACGGATATAGTATAAAATCTTGAGAGACTTACACTCTAAAGTCTAAAGTTTGATGTCTTCATCACTAGGTTAATTAAAACCTTATCTTTGTCTTATTTATTATAAAACCTTGTCTCCCGTGCCTTCAATCAAACTAAATATAGTCATTTCTTAATTCTCAACTTGAGATTTTAAATTAAAAAGTTACTATCTCGCAAGACTTTTTTCATAAATACCCTTCATTAGTTCATTTCCTCTCATGTTTTGTTCTTTTTTATTTATTTATTTATTTATTTATTTATTTATTTATTTATTTATTTATTTATTTATTTATTTATTTATTTATTTATTTATACATTTCTATAACACAATTTGCACGTGCTTTAGCTGGTACCAGTCAAGTTTAACCCATTAACACACTTAAAAAATAATTGTGCACTTGTTGATTAATAAATGAGATAATATGTTAAATATATTGTTAAAGTATTATGACGTAAAATATAATAATTTTAAAGGTGTTAGGTTAAAATGATTGATTGCTTATTATTAGTTATTATGTGTATAAACATTAAAAATATTAAAATTGCTATGTATAATAAGTGAGATAAACACTAAACCCACTTGAACACTCATTTTTCCTCACTAAAACTTTCATGAGGGTAGAAAACGGGGGAAGTATTATCTTCCATAAATTTATCTCATGTGCTAATCTAAACATAATTTATACTTTTTTATTTTAAAATTTGAATGATGATGGTTTTATTAGACCTCTTGTTATTAGAGATGATTCAATTCAGTCCCAAAAATAAGGCTCTCACATAAGGAGAGAGTAGACAAACTAAAGAAACATTAATTAGATTGATCAAAATACACAATAAAATATTTTGTCTTTTCTTGTTGTTAATATATTTGATGAAAGGAGAGTATAAAGTAAAATAAAAGAAGCAAAATTGGCCTTTTTGAAAGTAAACTATTGCTAGTGGTTGAAAATGAGAAATTGGAAACACAACTTGTCCTCTCTTTCTTTGTAGACTTATTGGAGAGATGAGATAAATTAAGTTGATGTGTTCTTCTTAATTTTTTCTTTACTCCAAAGGGGAAAGAATATTCAAATTCATAATAAACTAAAATTAGTCTCCTTTTGGAAAACTTGCCACGGCCAAGAACAATTGAGGAATTAAAGTCAAATTTGTCAAAATGGTCATGATCATAAAACCTACTAATTATAACATTTTGAACATAAATCTATGTTAGGACATGTGTCAACTAAAGATTCAATCATATGTGTCAACTGCAATTATATTGCTTCTTTCACTATTGTGGATCGGAAGTATAATTTTCTTTTGTTTTACAAACACCTAATTTTGATAGGTTAAAATAGCTTATCAATAATTTGAGTAAAAAAAAAAGTAGCATATCAATAATTATTGTGAATGTGGGAAAACAAAAAAAGTATATTGTGAATTCAAACAACAAAAGTAAAAAAATAAAATAACAATAATAATGAAACTAAGTAGTCTATTGGAGTGTTCAGGAGAGCAATAGAAACAATAATTCATCTATTTTTGTATCAAATATTTTGTTTTTTTTATAGTTAACTAGTTTCTTAACTACTCACTTGAAATTCAACAATATCTCACATGGTGTGAATTTTCGCATTCTTTAATTAATCAATTACTAGGATCCCACTCCTATTCTCCTCCATCAAGCTAAACCGGGTCGTGGATACAATTTATCAAAAAGACTCGAGGAACATCGGAGGAAAATTTATTGTAAAACATGTCATAACAAAATTTTGTACAAATATTTAATAGAAGAAGCAAAACTATCAAATTTTAAAATAAAGAAACTATTCTATAAAATGGTGAAACTAAGAGATAAAAACTAGTAAAAACTATAATTAACCCATTATTATTATAAAAAAAAAACTTAAACGTCATTTTAGTCCTTGTATGTACGCGAAATTTTAATTTTAGTCTCTGTATGTGATTTTATTCTAAAATAGTTCTCGTATCGACCAAATTTTTTGCTTCTGATCCCTAAAGCAAAAATCAGCAGGAAAATTCGTAGAAAAATCTGCAGGAAACTTGAGAATTTTCCTACAAATTTTAACTTTAAGGACAAAAAACAAAAAGTTTAGTCGGAGACTATTTTATAATAAAATTACATACATAGATTAAAAGCAAAATTTGATGTGCACTAAAAAAAAATGTTTAAGCAAAAAAAAAATGGTGTAAGAAGAGAATTGTGGTGCAATATAATGCATGGGGACAAACAAAAAAGTACAAACGTAATCATGACATTCAATCCAATTGAGTCTCTACATCAATCTCATCCATGAATTAGGAAAATCAAACCAAACCATGAACCAACGTAGTGTGAAACAAAACACAAACTCAGACGCAATTGATGTTGTTGTTTGTTGTTAAACAACAACAACAAGAAAAACTTGAATATCCCACCTACTTCCACCTCCAATTCAATTGCTGTTCTTTTTTGGTATTCGTCATCAATTTCTTATTTGTCTCTGTCTCTGTCTCTGTCACTCGTTCACTCACCTAAATGAGTAACTCATTTAAAACTTTCAACAAACAATTCCCTCTTTTCTCTTTCCACCACCATCATCATCATCATAAACTCCCTCACCATTACTCTTCTTCTTTCACTCTCAATTACTCTTACAACTCTCAATTTCATTCATCATCACACTCATGTAAGTCTCTTTCTTTACTACTTTTCTTTATTGAAATTCAACAACGTGTGTGTCTGTGTCTCTATGTCCTGTTTTTTATTTTTTATTATAAAAAGTAAATAAAAATTGGATTTTTTTAATTGGGTAAGTGATTTTTGTTAAATTGCTTTAAAGGGGTTATGAAAAATTTAATCTTTGGTGGTGAATTTGATTTAATATGTTGTTGGGGTGTCTCAATTATCTCATGCACTAGTTATAATGGCTGTTATGCTATGTTTTGGAGTATAATTCTAAATTGTAAGGCTTGTTGAAATACAAATAATTTTGAAATAAGTTATGGAAATTGGGAATTGTGGGTCAATTTAGTTAGGCCATAATTGGGATTTTCTTGATTGGTTTTTGCCATGCAGAAAGGGTTAGCGGCGCAGCTTTCTGCATGTTTGTCTTTCATTCATGTGTATATCTTATACTTTGTGTAAAAGGAAAAATATTAGTATTTGGATTTAGTTAGTGAATATTTCAACTTAGTCCATAAAATTGAATACTTACATTCAAATTTTAGTTCGGAATATCAAATTAGTCCTAGAAGTGTTAGTATGAATTAAGATGACAGATAGTTTTCAATTTTTGGGATTTTTTTGTAATTTCTCTTAGCCGAACAATGCTATGCAATTTCAGAAAGTGAACTGGAATTTACTAAGAGGGTTCCCTTCTCCTAAGGGTAGATGAAAAGTTCTCATTTTTTTAATCTTTATCTAGCTTATCCTTAGCAGATTTGAGGTTTAAAACTTACTAGAACTCCCAATACATTGGTTATCATGCAAACCTGAATTGTGTGGAACAACTATTTGTGTATGCAACATTGGTAATTAGTACTCCGTCTCTGGTTATTGTTGTGTGCACCTTAGGGTCATTTTGGGTTTTAGAAAAATATCAATTAAATACCCTTATTGTTTAGTCTGCATAGTTTACACGTTTTTAAGTAATAGTATTTAATAAGTCTACTTGTTCAAGAAAAAAGTATTTAATAAGTCTATTTGTAAGGTTATTTTATTGTTTCTTCGTTTTATACAGCATCTCAGTCTCAATCTCAATCTCAATCTCAATCTACTACATTTATGGAGGTCTTTAAAGCAGTTGCTAAGCAAGAACTTGCAGCTCATGGCAGTGTTGCTATCAGAGCTGACCAAAAGAGTTATAGTTACAAGCAGCTTATCTCGTCGGCACAGAAGATATCTAATCTTTTGTGTGGAAATGATGTAAAGGCAGTGAGTTACACCTTGGATTTCCTTTACTATGATACTCTTTCTGAGATGAAATTATGCATTCTGTTTGTCCACATTTACCAATATGATATATGAAAGTTCTTATTAACTTAGGGTCTTTTTGTGAAACTTTTTGGCAGGGCTTATAGAAACAACTTATGACATG
Organism: Trifolium dubium; assembly: GCA_951804385.1. Taxonomy (NCBI): domain Eukaryota; kingdom Viridiplantae; phylum Streptophyta; class Magnoliopsida; order Fabales; family Fabaceae; genus Trifolium; species Trifolium dubium. Next base: position 32,947,442 of record OX638075.1, on the reverse strand, counting down.
TCCATAAGTTGTTTTGAGCTTATTTCCATAAGCCCTCCAGGATAACTTGTATGAAAATTTGACGTTTTCTTTTTAGCTTTTATACTAGAAATAGCTTTTACATAAACACTTATATGATAAGCGCTTATGCATAAAACGGTAATGCTATTTTGCAGGGAAATCTTGGTGGAGCTCGAATAGGAATTGTAGCCAAACCGTCTGCTGAATTTGTTGCTGGAATACTTGCGACTTGGTTTAGTGGAGGTGTTGCTGTTCCACTTGCACTCAGCTATCCAGAAGTAGAGCTTCTCTATGTGATGAATAACTCGGTATGCATTTAGCTTGTGAATATTGAGAATTCAGGACTCAATCGATTTTCCATTGACATTATCTTGATACCTTTTATCTGAAATTTCAAATAGCTGGTTTATCTTTAGGTTTTTTCTTTTGTGAAAGTAAATGATGTAAAAATATGCTTTATTTATTTTACATATCTTTTATACTTTAATTGTACATTTTGGATTTAATCTTAATAGAAGTTTGATTATTATAATTTGGTTATAGGATGTGTCTGCCATACTGAGCACCGAAGATCATAGTGAATTAATGCAAAGCATTGCCAATAAAACCTCTTCTCAGTTTTTTCATATTCCACCTGTTCCTAACAAGTCCTCAGAAAAGATCACAGATTCACAAAATGGAGAAAGTGATGCAGACAGAATTTTCCTGGAAAATATTCAAAGATCGAGTAAGAACTTTATTACATTTTCAGCTTTCAAAAATGGATAAATTAGACTATATCGGTAGCAATTTTGTGAAAGTTTTTTCTCATCGTTTGTTTTTCATATCCTTTGGCTTAGGTGAAGATCCGGCACTGATTTTGTATACTAGCGGGACAACAGGTAAACCTAAGGGAGTTGTTCATACACACAGAAGCATCATTGCTCAGGTATGCTTTATGATTTATTCCTATTTCATTATTAGTTTAATAACAAAAATTAAATAGAGAGTAATCAACATTATAATTTTTATTTACAAAGTTTTTCTTGATTTTAGGTCCAAACCTTGACAAAAGCATGGGGGTACACATCTGCGGATCAGTTTTTGCATTGTCTACCACTACATCATATCCATGAAAAAAAATTGTATACATTATTCAATACCTTATGTAATTAGAAAAAACATATTATCAAATTTAATATATTTTCTGACGATGTGATTTGAGATATATTTGTGATGTCAATCCTTAACATATATGAAGTACATGTCCATGGGCTTTTCAATGGTTTACTAGCCCCTCTCTACGCCGGTTCCACGGTAATTTACTTTTTTTTCACTTCTTACAAAGCAAATACATTTAGAAAGTAAAATGTTAATTATGTATAAGCGGTCTCAAAATAGAATCCATTCTAATTATCTAATTTTCTTGTTGAAGGTTGAGTTTTTGCCGAAATTTAGTGTCAGTGGAATTTGGAAGAGATTTCGTGAGTCATATCCAACCGAAGGAAAGGCTGATGATGCTATAACCGTATTCACTGGAGTAAGTGTGATTATTATCAATTTATGAGCATTGAGCAAATCTATGATATGGTTCATTCTTACAACACCTTGGTTTGTGCATATAGTCTAAGCCTAGCTGAAAATGAATTATCTTTGCCGATATATATAATCATACAAAGGCAGAATTTATCGGCCATATGATGGTGTTATTTGTTGTTGTTAAAAATTTAATAATCGCAGTTTTTGCATTTAAATTCCATGTCATATGTGCATACTATTTACAATCAATCGTAGTTGCTATGGTTAGAAAACATATCTTGGGTGACAACATCATTTTTTGATTAAATGATTTTGTAAATGAAGGTTCCAACTATGTACACCCGATTAATACAAGGTTATCATGCAATGGATTCTGAGCTGCAAGCCACATCAGCATCTGGCGCAAGGAACTTGCGTCTAATGGTAAGTGACTGTTACATGCATCTAACATTTTTATCTCTTGTAAGAAGATAAATGGATATCTTTTCGAATTTCAACAGATGAGGATTATTCTCTTTCTTTTTTTAATTTACTTATTTGACTTAATCAGTGTGTAACCTAGAGCCTGTTTAGATTGACTTATTTGAGCTTATGGAAGCAACTTATGACATGTCTATGAGCTGTTTTCAGCTTATTTCCATAAGCTCTCTAGGACAGTTTATGAAAATAACTTACAGCTTGCATGAAAATAGTTTTGAATTCATTTTATCTTTTGTTATAGAAATAATTTATAAATAAGCACTTGTATGATACACTTATGCTATAGGCGCTTAATTAAGTTGTTTATCCAAACAGGGCCTTAGTTTAATGGCTCACTGCAATTCTTTTATTTTATGTTTAATGACTACTATTTATAATCTAAAAAGTATGACATATTATCTTTCTATTATTCAGATGTGTGGATCCTCTGCACTTCCTCAACCTGTTATGCAAGAATGGGAATCCATCACCGGACATCGCTTATTGGAGAGATATGGCATGACTGAAGTAAGCAAACTTCACGCTAAGTTCTTCGACTTTTTAGCAAATCATTTTAGCTTAAGTTCTTCGTCTTGTAGAGAACATATACACAATTCTTATTAGTTTGTAATGATTTTTTTTATGAACCTTAAATTATTGTATCAATGTTTCTAGTTTGTCATGGCAATATCAAATCCATTGAATGGTGAACGTAAAGCGGGCACAGTTGGCAAACCATTTCCTGGCATTCAGGTTAGTTGAGCTTGCACTTTTCAATTTGCTGCTAACCATAGACAATGGACTTTTTGATTTTTCATTCCACTGTTGTGTAATCTGTTTATGCGATCAAATCGTCTAAACAACAGTGTCAATGTTTTTTAGCTAATGATCTCGGCACGAGTTCCAATTTCAGGTTGAAGAAACCAAATATATTGTTCTAACTTTTAACAACATTTTTTTATCCAAATTTTTTAATAACATTTAAGAAATTTATATACAACTAAAACTTGAAAAATACACGTGAAAAATGGATTTTTTTAGTAGTTGCCTCAAATTTTGTTGATGCTCAATGTGAAAGATGATATCTTGGACTTTCTGTATGCATGGCAGGTCAAGATTCTTGCAGATGAGGAGCATCAGAGTGAAGGATCTAAAACTGGTGAACTTTGTGTTAAAAGCCCTTCACAGTTCAAAGAATATTGGAAACTTCCCGAGGTACTTTCAGAATGTTAATTTCTTTGTTGATTCTGAAATCATCATTTAGCTATAATTACCTGTTATTTTAATTTTTTTAGTACTATAATCAATTCCTTATTAATGTTATGATGCATGCGTGTCATGATATTAACACTATTTCCCCATTATGCCCCCATTACAATTATAACATTGCACATCTTTTGTTAGTTACTTGTGGAACAAGTTTTGTTTCAAGGATATAGAAGTACTGTATCTATTTCAGTTACCCCTCTAAGAAATTTTGTATTTTTTTCTATGTAGGTAACGAAGGAATCATTTACCAGTGATGGTTTCTTTAAGACAGGAGATGCAGTCACTACAGATAAAGATGGGTATTTCATCATTCTAGGACGTAAGGAAATTTATATTTCTCTAATGATGGTTTCTTTTGAAAATTTGTATGGCTCTCGGGCATAATTATTTAAGCAATTTTTCATTCTTAGAACAATATCCTTGAGCTGGTTCTTTCCACTTTTTAAAATAAATCTTCCATCAAAAGTGAAAACCATGCTCGAAGTGTTATCAGAAATTTTTCAAAGAAACAACCTAAATTGCTAATAACTACGACGTGTGATTTTGCTTAAATCTTTTTACAATCTTATTTACAACAAAGTAACAGAAGTTAGATTACGATGGAAGTAAAACCTGTTGTGTACATTTTTCTACTTTTTATCAGGTAATAACGCAGATATAATCAAGAACGGTGGCTATAAGCTGTCTGCATTAGAAATTGAATCAGTAATTGTAGAGGTAACTGTCTATCATTTTTTCATCCTATGGTTATTGGTTTTGTTAACAATTTCATACATAGTTGTATGGGTTATTTATGATATTCGCAATCAAAACCTTTTTGCAGCATCCAACTGTCTCAGAATGTTGTGTTTTGGGCTTACCGGACAAAGACTACGGAGAAATTGTTTGTGCAATTGTCGTGCCAGCGACAAAGCAGGATGAAGAGTCAAAGTCTGCTCTAAGCCTTGAAACAATAACCAATTGGGCAAAAACTAAACTTGCACCTTACAAGGTATGGTGACATGAGCAATAACATTTTGTGTTCAATATAAAATCTTATCATGCTATCTCCTGATACGCTCCATACACACATATATAGATTATGGAGATAAATCTTGTTTTCTTATTCTTATAAATCATATACAAGCTACATATGCATGTGATAATAAATTAATTTTGTTGTAATTTCCATGTCCTTGTGAAAAAATGTATGCTCGTGATTTGGGTTATAGCGGGTTCTACAATGCTATAGTGTAGCATAATTTGAACATATCGTTATTGACTTATTGGTTTGTAATATGCTATTTGTATCTAGTGTTGTCAAATAGCAGCTATAGTGGTGCTATAACATTGTAGTGTACGAGAATTTGAACAAACCGCTATGTTTTGCAATCTACGACCGACAACACATATTTCTTTATGCTATTTTGATATTTTGCCAATTATGTTTCCTAATTTCCTTGATGCATCAATTTATCATACATTCATCATAGTTATAAGAGATCAAATGTAAATTTCTTCTAATGATTTGTTCATATCTTTATTAGATACCAACTCGACTAATCGTGTGGGAGTCACTCCCTCGCAATGCAATGGGGAAGGTAAGTCACTTTTCCTTGTATGCCGTCCTAATAATCACACATAACGTTTCTTTTCGTTTCATGGCAAAATGCTCTTTTAAGAATGAATGTTAATTCTTCTCTATTTGAAATTTCAGGTAAACAAAAAAGAACTTAAGAAGCTGGTGGCTCCAGATCAGTAAAAATAACATTTCATCATTATTTTCTGGCCAAAGTCAATTTTTTTGAAACAAGCTTTAAGATGGTGAAAATCTTAAATATCATTGTAGTAATTATCATTTATTTATATAAAAGAGCAGCCTTTATTCTGGCTTTTCTCAAATACAATAAGTTTAACCTTACCTTTAGGAGGGGAAAAAATTACAAGTGTAGCATTTTGAAATTCATGAGGATGATTTAATGTAATTTTTTTTTTTTTGTAGCATGTTACTTTATATATCTTTGTTAAAGATTTTAACTGTACTATTTGCCATAATGAATAAAACAATTTAAATGTGAACTTTTGCATCATTAGTGTATAGTATTTCTTTGGAGGGTCAAGATTGATGAGTGAAAAAGAATACATAGATAGTCAATACTAAAAATTATTTCAGAATTACTGAATTATTAAAATGAAAAGAGGATACTCATGTAAAAGTAAAAAGAAAAAATGAAATTTAACTGTAACAAAAATTCAGCTGATATATATTGATAAATATTATGTGTTCATTTGAAATAGTCTATGAGACTATGACACTTCACACATCACTGTTCTCTTTCACATCTAGTTTTGAAATGTTATTGCTAATAATATCATCATAGTTAGCATATAAAGTTTCTTTGTGCAGTTCAGCATTTCACCCGACCCTGTCATATACACAAATTCAATGACACTCATGTAAAAGTGATATTTTCATAATTTAAATTTGATTTGCAAAATTTCACTTTTGGCCTCTTGGAATAAATTACTTACCAGTTCCTGAGGAGCCAGGCCCTGAATTTTGATTTACAGGTGGAGATGAAGCTGCTGGTGTAAGAAACACAATATGAAAATTTTGAAAAAATTAATTACACTACTTGTCATCATAAATAAAACAATTTAAATGTAAACTTTTGCATCATTAACATTAATGTATAGTATTTCTTCTGTTCAAAAAAATGTATAGTATATCTTTAGAGGGTCAAATTTCATGAACGACATCAGATAAAAGTATATCTATTGTCTAATACATGTAATTTATAAGACGTGTGGTTATATTCAATCGTTATCAGTGTTGATGTGTCTGGATCATTTTCGTTTCTGGTGTCTGTTTTTATCAATCCTTAATAGGTCATGAATGAAAAAGAATAGTACATAGATAATACTAAAAATTAGTATTTATATGGTCATAACAATGTTTTAAAAAAAACTTGTCTCATATACTTATTGGTACATAACTATATTAAAATGAAAAGACACTGGTATGGAAAAAGGTAATAAAACAAAACAAATAAAATGAAATTAACTGTAATCAAAATCCAGCTGATATATATTGATAAATATTGATAAATATTAAGTCTTCCTTTGAAAAAGTCTATGACACTTCACACTTCATTGTTGCTTTTCAAATCCAGTTTTGAAATGTTATTGATAATATCATCATAGTCAGCATATAAAGTTTCTTTGTGTAGTTCAGCATTTCACCTGACCCTGTCATGTACACAAATTCATTTGATTCAATGATAAGCACATAGATTAATTAAGTTACATTGGCATAATTCTCAAACTCTTATCACTGAGCTCACGCTCCTAGACAATTTTTATTTTCAAAAGTATGTTTAGATAAAATAAATTTAAATAAATCATTAAATTAGTCTCTAACTTTGTAAGACATTCTTTGAATATTTCTAAAAAGTCTCTGACTATATTAAACCGTCAAGTCAGAAACTTTTTTGAAATATTTATATAGTCAGAGAACTAATCAAAGAGTCAAGCAAATTTAGGAGAGATTTTACTTACCATTTCCAGAATTTGTAGTTACAGGTGGTGGTGGTGGTGGAGATGCAGCTCCTTCTGGTGTGAACCCTAAATCTAGACCACTACAGTCTCCTCCTATGCTACCTAATTAATCATAATATATTATTTTTATGTGAATATATACCAAATTTGTAGGCTTTAGATAATAAGACTATGTTAGTGCATGTCAAGATTTAAGATAAAGTTGACGATATCACAGCGACATTGTGATTTTGTTGAAGTTTTAAAGTGTATTTTTTTTGTTAAAACTGTAGTTATTTTTTACTATTATTTTGTCAACTTTACCGACAATCCAAACATACAGTAAATATTCGATCCGAGTGAAAAAGTGATGAACATATGTAAGGTCAAAAAATCAATGATCAAATTGAACTAAGTAACAAAAAAGAAGGTAAATTAAGAATAAACAAACTTACATTTTTTTAAGCAAAACATCTTAGGATCATTACCAACATTGGCTGAACCTTCATTGCATTCACACTTAAAGTCAGTGCCAGTTTTTACACATGTTCCATCTCCACACAAATTGAACAAACAAGCTGTGTATATATAATACAACAATGAAATTAGCTTAAATATTAAATTTTAGATTATTAGAAGGAACATTATATAATATAATGTGATTATTTGTTGTAAATTTAACAAGGAAATTTCAACCAAAAATAAATTAACAGGAAAGTTCATGATGGTGGTGATGAGCTTACGGTCTGGCTGAGTTGGAGGTTTGGATGGTTGAGTTGGCAGTATTCCATTACCACACTGCAAATCAAGTGTACCTGCAGTGCAGTGCATATTAATCTCAATATTCATAATTCATTATTATGTCCACATTATTTAGTTCTATTTACTTATTTCACAAGAAAGATCTGCCAAAAAGAAATCCCATATCAAGAAAATTTTCAGCTCATTTATTTATTTTTCAACATTTGTGAAGTATGGAAAAACCTTCAAAACATATACACCATATTCTGCCGAATGCAAGGCAGATCCTATATACAAACAAGAGTATCTAAAATAAAAAAGCATGGTGAAAAATACAATATTTATTTTTATAAGTTAAAAAATGAAACTAAGGCGGAAAATATTAAATATTAGTATTTGTAGATTTATATAATTTTTTTTGAACAAATCAAAATTGTAGATTTATATAATTAACATGTAATCAATTAATTTTTTAATCCATTTTGTAATTTTAATTTGTAATTATATTGGTATATTACATCGAATACTTACATATGTTTAATAATATGTTTGCTTTCTATTTATTCTCAATCACTTTCTCTTCAAAACAACGAATGGATATGAATTTTTTTTAACGACAAATATGTTATTATTACTAATAATCACTGTGCACAAGACAAACAGAGACCGATAAAAAGGATACGAAAAATGAATTACTCACAGTTAGGAAGAATACAAGTGGGGAATTCAAAGGAACCAATTTTTAACTTCTTCCAACCAGAATCACAATCACATGAAAAATTGAATAATCCTGGTTGTTGGTGGCATGTTCCTTTTCCACAATATACTATATTGCATACGTTAGTAATATCATCAACAATATTATCTGCACAAATACATATAATTAGTATTTTCTATAGCAATGAATATATAAGAACTCGATAGTAACTAGAAAATTAAGCATGCCAAAAATTAATCATACCTTGTCTTGTGTTGGACATTATTTGTGAAGAACTTGTAGCTGAAACTTTGTAACTAGTGAAGACATAGAGGACATAAAAGGATACAAGGATAAAACTTCTCCATTTGATTATTCCCATTTGAAAGAATAGAGAAAAATAATAATAATTATAGTTTGAAGGAGTAATTTGATTTATATAAGCCCAAAGTTCATATTTATAGCCTACCTTACGTTAAGATTCTTGAGTTTACTTATTCCATTACTGTTTCCATTTTTAAAAAATATTTTTGCTTAAAATAGTTAATTATATTATATGAAGTGATGAGTCCTATGCAATGTTAAGAGTTTATTAAGCTTAAGAAATAGGAAGTTGAAAGGGATAGGTTTAATGTCCTATACTAATCACAAGACTAATTTTGTACTTTAATGAGATGGTACGTGGTTAATTATGCAAATTCACAACCAAATAATTTGGCACTACACGTGAACATTTTTATATACAAAAGAAAGTTAAAATGCTCAATATGTTGAAAATTTCTCTTTTGCCCCCCCCCCCCCCCTTATTTCTCTTTCCCCCTCCCTCAAACCCAAAAATACCCCTGAATTTAGCAAAATTATGCAATTCGGAATCCATACTCCAAACTCAGTTTCGTAACGTGGATTCCGAAGTACAGGCAGATTTTGATAACTACGCGTGCATCCCCCCCCACCCGCGGCAGCGCTTCAACGCTTTCACTTCGTAACATAGAATCAGAAGTGTGATAACAGCATCGATGCTGAGAACAAATTTAGGCATCAGAACTAACAATTTCTGGTTTGAGCATCGATGCTGGCATAGGAGCATCGATGCTGTTGTATTGTCTGGGACTTTCCCAACAATTCATATGTGCACAGCATCGATGCTGAAGCTTCAACATCGATGCTGGGAACAAATTTAGGCATCAGAACTAACAATTTCTGGTTTGAGCATCGATGCTGACATAAGAGCATCGATGCTGTTGTATTGTCTGGGACTTTCCCAACAATTCATACGTGCACATCAGCATCGATGTTGGGAACAATTTTAGGCATCAGAACTAACAATTTCTGGTTTGAGCATCAATGTTGACATATGAGTATCAATGTTGTTTTATAGTCTGGTACGTGGACAACATCGATGCTGAAACTTCAGCATCGATGCTGAGAACAAATTTAGGTTTGGGGGGGCTGGGAGTGGCTTAGTTCGGTACGTGGAAACCGAACTGCAGTTCGGTTTCTACGTTACGAATTGGGCATAATAAGGGTAAAAAAGGTAGTTAGGGGGGAAAAAAGAAAATAGGGGGGGTTAAAGAGAAATTTTCCAATATGTTATGTATTCGTTATTATGCTTAAATATTTTCAAACAATTGCATAGATGATCAAACAATGTTAGTGAATAACCCACTTCGGTTGGTATAAGTTACTTGAGATTTTAGAGTGTATTTTTCTTAAGGACTCAGGTTTAGTGAGTTAATTTATACAAAATTTTATTGTAGTTTTAACTGGGTACCTACAAGAGAACGGTGAGATTGAACCTTTCGAATTAATTGGTCAATGGACCAAATACCGAGTTTTAAAAAAAAAAGTTAATGAATTTGACAAAATTCATAATGACCTATTATTTAGTTGAAGATTCAAAGTTTAGTTTTAATTAAAATCACAATGACACTAGCGTATACCCGTACGATGTATGGAAAAAATAGTTTTTAAATTACATAAAAATAAAATATTTATACTTACTTCTTATATCAAATTGTTTTAAATTTAATAAAAGAAATATTAAATTGTTTGGACGTAAGAGAAATGGAAAAGAGAGAAATAAAATAGAAATAGCAAAAAAGTTGAGTAGAAACTTTGTATTGTTTAGACGAATGGAATTTTCATCAATGAAAATTGATATATGAGAGCTTTGACACTCTTTATGTTAAAACCAAATATCACTTGATATAATTCAAGTCTTAATAGGTAATACAATATCTCAATACTTATTAATTAACAAAAATAACATAAAATTAAAATGAACACAATAGGCTTCATTCAACCAACACATCACAATGCTAAAGGTCACCAATCTTTATAACATCATTCATAATGCATCTACTTCTCCATAAACTCTTTTAACAATCAAGTACTCGTATAGCTCCGTTACCAAAACATCCATAAAAATAACTTAACGAATGTAAAAAAGAAACACAACTTTATTTAGAAATAAAACAACATTCCAACACAAGAAATTGAAAAAGAAAACTGAAAATAAAAATGTGAATTAGAAAAAGTAGTAAAAATGTACCTTGAGTTCAACATCAAAGAGTAATTTAGCTAAGTATAAACCTCATTAAAGTAGTGTCGGACTTTTCATGATTGAATATAATGAAAAATGGGATCATCTTATATCCAAAAAAAAAATATTGATAGAAAACTCAAATATATGGGTTTGGAGTTGCATTTGATTTACTTAAGAAAAAAATTGGAGTTTAAAGTTGAGTTTGTCATTATTATCATTATCGTGTATATTATGCTCATCTATTATCATTATTGTGTATATTATGCTCTATGAAGCACGGACACTCCTCAAATTAGGCATGTCCTGGTGTCGTACACTGTCACGACACTGATACAGTGATACGTATGATTACAACGAATTATGTCATTTTCTCAATTATTATCAGTGTCGACGTGTCAATGTCTATGTTTGTGTCCATGCTTCATAGATTATGCTTACAGTATAGTGTTATTTATGGTGTGACTGATTTCTATTTATTTATGCAGATTTTTGAAGCTGTTTTTTTTTGCTAATACTGATAAGCCAAGCAGCATATGGATTCTTCCGAGCTGTTGCAGCATTTTGTAGGAATATGATTATTGCTAACATAACTGCCTTCTATTCAATTCTCATATTTTCCACATTGGGTGGATTCATTCTGCCAAAAGGTGAGTTGACACTCAAGTAGAAATCAAACCTCATTCTCAATGCACATTTCATTCTAAAGGCAAAATCTTGGATTATTAATGCACATTTCATTGGCAATGACTCAGATGATATTAAGAAATGGTGGATTTGGGGTTACTGGAAATCACCTTTGATGTATGCACAAAATGCTATAATGGTGAATGAATTCCTTGGAGAAAGTTGGAATCATGTAATTTCTTAAACTTTTATAACATCATCATTAGAGTTTAATTTTCATGCACTTTTGGTGTAAAAAGTTACACTGTCAGCACTTCACAATCAGTGTGACGTTAGAAGCGATAATGATAAAAGTCAAATGTTTCTACACTGCCCTACAAAATAAGGAATAAGAACCGGTAGCCGGAGCATACAATTTGCAACAAAGACACAGAATAACTATTTCAAAAAAGAGAAAAAAGATATGGAATAACTAGTACAATCTGCTATCAAACAAAGGAGCCATTAAAATTTTGTAATAGTCGTTATAATTTAAAGAATATGTTCTGTTAAATACTGACTGTCAAAACACTCAAAATGACGACATGCTACAGAATTAGCATTAGAAAGATATGGAAAAACTGGTACAATTTGCTCTCAAACAAAGGAGCCATTAAAATTTCCTAATAGTCGTTACAATTTAAAGAATATGTTCCGTTAAATACTCACAGTCAAAACACTCAAAATGACGACATGCTACAGAATTAGCATTAGATATTTTCATTATGCCTCCAAATCGTCCCAAAACTTCAATTAGGCACTGCAGTAAACAAAAAATGTTACATTTATGATCAAGATAAAACCCGCTATAAAGCATCAAACTTGTGGAAAATAATAATCAACTCAACATTTTCTTGAGGTTGAAGTCTCAGTGTGTTATATCCAAACATCATACATGAGTTCTAATAAACTTTATCAGATGCAGACATCACACTTGCAATTCTAATTATATGCAAAACATACTTCCAGTTCTGATAAACTTTGTTCAGTACTAATGATTTCAGCTACAAACTACTAAGCAAAGGGAAAATTCATCTTACTGTATGTGGAGGTGTCAATTTGTTCAGGAAGCTCCTTTATGTCAACCTCAAACCTAGATTGCACCTGAAATCACAGTTTAGCTATTTGTTAATAAAAGGATTGTTGGCCAAAAAGACCCCTAACTTGTGAAAAAAATTTAAAGTTCCTACATCTCCAAGAAAGTGGGACCTAACTAACCTGATTAAGAACTTCAGAGTCACTAGCAGAAGACACAAAGGTAATTGCAAGCCCCTTGGTACCAAATCTACCGGCTCTTCCCACCTACCAATTCACATGTTGATAAGCAAAGGTCGTTTACATACAGCAGGTAAGCATACCATAACCAGTAATCACAAGCCAAAAACTTTAAATCATAAAAAAAATCAATCTTGTATTTACTTACCCTGTGAAGATAGGTATCAGCAGAATCAGGCATGTCATAGTTGATGACTATATTAACACGTTCAATATCAATACCCCTTCCCACTAAATCTGTTGCCACGAGAATCTTTTGCTTCCCCTCTTTGAAGCCCTTGTAGCGCTTCAATCTAAAACAGACATGTATGTTAACTGGTCATGAAAAAATAACAAGACTACAATTACTAGAACTTGAAAAAAGAGAATTTACAGAATTGTATTTCATATGAAGACACAACTAACATAGATTGTTGATTTTTCACCAAAAAAATCTATATGATTTTATCATAAAATTAACAAAACACGTTTATATGTAAATTCACCAAGAAAGAATCTAGAATACAGAATCCGGTTATTTAGCAAAAAATTTGGCTTGCAAATTACAATTGATTAAATAACCAACAGTGAACATTACATCTCCCCAAAATCTTAAAGAGACATTAGCTTTAAGTAATAAGGAACGTGTTGTATCAAGATGATGCTTTCTATTGTGTAGTGAGAGCAGAGGATAACTAGATTCATGAATAATAACTTTGGATGACACAAACATCTTAAATTTCAAAAAAAATATCCCTATCCATTATCACTCATTAAAAATGAGAATTGAGCAACCAAATTGGGTAAGACCTATAAAAATGACTAGCAAAAACAAACATGCTTAATTGAATGATGCAATTGGAAAACATCTTAGATCATTTCAATGTTATGAAATCCTAAATCAGCTTAAAGCATTAAGAATAATACATAAGACTGGATATATGCCATCAATTTCAAAAGAACTTATAAATACCTTTCTTCTTGTGATATTTCAGAATGTATGCATATTGGTGGGAAGTTACACTCAACAAGCAACTTGTTTAATTCTGCTGATCTGCTAACACTTTTGACAAAAATAATAACTTGGTTGGAGTCAAGAGCATGAAGAAGATCTTTCAGTTTAAGAGTTTTGTCTGACTCTTGTAAATTAATGTAGTGCTGAAAAAGGTGCCAAATGAGTAAAAATTAGTAGACAAAGATATCAACAATAACAGGGTATAAACAAAGTATACAAAACACACCTGAACAAGACCATGAAGAGTCAATTTGGCCTCATCATCTACATAAATTTCCATAGGCTGGCAGAAAGAAAACTTGAATGAGAATATAAAGACAGCATCCATTAAAAAATTATAATATCATTTATTTGCAAATTAATACAAAAAAAAAAAGGATCAAAAGGACAGAGAAAATATAAAAAATATGACCTTAAAAAATCATCAAAAATGCTTTAAAAAATTGATGGCATCCAACAAAAATAGCAAATATATGATAAGAAATTAACAGCAATGTGAACAATAAAAGGAACGCCAAAACCACTCTTCTATAGATAATCCAAAAATCACTAGATATATAGAATATTACATCTTGCATAAATTTCTTGCAAACAGGTTGGATATTCTCATTGGTGCTGGCATTTGCATTTGCAGCTTGAATATTAACATCAGCATCATTGCTATTGAGAGGTGCAGCAGCTTCGGCAGGAGCTTCATCAGCATCCATTTTAGTAGTTTCTTTTGCGGACTCTTTGGAAACAGATGCCTCGACTTCTTTCTCTTCTTCCAGAAGCTGAAAGAACACATAATTGTTGTTAGGTAAGGAAAATATGATAGGTAAAAAAATAAGCAGAACACGAGAAGACTTACGGTGAATTCAGTTAATTCAATGACACGATGAGAATGTGGGTTTCGATGTGATCGACCAGATTGAGATTGGGTTTGGTTTCCGCGAGGCTGAACAAAACACATAAAGTTGTTAGGTAAGGAAAATATGGTCTCAATATGCGCAAAAGTAAAAAAATAAACAGGACACGAGAAGACTTACAGTGAATTCAAGGTCACCATAAGAAGATTGTGGATTTCGACGAGAGCGACGAGATTGAGATTGGGTTCGAGGATTTTGATTTGTGTTTACGGTTTGTCCAGCTTGATTGTGGGCTAGGGTTGAAGGATGTTGGTTTCCGGTTCCGCCATGAGGAGGAGAAGTGGGAGTGCTTCCGGTGGTTCTGCCAGCAGGAGGGTTTCCGCCTTGATTGTTGGCTTGATTGTCTGCGGCTAAGGGTATGATATCATTCGCATTAATACCCAATACAGTGTTTACCCAACCGTACTTGGACAGAGACGCTAGAGCAAGAGCAGCGAAAGTAGCCACTATACCTAATAGACCATAAAACACGATCATTGAATATACATACATATGCAAGCATCAATATCATGATAGAATTGACGGTATAGACTAAACCGTTGAAGACGCGGTGTTCCATATCTATTATGAAACGATGAAGTAAAACAAACAAGTGTACTCCATTGATGATTAAGATGGATGAAGATAGGAGGATGTTGTAAGTGGGGTTTTCGAGCAATGATTGTATGGTGGTGGTATCATTATTTTTGGTGATTGTGGAATTCACCGGAGGATGTGATGAAACCCTTGACTTAGAAGAGATAATCAACTAGGCCTATGTTTAATAGAAAAAGTGATACTGTAATAACTGTAGCTAATTTCATCGGAGCTGCCGTCATCTCTTATCTCTTATTTTTTAAATGTTGTTAAGTTAGCTACAACTTACCTTAATTTTTCCCCTCATAAACAACATTAATTGTTCCTACATGTTAATAATGTACTTCACCTCATTATTAATCAAATGTTTTTTGAAATTATTAGTACATAATATTTATTTTTCTCTTGCTTCAACTAAATCTTTTCTTATTCCAAAGATTATTAATTCTAAATTTTCTTTCTTTAAATTATTGAAGTTGATTATCTTATATTTATGGCAATGTTATTGTTTTTTCATCAAATCTTAAAAATATCTTTTTCTAAACAAATCTTTTAAACATTGAATGTTTTTTTTGAAGCAACATTGAAATCGATTATTTTATATTTCCCATAACCTTTTATAAAAAATAAATAATTTATCAAAATTAAATGTATTTAATCCAAATTATAAATTAAATACATCAATTTTA
The DNA here is from genome assembly GCA_951804385.1 of Trifolium dubium. Lineage (NCBI taxonomy): Eukaryota > Viridiplantae > Streptophyta > Magnoliopsida > Fabales > Fabaceae > Trifolium > Trifolium dubium. The sequence goes on along the minus strand of OX638075.1, from coordinate 32,931,592 downwards.
GTTAATCTATTTGTTTTTTATTTTATAATAAGGATAGAATATTTATCAAACAATATGTATTTAATTTATAATTTAAATTCATATATATTTATCATATGTATTGAAATTCATATGTATTTAATTTATAATTTATAATAAGGACAGAATATTTATCAAACAATATGTATTTATTAAACAATATATGTACTTTTTGATAAATATACAATATGTATTTATAAAACAATACATATTGTTTGATAAATACATATCGTTAGATAAATATTATGTCCTTTTTATAAATTATAAATTAAATACATATGAATTAGGATAAATTGTAGCTAGTTTAACAACATTTAAAAATAAGAGATAAAAACTGAATATTTATCAAACAATATATGTATTTAAACAAGTATTTTTTTTTTGTTGAGACCGAGATATCCACCGCCGAACGCAGTGATTATTCTCTCGCTAGATTGGAGGCACCTCAAGTATTTGTAATATCAATATCAAAAAGTAGTTGTAGTATCAATTATTTTCATATTGATTACTATTATTATTATATTTATTGTTTTTTTTTTGATGATATATTACTATTTTTAATTATTAAACGACACATGAAATTATTCAGCGATAATCATACTAGCTCATAAGACCTGTGGGTGCACAGATCGGATGTCTAGTAGAAACAAACTTTTCATGCAATTAACTATTTATTGAAAATTTGTAAGTCAAATAAATTTTTATCTGTGTAATAAAATTTGATATAATAAATTATAACTGATTATTTGTCAAACAATAACTATATCAAATTCTAATATAATAAATTATAGTTGATTAAACCGTGCTCGCACGAGTCAAAAGTCTAGTTATATTAAGACAATTACAATCCAATTATCCCCCTAATCTTATACTAACTAATTCTGCCTAAAGTTGTTGTGCTTTCCTTTTCACCTTTTCAATTTAATTCTTCTAAATGATACTAATTTTAAAGTTTAAATAAATCATTTTTTAATTTTTTTGTAAAAAACACCAACAAAATTATAAATAAATTAAAATTTATTTTAACTAATCGTTATTTGGTTCAGTAGTGATTCATGCTGAATTTAATAAAGAGAACTACGATTCGATTCTCCGCTTATCAAAAATAAAAAGCAATTCGATTCCCCTTTTCTTTTTTTATAAAAACCACTAAAGAAGTTTTTCTACGACTTTTTATAGTATTTAATGATAGACATAAATATGGATATATAGAATCTTTATTCGATTATATAAAGTAAACTACTTCAAATTTGATAATCACATAAATGAAACATAAAAGTCTATAGAAGAAGTTTATCTGCATAAATAGTTATTAACACCGCGAATCTTATCAGTTGATGGTGCTCATTTACAGTCTACTTTTTGTTTGAGGCAAGTCGATTGCAAAACTTCCTAGTTTCTACAAGCAAAGAGACCTTCTGTTTTTCCCTTCATGGGCATATGCTATACCTGCATGGATCCTCAAGATTCCTATTGCATTCGTGGAAGCTGCTGTTTGGGTTTTTCTCACCTACTACGTAATAGGATTCGATCCAAACGTTGGGAGGTAAAGAACTTCCCCTTCTAGGTTTTGAAATGCAGTCGCGTCACAATCTTTAAAATTTCGGAGAATCGCAGTAAAATGCACTTTACCTTGGCTTCAAACACAGTCATGTTGATAGTTGTAGAAATGTTGAAAAATACAATTTCTACGCCAAGATCATGTTGCGGATCTTCTTTTTAAAACCTATTTTCTACCTTGCTTGTAGTGTAACTTATGGTGTGAGGTATTGTTATTTATGCAGATTACTAAAGCAGTATTTTCTGCTACTACTGATAAACCAAGTGGCTTCTGGACTATTTCGAGCTATTGCAGCACTCAGTAGAAACGTGATTGTGTCCAACACATTTGGGTCCTTTGCACTTCTCGCACTTCTTACATTAGGCGGCTTCGTTATGTTCAGAAGTGAGTTCAAATAACAAAAGTTACAAGTTTGTTTCATTAGGCGGCTTCGTTAAATTCTTCATTTTATTATATAATGGAAATTGATATTAATGTTTCTTTCGATTTCATTGGCAATGATATTATGATACAGAGGATATCAAAAGCTGGTGGATTTGGGGTTACTGGATTTCACCTTTAATGTATGGACAAAATGCTATAATGGTGAATGAATTCCTTGGAGATAGCTGGAATCATGTAATTTCTTAAACTTGCAGCTTTAGAATTATTTACTTTTTAGCTCAATGGTCATACATTGTCGGTGTAAAACATTTTACACTGTCATCTAATGAGAAACCATAATGTTGTTTCCACGTCACACTACTAATTGCTAACTACCTTGCAAAAGTGAGATGATGAGGCAAAGTACCGGATTTTAATGAGATGTCAGTGTAAAACTATTTTATACTGATAGTACGTATCTTTTAAATACTTTACTTTGACTTTTAGTATAAAATTTTCAGCCGTAATTCATTTTCTTTTTTATTGCAGTTTACACCTGATTCAAATAAAACACTAGGAATTCAAGTTTTGGAGTCTCGCGGATTCTTCACAGATGCATATTGGTATTGGATAGGGGTTGGTGCATTAATAGGATATATGTTTCTTTTCAACATTTTATTCACTGTGGCTCTCACTCACCTTAATCGTGAGTATCTTCATTTTTAGTTAAGTTAAGTTTGCTATGGTTATGAAAATATTTCATCAACTAATATGCATGATTTTTACAGCATTTGACAAGCCACAAGCAACGATAAATGACAAATTGGAAGATTATACAACAAAGGACACACTCCAAGAAGTAGAACTACCGCGTATAGATGATCTTTTTCATATCACTCGTGAAAACTCGATATAAACATGCTACTTTTATGTATTTAGAATCTTAACAAATTTGCAATTATTATGCAGCTAGTTCAGGAGAATCTAATGATGTTGTGAACTCTAGCCAGAGAAAGAAAAGAGGAATGGTTCTTGCTTTTGAGCCACATTCTATAACCTTTGACCAAGTTGTATATTCTGTTGACATGCCACAGGTAATTTCTTTTCAAAGTTAGTTACAATTTATTAAGATACGGTTTTCAAACAATGTTTTCAGTTAACTTTGAACATTAACTCTTGAGGTTATAATCGGCAGGAAATGAAGGTTCAAGGGGTAATAGAGGATAGATTAGTGCTTTTGAAGGGCGTAAGTGGTGCTTTTAGGCCAGGTGTTCTCACGGCCTTGATGGGAGTTAGTGGAGCTGGAAAAACGACTTTGATGGATGTTTTGGCTGGTAGGAAAACCGGTGGTTATATCGACGGGAGCATAAAAATTTCTGGCTACCCTAAAAGACAAGAAACCTTTGCACGAATATCTAGTTATTGTGAGCAGAATGATATCCATTCTCCTCACGTTTCTATCTATGAGTCATTGGTCTACTCAGCATGGTTACGTTTAACGGCGGAAGTTGATTCCAATACCAGAAAGGTTGGTATTTAAAGCTCAAGAACTTTGTAATTTTTCTTTTTTACTTGGTTCAGAGTTTTTTTTTTTTTGAACATCAAAATTTTTATTAATATGGTTTGAATGGTATAAGTCATACCAAAACAAACAGAAGGTTACAAAAAGGGTTGGTTGAACAAGCCAACCAAAACCTAGCAAAGACAAGGCTATACAAATATCCTCGCCAAAGGAAAAAATCAAAGGACCTTACCAAGCATTGAGTCGCCAAAACATATATGGGACACCAAGCAGCACTTCACCGAAGCATTGAGTCGCCCGGGTTGCAAACCCATTCATATAACAAGCACGGGCCTTTTGCCGACTTATGAATAAACCAATTCTAAGAGGTGCGTTGAATTAAATCCACTGTAACATCAACATTGCCTTCAATATTATTAAAAAATTTATCATTACGGGTCTTCCACATCACCCAAATAAAAGCAAGCCACACAATCGAATAACTTTTCTTCACCCTCTTATTAGTACCACACCCAACAAGAGTAGCATGAGACAAAGGCAAATCCGGGGGAATAATAACAATAACCCCAAGCCAACAACAATGTAAAACGAGATGAAGAGAATTTTCCACACCCCCACCACATAGAACACACCCATTCTCCCCACCGCTCAAAATCCCCCTATGGCATAAATTCTCCTTTGAGGGGATTCGATCTAGGAGCAATTGCCAAACAAAAGCACTAACCTTCGAAGGAACCGTCCCCTTCCAACTATTTTTGAACACATACGAAATTTAAAATGTTTGACATATTCGTTAATCGAGATATCTGGCTTTCGGAACTTATATTATTTGTTCATTCTTTTATATTTGATGAATTGTTGTAGATGTTTATTGAGGAAGTCATGGAACTAGTGGAGCTCAATCCATTGCGGAACTCATTGGTCGGTTTGCCTGGCGTGAATGGTCTTTCAACCGAACAACGCAAGAGGTTAACTATTGCAGTTGAATTAGTGGCCAATCCATCCATAATTTTTATGGATGAGCCTACATCTGGTTTAGATGCTAGAGCTGCTGCAATTGTTATGCGAACTGTTAGGAACACAGTTGACACGGGCAGAACAGTTGTTTGCACCATTCATCAACCAAGTATCGACATATTTGAAGCTTTTGACGAGGTAAGAAATGATTTTAATAAAACAAAATGTTTGCTGGTTCTTCCTCTTTTAGACTTGAAATGACATATTATATATGATTTCTTCTATAGAGAAAGATCGAGCTGCTGGAATGTATTCTGCCTTACAAATAAACTATTTAAAATAGATCTTCTTATTGCATGTAGTGCCAATTTTCTATATCATATTCTCATGCAAATAGATCTTCTACATGCAATTATTCTCATCTCTAGGAAAGTGATCTATGATATAGATATTATTCTCATCTCTGTTGAAAGATCTGTCTTCTATAGAGAAAGAGCTGCTGGAATGTATTCTGCCTTGCGGATCTTCTTATTTAAAAGAAGATCATCATTCTCATCTCTTGGGTGGTTCTAATTGCATGTAGTGCCAATTTTAACAGGAAAGTGATCTATGATAGATATTACAGTTTCAAAATGTATTGATTTCTCGCTATTACTTATTTTGTGGCTCAGCTTTTGATAATCAGTTTAAAATTGTTTATTTAGTTTAGTGGATTTATAAACTCTTCTGTATGGATCAGACCAGCTTTGAATTCTTTTTATTAACAATTGTTTATTTTTATTTATTTGTTTGATAAATGTGAGTCTTATTCTATCAATTGTTTTGGTTTATTTATTTATTTATTTATACCAATATATGGACACCTGTGTAGAAATTCAATTTTATTTTGACAAATTTAACTAATGCTTATCATGAAATTATTAATGAATATTGTACAATCGAGAAATTGAGGGTTCCAAACCGCATGCATCAGGAACAAGTTAGCATGAAGGTGTTCAGAAAAAAGAATGGTTTATATTAAAATTGGAAGTCTTTGTCCGTCAAATAAAACACAAAGGTGTTCAGATATTTTTCTATTCTTTAAATTTTTTTGGGGATTTAGTCAACAATTTTTTTTGGGGGGATTTATTTAGTCAAAAAACAGAAAAGAGTTGGAGATAGATTATGCTAGATAATTGTAACAAAAAAAAAATCATGCGAGATAATTGGCGCCTAAAATATTTGTTTTGTATCATGTTTTATATATTAAAGATTTATTTATTTCATATTAAGAAAGAATTGCAAAACTATATACACAATTTCACCATTGTGTATGGTAAATTCTTAGGTACCTATCTTAGGTGAAAATATATCAGTATCATAATGAGTTGGATATTACTACCTCCGTTACTTTTTACTTGTCGTTTTAGAAAAATATATTTGTTCATTTTTACTTGTTGTTTTTACTACCTCCGTTATATTAGGGGAGTTTGAATTTTGAACCTTTTAAACTTGTTAGTATAATTAGTTACTTAACAATAACATAATAGTAATTTTTTTTTAGACAAACAAATAAACTATTTAAAATAGATTAACCCCAATACTTTTTTTTCCTATAACATAATACTACTATATAATAAAAATCAAGATATTTTTAACTTTACAAATTTAGTCAAAAAATAAATAACAATCAACTACTAATTATCCTCCATCAAAAATTTTCTTCCCAATTTGTCTGTCCATATCTGAAATTTTTGACGGAGGGGACTAATTAATGCAAACGTTATAAATGTTTGAGACTTATTTGAAACTTTTAAAGTGTTTGAAACCAAATTTAAATCTAAAATAAATGTTTGGACCTGTTAGCCCATATTTTGATTAAGTCAAAATATGCACTAAATGCTCCTTTGAACATATTTAATGAACCTTCAATTATAGAAATTAATGTTTCTAGAATAAAGATGATAATAAACTCTTCATTATGACATGAAGTTGAAAGATAATGTCTTCAAGAATAAGAGAGTTCTTATGGAGAGTATCCACAAGTCTAAAGTTGAGAAAGCAAGAGAGAAGACAAATATTCATCAAGCCTTGCCTTCGAGTTACCTAGACTTCGAGTCAATAACAGAGTTACTCGAAGTAGATTGTTGATTATAACTTAGCAGATTATCAACATTTCTTGGAAGTTCGAGTTCGAATCAATGCAACGCTTCATTCAAATTGACAATGACCAGCTTTCAGGAATGAAGATTCAAAAGGCAAGACACGCGTCAAGTGAACGTTTTATAAATGTTATTTAGGCAGTTATAGTGTCTATCTATAAATATTAGTTGATTTAATTTCTATCACAAATTCTCATACTATAAATCCTTAAACACTCTAAGTACCCATGCGTTCGAGCGAAAAGAGTACACAAAGCACAATGTATGATTCTATGGTCACCATTTATTAATTTCAATGCAATTTACTACTCCCTCCGTCACAAAATATAAGGGAAAATAAAAAAAAAACACACTTATTAAGAAAACATAAACATGAGAATTAGAAATATGGTTTTGTGGGATTTTTCTAAAATAAGTGCATAGAAAGATGTAAAATCAATTTTGATTGATTGTTGTTTATAGAAAAAAGTGGAGAAAGAAAAAATTAAATGCAATTTACATTTAATTTCATGAGAGTAAGGAAAAAACATTCTTGAAATTGATTTTTTCCCTTATATTTTGGGACAAAAAAAAAGTAGTTTTTTTCCCTTATATTTCGGGACGGAGGGAGTATTTCATGCAATTTAATTGTTTTCATTTACATTTTCTGCATTTAAATTCATTGAAACCTTTACTTTTCTTGCATTTTCATTTAAAGTAATTTATCTTTTCTTGTCATTCAAGTTATCTTCAAAAATAAACTTGTTCATTGCGTTTAATGAACATTGCTATTTTCAATTATAATCAATAAATGGACAAACATGTTCTAGGATTCTTTAGTTGGTCCTTCAAGCATTGCAAACTAGCTCTTGTTTACTAAAAATCAGTGTAAACAGGACCGTTTGTATAATTAAGCCTAAATTTTTTGTCAAAAAAAATTATAGTATATTTATTTTACTATTTTATTTTTGAAGGACATTTTTTTGACGGGATTTTTTAAGGACGTTTAAAATTTTACTTTTAAATTTATACTATTTACTACCTCCGTACCAAAATATATGTCATTTTGAGTTTTTGACCATATCACTCAAGTTAAAAAATGTAAATATGTAATCATTGTTATATGAAAAAGAGGAATTATGAGTTAGTTTACAAAATTATCTTTCATTAATGAAAATTTCTCAATCCACCCCCATAATTCTTTTTCCCCCCCTAACTACCTTATTTGCCTTTGGGGGTATTTAAGCAAAATTTGAGACGTAGATCCCGAAATAAGGTTCGGGATGTAGAACCTGAAGTTTGTGCAAAGTTTTGGGGAGTACAAACACCATTTCGAAATCTAGAACCCGAAATAGTGCAAGTTTACCAAAGCTATTGTTTATGCTTAGAGAGAAGCATCTCTCATTGCCTGCATGGACATTTACATGACAACTAGCAGGTATCGGATCATCTCCTGCGTTACAATTACCGCAGGATAAGGGCAGAAGAGGATTCAGATCCCAACTAACATTAACATAAAGATAACTAAGTTGGAAGTTCAAATATGTTACATTAAGAGAATAACAGCTTTAAAATCATATTATGTTACATTACATCAATATTCAATGATCACAGATACAAACTAACAATTGAAAATCCTCCAACACCATAAAACAACAATGAAACCCTTAGAAAAAAAAAGTCAAATATCAACAAACAATACAAAGTACAAACAACCCATTCACCCAACATAGAACATAGAACAAAAGTGATAGTATAAAAAAAAAATAATACTACCATTGGTGTGTTTTTATGCTGATCCAAATTCATGAAACCACTTCTCATGGCGTTCAATATCGGTCGGAGAAACACTTCTTTGGACCTTTACCAAAGCTTCTTCAAAATCACACATGGCAACAGGATCTTTTGAAATTTCATCCTTAGACATATTCTTAATTTCATCGCGAGTCTTTCCTGCTATCTTCCGCCTCATTCCGTTCAAGGAAGCATCACGGCAGACGTTTGTCAAATCGTCTCCACTATAGCCATCAGTTCGGCGAGCCACTTCATCTATGTTGACATCAGGGGCTACCTGGTTCAAGACGAGTACAGTCAGCTATAAATATAATCATCAAGTTTTACTGATTTAACATAAGTGAAATAATCAATAAATGCAAGTTCTTAACGCATGCCCCTATTAATTTCAATTGGAAAATAGAAGTTATTTCTCTCTCTCTCTCTCTCTCTCTCTCTCATGATATCATTAAATGTAATGGTAATTATGGAAAATAACACATTTTTGACAAATTAAATGTTACAACTATTTCTTTTAATACTTGTCAAAAAAACTATTTTTCTTAATACCCGTAAATTTTGTAAAGGGTCTTATAATAATGGACAAAGGGGTTGTAAATCCTCACATGCCTAATAAATAAAGCTTTAAACTTAGGGTAAGGTCAAAATCGTATAAAAGCCAAGACAGTAATGAAAAATCACGACTTGCCTCAACGGTTTTCAAGTTAATCTTGATCAACTCTTTACGACTCTCAAAATTTGGAAGAGGAATATATATTCTCTTTTCCAGCCTTCTCCTGCAATACATTAATTATGAAATTGGATCAAAAAGTGTAAAGTGTAAACAAGTACTAGTTTCAAAGATATCTCAGACACCGATAACTAATCAAAAGTTTTTATCACTTGCAACATAAATAGTTTAGCAAAGAATACAAAGAACCAAACACAAACCTTAGTGCCTCATCAATGTCCCATGGGAAGTTAGTAGCTGCCAAGACCATTACTAGTTTTCGGCTACCATCTTCATTTGTTGCGGTGTTGCTTACACCATCAACCTGAACTAGAAGTTCAGACTTCACCCTTCTGGATGATTCATGCTCTCCAGAAGCCCTTATGAAATTTAAGTGAATTCAATAAGATTGTGACATAACTCCATAATCCAGGACAAACTAAATAATAATCAGATTAAATGAAGATAAGAGAAATAAAAGTATAAACAAGTTTTCAAAAGTATTGTATTTATCAATGTCTAAAAGAGAGGAAACGACATACCCCCTAGCATTGCATAGTGAATCGATTTCATCAATGAAAATTGTACTTGGTGCATAAGCTCTTGCAAGATCAAACAAACACCGCACCATTCGCTCACTCTCTCCACGCCATTTAGAAGCTAAAGTAGCAGAAGAAACATTAAAGAAAGTGGTCCCACATTCAGTAGCAACTGCCTTAGCAAGAAGTGTCTTTCCGGTTCCTGGAGGACCAAACATAAGGACACCTTTCCATGGTCTCCTAATTCCCTGAAAAAACAGAAATAAATAAGCTCAACAGAGAAAATCTTAACATTTCCGTAGTAGACATTCCATTCGGTACGATTCAAATGCATTTGCATGATAAGAGCTTGGTTAAAAAAACGGACTTATTAGCAAAAATAAATACAGTGTCTCGTAATAAAATCACAATTAACAGAATTCTAAACTTCAGCCAAGCTAATTTTTTGAGAAAATTCAGAGTGAGAATTATTCCCGGTTACCTGGAAATACTCAGGCATCCATAAAGGAAGCACAACAGCTTCTTCTAAAAGCCTTTTTGCTTCAGTAAGACCAGCAACATCATCCCATCTCACACCAGGAGAGGTTTCTAACACGTCCCTTTCAAGCATTTCGGCCAATTCAGGGTCAGGACCTTCATATTGCACCTTATTTGACTTCCCATCTTCAGCATCGCCATTCTACCAAAAACATTCAAAATTATAAGCACAATAACGTATGTAAGTTTGATGATTTTCAAATTGCATAAAGTGTAGTCTCAGAGATAACATAAGCAACGGATAAGCTTATAACCAGAGATGCTACAGTGTCAGGAATTCGGACACCAAAACCAAGTCCCACAATTTTTATACTTTTTTTTGTTAAAAAGTAAATTGTATAGAGTAAAAGAAAGAAAAGAATTTCTTTTTGCCTATTTGCCATGGATCAACTAATATTAAATTAACACTACGAGAACTAGCTACGATTCTCATAAAACAAGAAATTTTCCAATTATGGTACTATAGGATCAAGCAAATAATTAATATTTGTCCGAGTCCACCAAATAAACTATCCATTGGAATAAATTTTTGGAAAGACAAAATGTTACACGGATAATGTAGTTCAATACAATGCTTCATAGAAATTGAAACTTACAGTTGCGTCAGTCTTGCTAGACTTTCCAGAAACACCTCCTTTCTTTACGGGAGTTGATGTCCGGGCCCCTGAGTTAACCTTGCTTTTAACACCACCAGCCTTTGCACCACGGCCAGCTGGAGTTGTCTTTGTCGCAGCACCTCGAGCCCATTTACTATCTTGTTGAGATATCCGATTACCCATTTGACCACCCCTAGCAGGTCTTCTATTATCTCTACTAGGTGGCCTCCACACATCGGGATCATCAAAAGAGGAACCAGATGAAGTAGGATACTCATCTAATGGCTGAAAAACAAATGAAGATTTAGTCGAAATTGGAGGCGACGGAGGACGTCTTCCAATAGGGTTATCTTTAAATGCCCTTTTATCTGCATCCAGTTGTTTAACAACTTCAGTTTCTTCAGAAAGAGCTTTCTTAACATTCATCCATTTCGCACGAATTAAAGGATCGTCAACACTGCTTAGATGCCTAAAATCACATGAAATTCAAACTTCTTTAATCAACTACATCACAAATCTAGAGTACAATTAACCAAACCAACTAATTACAAAATGATTTCCTTTAGTACTTTATGCATGGTTCTTAACTTAACCAAACCACAATTTCCTCAAATCCATAACAATTTTCTCAAAATTTGTTATAACGACAAAAAATGAATTTTAAGGTAAGACGAGTAGAAAAGCATCTAAGAAAATGCACGTAAAACTCCAACTAATCCATATCAAGAAATGTTACATTACGAATTATAATCAAACGATCAAAGATCCATCTACATCCACTTAAAACATCAACATTGTAGTTATCATTCAACACAAAAAGAACTCTAACATCTAATTCATGAATCACACCAACTACGAATCATTTCCCATCTTTCATTGTTTACTTAGCATGACAAACTAATATAGTAAAATGAATAAACAACATCAAAACAATTAAATGGGCAGTGTCGAAATTCACAAAACAATTCAAACCCATGAACAATGAAGAAACAAAAAGATGAACTTTACCATGAAAATGGGAAACAGATATCAAAATAATAAATGGGCAGTGTCAAAATTCAAAAACAATTGAAACCCATCAAAGATAATGAAATAAAAAAATGAACTTTACTATAAAATTGAAGAGAGAGAGAGAGAGAGAGAGAGAGAGTAGTAACCAAACCTGTTGATTTGTGCAACAGCACCATCAAAGAAGATAATTGAAGTATCATAGAGACCTTCAAGAGCATAATCTCTTGCTAACTTCACATGATCTTGCATCCCTGCCAATGAACCACCACCACCACCACCACCACCGGCCATTTTCCTCTCTCTGTGTCTCTCTCCGTTCACCGAACTGTTGTTTGTTGCTGAGATGTGTTTGTTTGGTTGGTTTGTTTGTTTGGTTTTGAATTTGAATGGGCTTTTTCTTGTTTTGAAATTGAAGAATCCAGTGGGCCCATGGGCTTTTCTTCTTTTGAATTTCAAAACCACCAAACTTACCCTTTTATTTTAGCTTTTTCTCCTAACTAACGTTTCATTCTTGTTTTCCCTTTTACTTTTTAGTATTGACTTTACTCAAATTTTGATTCTTTGTTTTGCTTCATTTAGTATGATTTTGGGGAATACATAGATGTTATGAGATGACAATGAAAGATTATTTTATATTGTTGGCGAGTATTCTACTTTCTCTTAAATATAACAGTCATGTAAAAAGTTGTATACTGAAATGTTAGTTCATTGGTTGATTTGATTATGGTTATACTGATATTTGGTCATCTGTAATTGGTTTAAATTGTTTTACTTTTTATTTATTTTCCAGTTGGTTTGAAATGATTGAACCAATTAAATTGAGAATCATCGTATATCTTACTGGTTTGATCTCTGATATGATTTTCAAGATACTAGTAGAAAAATAGATACTATAAGAGTTGGATCATATCACCTCTTGTGCTAATGTGGTCTATTATCTCATGCATTAATCCAACGACTGAGACTATAAAGAAAATAAAGTGGTCAAGAGAGAGAATCAACATGAGAGTTCTAAAAATTGTAAAATTTGGATATGATACATACATATATCAACTTAGTACTCCTTCTGTCCTAAAACTATTGATTAAAAAATAATAAAGATTTTTATTTTTCAAACGTGATTTACATGCATATATCATGAAGAATTTTAGGGTCAAGCGTAATGATTTATATGTCAAATTTTGTGACCATCCATGAATGTTGATGATGATAGATGATATAGTAATGAGTTGTTGAGTGAAAATCAACTAAGATAGCGTTCGCATCAACTTATATATTGTTCGCGCCAAATTTAGGTATTTTTGTGATGTATATTAATGTATATTTTTGTGACATTGACACATAACATCTCATAATATCAAAATCATGCTTCCAAATATATTCGTAGAGAAAAGAGATAGACATTTCTTATTATTTTATTTACAACCATAACATTACTCCTAAACTACATTTTGTCCGTTGTTTCACTTTATGCTCCTTTTGATTTGAACTCAATGGGTGGGTGAATTTGACTAATCATGCTATAAGTGATCATTGTTGTTGTTGTTTTTTTTTTTTTTTATATAATTGAGCATGCCATGTGCATATAATAGTTGATTGCAACATATAACGATGATTCTTTCAAAAATATACTCCCATATATATACGATGATGAGTTGTCCACCTCCTTAAATTAAATTATACTGTACGTTATTTTCGCAATTTCATATAAATTAAAAAATTTAATTGATTTTATATGAAAATGAGAAATTATATGTTGATAAATTATCTTTTATTATGAGTTTTTATAGAATTATCCTTCAATATAAGTCATTCTCATAGATTATTTGGAGAAGAATCTAGAACTTATATCAACTCCAATAACACCCTATTCATTGCGTGCCCACGCTCATGCACAAAATTCGGTTGAGAGATAAGTAAGTCTGCACAAAAATTGTTCAACAAGAATTGTGCATTCATATATATCAAATATCAATCCATCATGAGCCAAGAACTAATAGAAATTAATTGATATGAAAAAAAAAGTTTATGATGCATTTATCTACTTTTTCATAATGAAAATTATTAAACCTTGCTAGTACCCTCCACAACTTTTTTTTTTGAGTCAAAATACCCTCCACAACTTAACAAGGCTGAAAATAAATCCTAACATTTATTCAAATGCACCACCAGCTGCAAATTTTCTCCACTGGCAAATGGACTTTTCTTTCTATAAATTTCTTTTGAGATGAATATTTTGTTACTAGTCTTGTACCAAACCATGTGCAATCAATTCTTCCAAACCTTTCTTAAGTCTTTCTGCTGCTGCTCTACAATCATTTTCTGTCAAGCCTCCGAACGAAATCCTAAGATTGCCGGCAGCTCCGCACGCACTTCCGGGGATAACAGCAATCCCATGCCTATTAGCTAGCCAGTGAACAACTTCAAAATCATCGTAACCGTGTCCACTTGGGATCTTCACCCAGAGGTAAATAGCTCCTTCTCCTCCTTTAATAGAACCTTCTCCAAGATTAGAAAGAGCTTCCAGGATAATTTTTCTGTTGTTCGCGAGAGTTTTTACTCGTTCAGTAACCCATTCCGGTCCCAATTCTAAGGAGTAGAGTGCAAGGTATTGTGAAATTATTGAAGCACAGATTGGAATGTTGTCTTGGACTTTGAGAAGTTGGGAAGCAAGTCCTTCTACGTCCGAGGGGTATGCTATCTGCAATAATCAAATACTTAGTTCAGATTACCGGTGCAAATGTTAGTATATCAGTTGTTATGTTAATGTTTTCTCCTTCACCAAAGTTAAAGGACCGTAGTACAATTTTACCTATCAATAATACCACAAATTCAAAAGTGCATCACTACATGTTGAAGATTTCAATAGTTGTATAGCACGGTTGACAAGTTCAATGTTTCGTAAAAAATAAAAATATTCAAGTGGATATATAAATTTCAGGGCTTTGCGCTAATATTGATGAAAATAATGAGATACTGTAATAAGTATTCATATTTACTTACGTATCCAACCCTCCATCCCATCATTCCGTAGGCTTTTGAGAAAGAGAAAATATTCACAACATGATTTCCTTCCACACAAGTGTGTTTCAGATCATCGAACATAAAGTACCTGCATACATATAGCACAATAAGATATCCTCAAATACAAAATCTACAAATGAGGATGTAGGTTGCTGCATATCCAACAACCCTGCAGAAGCAACAAACAAAAGAGAACTAGAGAAGCCAAGTGTTCTAAGAAACTAAACTATGATCTCTATATTTTAGAGGCTATATCAGAAGATAGCCGTACTATAAATGAAATTTTACATGACAATAAATTGTCATACTATGCTAACAATTTTATATAGCGAGCGAAATTTCATGATTAATGAGGAAGATAGTATTAGACTCTCGACAATGAAAAACAGTCAAACTTTGGAGACAAACAAACAATTTAACGTCATTTATGAATACAACCCGAACCCATAATTTAAATGTAAGTGCTATTGTCAAAGGGCTAAGAAGAATAAGAAGGACATAAATATATCTCTCTTATTCTTTGCTTTCTTTCATTAATGTGAAGGAATTTCTATTAGGATGGTGAAGACTTACTCATATGTATTGTCCACAATAAGCCAAGAGCCAGCTTTCTCGCAGAGATTTGCAATCCTCTGGCCAATTAAGAAAAAGCACTTGCTTAGGTATTTCAAAAAAGATTCTTCAGAAAATTAATTTGTTTAGATCAATCAACATATTCATTTGCAATATTATCTTACAAGGTCAAATATTCACATATTTTACCACATAAGCGGATTCAAACGAAACCATAGAAACAAAACTTGAATGGAAAATTCTTAAGAAGTGATTGAGGGAGAAACCTTAAGAAGAGGCTCTGGAATGTAGGTTCCAGATGGGTTGCCAGGATTTACAACAGTAACTACCTTCGGGACAGGCTTACTTTCCGATAACACTTTTTCCAACCAGTCTGAAAATCAAGAAAATTCAGATATATATTCAAACAAAGAAATCAGAAACGTTCATTGAATGTCAGTGTAAAATAAGTTTAGACTGACGGTGCATGTCCCATTTTCTCTTCAACAACATACTTGAATGACTATTGTCTATCAGAATTCAATAGTCTTCTAAGATTCTTGATGTATCATGATGTACTGAGGAACATGAGTAGAAATCTATTCATCAGAATATGTTTACTATAGGATGTTGGATTTTGGCAATATACAAAATCACAAGATAAAGTATAATGGATTTGAAAAAATTGATCTTAGCAACGACAGATTTGCTTGAGTAAAGAAGTTGCTAATGACAAGATCATGCAGTGTCTTACCTGCATCTGGATAAAGTGTTTCCGGGTTACCGGGACCAACTAGTATATTGGTAATGCCGGTCATCTGGAAGGACATGTATGAGTTGAAGTAGTAAGGAGCAAACATAACCACAGAATCACCCGCATCACACAGAGTAAGAACTAAATTCACGAACGCCTGCACTGAAGATGCTTAGAAATGAGTCGAATGAATGCTGAAATGTCTATACGCTTCACATTTTTCAGAACGATGTTTTGTCCTTTTCAAGTTATGACAAAATAATGAACATTAATCTCAAATTCTATAGCTGGGGGATTGATCACCTGATTGGCACCTGCTGTAACCATTACTGAGGATTTGATCAACTTATTTTCATTGCGTAACTGCGTGATAAAAGAAAATGAGTTATTTGATGAATCACAAATGTCAAGGATCACACTTCCCTATAAGAAAAAGTTGTAGCAATACCTTTTTCACTAACGCCGCTCTTAGTTCAGGGATACCTTCATCATTACCATAACGACTAATAGAAGGCTCATACACAAGTTCTTTCACCTTATCCAACGCTTGCTTTGGAGGTTGCCAATAAACCACTCCCTAAAGAAGAAAAATTTCAACAAATCAATCAAAATTGCATTTCAAACATAACTAGCAAAGACTGAATGTTAGTCATCCAATCTTGATCCGGTGGTCCCAGATTATATGACTGTAGATATCAAATATGTAATCCCCTAACTACAATGATCGAGAAATATCATCAAACATTCCTTAATTCAAGAAGAGAAAACAAACATCTCCCCAATACCATTTGTTGATATAATATCATATATCTCCATCCATTATACCCACTTGCACATAGATTACAGCCATAAAATGGATCCGAACGGGTCCTACATATTGTTGAAATGTATGTTTGGAAGAACAGTGAGTCCGGCAAAATCACAGTAGAAGCTTGTGCAGCTTTTGCAAAATTGTGGCACTCACCGTGATTCTGTCAATCTCACTGTCAATCCAAACGTTTAAAAAATCTGAACCATAACCAAGCTTCTCTCAAAACTCTTAATGAGACACACACACACACACACACACACACAACAAGCAAGCTAGACTAATTTATAATACAAACATTGGAAAGCAGAAAACACACTTAACAAAATCAATAACCAAGCTAGACTAATTTATAATTCAAACATTGGGCACACTGACAACATAACCAAACTAGACTAATTTATATTCAACATTGAAAACACAAACACACACAAAAACATACAAATTTATTAGTACTCTATATTAACAAAACAAGCATTGGAAACAGAACAAAAATGAAAAACAAACCTGAGCCAAAGACACAGCATTCTTAGCTCCTCGTAGCAATTCCTGCATCTGGAAACACAAAAACACACTCTCAAATCCAGATCATCAATCCAAATACTCATTGAAACGCAAACAAACAAAAAAACAATAACATATAGTATCAAATTCAAATCCCAATGAGAGATAACAAAATAAAATAAAATAAAATAAAATAAATAAAAAAGTTTTGTTGATTACCTTAACCATAATAGGCATCTCAGTTTCCACAGCCCTTCTAGCTAGATTTCCATAAGAACCCATCTCTCTTATCACACAAAAACAAAGAAAAAAGTTTCAATTTTGTGATTTGAAGTGAAAATGAAAAACCCAAATGAAATCTTGTTGAAGAAGAAAACGTCAACTTAACAAAAAGTATTCAACTTTGCAACTCCACAATGACTTCACCAACCCATCCACCATTAAACTATAGTACCACCAAATCTAATCCAAAAGGGAAAAAGACCAAAACCTTTTTAATATTAATTAATTAATCACAAAAAATAAAAACTGAAATTTTTTAGTACTTTTTTTTCTCTTTCCTCTTTGCGTTTCTTTAACGCCAATAAATAAATAATAAATTTTGTAGCTTTATGAAAGAAAGAAAGAAAAATGGGTATTGAGAAAATGTGTGAAGAAAAATAGGATTGGGTGAAATTTTGAGGTTCTAACTAAGAAAGTGGGTTTTTGTGAAATTTGTGTTTGTCATTGTCTTGGTTTTCAGTGTGTTTGTCAAATGCAGACAAAACGACAAAGGACCACCTCAAAACGATGATTCACTGACTGTGCTTGTCTGTCTGTGTTTTGTCTGTTATTAGTTGAGTTTGAGTAGATCCATCCACTTCACTAATGTTAATGTAATTTTTTATAGTACCATGTAAATGTCAACTAGTTAAACTGTTAAAACTTTTTATATATATATAATGTGATGTTCACTGATTTAAGTTCATAGGACTACTACTATGTTGTCTTAACATTTGTGATTGGTATAAAGAGAAATAATATTCACTCCGTCCCATTTTAATTGTTGCAGTTGACTAAATCACACGCTTTAAAAAAAGTGTGTAAATAAAATAGAGAGAATGTGATTTTAACTAAAATGTCCCTTCTTTTTATTGGTAGTAGACATTGGAATACTAAAAAGTAAATATTTGAGTGTTCTTTTTCTTTCTCTTAATGATTGCTTTAAGAGATAAAATAAGAAAACCTAATGTTATAAATAGTATATGACACTTATTTTGAGACAAACAATTTTGACAAATATGAAACTTATTTTGAGACGGAATAAGTAATTGTAATGAATAGAAGTAATTAGTGTCACCTATGTACAGCTGTATGTTACAAATGGAATGCAAGAATCATGGAGTGAATTGAGGACACATTGTGATCTGATATGCAACGATCATATGGTTATGATGATCTCTTATTCAATACGCCTCTCAAGATTAAGGTACACCAGTGTGACCTTAATTAATCTTGGAAGATAAGTCATGATGATATCGGGCAATAGCTAGAGGTTTTGTGAATACATAAGTTAATCTTATTTAAAGACATGAGATGAGACACAATTAGATGATGCTTAGCTTATTTTTAAATGGAACTATAGGTTTTGTGAATAATACTTCTGACTTGTGGTTGTTGTAATACTATTTCCAACTTTCTCTTTTTACAATTCTTTTAATTTATCTTTTCTATAATATCTTATAAATTTTCTTTTCCAAACAAAATTAACTACATTGCTTAATTTATCTGAAATTGTCAAAGTGACATATAATTTGATATATAGAGAGTTGAGTATGTCTTAAGCCAACAATTAATTGTTTGATTGTTGTATTTTCGACTGTCAATATAAGTGTAAAATATGTTGTAGAACACAATAACACTGAACTATAAGTTTAGTGTCACGTCAATTAATTGTTATCTCACATAAATTTTGAATAAAAATTGAAGGATTACCAAATTATATATGGAGAAAATTCAAAATAGTTAAAATAAAGTGCATATAAATAAATAAATAAATCCAATTCATAAAGATAAAATGTGAATTTAAGCTTATTTTTTCTTTAGTTGCAATTAATAATGTCTGATAAGATAACTAAGACATTGAGCTCAAGTGGTTAATAAGTTTCATCAAAGAACAAATTTTGTGAGAATTCAGGCTCAATCTAGTAGAAACATTTTCCCCTAGAAACCAGAAGACTAATACCAACAACAAAAAATGCCTAATAAGGTAAAATTGAAAGAGACAAAGGTCACACCAAAATCTTGAATCTCATTCATGTATTTAGATATAAATGTGGAATTTCCAAAATATATATTAATATAACAACTACAAACTAAGTTGCAAGTGAGTTATTGGATTCAAATCAAAAAGTGCTCAAGTTTTTTTCAAGAGGAGGGGATCAAGGACACTATGAATGGAATGCAACAAAAGAATCATGTATATAATGACTCCAATGGAACTAGCAATTAAAGCTCCTTCCATATGATTACAAAATTTAGGGACCGAACCACATATTGGTAACCAAGCTGCATAATTGTTTCCATTCTTTGCCACTTGTGCTATAGCCAAAGCTGCAGAGATGCTTGAGATGAGTAACATTGTCAACACCTACTCAAAAAGTAATTAAAACACTAATTAATGAAGTTTTTGTTGATAACATAAGTTAAAACAAGTTACAAACTTTGATGAATTCTGAACCAACACTTGTGTAAAAGTTGTATAGAGAGATTAAGTTTAGGACATTACCATATCCATGGCGACGACAAGTCGCCATAGCAAACTTTCTGCTGGAAGAAACAAGACCAAAAATCCATAGACAGTAACAACTGAGTTTGCAATTACAAAGTACCTAGAAATTATGAAATATTTGGTTAGTTCAGATATTAACTAAAAGGAAATAATTTTGTTGAACAAAAGAAATCACGTTATATATGTAGCAATTTCTGTAACACATATGTCCGACATAAACTAACTATTATATGATTACATTCAACAATAATGTCCATATCAATGCCGACATGTCCATGTTAGTGTCGTGTCTGTGCTTCATTCATAATAATGTAGTATAAAATAAAATATAATTAAATTCACTTACTTTAAGGAAGGGGAGTTTGAGTATTTTGCTTCAAAGGAAACAGTGAAGAAGCTAGCTCTTTCATGGCTAGAAACCATGACAATTACTGCTGACAATGTGGCTGAGAAGGCCAAGAACCTTAACAAAAGATGGCATATTCTACTAGTCTTCATGGATTGATCACAATAATGAATCATTGGTTCAAGAGAGAGTTAAATATTTAAAAGATGAAATAATTGGAAACTTATTAAGATGATGAGGTATACAAGATGTATATTGGGACCATAGTTAGGAGTGTTAGGAAAGAAAAAAAATGGATCGTGCACTTAATTTACTACATCTTTGTGTTGTGTTAGGTGAAATTCTGATGTCTATGACACCGTCCAGTAGTGTCTTTTTTCTTTTGCTACTGTGTCAAGTGTCACCTCCTTATATACAAGCAGAGTTGTTATTTAACTAACCGGTACATATAAAAAAATATTTGTCGAAGTTCAATTTTCTAAATGAATTACAACGAGAATTAATATTCACATTTGTGTGCGGAGTATACTTTTGTTTAGATAAAACAAAGAAGGAAAAAAACTCATTTTCTAAAGTGTATGTAAGCAATTTCATTTTAATCATCAAAATGTTATTATAGATTAGATTTTTGTTGAAATTTGTTATGATACTGGTAAAAAGCATAAATGTTGCTACCAATATTCTACCTAAACACAAGCTACCTCATTAGTCATGAGTCATGAGTATATCATTAGTTAGAATAAATTATATATTTGTTTGTTTAAGTGATTTTTAAAATTTACTTTAATCTTTTAAGTTTATTTTTGGACTTAATTATAACAATATATTATATATTATTTCATGGTTGATTTGACAAAAATATTTGAGTAGAGAATTGAACGATGCTGAAATTTGTTATGCATAAATAAAACATATAAATGCAGATACATTGTTTATTGTTACATGAGATTCTAGCATATTGGCTGCACCATATTGATGTTGACACTGATGATTGTTCGAAATTTGTTCTTTTAAGTCCTCTCCATTGCTCACAAACTTCTCAAAAAATTTAAATTTATCCTTTAAAATTATTTGGAAGATAAACTTTGACTCTTTGGAAGATAAACAAAAAAGAACAATTTCTTTAAAAATAGTAAAGAATGAAAAAATTGTGTTTGACTATACTTCTCTGTATTTTTCACTTCTTTACTTTATATGATTAAAAGTAAAAGTTGATGTTAGCTTAAAAGTAATAAAAATAGTTTTACAAATAAAATAAAAGTTGTTTGATAATTATTTTTTGTTTTTATAAGTACTTATTTTTTTAAGTATTTTAAAGTAAAATATTTTGATATAGTTTGTACTTTGTACTTATCTTCTTTTTACGTATGTATTTTGATTTGTTTTTTGTTGAACCAAATCTCTATATTTTTTTTCATTAGTACTAAGACACTTTTTTAAATAAGAACTTCATATAAGATGTGTCTAACTCTCTACTTATGATTTAAATGAGAAATAAAGCTAAAACAAAGTCAGACTAAACAAACACTTAATAAATGAAGTTTTGAAGTTGAAGGCTTTTTTAACCGCTCTAATGCAAACATACAATTAACTTTGATTCACCTCAGTTGTTAATTATTAATGGATTAAATATGTTTTTTGTCTTTATAAAATACTTTAATCATATGGAGAGTAGTTTGGACCACAAAGGATGTTCATCAAGGATGAAATTTACCCTGGACTAAATTGGTTTTTCCTGATCGGTCTACTTGTGCATGTTTCAGTGTGGCTACTAGCTCGCAAATTCTCGAACCACAAGTGGATTGAACTCATCAACATGCCACTTATCATTGCAGGTGCGAGTAGTGGAATACCACCGGCTAGATCAATGAATTACATTTCATGGGAGTTGTTGGAATCTTCATCAATTTCTATGTTTACCAATATTTCAAGTCATGGTGGGCTAGACATGCACACTTATATTATCTCAGCTGCTTTAGATGTTGGTCTTGCTTTATTGGGTGTGCTGCTCTATTTTACACTTCGATCTTACAAAAACATGAGTCCAAAATTTTGGGGTCTTAATTCATATGATCATTGTCCCTTGGCAACATATCGATGTTGCTGCTGAGGGATGTCCTTCATTCTTTTGAAATTGCATTATTGCTGCTGAGGGATGAGTCTTCTTTTGATATATCTATCTTCTTTTTTTATGAAATGAATTATATCTTTAGTGGTCATTTAAATGTACAAAAAGATTGTTCAATAATTAATTAGTGTTGTCTATCTTGAAAAATAGTTGGTTGTTCTTGTTGTGCAATAAGCAATCTTTTTGAACTAATTCACTATAATAATAACAACACTGATCACAAAAGTATGTGATCAAAGCGGTGTGTACATGTAAAAACATTTGTTCGAAAAATTAACCTCTGAAATAAATTTTAGCAGCATATTGAGAAGTTAGCTTCTTTATTTTGGTCTAAATATCTATACTCACCTAAATATGAACATTTCCGATTAGATGCATGTCTAATATCTAAACGGCACATAAGTTTACATTTAATCTTGTCAAATTATTATTATTGATTTCGATCGAGTCATGTTTGGTGTTTGTGTAGTATATGTCAATGTAGATCTAAAGTTAGAAATTGTTTGATGTAGATGATGTGAATGATTCTTCTATAGAACAAGTTAGATTTATAGTGTCAATAACAGATGATCCTACACCGCCAACATTAACATTTAGAACATGGACTATTAATTTGGGATGTTGCATTATTTAACCCATTATTAATTAGTAAATCAATATTACATAAGAAATTTATACAGGTTAATTTTTCAACAAAAAGATATTTCCTTTCAACCGAAGAAATCCACTCAATGACACGACAATACATATCACTTAATATTTAATAAAATGGTCCCTATATATATCTTCCATATATAAAAAATTAAAGTAAACATAAGAACTGAAGCCTAGTTCATTCATATCAAACTATAATATATAATGGAATACTTCTCAAATATAATAAATAAACAACATAAATTTAAATTGATGACCTTCATTGATATAGAAACCTAACATATTTTTCACTTTGCCATGCCTTGTTCTATATGAATCTCTTTAAAGATCCTTTTGGTTGAAGACCAAACCCCTTTGCATCTGACCTCTTCATAATCCTTAGCCTCTTGCATGACTCAATAAACATCCTGTTTTTACATCATAAATGTGAAAATTAATCACTACTATATTTTCTATTTACTCTCCTTCAAATTAAATTTAAATAATCTTCATATTAGTTTTATCATTTTGTTAATTAATCTTTTTTTATAGAACGACAAAAGAATATTCTTTTTTGAAAGAAAGTTCATATATTTCATGGAGAATTCATCATTATAAGAATTGCAAGTTTTTTCCCCCCTCTTTATTTAGATGTTTCCATCTAACACAATAATGGCTTTGCCTTTTCCATGGTAGGCCACTATATTGATTTTTTTTCTCCTTCCCAATTGATGTGTTCAACATATTATAAAGAGGGGTTCACACGCATGTCGCCTATATGGGGTCCACTATAGATATATCACAAAAAATATGTTTGATTTCCACTTCCTACATAAACTTTATTTTTGTATAAATTGAGTATTTTGAACGCAACTATTGAGATAAAACTTAATCCCTTAAATCTTAATTAGTAGTATATATGTAATTTAAATGGGTGACAAAATTTTTTTAAGAGTAAAGTTTTTTGTATATTTAAATCATAATCAAATCTAAATTAAAAGATATTCATATTATCTCATCTAAACGTTCTTTTAAATTACATAAAATTTATACTAAAGAATTGAATCAATAACCATGGAATAAAAAATTGGGAGTGGATGCACTATAACTATTGGCTAGGTGACTTAGTTCACAAACATGAAGCTGACTCTATAGACAAAGTATTTATTCCTTACTTGATCCGTATCTTAAACGATTATTCTTGTCTATAAGAAAGTATCCCAACATATACATATCATTTTTTAGGTCTTTTTGTTATTCTTAAAAAATTGTGATAGTTTATCCAACAACTAACTAATACTGTACTAATTGGTATTGTATGCCTAATTAATTTTAGCATCTCTCAATGATAGTAGACCAATTTTAAATTTTATTATCTCTAATTTTTATCCTCTAATTTTCCTTCCTTTAATTTTTTTTTTATGTAAGTACAATCTAATAGTATAATTAAAAAACTACTTCGATATACTATATATCACATATTTGAATCCGCAACTCTTACTTCTCTATACTTAAATTAATTAGCGTATATTAAAACAAAAATAAAAATGCTTCTCTTCTCTCCATAATATATGATCAATAATATATAGAAAGCATTATGTTAAATAAAATAAAATAAAATAATATAAAGTAGAACAATCAAGAAAAATGGGCAAAAAGACTTACTCCCAAGGAACATCTCCAACCAGCATCCAATCACCATCTTTGTCCTCATAAATGGGAACGTGCTCACAATTCTCTGCATCCTTCAATGCTTCCTCTGCCAACAAATTTTAATTAGTAGTGAACAAATATTCATTTTCAATACTCCTATTATTATTTGGTCAAAAAATTAATAAAACATTCCTATATTAATTTTTCATTTTCATATATAGAAAAAACGATAACGGCCATTAAAAATTCGTATAGATAAGTGAAGAAGTCGGAATTCAAACTACAATTATCACATCCAACCAAATAAATTCAATTTTTTTTATCAGTTGAGTTAATTAAAATTTGAGAATTATACTCATATTATTATATTTTTTGCCTTTTCTTTTGTGGGCTTTTGGTTCTTCTTTTGATCATTAAACCGAATAATCAAGTAGTTAGTAGTATTATGATTAATTAAAGTTTATGTAGCATAATCCTTATGTTTAATTATTTGTCATGAAGAGGCATTGATGAACTTTATACGTACACAAGCAGCACGCCACCATCTCATAATAAGGAGAACTTTATACTCACATTCTACTTGGTCTCCCACTTTACCCTTTTTCTAGTAACTTTATCAAAATTAAAGATTCTTCTTGATCTTTATGTCTCCCTATAATATCTACCTGGGATCAATACCTTAACTTTCATAAAAAGCATAATATTCCATTTAAGGTTTGTTGAGTTTATATAAATCGACCCAAGCACCCAAAAATAAATATAAGAAATTATTTCATGTGTCTTATATTAAATGTCACATTTAAAATACTTACTGGTTTCATCTTTTTGTCAATTTAAAAGATACTTGTCCCTCCAATACTAAATATAAGAAAAGGCTGGATTATCAAAAATTTGATATACGCATTTTATTTAATTGATTTAGATACATCAACTTTTATTAATATAATTTTTCTTTATATTGGATCGATTGCTAATTTGTTCACTAACAGCTTTATTAATTAATTGTACCTCAATTTTTTTTATCAAATAATTTAGTAGCAAAAAATTCACCGAGTAATTAAGTGGGGATTCACAACTCCCTGCATATATATTTTGCTAACTACTTATGAATAAGAATGTTTTAATAAATAAATTTCATTGTTATCATAAAAATTAGTACACTTAATTAAAAACTTAAGAATTATGCACAGCCTTATAAGATATTTAATAAAAGAGATAGAGAGAATAACTAGCCACTAAGCTGCCTTTAATGAAATTTTGTCAATAACAAATAGAAAAAACAAGCCATTAACCTACCAAATTAAACCTAGCTACATCATCATGTTGAGTAATCAAAAAAACTATCCTTAACTAGTTTAAATATGTCAAGAAAAAGCTTACTAATTTTTTGAACCAAAAAGCTTACTGGTTTATTAGTTTCTTTTTTATGTTGAATTTACAATATGGAAATCTATTGAAATCATTTTCATATGGAATGGATGCTAGGGATACGGGGATCGTTAATCTTCTCATAACTCATAAGACAACAAGCATATGCAAGATACATTTACAAACATAATTCTTAACCATATATGAATTTATGCCCTACATTTTGCATGTGTCATTCTTAACCATATATTTACCCTATAGTTAGCATCAAATTAAAAAATCGTGCCACAAATAACAATAAGCAATACTTTGAAGATGAAAAACAAGAAAAAATATTAATCAAAATGTAACTTACCAATTCCACCACAACCAAAGAGCTTCTCCAAAGCCAAAGCTAACTCCAAATATCCCTTATGCAAACCAAGATCAATCTTACGCAAGTAAGGAGCTCCATCCATACTAACCTTCATATACATTTTTGAACCTTCGTTCATATTCTTCTTTCGGTACGAACACACCGGAGGCCACCCGACAACTTGATTCTTCTTCTCGATAGTTTTCCGATCACCAGAACCTCCATTTTCTTCCCCAACGCCATCAATCTCGGAGAACATCCTCTTCTTCTCATTCTTTTTTACCTCACCACATGCCAAACCCAACCTTAGCTCAGTTATTTCAAGTCCTAAACCTTCTCTTGCCATTTAAAAAAAATTGCAATAGTTTTCTCTTAAGGGTTGGAATATATTTGATGAAAGATCAAAAAAATTTTTTGAATATGTAAGAAAATAAGTGCTTATGATGTTATATATATATAAACACTAAAACACACACAAAGTGAATGGAAAAGGACTTAGTGGGAGCAAAGACAGGTCAAGTAAGAGGAAATGGTCGGTCACATGAGAAACAATTGTGGGGACAAAAGTTGTCTCCTCCAAACAGAAGCCAGCACCATAATAAGTTGGATATGGGACATATTGAACAATTTATGCTTCTTTGTGAATATTTTAGATTTGATCAAGGCCGTTTGATTTGATGACTTGGGAACATGCCATGTGATTTGCTTGATTAAGGGGTCTCTTTGCAATATATTATTATACCAAGGGAGGGTTAGATGATTAATAAAGTGCTTGATTGTGTAAATTAATATATTATCCCATGTCTTTATTTAATTAATGTTACTAAGGTTTCTCTTAATTATAAATTTACATATATATGAGGGATATTTTTGTAGACATACACACACTAACATAACAAAAATGGCAAACAGAAACATTGAACAATGTTTTTTAAAGATGACTTAATTTATCAAATTATATACGATTTTATGATATTTGACATGTACTATATACTTGTGTGTGGACTATATATATGGATACTATATATGTCAATTAAACCATGAAGGCAAATTAATCCCATAGTGCCATACAATGCGACCTATCAATATATATATCATATGGGCATGCATGCATGTATGCATTAATGTTTTGATGATGCTTCAAGGAAAACTGATGTGAAATGGGCAATGCAAGTAGCTATAGGTAGGTAGGATAGGACCCAAACAAAATTCTATGTGAGCTGTGAAATATGAAACCATTTGAGTCAAAGTAGACAATCCTTAAAACAAGGAAACACTTGGGATCGATTGGACTCATCAATCAAACTAATTACAAACGCGTATCATAAATTACTTACAACTATATATTATAGCTTATAATGCAAGCAAGACCATATATAGAAGATCCTACATGATCATCCCTTATTGAAATATAGAATCTCGTTGAGAATCACATTAATTAACAACATATCATAACAATATACATGTTTTTAACACAAAGTTAATTAAAGAGATCAAATTAGAACTAACTCTTAATAAGTGTAGTGCCTCCAATAGAAATTATCATAATATTTTTAATAAAAGTGGTATATGTTCAAATCATGTTTTCGTATAATTAGTAATATTGATGTCAACCATTTAGGAGCACACTATACGTCAGTTGGGATATTATGTAGTAGAAGGAGTAGACACAAATGTATAAAACAGGAAACGTAAGTATATTATTTTCAACTTTAATTCTCCAAACATGTCTATTTTATTGTAATGTTCAGTTGGATCAGTTATACTAGTAAAATCTTTACAATTAAGATTCGTATCCATTTACACTAATTGAGATATTATGTCATGTGGCCATATTCAAATTCGTATTCGGTTGATTTAAGTATATTAATTAGTGCTAATAAGTGAAAAATCAATCATGTAACAACAACAACCATCGACAATTATAGTTGAAATAAATTAAGATTTAATGTATATTTTCTCGGCTATAATTATAATTAGTAAAATTTCACTTTTCATATTCAATGTATCTAGTTTGTAATATTTATCACATATATTAATTATTCAATTAATCTAAACAGTACATTTTTATATATGGTCAAAGAGAGTATGTTATCTTATAGGGCCCGACACTATTTTCAAAATCATATGATTGAACTCAAATGATTAATAAACTTTCGTCAATAATAAATCAATAAAGATTCGTCATAAAAAACACAGATCAATATATATATAGACTTTATCTTTTAAAAAAATTAATAAAGAGTATTTAAAATAAAAAAATAGGGTAAAAGAAAAAGATAATTTCAAAATGTGAGATACAAGAATTAAAAAAGAAAATATAAATATGCATAGAATTAATTTAATAGTAGTATTGTTTATGGTAGGTAGAAGTTAGTTGTGATTAGTTGTTAGCTGGTTACATTAATTATTTTTGGGTCACTATACAAAGTGATACTTTAGTTTGTAATCAAATATTTTATACTATCATTATAAAAATAAATATCATTTCACACAACAGTTGATTGAACGTTGTGTAATAGTTGTTCTGGTGTTTACTTTAGGTCTTCTTTAGTAGAACAAAGGTGTAGTGATGGTTATTTGTTTGGAGGTATATATTGTAATTTGGTGTTCTTGATTTGGTGTCTTTGATTTGATTGTAACTCTTATACTTTTGCTTGTAGGCACATTTTTATTTGGAGGCCAAATCAATATGCACAAGACATTCAAGTTGTGCATGGTGCTGAAGTGGTGATTAATGTTTTAATTAACGAATACAAATTTTATAAAATTGATTGTTGGATTGAAATTTTATTATATCATAGATTCTTTATAAAAAAAATTAAAAAAATTGAAAATAATTTGATATGTTATTGGGACCTATTAAAATTAACGATTATGATGAGTTTTTATTAAATACCGTTAATTTGGATGAGTCTCAATATCAAATCAAACGATTTTCAATTTTTTCAAAATTTTATATGAATGATCTATATGATATAAACTCATAAAATTTTATATAATAGACTTAGCCTTTATTTGGAAGTTGTTTCAATAATACATTCTCATAAGTATTTTTTTCGATCAGTCAATTTTATTAAAAACAACAAGCTCAAAACAACATGATTAATAATATTGATATTAAAATGAGGCATATAGATTGAAATAATCATGAATTAATGGATATTGGCTGACTAAAAATCATGTATTTGAAATAAATTAATTAGACATTGGGATTTTAAAAATCAACTTTTGAAACAAAATATTAACAAGCAAAAACATCATGAGACATATGAAATAGACTAAGTAGTATCACTACAAGAAAACTGCATTTTAGCTTCCAAATTTAGCGTCGGCCCCCAACACTGACACTACTAGCGTCGGTTTAGCGTCGGCTAGGCAGACGCTAATCCACTTTTTTTTGTTATTTTTTGTTTTTGTTAAAAAGTAGCGTGGGTTGGTCCGAAGCTATAAATATAAGGGCCGAAGCTACTATTTTGTAATTTTCTTGCCTCGGCCGGTCCGACTCTACTTCATTTGCAAGTTTAAAGAAAAATAAATAATAAATCGTAAAAATAAATAAAATTTACTTGTTGTTTTTTGTTTGGTACAAAATAATGTTATTTCCTCTTTTATATTTTTTGGAAGAAATTTCCCTCTTTTTTTTTTTCATTTGTCACAAAAGAATTTCAATCCCTCTCAATTTTCATTTCATCCCTGACAAGAAGAAATTTAGGGTTCAAAGCTTCAAAACCCATTGAACAAATCGAACAACAACATGAACTTAGGGTTCAAATCTGCAAAAGCCATCCAAATCCATTGAACCTTCAAACTCATCCTCAACACTTAGGGTTCAACGCCGATTCGGTCAAAAGGGTTGTCGTACTGTCAAAAGGATTCGTCATCGTCACACGAGTAGCCGTTTTCGTCATAGTCAAAACTCGTTGCCGAATTTGTCGTCGTCTAAAGCGAATCTCAAATGCGATTTTGTTCTCAAGCTATTTCTGAAGCGCGATTCTGGTGAGTTGCCTTTGGTTTTCTAGATTATGCTTATCAAATGTGATGTTAGTTGTTATTACTGCTTATGAAATGTGATTGTTAGTTCTCAAACACAATACCGTTTTATTATCATTTGGAATATACTGTTAGTTTGGACTGAACAAAAATACTTTTTTATTATCATTTTGTTTTTTGATTAATCGTTAGTTGTTAGTCATATTGTTTATTCCAAAGTGGGTCATGATCTTGTGTTGATAATGTGAGATTCTTTGTTATTGTAAAATTGTTTGTTAGCAAAGGGACTTGTTTTGTTCTAGTAAACTCTGTTTACTCAATGTGAGAGTTTGTTTGTAAATTCTCTGCTCCCTTTTTGTTCAATAGATTTCTCATGTTATCAGTTCATTACTAATTATTTTTGAGATGCATTCTAGTTTTTCATTTAACCTATCAATTCTTATTAAACAATTGGGTCAAATTACGATTTATATTTTACTTTTAATTAAACGAAATGATATGTCCTTCAAATGATTTCATCATGTACACAAGAGTCTTTGGATGAGGTGATTCATATTAGTTAAAATTGCGACAAGTTAAAATATATCTCTTTCAATTGTAGTGTTGTAGTGGTTGTGATTGAATCCGGTCTTAAAATATGCAACAATGTCAAAACTCATAAAATAGTGTTTTGTGTCAATTCAACTGTGATTCTACTCGATTTAAGAGATGAGTGTTTGTAGATGTGCGGCCGATGTTTTATAAAAAAATGGTTTAACATAATGATATGAGCTTTTTTAACAGATAATCAGGGAATGGGCTGCTGTCTGCTGAGCATGACATTATTCTAGGTAATACTATTCCAACTTATCATTATATTTGTTAAGACTTTTAGGAGAAATAGAGGACATACTACACTTCAAATGATAAGTTATTGAAATGGATATTTCTATAATGACAAGCCTCTATGATGCATCATTAAAAGGATGTGTAACTACCTTAAAAACACTTATCCAAAATGACCCTCTTATTTTTAGTAGAGTTTCCCTCTATTAATTCTCTGAATGGAACACTTATCCACTACACATAGCTTCTTTTCTCAGACATATGGAATTATGTCAAATTCTTCTTGAAATAAATCCCAATTTAGCAGGTGAATTGAACTCAGAAGGGCATTGCCCTCTTCATCTAGCTTCTGCAAAAGGACACATAGAAATAGTGAAAGCGTTGTCGCCAAACGCGGAAACTTGCTTGTTAAGGGACAAAGATGACAAGCTTCCTCTCCATTTTGCTATAATGAGAGGACATTTAGGAGTCATTCAGAATCTAGATGAGAAATAAATTTTTGGGGTGGTTTGTTTATTTGTATTGTAGCGCTTTAGTTTTCCTGCAAGTGTATTATACCATCTTTAATTGTATTGGCTGTTTTATAATTGAGATGGAAATGAAAGTTTGCTTCAGCCAATAATTTTAAAATGAGCGTTGTTGTTAAAATTGTGGGTGTATGTCACAAGGAGTTTGTATTTTGAAAGTGGATATATGAAAAGAAAGAATTGTATTGACTAGTATATTCTGCTACTTGCATATCGGTTATGTGGTGTTTTTTTAAGTGTGTCTTGTTATTACTAAGAGTTGGATGTGGATTAGTGTTGATGTCTTTTGGTGCATTGTTTTCTTTTTTCATATTTATGGAGTATGAGTGTTAAGAGGAGTGTAAAAGTGATAGAGTTTAATTACAATTGCCTAATCATTTTCAAACAGCTTGAGTTTTTTGGCCTCTTTATGTAGCTGTATTGTCTGTCTGACCCGAGGTGACTTCGTGAATTTTTCGCTCGATTGCATTAATCCTTGCTCTGTGTTTGCAGAGTTGCAGCTTCCTCGTCTGCGCCTCTGCAAGTTTCTCGTGCGGATAGGACTGGGAAGATCAAGAGCATGGACCTTTTGTGCCAAGGAAATATGATAATGGGAAGATCATTATACAACCTTACGACAAAGGGTAAGTTACATACATAAACCAACTTTAATTATCTAGTTACATATATGATGCATTGCTATTTTAATTTTTGAATGTGATGTTGCTAAGGTCATTAGATATCATCTATGATGTGTAGTGTTAAAAATAGAAAGGGTATAAAAGGACGGGAAGCAAAACAGAGAAAGTAGGACAATGAATATAGGTGATAACTTTGCAAGAGGCTAAGTATATATAGTAGTATATATAGTAGTAACCATGTCCATGATGAGAATTGAGATGAGACCAATCAGACTTTTGGTAAGTATGTATAAATGAGAGAATTTAAGCAACATGATGAATTAAATATGCACAGAAAATGCAAGAGTTTCTAACAAAAAGTTACAAAACACAGACATAATGGGTAAAATTCACAAGATTAGGAAAAATGCATAACTAGAAGTTATTAGAAGCCTTACCATTTCAATGTTGTCATTTTAATGCTGACGGTTGATTTATAAGATTTCAAAGATTAGTCAAAATGGCATATAAACAACTCTT
Organism: Trifolium dubium; assembly: GCA_951804385.1. Taxonomy (NCBI): domain Eukaryota; kingdom Viridiplantae; phylum Streptophyta; class Magnoliopsida; order Fabales; family Fabaceae; genus Trifolium; species Trifolium dubium. Next base: position 32,898,486 of record OX638075.1, on the reverse strand, counting down.
AACTTCTTTGAACTTCTTTGCTCTGTATGATATTTTCTTTCTTTTACTTGATGAAAATGATTTCTTTTTTTGTTGTAGAAAGTGAAAGTGAGAAGAAAGAAGAAAATGAAGTGTATCCTCTGTGCATGAAGTATTATTCATTAAGAGTAACACTAGTTTCATTAAACTGTAAGTATCCATTCTCTTAGATAATTCACTAAGGATGAATTATGATTAATTATAATAGATTGATGGCCTCTTATAGTTACTCAATGCAATTAATTAGCTCTTGGAATGAATGAAATAAGCATTGGTATTGATGCTATGAGTGATCTAGAAAAACAAGCTTAGTTTGAGCCCATATTTTATTCAAGGGAAAATTTACAAGCTCTTGAAGAATTGAAGGTAGAGATTGAAAAATAAAAAATATCTATTAATTTTATGTGATATTGATCGTATACACGAATTTTTAAAAGGAACTCTTAATTTTAGTTCACATTATTATTTGCGATCTTACTAATTTTTCTTTATTGTCTCCTTTGAGATATTATTTTTCACTAACTTTGATTATTTAGTTTATACAGAACTGCCCAACACCTTCACAAGATTGTAAAAGGGTACAATGTTGTGTACAAGGCATTATATAGAGATTTAGAGTATTTGCTACAAATGCTACAGAATTGACTGGGTACATATGCATTTTATTTTTGTATAAGGCATCTTACATATTTTCTCTATGGTTGATTTTAATTTTTGTAATTGATTGGCTATATATGTTTGTTTATGGCAATCAGGTTGTTTCCACAAAGACCCTTAGATCAGATAAACAATGTGTATGGCAAGCTGATAGCATCTCTTATGCAAGGAAGAAAATGTTCCTGAAAAGATTCTGCGCTGTGGTACACATATTACACTTCACTTAAGATTGAGCGATATTTTTTCTGCATTTTTTTAATACAGTTTGTATGTAATATGCAATGTAATATATCCTCATATTTGTCATTAGTTGATTGTTTTACATTTTGTACTACAGTTCTGCATTTTTTATATTTCTCATGCAAGAAGCATTTCATTCATGATTCAATAATTATAAACAGTTGTGCATTTTTTATAATCTTTATGTGGCAGACCTATTTTATTTTTGTTTTTAATTTGATATTTCTTGTGTTGTACTAGTTGATTAGTTAAATCTGCTAACTCAAATGATTGTGCTTCTCTTTCACTCAACTTTTTTCTGTCACATTAATATGATTTTGTAGTTTAAGTCTTGTCTTAAAATCTTGTATAAAAGTATGTTATAATGATGCAGTTTAAGCTTCATAGTGAATCCACTATATTTTATTCATTATAGTAGGTGCAAACCAAGGCAATCGGTGTTGAACCAGGGAATATTTTTTTTTTAAAAAAAACCTAATATTAGCGTCGGCTATTCTGACGCTATTATATTTTGTTGACTTTATAATCATTGGCCTTAGAGTCGGCCTATCCGAGGCTAACGTATTTTGTTGACTTTCTAATTGTTCCCATCTTTAGTGTCGGATGTAATTTAGAAGCGGCTCTTGACTCGGCTTAGCCGACTCTATACTAGAGTCGGATGGCCGTAAGCCGACGCTATGATTTAACTTCGAGCATTTTAGCCTCAACCACGACACCGACGCTAATCCGACGCTAAAAGTGTGTTAGAGTCGGTTTTTAGCCTTTTAGCGGCCGCTTTGATCCGACGCTAAAAGCTGTTTTTCTTGTAGTGTATCATCTAACAACAATAGTATACTATGAAACTGTACTTTCTCTTTCGGCAAGTTCACATGATTGTTTTTCCGTTTGTAACCAAAAATGTTCACATCATTATTGTTTGAGTATGTCCTCTTTTTCATTCATAATTTGGTAGCATGAATTCAAGAAATCAATGAATCTCACCCCTTGGGTTCATTCATAATCCAGATTTATTCAATATTAAAATTATGTGCATGTTTGAGAGGCAAGTCAAGTCACCATCTCTGCGCGTTTAGATGTAACGGTTGGTTTAGTTCGGTTTTAAACATTAAGAGAAAAATATGAATTGATAAAAAAGTTGCTCGTTTGAGTTTCTTCTATTTTTGCAATATTTTCTCGTGAATAAATACTTAATTATAAAATATAATAATTTATTTATTTTGATTTAATGGTCAGTTCTAAATGACCTAAAACATGAAATAGATACTAAAATCAATAGAGGTTGAGTTTGATTTGGTTTGAGCATTCACATTAAAATTTTAATTGAGACAGATTTCTAATCTGATAATTCAATAGAAAATTATTGTCTAGACATTCTACAAACATTAAATAAGAAAAGTGATGTTTAAGCATGTATAAGAGGGGTCACATGGTTGATACATTAATTGATATTGCTACTATATATACAAGATATATAACCAAGACCAGATGTGTATGGAACTTGCTTGGTGAACATTATAACGTATATATAAATGTTACAAACCAAAATGTTGGGAGCTAACTTATTTAGATCAAATTAAACTCTTGTTGATTTGAACAATTATGTTCCTTCCCAACCGAGCAGATTATTTTCCACCACGATTTTGCCCTGACCATGAGCTTCATTACATAGGTGGGGTTACATAGATAGAGTAGCACTTGATGGTATTTGTCCCTTGTTTGTGTTATATTAACCTTGGTCACATTGATCATATGACATAGACCTTTCAAATGAGTTACACTTACATAACATATTATTATTATAGAATTTGATTAATCTGATTTGAATTTCTTATGATAAGGAATCCTAATTAATAACATGTCTGAAAATTTTCCCATGTTCAAGGATCAAAGCCAATGGATGGACTATTTATACAAATATTTTAAAATATGGGTCATATAAAAATCAGTGATCCTGACAGAAGATCTTTGGTAAGAGTGTAATTACTGCTTTCGCCACTAGGTCATGTATCGAAACATCAAAAATAATACTCTATCTATAAATTGTAGTTCAATTAACAATGTTAATATTGTTAAGTCAGACATCTACATCAAAATTCAAACATGAAATTTCACAGTAATGTGTGTCAACTTTAGTGGTGTTTGGTGCTTCAGAAAGCAATTATAATTCGTAGTTGGTCAGAACCAAACAAGAGTTGAAATAAATAGTACATTCTAATTTCATTCACCAAAAACATTGTCTATGATACAACAGTACTAAATTAAATCCTTTTAGTCAACAAAACCAATCCAAAATTAAAGTTGTCATTCTAGCATCTTGTAGCAAAATTTTAACATAATTTAATGTTTATACATGATAAATAAGCTATTAAAATAGGAAAGGTACAACAAGCTCTCCCTAATTTATGTTGGTTGGATGCAGAACCAGAAGCCTAAAAATTCTGTAGTCTCTCCCAGCGACGAAAATAATAATTTCTCATTCATCTAGTTTAACTTTAATCTAAAATCGGTTTTCTCAAGTTGGCATCAAAGCCTACATTAATTAGTTGGGCCTTATACAATCCGAAAGACCTAAAATCGGTTTTGCATTAAACGCATTTTTTCTATTTACAGCTCCTCTTTTCTTTCTTACACACCCCCCAGACACAAAAATATCTTTACAACAAAATTATTATGTTTCAATCATAACAAGGTGATGAGATGTAGAGTTGTATTGTTCGATATACCATCTTGATCATATTATTTTTTAAATAGATTTTACTATTACGACAATTGTAGTCTTTAATCGTTCTACTTCTACTACGAGAAATGCTAAGAGCATACTCTTTAATACATTTTTTCAACACACTCCAATTAAAATTTGCCACATCACCTCACTTCTCCTTTTATTTTAATTCTTTTTTTATTAATAAATAAATGAATAAGAAAAAGGGGTGATGTGTCAAATTTTAATTGAAGTGTGTTAAAAAAGTGTGTTAGAGAGTGTGTTGCTAGCATTTCTCCTATCTTTTATCTCAAGTCTCTCTTAGAAGAAGTTTTAAATTATTACACCTTCAAAATTAGTCTACCAATATTCAACATTGTTTTATAAAGGTCAATTCATGTTCAAATTTGCTAATAAAAAAAAGATTTAATGCTCTTTTCTCCCGATTTTAGTTACTCTTGATTCTATTTTTTTTAATGCATTTTTAGTGTTAGTTGTAAATGTTTTCCCACCAGTTTAATTTATTAATTTACTCTCCTTATTTTAAAAAAAATCATGTCTTTAATTTCATTCAATAAGAAAATCTATTTAAGTTGAGTAAACTCTTTTTTTTTTTGGATAAGCAGACGAGTAAAACTCTATTTAAACCTTGGTTATATTATCAAAAAAAATCTGGGTAAAATATGGTATAAGAAATTACTATTGTGAAAGTTCTAACATGACCCCAATGTGAGGATAAAATATAGTATAAAGTACATAATGTACGGTCTTGCTTGAACAGCAAGCAACATATATTCAGCGTCAAAAAACGTTAAGTCAAAAAAATGCATCAAAGAACGTTGAAAAAACAAAGCTCTCTTCAAGACTTTAACCATCCTATTGAAGCTTCTGAATAATTTTATAAGGTCTAGTCATATCCTTGTGCAATTAGACCTTGAAATTTAATTCACTTTCCTGACGAAACATATGGATAAAATTGAACAATTTCATTTACTGAGTTTGTTTATATCAAAATAATTGGACCGCAAATCAAGCTAATTTCTTTTTCATTATTAGATTACATTTTGTCAAAATATAAACATATACTATAAAAATAAATAATTTGTACACGACGATTGGATCAACAAAAGGGATAAACTCACACAATGTGGCAAGGTAATATTTGAATATCAACTATGTTCATCCCACTTGTCTAAAGTGAAGGGACTTATAAAAATCAAAATAAAAATAATAATGTGGTTGTATGTATATCTTTTGTGTGTTAACCTCTGATTTTTAAAACAAAATGATTTTGATAATTCAGAATTTGACCGAGATGCAAGTAAAATATCGCAAAAATTATTTCTCTCAAAAATTAAGTTTGAATTCTCCCAAAATATTTTATCTCTAGATCAGAGCGGACTAGTTAATCACTTCAAATAACTATGCTTGCACGTTGATCATATTAATCACTTCAAAACAAAAGTTCTTTTCTATAGTAGTTTTACCAACACACATGTATGATAAGGAAAAATCAACAATCTCTATTGTGTGATTTACCATAAACTATAATTTAGTAAAATGCAGATTCTTCTTGAGATGAATAGACTAGAGTGTTAAAATAATATCTTCCAATATTTTTATAAAAAGACATAAAGACCAATAAAAAATGATGTATTTGAATTATACATCTCTTATAAAAAAACTCAAAAAATACCATTTCAAAGGCGACATCAAAATAGTTTTGACCAAATTGAAAGAATGTTAATAAGGTGACATCAAAATAGTTTTGACTAAATTGAAGGATTCTAGAATTCTAGAACTAAAATTTTGATCAATAATATGATATCAGTGTTGCATTTTTTTTCTTCTTCATTCGCATGTTTTAATATAAATTTAGTAATTTCCACTTAACACATCATTCATCAAAGTGGTGTCATTTATTTCAAATAAAAAAGAGTAGTGGGGTCATTTTCACTATTTTTTTCTTTTTAAAATTTGTTTTTGCTTAACTGTTTACTTGTCCAAAAGTCAAATAAAAAAATGCATTTCATAAAAGTTTTTGAAGCATCACCTATTCTTTGAATAGTCTACAAATTCATATAGGAGCTAATATAGTAATATTTGCAGTTTGATTTTTGTTTTTTGATAAAGGCCTTTATATATGTATTTGGGGCACATATTAAAGAGTTTAAAATGAAAATTTGGTTCGAGAAAAAACAAAATTTTGAATTCGTAAAAGTTAAAAACACAATTTTCAATAATATTAACTTTCTATTTTAAGAAATTAAAGCACATACGTTCTCTTTTAATAAATATAAAAAATTGCTGACCAAATTTTTTTTATATATATATAAAAAATTGCTCTGACTAACAAAAAAATATAAAAAGATGCCGGTCAGATTCTTAAACATAATATTTATACATATAACTTTTCTCACATTAAACATCTAGTAGTAACTTTTTACCTGTTGTATCACTTAATTCACACATTGGCTCATTAACAATAATTGCAAAAGTTCCCAAAATCCAATATCAAAAGATGGGTCATCATACTTTTTTATGGGTAGTACATAATGGATCATAATACTTAATTATACTTAATCAAGAAAACTTCGAGAGTAGTAAAAAAAATCACTAATTAAGTTTTACAGTTGTGCTTTTAAAAGGAAACAAATTAAATGATAAGATTTTGTTTCAGTGTAATTCATATAGTTAATCTTTATGTCTTTTATCACCGTTATATTAGGTGTCAACTTGTGTATCCCCACAAGATTTGGGGATATTTACCCCCATCTACTACAAAAAGTTTTGAGCGATACATTTTTTTATAAAGTACATCGTTGGATTGAAAGTTTATATCATATAGATCATTTGTGTAAAATTTCAGACAAATCTAAAATCATTTGATATGCTATTGAGACACATAAAGATTAACGGTGTTTAAGAAATCACAAAAATTATTAATTTTGATGCATCTAAATAACATATCAAATGATTTTAGATTTGTCTAAAATTTTACACAAATAATCTATATGATATAAACTTTTAATCCAACGGTTTATTTTACAAAAATTTATATCGATTTAAAAATAAATTAGTCGTTGGGGGTATATACCCCCAAATTTTGTGAGGGTACACAAGAAAATACCGTTATATTAATCAAATGATCATGAATAATTGTTGAGAGATATCGAAATAAACATTGATTAAGAAGATCCAAACCCTTTTACACACATTTAATAAGTTGATGCAAAGTAAGCTCTTTCATGTGAGTTTTGTATCTATTTGTGTGATAAAAAATAATCAAAATGTTGATACTATTTATTTTTGTTGATTCTCACGACAAAGTTTCCAATTTCCACATAGTATTATTATATTAGGAAACAAATCACCGATTAGATTGGAGGAAACTCCCAAATGTAGCATAGAAACTGAGTATATAATTAATTATACACATATAACAAAGAGTGATAATGAAAAAGAATTGATCAAGATAATATAATATGATCAATATTGAGCTGTGCACCACGTATCTAGCTAGTTGTTGTCACCCTAGTGATGAACATGTGGTCCATTTTATCTTTTTTAAAAATATCACAATTTATGAGCTTCTAGAAGAGAGAGTGATATCCATTCATTCATTTCTATACAAAATAAGCAAAGGGATTTTGCAAACAATTAATCAATGGTGATTGATGACTATACTTGGAATTAACATGTGCATAACATAGCATGCATGCCCATCAAAGTTCTGACACTTCTCAGTTCTCATGTACGTTATCATGTATATCTTGACACATTCTATTTTTGTGATATTCATGATATAATAATTAGGATTTATATTTTTAGTGATGTACTATTTCTGTCTTAAAATATATTAAAAAAAATTTATTTATTGTCTTAAAATATAAGAAACAAATATAAATATTTATTTTTTAAGAAAAGTTTATGTTTATTCTCTTTTATTTTTTTCATATCAATATATAACAAATGATTTTACATAGTTTTATGTAATTTTGTTTCAAAAATTTTTTAAAAAATATACTTCTGATCATTATGTTTTATTTTTTTAATAAATACAAATTTTTTTTCTATTTTAATAGTCATCTCTCACATATTCATTATAGAGTTATTATCACTTAATGAAGTGATATATATATATATATATATATATATATATATATATATATATATATATATATATATATATATATCGTTTATCACATTATAACGAATATATAATGTATACTAATTAAATCTATAGTTGGATTTTAAAGTTTATATTATATAAAATATATTTAAAATTTAAAAAAAAAATTGAAGCACATTAAGATTAACAATATCGTTAAGATTGCGGAGTTACGTTCTAGCATCAAGTGTGTGGAGTTGCGTTCTAGCATCCCGTAGTTCTAATCACCTCCCAAATATAATAACCGACAATCAAATTCTATTAAATTTAATATCAATCACTATTGAATTGTTTGCAACAGCAGTCTGGGTGGAAGATTTTTTTTTGGAAGGAGAAATGGGTTGGTTTGGAACCGTTGTGTACCACTTTTCCCATGTTATTTGAAGCATCTGCTAATCGTAATGCAACCGTGTCAGAGATGGGGTGGTGGGATAATACTAGTTGGTCGTGGTGGTTGGATTGGAATGGTACCTTGAACCATGAACAACAATTGGCAGCAGCTGATCTATACAGTATATTAGCACAGTTTCAACCTTGCTTGAACTCGGTAGATAGAAGACGATGGATTCCTAACACTCTTGGTCTTTTTACCAATGTTTTAAAAACCGGACCGGTCATCGAACCGGTAAGGCTACTGGTTCACTGGTCGAACCTCGGAGTCACTGGTCGAACCGCATGACTAAACCGGATCAAGCCGGATTAAACCGGTGAAATGAACCGGTATCTATAGTAAAACTATATAGTAATTAAACCGGTCGAACTGGATGACTCGATCTCTAAAAAAATCACGACACTTAAATAAAATATAGTTATTCTTTAAATTTAAATTTTAGACATAGTCATCACACATGCAACAAATAAATAGGATAATATAAAAGGTTTTCACATGTGTTTTAATAGTCAGATAAGTTTTAAAAAATATTTAGCATTTATAAAGTGTTAAAAAAATTAAATAAACTAATACGGTTAAACCTAATTAAATCAAATAACTCAGTTTATATAAAAAATAATTATATGTATTAAATTGGATTTAATCGAAGAATATACACATAATAATTTTTTAAAAAGAAAAATTATAACATATATATTTTAATTATAAATATAATAAATTAAAATCATTTGTGTTTTTTTACCACAGAAGTAATAGTTATTATAAATATAAAACAAATCACTTGTTGTGGTTAAACTTGTTTTATATAAAAATAATAGTAATATAAAAATAAATATAATATATTTAATACAAAGTAAATCTATTGTCAAATAAACATTATAGCCTAGTGGTATTGTGCTCCTTCTTTAACAAAGAGGTCAAGGGCTCAAAACTTGCTAATGACAATTTTCTATATAAAAAAAATCCAAATTTTCAAAAAAAAAAAAAAACTAGGCAAATAAAACTAAACCGGCCGGTTTAGAAAAACCGTCCGGTTCATCGGTTTTCTCCGGTTTGCACCGGTTCACGCCGGTTTTCCACGGTCTAACTGCATATCTGATCTGATAACCTGACCGGACCGGTTGAGCACCGGTTCACCGGTCCAACTGGTTCGACCGGCCGGTCCGGTCCGGTTTTTAAAACACTGCTTTTTACTGTTAAATCTGCCTATATTTTGTTACAGAATTTGTATTCGGTTACGCCCCTCTCAGCGCATATAGAGCGTGCTATTAAGAAGCTTTGGAAGAATAATATCCCTTCCAAGGTTCATATCTTCGGATGGCGGTTGTTATTAACTAAATTACCAACTAAGGATAAGCTCTATAGCAAAGGTATTATTACTTCTAATGAAGATAGAACTTGTGCTTTGTGTCGGCAGGAATTTGAGGATATTTCTCATATTTTTCTTCATTGCAATTTCACCAACACGGTATGGCAGCAGGTGTATCGGTGGATGAATTGCGTTCCTCTCTCTTCGGTTAATATTATAGACCATTTTTTGGTCATGGGCAGTTTAATTCAAGGAAGTATCGGCAAGGATTTCCGTCATCTTATATGGCTGACTACTTCGTGGTGTATTTGGGGTTTAAGGAACAATATTATTTTCAGAGGATCCTCTCTTAATATTTCTTTTTTACTTGACAATATTAAGTATTTGTCTTGGTTTTGGTTTATAGGGAGAGGGAAGTTGACCAATGTAAATTTTGATGATTGGCGTAACAATCCGATGGGTTGTTTACGGGGGACTTTAGTGTCACATTCTACCGGTTGAATTGTAAGGATTGAGTACGCCTTGTACTCCTTATAATTCAATTATTGCTTATCAAAAAAAAAAAAAAACAGTATTTAGGTTTCTAGAACATTGGCAAAGATAGCGAATGGTACTGAATACGATCATTGGGCGGGCATTGCATTTAGTATTAGTAGTTGACTCATAATAAATTATTGACTTTTTATTCAATTTAGTTGGTAGCTCAAAAAATTTAAGTTAGGGGCTCAAGTTAGTTTAGGATTTTATAATTTTTTATATTTAAAATGTGTGAAATTAATTACTAAATTTTTTAGCAAATTTTTTAAGTTAAGATAGTCCTTTAGCAAATTTAAATCACCGTGTTACTCCTTTAGTAAATTCAGAAGAAAAAGAAATATTATCGTCATAATCTCTAACACACTCCTCTAACATATTTTAATTAAAATTAGCTACATCACTGTTTTTTATTTATTTATCTATTAATAATAATAAAATTTAAAATAAATGGAAAAATAGAATAATGTGGTTAATTTTAATTGAAGTGTGTTAGAGAATGCGACAATAACATTTCTCTCGGATAAAAACACTAACCCAATATATAAGATCTTCCATAAGAAATATTCTGAATTTGAATCTCGTTAAAGAGGATAAATGTAAATATAATTTTAAGTATATTTTGAACTTTCCGTTTTAATTGTTTTGGATCGGCGCAATATTCATCATTATAATTTTTGTACAAAAAAGAAAGGAAGATAAAAACGCTAGACACGACTACTTCCTCCATTTTATTTTAAGTGTTACAGTTGACTAAATCACTTACTTAAAGAAAAGTGTCTAAATGAAAGAGAAAGAAAATATCATTTTTTGACCCCTTCTTTTTATCAATAGTAGACATTGAGTCATTTCTATTTCTCTTTCTTTTTCTCATTTTAGAGAGGAATCTCCCTCCATTTTAATAGTTGTCATAGCAGGAGTCTGTCTTTAACTCAAGCAAAATTGTGCTTGAGTTTTGGGTCTCCAAAAAAAATTTGTCAGGAGAGAGATTTTTTTTAAGTAGCTAAATAAATATATTTATATGATGGTTTTTTTTTAAAATAGTACAATTTTTTTATTAAAAGTCTATTTTAATTATTTATTTGGAACCTCTAAAATATCGAAACCGACACTAAATCATAGTACCATAATCTGATCCAATTTTAAAAGTGGTCATAATATCATAATCCATTAAATTTGATAAATTATCCCTTTTAATTTTTTAGTGGTATTTTGATACTACGGTCCGTCGGGAAAAAAATTACTTCTTCCATAAATCTCCTCTATCCTATTTATATATCATTTACTTCTTATCACTTAAATTATACACCGAAACAATTTTGAATTTTGCTTTATTCAAGTGAATTGGACTTAACCGTATGGGTCCTAATATATAGAACCAAAAACTTTCCAATCAGGACACACATGCCATCACATCACTCTCAATTCGTTGGTGCCAAAGGGCAAAGGCCACTTGAACTCTTAGCTTTGTTCCGTAGTAATAATCTTAAAATAAATTCGATCTTATTTGATTAAACTGTACTATTTATCTATCATGTTTTGACCGTATTATTTTAATAATATATAGATTTAATTATTAGTATATAATATCTTGTTTGATTTAAGTATTTTTAAAATATCAAATTTTTATAATTTTTAATGCTAAATAATTAAAAATATTAGCTAGTGTGAATTGACGTACGTGCAGTGTTTAGACATAGTTTTATATTTAAGGACAGAGGTAATAATAGATTTTTAATCTTTTTCTCTTATAATATGAGACGGAGGGAATATATGAATTAATCATTAAAATTACACTAATTAGGAGTTATAATTCTAATTAATTAAGTGTTCATAACTGATCTACTAGTATATATTAACACAAAGGAGAGAGGGAATGGACAATGATAACTCAAGGGAGTACTCATTAGTCATTAATCAAGGTTGCAAATTAATAAAGGGGAACAAAACATGTGGGGAGATCTAAGATACCATTCATTAGTATATATTTTAGTCCAATAAAAAAGTACTATAAATATAAGTCATTTTGACCATATCACATAAATTAAGAAATATAATCATTGTTGCATGGAAAAGAGAAATTATGAGTTAATTTATAAAATTGTCATTCATTAATGGTATGGAAAAGATAAATTGTAGAAATAAAAGAAGAGAAAGTAATAAATAGTTAAGAATATAATAAGAAAATTAACATTAAATGTTGCATTGATATTGTAAAGTGACTTATATTTTGGTACAATTTTTTTTCTCAAAGTAACTTATATTTTAATACTGAGGAAATATCTTAGAAAAGATTCGTATAAGAAATCTTATGTAAGGTTTTATTTAAGTGAAAACATTTTGGTGGTCATACTACTCGTGACTTAAATTAGATTTGAATTTTGTGTAAATATTTTGGGGTGGGAAACATTCCTAAATATGTGGCATTAGAGTTATGGTGCGACTTAATTAGTAAGAGACTTTGGGTATATGGATATTGTTGGATTTAAATGTCAGTGTCTGAGTGACTAATTTCACATCAATTACATATCAATGTATTCAATATTATTAAATTTGTTGATGTTGTTGTCAATGGTAGAAACCACAAGAAAATTGAAACACAAAACAAAAACATCAAGATCAAAACCCATCTTCATTTGTTATATTAGAGAAACGTAGATGCTTGTATAGTGATTAAAGTTTCTAGATGAAAAGCATGTTTACAAAACAGAATTGTCGTGCACCTAATTTCATATATATTACTGTTATTTTGTCTCTGTCTACTAGCTTCTTTTTGGAGCTTAGATCTCTATAATCAAATAGAATATTGATGACCATATAAATAGTATTCTTGCGATACACCCAAAGAATCAAATATCGGTACTTGATGCAAAAAAATATATATACATATTCTCTTTATTATTTTCTTGATTGTGCTTCTCCTTAATTTTTATATGCACTATAATTTAAAAGTTAAAATTAAATAACATCTCATAAAAGGAAGAAGAAGTTAAAATAACAATAATGATTATTTTAAAAATGATATAGCTAGTCGGTTGATAATTTATTTTATTTTAATGAATATAACGACAAAGTTCATAATTAAAGCATTGTATAGTATGAAATAGTTATTTTTAACAGATGATTAACTATTAGCATATGTAATTATCAAAAACTATTAGCATGTGTGTGACAATGAATAGGTTATAACTGATTTAATTTACAATTTTTAATAGAATTTGTGATGTGAAAGAAATGGATAAGTATCTTATTTAAGCTATATGTGTATGGGCTTACATTATTTTAATTTGTATCATTCTCTATTATTGATCTACAAGATATAAAAAATGAACTGAATAATATAAGACATAGTAACAAAAGATAAAATTTGAAAGTATTGAAGGTTTTGTTTTGTTTTTTTACAATATTTGTTAGATAAAATATTTTTTGAACAACAATAGATAAAATAATATTTTAATATTATAAACAATTTGTACGTATGTCATGTCAGAAACTTTTTGTTAAATATTTTGCCCCTAATTTATCATGTCACAAAATCATTTTTAAATTCAAACATAATATAATTAAAATTGTTTTGTTTTGACTCTTATTTTGCAACAAATTAAACGCACTTTTAAAAAGAATTTCTCACAAAGTAATTATTGAACATGCATGCTCTAAGACTCCATATTGATAAACACTCTTCGTCAACAATAATAAACATCTCAAATTTTAAGTTGATAGTTTCTCAAAATTATAATAAAACTACTATAGTCATGCAAAAATTGTTTCGTAAAATCACCCAATTCATCATTTTTTAGCAAATCAACCGTGATATCAAACACTCATCATGAAAATATGTCTCCTTTTTAAAAAATGTTTTTAGGGACTGGTTTTGATACTTTTAGTTTTTTTTTAAGTAAAAGATAAATTGCTCTTGTTAAAATTTAAACTATGGACTTCTCCCTACGACCCTATCTAATCCATACATCACAACTCTTATCACTTAAGTTATCTTACGAAGACTGATCTTATTAGATTGTATAGATAAGGAACAAATTTCTTTGCTAGCTTCCCCAAATACGGAGGAATTTGAATTGAAGAGAATGTGCATTATTATGTTTATAACTTTGTTCCATTTTCAGAATTATCCTCAATTTTAACTTAAAATTCTAAAATAATCCTTTTCTTAAATTGTTAAAGTTATAGCTTATCTCTCTTTGTAATTCTTTTACATTGAAACCACTTTGATCTTGTTTGCTTCTCCTCCTATCGTTGTTGCATTGCTGTTTATTGGCTTGTAACGTTGTACTAGTTGCTAGTATTGCTTTTCTATTACGTGTTGTAGTAGTACTTTAACTCTTTTTTTTTTAAAGCGAAGTTTCAGTACTTTAACTCTTTGTTTTGTTGATTAAAAAAAAACTCTTTGTTTTGTCTATTTCACTATTACTATATATTATCTTATATTTTTGCTTAGTATCATGTTGCATTGTTTTTTCCGATGTATGTGCTGTGGCCTGTGTGTGATATATAACGTATTTTATAATATCTTTTTGAGTTAGATTAATCATTAAGATAAAAAAATGGGAAATTCTATGGTATAATAAATAAATCATCATGTACCAGTACTATAGAAGATTTAACCAATAAAAAACCACCTTTTGTCTACATCAGTATTTTTATATTATATTTTAAAAATTAATTATTACCACATGTCAAATATTATTCCACATGTCAAATAACCATTGGTTAATGCATGTTGTTGTACCGGTACATGATGATTTATCTATTATACCGTAGCAACACCCTAAAAAAATTGCTGCCATCAAATGATTTGTTTCGCATCAAAGATTATAATGATTATGCAGTTGCAAAATTATAAGGGTCAAATTGTAAATTAGTTATAATTTTATTTTTTATTGTCAATTTAATAGTTAGAATTTCACCTTTAAAAATAAATAAATGAACTAACTACCAATCGGACTAAGACTCACGAGACAATTTTCTTTCATTTTCTATTAATAACTATATATATTTTAATATTTTTTATAAAAGATAATATAATTACATATGTGTTGAAGATAGATGGGCAACAAGTTGCACCACTATTCATCTAAAATAATTTATTTAGACCATTTAATATTCAATTTGAACAATTTATTTTTGAAGATATAGGGTGCGTTTGTTTGAGCTTTAAAAAAAATAGATTTTTCTTTGTATTTTTTAAAATAGATTTTATGGAATCGTTTTTTAAAATATTACAAGTTTTTTTATATTCATTTTTTTTAAATTGAAACGTTAATTTTGACATCATATAACATAAACACACATTATTGAAGATCAAAACATAGTCAAAATCTCAATTTTTTCAAAAAGTTGTATCTAAAATATTAAGTTTAAGTGATTTTTTGAAATTTTGATATATAAATTTTTTTTTGATAAAATGATGAAGTATCTAAAATATCATCATTTTAAGAATAAATATTCAAACCAAATTTTCATTTAAAACTTTTATAAAAAAATTTTTATAAATTTTTTTTACACAAAGTTATATAACACAAAAAAATCAAATTTTTTTTAAAGCTAAAACAAACGCACCCATAATTGAAATGAACATTAGATTAGATTAGATTATTTAAGTATGTAGCAAACAAATAAAGTTGAAACGAACATTAGATTGGTGTCAAATGCATAATAAAAGTCGTTGCATCCTTTTCAATAATTTAAGGCTTTAATTAGCTTATTTGTCACTTTCAACATGTCCAGCTTCTCAATCAAAAACTCTTCTAGAAAGCTTATAATCAAAAACCCTTCTAGAAGCACTTATTGTTATAGTTATCTCTTTTTTCACTCACAATTTGTCCCACCCCAATGCAATCACCATAATACATACATACCCATGTGCACCACTCTTTCTTTTTCTTATCCTCTATATAATCTCATTCCTCAAACTCTTCACCCCACAACACAACACAACACAACACAACACACTTCACTTAAATCCTCTCCTTAAAATTCTCTATCAAAAACATACTAAAATACCACAATTACCCCTTTTCTTTCTATCAATCAAGCTTCAATCTTTTTTCTAAAAATCTCATCTTTCTTCATTTCTAGTTAATGGGTATTTGTTAACTCATCATTTCATCTTCGTTTTCACTCAGAAATTTCCTTTAATTTCATTTCTAAAGTTTTTGCATTATGGAGCTTATTTCGGGTCTACCCGAAGATTTGGCCCGAGACTGTTTAATTCGGGTTTCATACCAACAGTTTCCGACGGTGGCGTCGGTTTGTAAAGGATGGAAGACGGAGATACTTACGCCGGAGTATCACCGTCAACGGAGGAGAACAGGACAAACTCAAAAAATTCTAGTGATGGTTCAAGCACGGGTTGAACCGGAAAAAACAGAAGCCGGTTCGACAAAAGGATTAACGAACCCGGTTTATCGGTTGAGTGTGTTTGAACCGGAAACCGGTTTATGGAGTGAGTTACCAGCTCCACCCGGTTATGGTTCAGGTTTACCGGTGATGTGTCAGTTAGCATGTGTTGGTTATGAACTTGTTGTGTTGGGTGGTTTGGATCCATATACATGGAAAGCATCGAATTCTGTGTTTGTTTATAATTTCCTGTCCGCTGAATGGCGCGGTGGGACCCACATGCCAGGTGGACCTCGTTCATTTTTCGCTTGCTCGTCAGATGATCGCCAGACAATTTTTGTAGCTGGCGGTCATGATGACGAGAAGAATGCATTGAGGTCCGCGTTGGCATATGATGTGGTAGAGGATAAATGGGTTGAGTTGCCGGAGATGTCATCGGAGCGCGATGAATGTAAGGTGGTGTTCCGCCGTGGGAGGTTTGTTGTCGTTGGGGGTTACACGACAGAGAATCAAGGAAGATTTGAGAGAAGTGCCGAAGCGTTTGATTTTATGACTTGGAAGTGGGGTCAAGTTGAGGAAGAATATTTAGATTGTGCCACGTGTCCTATGACGTTGGTGGATGGTGGTGATGATAATGAGAGTGTTTATATGTGTCGCGGCGGTGATTTAGTTGCGATGAGGGGTCACACGTGGCAGAAGATTAGTAAGGTTCCGGATGAGATTCGCAACGTGGCGTATGTTGGAGCGTTCGATGGTGTTGTGGTTGTGATTGGATCAAGTGGATATGGTGAAGTGCATATGGGTTATGTTTTTGATGAAAGAAGGAATAATTGGAGAGAATTGGATTGTCCAGATGGGTTTAAGGGACATGTCCAAACTGGTTGTGTTTTAGAAATTTAGGAGTATGCCTTATTTTTTTTTTTGAAATTTTGAATATTGTACTATCCATATGATATTTTGGACCCTTTGGAGTAGTGTAAGTGCAAGTTGAACTATGTTTTTTACTTTCTAAAAGCCAAAACAAAACAATGGCTTATGGATAGGACGATCCAAACACATAGTTTCAAGAACTTTGATCCAATCTTTTTTAAAATCGGATACGATTTAACAGATTGAATTGTGAATCCGTGTATGAATGATTTTGATGTCGTCTCTGTTTGAGCGATTTAAAGCAGTTGAATTTGCAATTTGAAAGTCTTATCAATTTAATGTCCGATTTTGTTTAGAAAACATTGCTTTCAAGTTGTTTTTTAAACTCCTTCTTTTGCTCATATTTAGAATGTTCTATCTAGTAACGGTTTTTAGTTATTAGTATTGGGCTTTGACATTTTATTTTCATGAAATTAAAATGGTAACTTGATATAGAATATACATAGTTGAACTATGTACGTTTAATTTGTAAATTAAAATAATCTTAATGTACAAGTTTTGTTGTGCTTTTGTGGCATGAAATTGTGTATTAATTTATTGGTGTCGTAACTTACATGGACTCTTTCATTAGACGCAATCCTTGTTAACGTATTACAAGGCATGCTTTTTGTTGGCTTTACTATTCTAATCTAATTCCGTTACATTATGTTGTTTTGATATGGTTTACTTGTTTTAATTATCTTATTCTTAATAAAACGATTAGATAATGACAGACACATTCTATACAAAAGTCAGATATTTTTTTTAATGAACAAAGTTTAATAGTTTGTGTCAATTCAATTTTATGTTTTATTTATGCCGTGTTGATCCAGGATATCAAGGAGTTGCTCTCTCAAACCAATGGTACTCTCCATCACACACTAAGAGAAGAGAATCAATGTGTAGATTTTTGTGCTAAACTTGGAGCATCATCAGATGCCGACCTCGTGACTCACACATCTCCTTCAGAAGGCCTTCGTGAACCACTTAGGAATGACGCAATGAGAACTTTCTTCCCTCGTGCTTAGTTTTTTTTTTTAATTTTTCCTTTTTTCTTTTATTAGCTTCTATACCAAAAACATTCAATTTATGTTTGATTTACTACAGAATCAAGTGTTCATTATATTAACATAAATAATCTAACATAAACATTGGAAGATGAAGAAGAGAAGAACCCATGGAGGCTAGGGTTTCATAAACATAATAAGCAAAGCTTGAATGCATAGTCTTACAATAAGAATATATACTAGACAATAGAAAAGCCTAAAATACCCTTACTATTAAATAATAACTATACTATCTAACACATTAATGTTAAATATTAATAAAAAAAAGATATATCCAAATCTCATATAAAAAATTTATGTTAATTTTTTAGGAGAGATAAATATAGTTGCTCATAACATTGTAAAGGTTGCCATATGTCTCTTCTCAACTTTACTTTGATATTATATTGATTCCTAATTTTTAATGAATTGAATTGGTTTTCTCTTTAGAAGAACGTCAATAATTTCCAAATTATCTTTACAAAATATTATATTAATTTACTAAAAAATTGTGTGGCAAACGTTATTGTAATTATTGATTATTTCAAATAAAAACTTGTTTTGTATATTTGGTTAAATTAAATTAAATTATTTTAGAAAGTCGTTTGGTTCGTCTTCTTCTCAATTTTTTTCCTAATGTGAAGAAATTGAAAATTCACAATTCAAATGTGATGAAATTGAAAATTTCATATTTGAATTTAGTCATATGCAAATCAATATTTATTTTAGTGTTCCAATTTTACACTCAATTGAACTGCACATACAATGCCATTTTTCTAACTTATTTCCATTTTTGGGTAAACATACATTTGCACGTTTATTCCTTTTATTATTTGTTAGTTGATTTTGTTTGTTCGCCACTTAAAATCATTCATTCAAATCCGTTTCTCCACCCAGTTGATGACATAGCCAAAACAAGCAATGAAATAAGTTTCTTGTTTTATTTTCAACACTAGACTTATGGGGCAACTATTAACATGAACTAACACAAATATGGTCCATGGTACACCATAGTTTTTAGCCGTAAGATTAATCAACACCTCGCAATTACACGGTTCATGATTGTGTAAATAGGCAAAGTTTATCGTGCACAAGTGAATCATATCTTTCACTTTGCACAAGTTCCTTTTGACTATTAGATTAATAAGTTTCACCGTTAAATTTTACCATCAATTTGAATCATTAACCACATATAATAGACTAAGATGAATTGCAGTAACACAATTTTGTCACCGAAGAGGATCATTGTAACATCATTATTAGGGCGACTATGTCAATTTCTTCATGCTTCCATCATCCCAAGAAATTTGACCCTTGATCATCCTTTAGCTCCTCCCTACATCATTTATTGGTTGGTGATATATCAAAGTATATTAGCCTATATATGAATTGATAAGCTCTAAAGATATAGGACCTTACTTAATATCTTAGTCCATTAAACAAGAACAAAAAAATAAAGAATGGGGAAGCCTAGCTAAGCTACCATGACTTGAAGCCATTGTTATCACGAAAATATTGAGCACCTAAAGACTCATAATAAAAGAAAAACAGAGAAATAAAAGAGAGTTCTATCTAGACTTGGCCTTTTTAGAAGTGTATAAATCAAACTATCACATGCTTATAGACAAGGCAATGAACACCCCACCCATAAATCTGCTCCCATGGTCCATATCTTGACTTTTGTAACATTTACTACTCTATTATTTGGTGTGTATATTTGATTCTATCATTATATGAATTCATTGTGAGTAAATAGGTTCTGTAAAGTTGTTTATGGTTAGTGAAAAATTAAATCATTCTATAGAAAAATTATTTTCAACATAAAGAAAATCAAAGAATTAAGTGTTTATAAACAAATAAACCTAGTGCTCTCAAATTCGATTTCCAACCACATCAAAAAAGTGTTTGGCCGGCCGCAATC
Organism: Trifolium dubium; assembly: GCA_951804385.1. NCBI lineage: Eukaryota > Viridiplantae > Streptophyta > Magnoliopsida > Fabales > Fabaceae > Trifolium > Trifolium dubium. Next base: position 32,878,232 of record OX638075.1, on the reverse strand, counting down.
ACGCATTGAGCTCACAATTAGGCCTTGACCGAAAGCTTTAATTAGATACACTCACATGTTTAATTGATTTAGCGTTTCTTATAATATTCTTGCATCACAAGTCACAACATCGTATTTACCGTGATCTTAAAAAGCAAGGAAAGCTAACTTCTATTCAATAGCACGATGCCACCACGGAAACAAAATTTAGGCTAAATCTTGATTTAAAAACCCCTACAATTTTCAAGTAATTACAAGAACCCCTACAAAAGAGTAATTACAAGTGAGAAGCAATTATTTCCTTCTCATGCACCTAACAAGAACCCCTACAAATTTACTATACATGTATTGCTTCAAGTACATCCTTTGAACCTTCTTTCTTCCATTCATTCCCATTTTCTCTCTTGCAAATCGGTTTTCAAGTAAAAACTTAAGATTTTGTGCAAGGACATTATTCCCTTTACGTCCAATAGGATGATGAAGACCACTCACATTATGTTCCACAATTTCCTTTGTTCCTCCAGCATCTGTTCCTAACACCTAATCCAAAAGATTGAATAGAATAAAAATGTTAATATTTGTTTTTACCATTCAATAAACTCTTCACACATTAACATTAATTAATAAATAAGGAAATATATTAACACAAATGTCATACCGGAAGACCAAATGCCATTGCTTCTATTGTCACACGTCCAAAGGTTTCTCCTAATCCCTGTTCATTCATCATTTTGCAAAGTAATAAATAATCTAATTAGTTTTTCAAAAAGCACTTATCATACAAGAACTTATATATAAGGTATTCCCTTTGTTCCTATACACATGTAACTAAGCCTATTTTGGTCAAAACAAAACATAACTTTGATTAATAAGTAAATTTCAATTATACACTTATCTCTCATTGGTCAACTCAGTACTCACTCATTTAAAAACATAAGTGTATAATCGACAAAATCGTATTTTTTTACCTTATAATTTATAAACGATAGATAAATAAAAATAATTTTTTCATAAAAAATCGATGAGTAAAAAGGAATGAAGACAAAACTTTATAAGCCTATTGATATAATTATACAATTAATTATGTACCTACATAATATAAGATAGGAATGAAACAAATTATCCTTCTTAATAAACAATTTAAGCAAGATTTACCTGAGAGTTTATGACATAAACATCAGCAGCAGAGTAAAGTGAGGCAACATTTGTTGTAGATGGAGTCCACAAAACAGACTTTGACAAGTTTGAATGTTGTGACAAAAAACTTAGAATACTTTTAACATATTCCACTTTGTTACTCTTTGATCCAACAGAACCAATCAGAATTTTCAAAGATTGTTTCATTTTTCCATTGTTACTGTCAGCATAAAAAAAAAGGTATACATCATTAGTACAATGAAGGAGTTTTCAATACTCGAAATCGTAGGGATGTATTAACCTAGTCCCTGCGAGGGACTAGTTTGATACATTAGTTCATATAGTTTCGAATACCAATTTGAGTATTTTATGTTAGATTCATTTTACCTGTTATGCTTCAACATTGGCAATAATTTTCTGATATGATGTTTTCTAGCCAGAGTAGAAATATCTTCATCGAATTTCGATGAACTTTGCATTTTCTTATCATCTTGAAATGATTCATTTTCTACTATTGAGTTTGCTGATTCAAGAAACAATAACTGACCCTTTCCAGGATTGATGCTACTTAGAGATATCACAAGCATATCATTATCATTCAAGCCTAATTCTCTTCGGACTGCTTCGCGCAAAAGTTTCCTCTTCTCATCGATTTTCTTGGAAGCGCTTGAGGAATGAATTCCGGCTGCAAAAGCAAGCTCGTCATTAACAGACAATGGAACAATTGCAGGCTGGAATCTAAGCTTTATGCTTTCTACTTCACACCATTTTTGCCATTTCTTAGATTGTGATTCGGAAAGGAAAACCAACATCTTCACTTTGTTCAAGACGTTTTTTGATCGATCGAAGTACTCTCTTCGGTTTTCCATAATCCACCATACAACTTGATTTGCAGCAGCAGGAAAATATTCAATATATTGTTCTGTAAACATACAAGAAAATGATTATAAACTTTTACATGTGACATGTTGAACATCAAAGAAACACATGTAAAATCTTAATAGCTTATATACCATTTTATGATTATATTAAGTGCTTATAACATAAACCGCTTATCATACAAGTGCTTATATAAGCAACTTTTATAACAAGATGAAATAAAGTTAAATTATTTTCATACAACCTAAAACAGCTTACAAACATGTCAAAAGTTGTTTCCATAAGTTATAGTTATCAGAAACAGTCTATCAAGTACTTATGCTAGTGGATAAACTATAATAAGTCAATCTAAACAGACCTTAAGCCTTTGACATTGTTGCACATGCATTCATATGCCACATAATTGTTCTATTTCAAGTTTTTAATCTTTTTATTGAACCTATAATTTTTATTAAAGAGTGACAACTAACTAACATAACCACTTGATCAAAAACTAGAAATTAATGTCATCTTGTTTATTTATATAGTTTAAAAATCATATTCCAGAAAATTAATTAAATAAATACTCAACATTCCAACACTAAAAAAAACACAAAACAATAAACAAAGAAACTTTATGAATCTATTCATACCAATCCATGAAGAACAAACAGCTGATCCAGCAACGACAAGATCAGCTTTCATTGCAGCCTTGAAGCTATGATAAACTTTATCATCAATCACTTTAATCTGTCTCCTAATAAGCTCTTGCATTAAACCACCTTTTTTGCTAAGAATAACAGCTGAAACACTTGCTCCACAACTCATCAATTCAGTTGCCAATTCCATCATTGAAAGTGGTGCACCAGTCATAGAAAGCTCATGAAATATCAACACAAACCTCTTTGACAAAACAACTTTTGCAAAATCACTTTTCTTGTCACACTTTTCATTATTAATACTCAACTTCAAAATTTTGTGTTCTAATGAACCAAATGGACCAACAAGAGGAATTTCTAAGTCCTTTTCATCTATAGTACCAATATTGGTCTCAACTTTCAACTTTCTTTTGTGTTTACTTCTCAAAGATCTTCTATTATTACTTTTCTTTAAGCTATTTTCACCATTTTCTACTTTCTTGGCCAATACAACACCCAAATGATTATTCACACCAACTTTTTCATTATCAACAAATAAAGAACTTTCTTTGACAACTAAATCTTTATGATTTTTAAGATGAAAATCAAACCCTTTAAGTTCTTGTTCTTTTTCATAATTTTCCCACTTAGATTGAACAAAGAAACCAAGATAAGCCCAAAGGGTAATCAAAATCAGCCACAAAACTAACCGGTTGCTTCCAATCCAAGAAAACTGTGCATTACTATTATCTTTGCTTTCTCTTCGTCGAAATGACGGTGAATGTTGCTGTGGAATTGATCTTGATGATGAAGATTGAAGTTGAAGTTCTCCTCTATTGTTGTTGCATTCCTCCATTTAAAGTTTCTTTAACTATGTGTCACAGAATCAGAAATTCTTTTATCCTTTTTGAGAGATAGAATAGAAAAGAATGATAGTAAAGAAAAGCTATGTTACAAATATTTTTGATGCTATCTTTTATAATGGACCCTTTTGCAAGCTATGTATAGAGATGTGAATGTTTTCTATGATTTTTGTTCACTATGAATGAAAAACATAAGTGGTATAAAAGAGAAAGGTGTTATATGAGTATGATAGAAAAGGTGCACGTGTTAGTTTGGTTGGTCAACTAAAATAATTTGTTATGATTTTAGGTATACAAAAGAAATATTAAAAGATTCAAGAATTGCAACGACTTTGGTATTTGTTGAAATGTACCATCATATATGATTGGTACATGGCATGAAATTGATAGTTTCTCTCTGGGTTCTTTTCTTTTCTGGTTAAGATTGTTTTATAATTGACTCATCTTGTTATTTTTTGGTTGTGTAATTGGTCCAACTCATGTTCATACAGGAACACAGTAATTTTAATTTATTACTCCCTCCATCCTCTTTTTCAAAATAAGTGTCGTTTGAATCACATGTGCACTATTCATATAACATATTTTAACCGTATATTTTAATTAATATATAAAAATAAATATTAGCATATATGATGTTTCATTTGTCTCGATAAATTTTTTCAAAATATAAAATTTAATTTTTTTTTATAATACATAATTAAAGTTATTTGTTATCAAAGATATGCATTGACAAACGGAGGGAGAAATTGATTACAATTTTAAACAATAAATGTTTGTTTACAAAGATATTTAGATTTGCTAATTTTTATAATAAAATAGTATGTTAAGATCAAAATGTTTATATTAATTGGTGTATTTGGTGCGAGACTGGAAGCTCACAAACTTCTCCATCATGAAAAACTTCACACTGATCCATGACTTAATTAGAGAGATTCAAAAAGTATCAATTTCAAAAGTGGATTTCTAGAAGTTACAATGAAGTGCAGCAACATATCTACATAGTTCGATTTATGATCAGCAACTGAGATCACTTTACATTATAAAACTGTTTAAAATCAAGACATTCAAAATATAAATCAACATCCGAGACTAATACATGTAAACTATATGATAAAATAGCCTTCGAAAACAAAATTGAAATGAACCGTATCCAATAATATTTTTTCTCACAAGCACAAAAAAATTTAGAATATCATAAGCACAATTATTTAGATGGCACAATACCAAACAAACTATAATCTATCAAATATATGTGAAAATTTGTGAAAACAAGACAATTCAGTTCAGAACAATAGAAATTGAAAAGAAAAAACAATGCGTTGATTAAAATGTCACCAAAGCTTTTAGTCATAAAGAAAAGCTTATAAAGTCTTATTATCAAAGCACAAGGTCAAACCAAATAGAACAAAGGAAACCATTTACATGAGAAAATTTGTATCTCCATGATGCAATCAGCTGCTTCACAATCATTATGATTACTTTTTTTCTATATTCATAGTTCACGAGAAGCCTGATTAGTTTCTTACAAGCTTCATTAGAAAAACCAAACAAGCAAGAAAAACCTGAAAAGAGGCAAGAAATCGTCTGTTACTTCTAAAGATCAATTCATAAGGGTACCAAGTAACAATTTATCTCTATTCAAGAAATGCCAGGCTATGAAGCACAAACACACGTATTATTGTTGTTGACAGGTCAATGTCCATGTTGTGTCCGGTGTTCGTGTCTATATATGTGTGCTTCATAGATGTCAGGAATAGACCATGGAACATACTTCAAGTTTTCAATCAATAACAGAGTGTTTTGGAAAAAAAAAAATCTAGGACATACAAGAACACCAGACACGACACATAGACACTGGTAATAATTATAAGAAAAAACAAGTGATTGTATGCAATCATAACTGTCACTGATGTGGTGGACACTTGAACAATGAACATACATCTGATCTCAAGTGTCAGTATTCTACGTAATTAAAAGTGTATGCTATGCTACTGATAGCCTCTATTATCATAATCATTCTTACCGCGTAATTAAACAAGCAACTCCCACCCATCAAACTGCAGTAACTTCATGAATAGGGAACAGCATGAGCAGGTGTTATATAACTGCAAGGGCGAAATTAGGGAAAGGAAAAAAAGAGTCAGATGTATGAGTCCAAGCAAAATCATCATATATTTTTGATCAAAAGTTGAGGACTCCTCTCAATTAGACAATTATTACAAAGTATTCACAAGAATATAAGTTTTTCAGTAGCTACCTAGATAATCTTGAAATTTATTGCAGCCCAAAGTGCTCCAGATCAAAAGCTGGAGAACAAAGGGCCTAGAGTAAGGCCTGCGTAACAAAAATTACCAAAATTCAGAAAATTGCAACATTATAAACAAAAATAACATTAGTTATTAGTTTGGAAATGACAAACCTTTATCTGCTTATTTCAAACAAGCTGCATCCTATATTAAACTTCACTGACCAAAATTCATCTCTGAATATCTGCATACAGAACATAACCAACATTTATTGAAATGAATTATCTAATACATAATAGTAATTAAACTAAACTATCAAATGAAGGTTTTACAAGAACTTGCCTGCGAGGTTTATTCTGTCGTTGTCCATACTCGTCGTTTACCAGATCTAGAGACAAATAAATCACAAATCACAATAATGTAAAAAGAGGCAAATGTTGAAACTATTGAAGGAAGGGAATGAAATATATTTACCAGATTTTTGTGGTGGCTTCACTTCATTATTATTAGCTTTATTCACATTATTTTCCTTGCTACAAAGGTTAAAAAAAAGAAAACGAAGAAAGAAATCAAGAAACTAGCAAAAAGCTACTGCAATATTGAAAATAAAGCGGAAATAAATCATATATTTATGCTTTAAAAACTAGACAAACCTTGAAGTATCCATTGCAGAGGTCTGTCCTGGTTGTCGACCATAAGCACCGTCAACAGCAAGGTATGGCGAACAGTATTGTGCCCCTAAAGCTCCCGCAGCACCAGCCAATACTGGTAGCCTAAACACAGACGAGGAAATTACTAAGTTTGGACAAATGAAAGTACGAAACTATAGGAAATTTAAGATTTCTTTATTATAAATAAAAGAATAAATCATAAATCATAAGATATATCTGTACCATGTCATTTCTGATTTTCCTAACCCAAGTTGAGGATTAGCAACATATCCAGGGAATGCCATGCCAACAGCAGGAACTCCCATACCACCAGGATGCTGGCCCCCAAATTGCATGACTGAATCCAAGCAAAACCAAATTAAAAATAGGAATATTAATTGCAAGTGTAAACAAATAAAATAGGTTAATAGTCTGGTTCTGCAAGAACTACAAACACAAAGAAACCCATATTAATATAAATCAGAGTCTATGGACTAAAGAAGACAAAAGGTTTGATCACCCTAACCCTTACGTGCAAATAACCTAACCCTTACATGTGTGATATGTGACACTATATCCAAACCTGAACCTATTATTCATGCTTACGTAAACTTAAACATAGTCTTCCATAATGCATTTGCAAACATTATGTAAACAGGATCAGCCGTTGTAATAAGTAAACAGGATCAAAAAATTTCATAAATTTTGCAAAATAGATACAAACCTGGCAAGAAGGCAGGGAAGTTAGGATCTCCTTGACTGATGCCCATGTTTCCAGAAGCCCCCATTACCTGTGCCCCACCATAAACAAAAGGTCCCCTTCCAGCACCCTGGGGACCTCCTCTTCCCTTCCCAACCAATGCTCCTTTGGCTTTACCTGATTCTGAGGTCACATCTATTTCTCCAGAATCAAGTGAATTAATTGAAGCAGATCTTTTTGGAGGAGATGAGGACTGAGATCCACTACCAGCTCGATGGCTTGTCTGTGGGGCAGTAGCTTGTACAGACGTTGAAGTCCGTCCCGGCAAAGAATTTCTCTGAATAGCCTGCAGTTGCATTGGAGCAACTTTATTTGCTTGATTATGTGGGGGAGCATGTGGATAATTCATCTGTAGTGGGATTGGTGCACCTCTCCCAGGCCCAGCAGGTCGGGGAAAAGGAGACTGAGAAGCATGCCCAGATGGTGTCAAATGAACATTGTTCAAAGGCTTTCCAACAGATGGACCAACAGATTCATCAATATATAGTTTATCCATGCTGATGGAATCAACAACATTCTTTCCCCGGTGAATTGGATTGTTTTGTTGAACCGGAAAACCCTGATTCATAACAGGGCGAATGTTCCTGCTGGTGCTGCCAATTTGTAAGTCCTGTTTTTGTAGCAGATTAATTTCTTTGTTGGAAGAGCCTGATGGGTAAAATGGCGGAGAAGCATAGTTCAAATTCGAAGAAATCGAATTTTTCTTAGCAGGTGCGGGGCCAGGCTCTGCATTGGATGCTGGCTTGGAAACTCTCTCTGAACTAACATGTGATGTTTTCTCCTGAGATTTCCCAGACCTTTGAAAAGAAAAGAAAACTTATCAGAAATCATCTAGGCATGTTACCAGAAAATTCTGTAAAATGCATCTTGTACTTACTGTTTATTTTGCACCTGAGGAGCCGGACCATTCCTTCTGTTAGTAGGTTCATACCTTCGTGGCCCTCTCCCTTTCACAACAACCTTAGGCACCTGATTTTGATTGTTACCATCATTATATTCTCTATTGTTAAATTCTCTGTTGTTATGTTCTCTATTGTTATATTCTCTGTCATTATATTCTCTCCTGTTTCCTCGAACATGTCCTCCACGATCAGTGCCACGAGTTCTACCTCGCCCTCGAAAATTACCTCTAGAAGGTCTCCTCCTCTAAATTTCATACACAAAGCATTAGAATAGAATCTTAAAAAAATTTACAATTCAACTAAATGGAATGTGTGACCACAAAACACTTCCTAGATCATTACCTCATCAAAGCGCCTATCCTGCACTGTAATTTCCTCAAATTTATCATGTCCCCATTTCTTGTCATCTTTGGACTCCCACAATCTCCTTCCACCACGCATCCTCCTTTCAATGGTTGGAGAGTAAAATTTATTAGTTAAAACAAAAACCTATGAAGCTAAGACAAACACGACACTGAGTAATCACACATGTCAATGGTATGAAACACGGATACTAACAAGGAGTGTCTGTGCTTCATAGTGTCAATGTCACGTTGAACATTGGACACACCTTCACCTTCGATCTAATATGTTCATACTACATAGACAAAATAACAGAATCTATGACCAAGTCTAAAACTAAGCTACAATATTCCAAGTCAAATTAACACGAAAAGCACAATAACATAAACAGATTCACTAAGGTATATAAATATTTATTGGAAAACATACGATACCTTTGGCGGGCATTAGAATTGTCCCTGAAACGATCATCATGCATATAAAAGGCACCAGCAGTGGGCACAGCAAATGGTTCATTCTCCTTTTTCTCCTCGGGATTGACCTCAGCAGAATCTTCTTCCAAAGAGGGCATAACATAATCATCACCAGATTCCTTAACAACAATTACTGAATTATCAAGCCTTCCAAAAATTACTGAATCATCAACTTTCTCCACACAAACTTCTTCATACTCTTCTTCTTCTTCATCATCATCAACTTCCTCATACTCTTCTTCGCCATCATCATCGTCGTAATCAGCAACACCACCTTCACCATCTGAATCATCAGAACGAACCCTAACACGAAGATCTTCACTCTTAACTGAATCATCATCATCTCTATCACCTTCTCCTTCTCTTTCTTCTTCTTCATCATCACTAGCCTCACGTCTCCGCATTGTTAAAAGCGATCTATTTGCCTCTTCAGGATCACTCTCATAATCAACATCTTCTTCAACAGAATTACCCATTATCAAAAACCCCACAAAAAACCTAGAATTCAAACAATTAAAACCCCAAAAAAAATTAACCAACAAATTCTAAAACCCAAAAGCGATAAAAGGAAAAAAACCAAACTTTATGATAAACCGAAGAAATAATCGACGGAAAAAAGAAAAAGCCCTTTGAATATCGAAAATTGAATATGCAAAGTTTGGTGATTGAATCGATTGAAAAAGGAGGAAAAAGAGGGTTAAAAAAATGAGAGAGATAGTGAACGATGAAAAGGGAGAGAGAATTCGAAACCCTAAAATAGAGAAATTGAAGAGAGGGGATTGTGGGGGGATTGGGATCTGAAACCCTAGATTTGATTGTTTGGAGATTTTAGGGAGAAGTTGTTAAGTTGAAATAGAAGATTGCATATAAAGTAATTATCTGAATTGTTAGGGGTAATTTGGGTAATATAAGGTTGATTTGGATTTGGGATCTCGTGATTCGTCACGTGATATAGAATCACACGAAAAATAGCACCGCATCTGTTGAATGACTTGAATCACAAGGTTATATATATATATATATATATATTTTTTTTTTTTTATACTATGATATTTATTATTTATTTATATTAAAAAAAAGTATATTTATTTATTTGAATGAATTTAATTGATAATATAGAATAAATTATACTGTCAATCAATCATATTTCTTACATTATTAATAATTAAATGTATTTACATTAATAAAAAAAAATGTATTTTCGAACTACACAAAATTTACATTTTTTTAAAAGTGTGCATCCTAAGGGTTGAAGTGAAATAGAGAAAAGAGAAGTTGGTGAGAGAGAAATTGAAGAGAGAAGTTCAATTTCTATTAATTGATTTGATGACAAATAGAGAAGAGAAAATAAAAGAAGCACGTGTCCAACTACTTTTTAAAGTCTTCCTTAGTATGAGAAGAAAATGAGGAAGAGAAACCAATTTTTACTCAATTCTATTTTTCCCTTCATTTTCTTGGCTTATTGTTGTTTCACTTGTTATTCTTTTTCTTTCGTAGACAAGGTTATTTCATAGAATTTCATAGAACTATTCTATTTCTCTCTTCTTTATTTCTCTTCTTTTTCTCTTATATCAAACAATAGTTTAAATCTACTCTATTTCTCATTTATTTCTCTCTTCTACTCTCTCTTACCTATTTCTCTCTTCATAAATAAATTCTTCTTAGAACCAAATATAGGCTAAATGATATATGAGCTCCCTAAAAAACAGTGTTTGTTCTTGAATCATTTGAAATGTGGATAATATATTGGGATATTTTACCAAAATATGAGCTTGATATTTCAAAACTATTCAATACTGTCAATATTGAATATCATACTGAAAATTCAATAGAACAATATTTTGTTTCTTAAACAAATATCTAAGATAACTCATTAACATTTTATATTTTTTTTAAATTAAAACTACGATTTGCTTAGTGTGCATTATAGCATCATCAGTGTGGCTCTGGCAAACCATCTCAGGAATTGGTTCATCCAAAGAACTTACCTCATATTAATGTCAGAAATTTAAACACTATAATTTTCATGATCGAATACTTTGTATTATATAGATCCAACCTTAATCCATGACATTAAAACACTCTACCACCTGCAAATTTGACTCAAATTAAAGTACAACATGTCTCAGATATGATTAACTCCGTGATACAAAGACGCAATGACAACAAAACAACGGCTAATTAAGGAGACTGACTTTGTGAGAAAATTGGTATAATGTGGGTGTGGGTGTAGGTCTGTGGGATATATAGCTCAAACATCAGAAGCCTTGGGAGAATTTTCTGGTGTCTTCACAATTGTAGATGCCTCGCCCTTATATGCTGTGATAGCGGCCTTAAAATCTTCGACTATGGATCCATCCTTGAACTTCAATGCAAATGTTGAAAGACTGGATTTTCCTTCAGTTGCACAAGCAAAGGTAACACCCTTCTTCTCCATATTTGCGAGCTTCATTTCAGGGTAAAGACGTGCATTTAAAATCAATCTGTAATTACCCTTAGACCTCATAAGAACTCTGGCCTTCTTTTCTGTTCCACTAGTTACATTCACCTTCACCTCTCCCTTTCCGCGTTCCTTCCAACCTCCATCAGAAAATTCAAACAACACTGAATCTGCATGAAAAACGACTTCTTCATTTTCTTCACCGGTTTCAACGACGACTTGCTGCAGTGCTTCAGTCTTGGAAATAGCAGATGATCCGGACGTCCCCAAACCAGAATTTCCAGTGTTGGATAAACCAAGACCCAAAGGCTGGTCAGTTTTCAATCCAAAAATAGAACCGGACCCACTTCCTAAAGTAGACCCATCATTTGTTGAAGTCCCGAAGGAAAACAAGGAAGAAGAAAATCCAGTTCCAGCAAGACCTGTGAAGGCATTTTGACTACTCGAAAGCTGTTGAAATGATTTGAAAGGGCCACCTTCAGCAGTAGGCTCATCACTTACTTTGTTATCTTCCTTATCCTTGCTTTCATTTTTTCCATTTTCATCGTTGTTCGCGGTAATTTTTTCTGCTGTAGATGGTTCTTTGTTGATCTCACTGGCACTCTCCTTATCAGCAGCTTCCTTCTTATCCTCATTTTCAATATGATTTCCATCCTTACTCTGTTCATTATCTACCTTTGAGTTGTCACTGTCACCCTCCTTCTCTGCAAGCTTCTCACCTGCATCATCATTTGAAGTAGCTTTGTTTTCCACCTCAAGAGCTTTGCTCTCTGGCTGCTTAGTTTCTTCATCTTTAGCTTTCTCTGGTTGTGTTTCAGCAGTAGCTTCAACAGGCTTGGCACTAGATTCAGTAGGAGGAGCCAAGCGTATCCCAGCAAAAGGGTTTGAAGAAGGAGCAGAATTAGTCTGTTGGCGACGTGCTACTTTGATTATTCTTCTGGTTGCCAGAACCTCATCACTAGCTTTCTTGAAAGTTCCAGCTTCAAGGTCAGCGTCATCCTCCTCGTCGTCAATAGGAGTGTCTCGGGTAAGCTCCCGTCCAGCAGCCCTTTTCTTTGAAGCCTGTGAGGCATTCTCAGCATCCGCCATTACAGAAAGAATTCCTATTTTCCCAAGTTTCAATACAACAAGAATCAAAGTCAGAAAGTAGTAGTATGCATTAGACATAAGAACAAACTAAGCTATATGGATGGCAGTAACAGTGTGTGTATCCAGAAGTAACACAAACATACTAAAAAAGCCTAACACATGCTAAAAATCAGCTCAGAAATCCCATTATGATAATATTGAAAAGGAAACCATAAAACCCGACATTAGAATTTGTCAGCACGATGTAAATATAAAATAACAATTACGATTTACAACCAATAACCCAACTTAATTGGATGACAAATCACTTGAAAGTTCTTCGTCGAAAAAAAAATCACTTAAAAGTTCAACTACTATAACAATCTGATAAAAACCAATATAATAAATCACAGAATTTTCTAAATTCAAACATATCAACCCAGCATTCTCCTTCACAGAAAGAGCTTCTATATACCAAGTTTCATTACAACAAGAATTGCAGTAAAAAAGTAAGGTATTCATTTCATTCAATGTAAAAGCTCACTAATCTATATGGATAATGATGTCATATGTGTGAATTCATTTCAGAATTAAGTATATATCGCATGAGCGTGTATATATCATATACGAATACAAAAGTTACATACACATACTAAAAATCAACTCACAAATCCCATTAAGTATGGTATTCATTTCATTCAATGTAAGCATGAGCGTGAGCGCGTGTATATATCATATATATATGCATATATAAGTTACATATACATGCTAAAAATCAAGTCACAAATCCCATTAATATGACATTGACAATGAAACGCTTAAAACTAGTGATGATATTTGAAAGTAAAATATTCGAATATCGTATAAATATACACAGTTTTGAACAACAATTTTGTGCCCTAATAACACTTCTACTAAAACAAACAAATCAATCACAAACAGAATTAACTAAAAGCAAGCAAAATCAAAACCTAAAATCAATCCTAAAAAATAAATAAAAAACCTAAAATTAAAAATCACAACAAAAAATCAGAATTGTTTGTTAAACTACGTAATATCATAATTTCTTCCTCATTGCACTAAACCTAAAATTTAAAATCAGAACTCGTTATGAGAGAACAGAGGAAGAGAAAAATCGGAACCAGTTAACTCACCGGTGGTGCTGTCGCTGTGAGGAGTGAGAGTGGCGGCGGAGAGAGTTGACGGAAACCTTGTTGTGACCGTTTGCGGCGGCCGACGAGAGAGTCCGGGCACTAGAGTTGAGGTATGCGACACCAATTGAAGGGAGAAGAATGAATGATTCGAAATTATATTTTGCTTATTTTTGTTGGGCCTTTTTGAAAAAATATATGTGGATTGGGCTTTAGCATTAGAGTCCAATTTGCTACTACTTTTGTTACAAAATTGCTATTTAGGGGTCCTACATTGATCACATGCCGTCAATTTTTTTTTTTTAAAACTCGGTACCGGGCTTAAGAACCGACTAATCTGAAGGGACTAATCTCACCGTCCACTTGAATTTACTATGACCCTACATGGGAAGTTGCAAGCTTTAAGACTATCAAATGATGTATGTTAAAGGATCTTGTTAATAAATGCGATTTTCAGTCTTTAGAAAGACTAAACATATTCACATGTCTATAAAAAGACTAAAAAATCAATTCATATTTGCATAATGTTACAAGATTAGTGTGATACGAGTTTTAAATATTTGTGTTTATTAAGCATTTAAACATAGGTTGAGAGATCAATTCTTAACATAGATATCAGTTACTATTGAGGAATTAGTCTATATAGTAGCATTTGAAAGATTATATAACATATAATAAAGATTAGATAAAATGCGACATCCTTGGTTAGCAAGCAGCCAATAAGGTTATTCTTGTTTATTGCATTTTTTCTTTTCTAATATTGCTGCTTGGACATTTCCTCCATAACTCCATTAAAAATGTTGCAGGACAATATACATATGAATGCAGAATCACTAATGGTGCAGACGATACTTCAAGAAATCTTGTAAGGGATTGGAGCTCTGCTACCATATATAATCCATAAAAGCAAATTTCATACTCGGCTTGATATTCAGAAATCAGAAGGCAGAAAAGAGAAACTGAGAGAGTTCAACCACGACTCATTGTCCATTCTCAAATAGAAACTCCTCCCTTGACATTGTATGAAGTATGAACCATCTGCATGTGTTCTGCCATTTGAATTTAGATAGCTCTGCCAACCAAGAAATCATCAATTATGTTAAGTCAAAACAATGCAAACATGGTGAATCAGTTGGCCAATATGAATTGAGTCTCCCAAGTCATAAATCATACTTGACCATGTGCCACAATCAGAGACATCATCTTTAATAAGCAACTATCAGTTTAGGTTGTGTAAAATAAATACACAACCTGTGTAAAGGGTATTCTGTAGCTAGCTTCACAGTGGAGAGATGGAAGCACAAAGAACAAGCAACAGACCAAGGGGATGGTAGCATGCAGAAAAAATGCGACCATGGAGAACGAGGCACTAACAATGCTCTACTAATTGGTTTGAACAAACCTCTCGGTGATGCAAATCCACACAAAGCAACATTGTTTTTCCCTTGCTCTTTAGCAAGAGTTGCAAGTATTGATATTTCTTCAGCATCTCCTAAAGAACAATATAGAAGCAACAATCCACTCAAATCCATTGCATGTTTTAAACACTTCCCAGCCATTTCTAACTGCAACAGAGAATACAGTGAGCTGCAAAAAAAAAAAAAATAACTAACAAACATCAAGTGCCTCCAAAACCATTGATGATTATGACAATAATAAATAAATATTCAAAGCCTCTTAACCATGCACTAGAGTCAGCATCTACAACTCAAGGAGATCGATCTTTGGGAGTTTGGAAGGGGAGTCGAGTGTTTGTGAATGGATTGATCTGGAATGGGATTGAGTAGAATACTATTGTTAACAGAACCTCATCATTGTCTCTCTATAAAGTTCCAGTAGCAAGGTAACGGGAATCCTCTTCATTGTGAAGAGGAGTGTCTCGACTGAGCTCCCGTTCAGAAGCCCTTTTCTTTGATGACGGAAAGATATTCCCAGCATCCTTCATTGAAGAAAGAACTTATATCATCCAAAGTTTCAGTACAACAAGAATTACGGTCAGAAGGTACAGAATACATTCAACGTAAGATTAAACTAAGCTATATAGACGACTGTAAGTGTGTGTATAATGTGTGTCTATATATATATATATATATATATATATATATATATAGACACAGTAACATATGTGTTGCATCCAGCACAATATTTATTTACCATTGGATCAAGGAGGTGCATCATATTCAATGGCACACTCTCCTTCCCCATCTCCCTTCCTAGGATACCAGTTTTTTTTCCTACTTTCATGTGCATGACTGCAAACTTCTTCTTTTTTATTATTATTAAAAAATATGCACAAACAATACCTGCTAATCTTCAACATCTTCTACAATAGAACCTAAATCCAACCTAGCATCCTCTCTACTCGTGCTTAGTAATTCCAAAATGGTTGTTATATGTTCACTTAGTGGATGAGATTGATCCCCAGCAACAAATGTATTTAATTGATCGTTGACATTAATCCAAGACCATCCTGGCTCCTTTATTACTCCCTTTGATCTCATTAACAACCTGAAATGTGCGGCTTCCTTCAATCTTCCACTGGCAGAATATATGTTAGCAATAGTGATGTAAGTTCCAGCTGAATTTGGATCCAAGCGAAGTATCTGTTCTGCTGCCCATCTTCCCCGGTCAACATCCCCATGATCCCTACATGCTCTGAGTAAGGTAGACCACACAACGTCGTCACAAGGGAATGACATGTTTCGTATCATATGCTCAGCTTCACTCAACCGTCCTGCTCTGCATAAAAGATCAATCATGCAACCATAGTGCTCTTTTGAAGGAGTGATTCGGTATTCATCAGTCATTAAATTTAAGTAATAGAAACCAAGGTCAACCAATCCAGCATGGTTACAAGCAGTCAAAACCCCAATAAATGTCACATAGTCCGGCATTAAACCAACACTGGAAATTTTCTCAAAAAAACTAATAGCCTCTTGGCTGCAACCATGTTCAGCATACCCATTAATCATTGCAGTCCATGATACGATGTCGTTATTGTTTATATCATTAAAGACTTTTGAAGCCTCTTGTAGACTTCCACTTTTTGAATACATACTAATTAGAGCACTATGAACCATTGCTTCATGATCTAAGCCATTGCACAGGGCACGAGCATGCACCTGCTTACCTTGCTCAAGAAGTGCCATGCTTCCACAAACACTCAACACACTAGAAAGAGCAAATTCATTTGGTTTCAGACCTTCCCTTCTCATCCATGATAGATAGTTGAAAGCTTCTTTTGCATGATTTCCTTGAGAATAAACATCAATTATAGTGCTCCAAGAAATAATATCTTTTCTAGTCATACCATGAAATACCAATGAAGCTTCCTGTAACAGCCCACAATTTGAATAAAGAGTGATGATGGAATTTGCCACCGACATGGCATCTACCAAACCTAGACGCAATACATGGCCATGTAATTGCTCCCCCCATTCAGTAACGGCGAGATTGGCACACGCAGAAATTACAGATGCAAAAGTGTACTCATTGGGACCGACATTAGAGTTCCTCATTCTTTTAAATGCATCCAATGCATGTTCTTCTTCACCCATCTGTACATAAGTTGTGATAAGGTTCGTCCATGAAACTACATCAGGCATCCTCATTTTCCCAAATAACTGCATGACATAGTCTGGTTTCCCACATTTCTTATACATGGTACCAAGAGTATTAACAACATATGCGGTTTCATTGAACCCTTGTTTTATTGTCTGTGCATGTATGGCTTTCCCATGGTGCAACAAACCTGAATCGGCAGATGCCGTTAGAGCAATGGCAAATGTATGTGAATCATAGCCCACTTTTGATCTCCACATTTCAGAAAAGTACAATAGTCCCTCCAAACTGTAACCAGCATGTACAAGCCCCACAATAACTGAAGTCCATGATACTACATTTCTTCTTGTCATTTTTTCAAAGACACTGCAACCATGTTCTGTTTTTCCTACTTTCATGTACATGTTTACAAGGGCACTGCTGACAAAAACTGAGTTTATCAAACCAGATTTCACTGAAAATCCATGCAATAATTCTCCATAATATATATTCATGCCAAGTGCGCAAGCTTTGAGGGCAACACTTACCACAAATTGATCCTTTTGAAGTCCAGAGTCGACCCACATATTTGAGAATAATATCAATGCTTCATTAAAGTCTGCGGCATTGACATAACCTTGAATTAAATTTGTCCATGATATCTCATCTCTGCGAACCATTTTATTAAACATACCCCTGGCTTCACAAATTTTCCCCTGTTTCATTAGTTGCTTCAGTTGAAAGTTAAGTTCAGGCATATCAGGTACATAAAATGCAGTTGGAGCTTGCTGTTCCGGTTTGCCCTGCCAGATCATATCTCTTCTTTCAGAGGCAGTCCCTGCATATAATCTAACCCAAATATAAAATTGAAACTTGGTATAGAAACAATAATACCTTCAAATTACCATGCAAAGCTTACATGAATACTCCAGAACTATTTTTAATTAATCTATAATTCGATCAACTGAGGCATTAAGAGAAAACTTTTTAAAGTCATGTTGTTATTCTATATCCGACACAGCCTCACATTTAAAACTATATTGAAACAGCCTTACATTTCGGACCAAAATAGTTGTTTACTCAAACAATAAAACACACACTCACATGTATTGTTACATTATGCAAGGGCAATTCATTCAAAAAATAAAATAAAGCACCTGGATAGACATAATTGAGAGGTGGGTGGAGGTTCCTTGAGCATAGAGGAGTGTTTGAATTGAGATAATAGGAATCAGCAAAGGCAAGGCCAGGAGAAGAGGCATAACACCGATATACCCAAACATGTCGCGTAAAGCCGTTGAAGAGTTTCTGGAAAATGTGCATCCTTTCTCTGGCTTTGAAAATGAAATATAGATTCCCAAAGTCAATTTTTATGCATTATTTTTATTTTATGTACAGGAAGAGAGATGGGGAAACAGTGGAAAAGTGGGTGCGAAATATGTAACTTCAATTAAAAATAATATTTTTTATAGATATGAAAAAAACAACACGAATCTTCAAATAATTTTCACCTACAATTTGAAATAGAACTGCAAGGAGATGAGATGCACAATTAATTGGGAGCAAAACATACATGACCAAAGATGAATTCTCAAACCAAATTTAGTCCATTGCAGCCTTGATAGGATTAAGCCCCAAATTTGGGCACTGCATTTACATAGACAACTAAATGCATACTAAATCAACCCACTCAATAAAGAAGAACACTCATAAATTAGAAATTCAACCTCGGCATAAACAAATCCTAACACAGTATCTTTAATTTCTCAATTAACATCACCTAAATTTTAATTCAACCACATAACAATAGCCTCATGGACTTCTAGACTCTAGTATGCCCATTTACCAAACACCTTGAATTGATCTAACTTGAAGCTAAAATTTGTAGCTTTTGACTCTAAACATGATTTTTACATTCAAATTTATTGTTCAACCCACTTTTACGTAAATGTATCCAAATATAAATCACTTCACATTCAATTCAAGTATCTTTAACTAAAACCAATTCATTCAAAATCAAATATTTTTCACCGCAAAACCAAACACACACACTAATATGATTTTTTACTCAACCAAATAAGAATTCACACATTCACAACAAACATTATCTACTTGCAAACAAGTTAAAGCAATTAGTGGCATAGCATGTTCTTCTCAAAATCAACATGAACAAACTCATTGTGACATTTCAACAAACACCTTGTGTGTAAAACTAACACAAGCTTATATATAAAACTGAGTTCTAACAAGAATGCTCAGATAAGAAATGAATGAGGGGATGTGTCGTGTGGATTACCTCCACACAGGAAGTAAGGGAGGTGGATGGCGGTGGTCGTGCAGACGTGCAGCATACGGGTTGAGTTCTGCGACTCCAACCTGTTTGTTTATGACACAAGGACAAAGCTGGTTTTTTTTTCTTCTTCTGTCAAATGTTAGTAGAATTGTAATTCAAATAAATATTTAAGGAAAAACCATCAAATTAATTTTTCATTTCTAAGATACTGTTTAAATAGTTCTTTCAAGGTATCAGTATTTGTAAATAAAATAAAAAACTGTTAAATACTTAAATTGATCCTAAGTTTAACCATTAAATATAAATTAGATCTCTATTTTATTTTTGTTATTATAATTTGATCTCTATATTTTAACTACATATTATCAATTTAATTTATTCATTTAGTCCCTAACATATTCTTTAAAGAACTAATATAATGAGTAGAATATGACTGAAACCTTTTTGAAATAACAAGTGCCCTAAGGTCATAAAGTTAAAAGATCATATAATTAAAAGTGTCCAACAAAGTTAGAGATTATTTTGATGCTTACTCGATAAATAATTGAAAGATAGAATAAAATATATAAAAAGATAAAATATATATTTTTAATTTACTAAAAAAAATATTTTGAATTAATTCAAATATTATAAATTTTTTATTCATTGGATAAAAGTATTTTCACCATTTTCTGTTTGTATTAATTCATATTTATAGTTATAATTCTTGTTAATAAAAAATATATCAAGTTAATTTTAATTTGATTCAAATGTTTAAGAGATTTTAATTCATATTTATAGTTACAATTCTTGTTAGAAAAAGAAAACTCGTCTTGCTTGTCTCACAAGAATCTAAACAAAGGCTAGTCACTACGGCGTTCTCTGATTTATTTCCTACGACATTGTAACCACTATTTATTTACATAGAAAGTTTGTTTGCAAGTAATCATATCAGAAAAACCAGGTATTTAAGGGTAGAAGACTGCACTTTTTAGACACGACCCTAGCATAGATCATAACCTCTAAAAACTAAAAGATGAAAGAAAATTAAGAATAAACATATGATATAACTCATTGTTATCTTTGTATCTTATGAAGCAAACATTTAGCGTATTTATACCCACATACATGATTGTTCAAAAAAAAACAAATGTTCAAAATCTCGAAACCAATAGCCGCACAAAATTATGAAAAAAGAATAGGTCAAAAAAGTTCAGAGATTTGGTGCCACTGATAATGGACCTAATTTTACAATATCATATCTAATTCCGAAATATACAGCCTAGTGGTGGTAAAATATATGATACACAATAAAAAAAAAACTGGACTCGGGTAGTAATAGTTGAATTAAAAATAGCTAGTAATCAAAATGGGGGTAGTTAGCAAAGGCACATCAGAAACAATCAACCACCAGAGACAAAATTTGGATTTTCACTGTCCCAATCAAATGCTGTTACGCCGACGGGGCTGCTTCTTTATTTGTACTCGACTCTTCATCAGCCTCATTACCATTAACGAGAACTGTACCATCATTAGAATCGGCATCAACTACAACTGCATCCTCTTGGCTTCCTTCCTCTCCATTTTGTTCTACCTGCTCCTCGGTATAATCCTCTCCATTTTGTTCTTCGTGCCCCTCTGTATAATCCTCTTCTCCATTTTGTTCGGTCAACTACAACAAGACATAAAAACAGCATATAGTAATAGTCTCAAACATTGACAATCAATAGCAGTTGCTGATTTTTCTTTCCATTGCAGATAATATTTGTTTATTTATAAGAACTGCAGGAAACAGCATTGTGAGTATCGAAAATAGTGGAACGTTTAAGGCTTTAGGTTCAGATTCATGTAAAGTGATTTTCCTCATTCATATTTTGATATGTACTAAGGAAATGAGTTTTCCTTGTTTTTCTTCACAAATTTTCAAGTCGAACGTTTAGATTTTTTAACCCTATATTTAGTATACCTCGTGATTAGAGTCCCCATTCTCAAGAGGCTGATCCCCTTCTTCGATCTGCATATTTCTGAAAGCATCAACAAGGGTGACATGTGATTTATCAGCATGGTTCACGTACTCCTCTGCAGGATGGTAAAGACCCCTATGATAAAAGAATGTAATTAATTAGTCAAAAACTTATTGGAAATGCTTAGTACACAGATTATATAAGTTGCAAGATAATGAAAGAAAGTATGCATTCCCCAACACACCTTGTTTCCGCAACTTTAGATTCAACAGCAAGTGCAACTTGCCAATCATCAAACAAATTAGGATACTCCTCGGGATCAGCCAAAGATTCAGCAGCTTTTGGATTAACCTGTGTAATATTACCAAATAAACATAAGCACTCATTTATTTAACTCACATGCTAGCTGTTAATAAAAAGTTACCTTGCTAAGATCTTTTCTCCATATTGCCACTATCTCTGAGACCTTGCTTGGAAGATATGATCGAGCCATCAAGGCAGCCTCTGGAATCCGATTGCTGCGAAAAGCGTAAGTCAGCTACGTGTTATCACAGTCTAATCAACCCCCACCCCCGGTTTAATTAATATCATTAGTGAAAAGAGTGCATTGATCAAATTTTACCTTTCTACCAACAATTGAAGGCATTCTTCAAGTTTACCCAACATGAATAAGCAAAGGAAAGCAACATTGTTCTTCCCTTGCTCTTTAGCAAGGGTTGCAAGTACTGATATTCCTTCAACATCTCCTAAAGAAGAATATAGAAGCAGCAATCCACTCAAATCCATTGCATGTTTTAAACACTCCTCAGCCATGTCTAACTGCAAGAACAGATATTACAGTGAGCTGCAAAAAAAAAACATTGCTTCCAAAACCATTAATTAAAATGACACAAATAAATATATATATATATATATATATAGAGAGAGAGAGAGAGAGTCGGAATCTACAACTCAAAAAGATCATTGGGAACTTTGAAGGAGGGGGGGGGGGGTGAAGTATTTCCTAATGGGATTGAGTAAAATATTACTGTACATTTTTTATGTTTTATCGAAGCAATGGAAGGAAGCCACTCAAACCTGTTTCTAAGTCACAACAATGACTAAAAATGTGGTATCTCCAGATCTATCTTTTTAATAGCATGGTTGCAACTTGCAACAAAAGAGTGGAACTGAGGGAACCACAACAAACATTTTATAGAAGAAAAAAAAATAATTTTTTCAAACCACTCAAAATGGTATGAAAATATGGGTGTCAGGTGGTAAAGAGTGGCTTAGGCTCCCTACTTGACCATTCCATGATATCATTTACAAGTTACAACAGCTCCCAAACGATAAGTTTTGTTCCTTTTACCACTACATAATCCAAATATACCCCATACCAAAGCATTTGAAGAACACAATTTCTAGAAAACACAGAAATAAGACTGGAACTAATTAAAACATATGAATTATCTTAGTGATCATATTCTGCAGCACATCATCAAGATACTTAATAGGCCAACCATTATTAGGGGAAGGTACACTGGGATCCGTTGAAGGAGAAAGGAAAGTGAATAAGATAATGTGACACTATATAGGGGGCATGGGTAACCGTAAAAGGCATGAGGATTACATATGGTTATTGAGGGGAGTGAGAGTGGATCCTTTCTCAGTGCAGGGGTCTTTCCTTTTTGCTTATCGCCATATATACCATTAACATTTCTATACTGCAACAGAAGCTTCCTTCCTCTGAATTTGGTGGCTACTTTATTATAAATTGTACTAATGTTTCCTTTGTTCAATTAAATTCCTATCAATTGGCATCAGAGATCCATTCCTAGAAGCATCTGGTATCTATGATAATGGAAGCACAGGAAGGGCTAAAAGCAGGGAGCAGTCTGACAATTCCAAGTTTGATGAGAGGAGAAAAACTTATAGGTGGATGATCCGGGTGTGAATTAAGGCAACAAAATACATTAGAATATGAGAGTCTGGTGGGACTAAACATTTCCACTTGCCAGCAGGAGCTATGGTGGTCATCTTGCAAGCAAGTCAGTCCAAATGAATCTTGTGGACTTATGAGAAGGATGTGTATAAGCAATTCCAACCAGGAGCTATGGATTGTCTACTGGATTCAGTAAGTGTAGAGCAAGAAAACAGAGGCAGATATGAAAAGGAAAAGAGCAAAGAAGAAAACAGCCTAGTGGTAGATAAGGATATGAATATTTAGATATGTAACTCAAAATCATAGTACGGCCAATTACTAACAGAAAACACCAAAATCATAGATTCGTTCCACGGGGAAAAACACCTTTCCAGTAGACATAGCTAATTCTCCCAACTGCTTCCATTTAGACTCACTCTTCACTTCTATAGCAATAGCCTGCAAAAAGAGAGGATGAACGTTACTCCCAATATACAATGACAAATCAAACTCATTAAAACGAGAAATGAAGAAAATTAAATACCCAAGTTATGAGATTTCAAAGTCAAATAATATTGCCTTCATGGAACAGAAGAACTTACCTTTGCAACCTCTAATCTCCCAAGCTGTATAGCTAAATCAAATTTGTACTCTGGATCAGTAGCTACTTCAAGAGCCTCTTCTATCATGCCTCGGGATTCCAGGAAATGAGCCACGCTACCATAAAATCAAGTATTGTAATTAAAAAGGATACAACAAGTGCTCAAACACTGGTGTACTAGTAATTAGTAACACTGTATAATAGAAAAATACTGTATATATCTACTACATAAAAAGAGCATGCACTACATATCCCATATTATATTATACATTGAAATCATAAAAGCATGCCAAGTCTAACATATCAAAGTGGGAAAGAAAAAAGTGTCAGTTTATGATCATATAAATGTCAAAAGATTCTCTCCGCAGGTTGATATTTTACTCGGGATCAGACCAGAACAACTCTTGCATAAAGATAGAAAGGGCATGTAGTGCATGACAATTATCTATATACATATTTTATTTTTCAGCAAGTATATTTACATGATTTTATTGAATATAACCCATTCAAGGAAAAGCATTCATTAAAAACATATCAAAACATAATTACAAAATAATGAAAGGAAAGGACATTATGCACAAAATAACCAAAACAAAGTAACAACTACCTGTTATGATGTTCATTTGGAATTGATGGCAGAATTTCATTAGCCCGTTCCAAATCACCACGCATCACAAGAGTCTTGTACTCAATTAAGCTTAAAAGCAATGTGTAGCCCACAACACTGAAGAACAATTGAGAAAAGAAATATGATCAGGATTATTGCACGAGATATTATGAATAATGCAAGCAGTTGTCCCACTTACTTGAATTCTTTGTCAATCAAATAAACCCTACTTTGGCTGGCAAGATATCCCAATAAGTACATTGGACGGTCCAAGTGAAACATTGTTGTTACCTACATTCATTTATGCACCAAAAGATTTCAAACGATCCGTGTAATTCAATAATATGTTACTTATTTGATAAAAGAAGATAATTACGAAGAGTTCAATAAATACATATGGAGTTCCTTTGAAGTTAAAAGGAAAAAGTTAATACCTCCCCACCAACACAGTAATTAAGCCTCCAAGAAGAATTGGTGTAGATAAAACAATCTCCAACCCAGACCCCTGTTCTGACACGTTCACTCATTTCATGAAGGAGCTCGAAGGCATCTTCAACACCTTGCTCATCCACAGATTTCCCACTATCTAAATATGATGAAACAACATCACGCTGCAACAGTCGAAACAAACTTTTTAGTGGATTCTCCACCAAATATTCATTCAACCGAAAAGATAAGGCATAAAAAAACTATAAAAAAAATCAAGTCAATCAGAATACTCACATTGTACTTTAGAATGTAGAATGATGTATCACTAGAAATCGCCACTAGATCCCCACTATCAGCCCAGTAGAGGTTCTGACCCAACAAAATTTACAAGGTATAAGAATCGGAAAAAAGTATAAAGTTAGGGGTCAGTTTGGTTGTAGAAAATGTTCTCTTTTCCTATTGTTTCAATATTAATTATAAAAATATCCCATCATTTTCATGTTTGATGTTTTCAACGTTTACTATTAAAAACAATGGAAACAACTTACATTATTTTCACTGTAAAAATGTACAAAATTTTGAAGATAGGATACAAAGTGCCATTTTTGTAATTAAACCAGAAAGTACTTACTTTCACATTCACATCGATGCGCCTAATCAATCTGCATTCAGCCCAATCATAAAAGCAGATGAAATCATTTGAGCACATTGCCAATACAGTGCCACCAAATATACGTTCTGCTGAAAAAGTCGGTCGGATACTTTTCTTTTCCTGAAATACAAAAAAGAAGTCTCGGCTTCAATTAAAAATTCCTAGAGAAAGACTTATTTCAGTAAGAGACAGCTATGCAATAAGATAATTTTATTTTGAGAACAAATTCAGGCTTTGAACTTTTTTTATTTATTGACAGCATTTACATTCCATTTGTTAGACAAAATTCAATTTAGGAAAATCAATTGCCAACATAATTGTGTTTGTTTGGTCCTTTCCCTAATAATAAAGCAATTGACGCACCCATTTGCTCGCACTTAAAAGCAATATTAAGGATTACTTAGCTGTTACAGTCCTTTTCATCTTCGATCACAAAATGGAAAAAACAAATGGGAGTATTTCCAAATGAAGTTCAAACCTGGAAATTTTTGCTGAAAATTTTAATCTTTGAAGTACTTTCTCTTACAGCATACTCTCCCTCCGAAGACCAAACAATTTCCAGTGCTGAACCAAATGACCTATTTCTCCATGCCAGAGCGGTATATATAATATACTCACCATCCCCACAAACAACAACAAACCTCCCATTTGGATTGTGCCTTAAACTCTGAATAAATAAAAGCAAATCACAAGTCAGCCATCAGTGGAGATACATGAACAAACAAATTACCGACGTTAATTGAAGCCTGAAAACTGATTAAGCTCACTTCTTCAGGTATGGATTAAAGACTATAAATTTAGTTCCGTAATAAAATACATTACTTGTCAATAAACTAAAAAATTACATAATGTATTTTTGTCGAGTAATTCGAGTTGAGCTGGATGGACCCATATAAGGGAGGAAATCTCTACCAACACCTAATCTTCCATCATCCCAGACCTTGAATTATTACATAATAAAAAACTATCTTTATTTGAAAACTACTCATTTATACCCGCATTATATACTACAGAAGAAAGGCGATGGCCAATTTAATCCTATAAAACAATAACAGACTTTTTGCATACAGTTTCAAAACATTAAAAAATGGTGAGGTTTAATAAAAATAAGATGAGATAAATATATCAAATTGCCATAATTGCTAAATAATGTAAATATGTTTGTTTACTAAAATCTGTTGAGAGGGGTGTACAATGTGAGGATAAATGACAACAAAGTAGAAAGTAATGCAAAATAAGGAAACAAAATAGTAAGAAAACGGTCTTCACTCACTTGTGGATAGAGATCACAGGTGCCCAACTCCTTAACAGCCAATGGTAACCTTTCTCCATCAGCAATCTAAAAAGCACAGTATTAGTCTGTGTCATTAATAAAAAAGAAGTTTTCATATCTTGCTCGCATATTATACTGCCAAATAATGAACCCATACCTCCGCATCTGCTCCTACACTCCTTATATTGACAGTTTGAATCTCGTTATGCTTAGCCCAAATGATCTTCCCGCTGTTGTCCATGCTAGCTACAGGTTCTTCTCGACCAAGTTTGACCATTATAGTTCCTTCATCGTAGCCAATCACAACCCTGCAAAGATAGATGTTTTGGTAATGTAGGTCACGAAGAAGGATCAAAGAGAGATATGTTCATATTTTTAGAGAATAAAAAGAAAAGAAGATTCTGCACCTATGGACTGATCAAAGAAAACATGATCCGTGAAATATACAAGAGAAAATGAAGTTTTCTAATCAGATATAAATACTTCATTATAGAGGCAAGCAATACTTGACATTATAGCCCCAGCCAAAATGATTAAAGGGCCTAAGCATCAGGCTCAGAAATTACTTGTAAATATTTTCTTCAAGATAAAAAACTCACCGTCGTGAACCCTTCAGGTATCCAATAGCCCAAACTCTTTCGAGACCATAGTTCAATGTGTTCTCAAGCCTGCAAGCAGATTTAACCACCAGAAAGTTTTAAAAAAAATTGACTAGAATATATACATAATAACTAATTTTGGTAAAATCTTTGAAAAGTAAAACTAATATATTATAATTAGAAAACACAATCTAGTCTCTGCAAGTCAGAATTTCAAGACCGCGACAATTCTCATGTGAATGTCAAATTTAGAAATTATAGGTCATCATTAAATAGCTGAAGCAAAAGTTAACCAAAGACAATCTATTACAGTTCCCATAAGAGAGTGATGAAAACGGCAAAAAAAACATGAGGAATGCACCAGATAGAATAAGATAAAACTCACAACTTTGTATTCTGTGAACAGCATCAACTTACCTGTAAGTTGTTGAATGCCAAATGCGAACAGTACCATCCTCAGAGCCGGTAATAATAATAGGAAGTTCAGGATGAAAACATACAGCAGAAACATTGTGAGTGTGACCATCTAGAGTCTGGACACAACTTTTGGTCTGATAATCCCATACCTGTTTCACAAGTTATATAGGACTATTAGAGAGTAGTATCAGTATAAGCCTTAGCTAACCTAGCTTTGTAACTATCTGTACAGCTGTACCTATTGTACAGCTGTCAGCTTCACATTAGCCGATCTCTTCCTCTATAAATAGGAAGCAGTGTAGCCTCTTGTAACCAGCTTTCAATGAACGAAACAGAAAGTTCTCAATCGCATTTACATTTCTAATAGGGTAGATGAAGACTAAAGAAAACAAAAAACAGAAATCAAACCTTGGCAGTGTGATCATCAGAGCCAGTAATTAGATAAGGTTTGTCACCACCTGTAAAATAATCAACGCAATTCACTCCTTTTTGATGGGCATCCAACGTAAAATTTGGGTCAGGAGAACCAAGATTCCAAATCTGCAAGGGAACATAATGGTTTTTATGCATAATACTATATCATGGTGTGTGTAAATAAATAAAACGCTGGAAACATCTATGAAAAAAACACATCTAAACCTTTATGGTCCGGTCAAGAGATGCACTGGCAAAGGTATTTGTATCTTTAGGGTTGAACGTCACTTGCATGACATAATGAGAATGTCCCTCAAATATCTGGGTACAGATCCAGCCTTTTTCCCAATCCCAAAGCTTTATCAGCATATCGTCAGATGACGATAGCACATAGGGAAGGGTGGGATGAACAGACACACACCTAATGTAATCTGTGTGTGCCTCAAAAACTTTAACTTTATCCATTGTGTTGTAATTATATACACGAATAAACATATCATCTGCTCCCGCAACAACCCACTGTTTGCGTGCAATAAATTTGGCTGACCTAACTGCAAAATGATGCTATATATTTGAGACCAATGATATAAAATATATAAAGAAAAAAATGGCTTCAAGCAAGTGAATAAAGAGGCAGATTTACAAACAATGAAATAAACAGGCTGAAAGAAGCTCACGCACCAGGTAACTCGGTAACCTCAAAAGACTTGGCCATCGTCTGAAATATAAAATAAAGACATTTATGCTAGTTGCACGAGCAAAATCATAGAAAATTAAAACGAATATGTGTACAAAGAAAGGCCTGTGATAAATGTAGAACAGGCTTGTGATATATATATATATATATATATACATGATTGAACAGTTGTACAAAGAAAGGCCTCACTGAACATTCGTGGAACCACCAAAATACAACATGCAGAATATACAATTGTACAACAGCAAAATTCTTCCATGCCAGTGATATATCTTTTTGGATATATAAGAGGGGGAAAGAGTCCATAGCCAATGCTGATAATAAATCTACAAGAGCTCAAATCTCACCACACTAAGAAAATGTACTTCAAACAGGTCAAATAACAAAATGGACCTCACAAATAAGTACATCTAACAAAATGCCCAAATAAATCACCTAGTATGGGGAGGGAAATGATAAGTTAAAAGTGGAGGTTTATCAGCCTTATTTAGAATTTAAACCCAGGTTCAAACAGGTAAACCCAAAGGAACTAGGTGCCACTTGTGCTAATACTCTTGGGAATTTAGTCCTATCAATTTATTTACAAGGATAGTTTTACAAAACACTACCCAGTCTGTCTCAATTCACTTATAAGTATAAAATGCTACAGTAATTTCCAACCAGTCTTCAACAGAAAATATCACTAAAAGCGCTGTTTTATTCACTAAGAGATCACAATATAAATTGCTACATTCCAAAACTTGTTAAATATATTGAGCAGGAGTATTCCTGCTAACTCGGTACAAAAGGAAAGTCATTCTAATTCTACATATCATCACAATTTAAGAGTTTATGGGGACCGGTTTTTATATGAAGGAAATTATTTATTTGTAGCGTAATATGCAAAGGTAAATAAATAAAACTCATTGGTGGTCTAAAATATAAGCAAGTTTTCACTAATTTTACCATATTTAATGATGTCATTCCCAAAATACCTTTCAATTAACATAATTTTATTTTTCAATATCCCATAAAGGGCAGTTTGGAGAATACAATTACTTGATATAGTTGCAGTTAACTAAAGTCTTACTTAATGTGTGTATAGGTATAGGTATAGGTATAGGTATTTTGCTTGTAATTGAGACTGGTGGTAGTAATATTTTAGAAGAACACTAACATTTTGGACAACGCTTTCACATAATGAGTATCCACTAGTTTTTCTTAAAAAAGAAAAAGATAAAGAACGAATGAATATGTGGCTGCTTTAAATTTGAAGTAAGCCATTCATTACATGTAGGCACCATGCAAAAGTAGCTTGTCTGGCTCAAATGCCAACATACAGCAATTACATTTCATCATTCAGTCACTTATTTTATACGTGTTATAACAATCTATAACATCTGAATTATAAAAATTGGCACACCTGAGATTGATAGTTCCAGATACAGACAGTCCCGGAGTATAAACTCGCTAGAATCCTGCATTAATAACAATCAAAAGACACAATTCAGCAAAACATTAAAATATCCATTATTCAAATAGATGCCACACTTGAGAAAGACCAAATGAGCCGAACGAATTCCACATAAAGAGCAACAAAAAATAAATATGATTTTAAATTTAGCTTAATTTCATAAAACAAATTCCACATACGAAATCACCATACACATCCAATGACAAAAGGTTAACATTACCATGGCTCTGTTGGATGTAGATCCACAGACTTTACTCTTTCTGATCTTTGCGCAAGTTTTCGCTGATCAAATTATCATATAACACAACAACATATCAGTTTAATCAATCACAATTACCTTGATTTTCTGATAAATCTAATTCACAAAAAATCTCACAAACTAACTAAAACACAAAATAAACCTCGAATCAAAATCATTAACAAAATTACCTTGATTTCGAGTCTGAGAGGCTGCAAAATGAATCAAAACAACAACAAAAAAAAACAAGTCAATACACAATTCAATATTATCGATTAGATCGCAAATGAACTAAAAATCAAAGCAAAATTGTGAAACGAATCGAGTTAGTTATAGAAACACGAGGAAGTGAAATTTCGAAACGGAATATGAAAAACGTGAAATCGAAGCGAGATAGTTTCAGATCTAATAAGGTTATTGAGAACGGTGAAACGTTTATGATATAGAGAAGAGATCGAAGAAGAAACTCACCATTTTTTGAAGAATGGAGAAAGTGGATAGAGATTTTGATTGAGAAATGAAAATTGAAGAGCCCTAATGTAATGAGAGAGATTTGAAGAAGAGAACAGAGTGTGGATGTGAAATCGATGGGGAAGAAAGAGGGAGTGTTGATGCTTTGGAATTAAGGGATGGATTATGGATTTACGATACTGCCACTGGGAGGGAGGAAGGGACAGTGAGTGACCACCTGTGATGTAAAAGGAATAGAAAATCAACAGTTCAGATCTAACATAAGCCTCTAAAAATATATTTTTTCTGTCGAGACTACAATATCTATTGTCGAACGCAGTAATTAATTTCTGATTTGAGACACTCGAAGAATGGAACCGGTGTTCCATACATTTAAAACTTCTTCGTAGGTAAGGTGAAGATTAAACATTTGACTTTAGTGAAAGGACGATGAGTTCAACTGTTCAACCGCACCCCCCTAAATTACATAAGTATGAAAATGTCTAAAATCACAAAATCATCGTATATTACATATTACGTGTTTAAGTATGAAAGTTGCGTTAAATTGATTGTAGATTTATAAAATAATTAAAGGTAAAATGTGATTTTTGTCAATGTAATATTAGCGAATTTAGATTTTAGTCTTTAAACAAAAAAAATTCACATTTTACCTCCTGTAATTTTATATTCTTTTATTTCTTTCCTTCATTTGGACATGTCATTAAAAAAAATGAGTTTTCGTCCTTATAATATGTCGTTGAAAATGTTAGTAAATTTGAATAACCCGTTCAACTCAAAAACTAAAATAAAAGGAATATGATATTACAAAGATCACTATTCTGTCAAAAATGGTATTACAAAGATAAAACATGACAAATGATTTGGTTGTTTATGAACTTGACACTTTTTATTTTTTAGAATTTCATCACTTAAAAGTGAAGTAAGCGTACGATTCCAACTAAACTAGACTCTCACAGGACTTTGAACATGACACTTTATTACTGTAATTTGGTGTATATTTTTTTTGCAGGAAATTAAAGTGGGAGAATCCAATAAAATTGAGAGGTGGTTTGTGCTATTTAATAAAAGAACGCCAAGAGATATAAGAGCAATTTACTTTCTTTTTTATATTAAAAACTTATTTCAAATTTATTTACTCAACAATTTCACTCTTCCTAGTCAAAAAAAAAAAAATTCACTCTTCTTGATGCGAGAGAGAAAAGAGAAAATTGTTAATCACTTATTTTTTGAATGTAAATTTTTTAAAAATATTTGGTCTCAAGTTCTAAATTGTCTCGGTATGTGTTGTGTTCTTCCATCTTCCTCTCTTCCGATCATGTTCAACCCATTTGCAGCATAAACTATCAACCCTCTGAGCTGACTCCTTTATTTTTCAAAGGTTGCAATGCACATAATCCAAAGGCTTAAAGGTCATTTTAGTCCATGTATGTACGTGAATTTTGGTTTTAGTCTCTGTATGTGATTTTATTCCAAAATAGTCCTCGTATCGACCAAATTATTTGTTTTTGGTCCCTAAAGCAAAAATCTGCAGGAAAATTCGTAGGAAAATCTGCAGGAAACTAGAGAATTTTCCTGCAGATTTTAATTTTAGGGACCAAAAACAAAAAAATTGGTCGAGACTATTTTGGAATAAAATCACATACAGGGACTAAAAGCAAAATTTGATGTACATACAGAGACCAAAATGATGTTTAAGCCTAATCCTCAACCCATTTTCAATCCATTTTTTGTTTCTCTCTTCAATGAAAGAGAAATAAGTGTCTACTCCAATGTCTCTCACAACATGAAGAAAATACGGGGCTAAACAAAAGTTTAAAGCATGTTTCAAGAGTTGTGTTTCATACACATTGCAGCAGTAATTCAAACTTTCACAACAATGATAAAAATGGAGGTTACTCCTTCGATATGCATCTAGACATGTTTCGTGCATGTCGGTTTCATGTAGAGTATCTGAACTTCATAACCTAATGGTGTGGTTTAAACAAGTTCATGGACATGTTTAAAATTGCCACCTCTAATAAAAGAATGTTAAAAGGTATCGACTCATGAGAATACAGATAAATTTGATCCCTGTATAATAAAATGTACTCAAGGGAAATATCAAACAGATACTATTTTGATATAAACAACAAACTGATTAGTCATTCTTTGGCTTTGCTTAATAAAAGGTACAATACAAACAAGAGTAACATAAATGTAAAGGTGTCTTCTTCCTTACATATTCCACCTTACTCATACGGTATTTGGATATATGCGGCATCACAGACAAAAGGGATATCAGCATACATACCTGAAAGGGCACACTTAATGCACTCTATGGTAGTAAAGAGAAAAAGGAAAAATGCAGTAGTCCAGAAATGCATTCCGAGTTTACCCCAATAGAATGCTCGTGGCATCCAACGACTCACAATCCCTGTAACCTGCAGGGCTATTTCGATTAACATTCCGACGGCAACATGATATCGGAAGAAATGAGGCCATTCTTTTCTCCTCACAATTGTAAGATATGCAATCAAGAAGTATGCTATGAGAGACCATCTAGGTAGGGTCCCAATTGCCATTAGAAAAGGGTATGTATAGAATTCAAACAACTCAAGAAAAGGGTGAAGATTGTATGCTGTCTGAGCATACATCCACACCTGATGGAAAGGTAAAAGGTAAGGGACGCATGATAATGTTCTCCACCACCATCTTGGTTTTTTGGTCATTGGAGGGTATCGAAAGCCAGCAGATGCACCATCCTTCATTGCTCGAGGGGATGTGCAAGATTTACGCAGACTAGGTAACACAGGGATAGTACGAAACAGAAGATTCTGACCCCCACTTAACGACAAGCTCGATGCAGCAGACATGTCCGTGAATGCCATTCCTATCACAGAAATGATTGATAAACGATTTAAGCAAATGAAAACAAAATTTTCAACAATGGCTATTGCCAAGACGGGACAGATTTAAGCACAGTAGTCAACAATTCCTGTAGTCAATACAGTCACCACAATCAAAGTCACTGAATGGAGATCAGATGTATCACATTGTGACTTTGACAAATCATATATTAGGAATCTCGATGTCTGATCTCCATCAAGACTGAGATCATTGACTGTAGTGATCTATGTAACATCATCACTTCAATGAAGTGTGGAACACGGACACTTGTAGTTACATTACATTCAATCTTATTTTCTCAAATTATTAGCGGTGTCATATTTAATGTTTGTGTTTAAGTCAGTGCTTCATAGGAGAGTGAGTGATACCTAAGATTTACTGGCATGTTCAATCTAGTCCTGTGAGCTAAATAATTCATACTATAATAGACATATTAATTAAATACTAACCAACACGACACTCACACGGCAAACACCGACAATAATTTGAGAAAATTGAAGTAATTGAATTGAATTAACTAAATGTGTCGTGTCATGTTGACACTTACACATCTTCGATCTGAAGTGTCGATGCTACATAGTTGCAGTACATAGTTAATTGATAAAAAAAGAAGGAGATAACAAATAATAGAAGCAAAGAATGTAATACCTCTTGGGTTGTTTAGTAAACTTGGGATAGTTGAGACAGAAAGCTTAGAAGGCATTTGACAAGCGTAACAGAAGAGAGAAGCTTGGGATAGAGTAGCAGCATTACCAATCATGGTTGATTATTATAGCTAGTTGAATATTAAAATGTTAGCAGTGAGAAATAATGAAATGATATAGTGCGGGCATTCCAATTTAACATGAAATGAAATGAATGAATTATAGAGATGAGAGTATGAAAATAGGGTTGGCGAAATTGGTACTAACCTGTTGTTCTGTCTGTGAAATGATGTTAGAATCTCAGATCAGAGACTGAGAGTCAGGCACGGCGGCCGGCCAGCGAGATTGATTCAGAGAGAGAGAGAGTGAAAGTAGAAAGATAAGATGATACGGCGGGGCAGAGAAGAAAATATTAAAAGTTGCAGGCACCAGTAGTAGGACCCAACCAGCCAACTCGATGAATTTTATTTTCCTTTTATTTTTTCTTGACACAATATTAATTTTCATATTGATGATTTTTTTTATAAAATTGATTTCAACTAAATTTGACTTGAAATTTCTACCCAAAAAACAAATGACTCGAAATTGATTTTTCATACTGTATTAAAAAAAAATTCTTGACACAAAACGATTTTTTAATGTCAAATTTAGTATAAAAATGAATTATAGAATTTAGAAGTTACTCAGTACGATTTTTAACTTCACATTCTAGAGACCGAATAATTCTGCCATAGAAATCAAATATGTGAAAATTAAATTTGTACACTTTTTGTTATCACAAATCAATTTTATATACGAGTATGAACAATTTGAGTAATATACTAATATCTCTACCAAATTGTTCATAATTCAAACTCCGGTCTTGCACACTACGTGCAATATTCCTACCAAATAAATTATTAAAAATGTTTTACATATATATCAGGGTTAACTTGATTTCATTTCAAACATCACTCATCTCATTTTACTCTTAAGAATAGCGAAAGCGGATGAATGGTGTTTGAAACTATTACTACAACAGAATTTAGCCATTTAAGTGAAGCGGGTCAACTAGTAAATTAAAATTATATTCAAAATCTCAACCCTTCCTGCAAAAAATGACAAGTTAGTTAAGATGGAGCTTCTATCTTTGACAACTCAATACAATGTTTACTTTTTTTTTTCTTTCATAAAAACAGCAAATGTCAATTTGCAGGGAAAATTTTACACGACTTTAAGTCAGATTCCCTCAATCACTCAAAGAATATACGGTGATACAGAAATAAATCCATGAGGCTAAGAGGCTTTCTTGGGAGGTGTCATGTTAAAAAGAAGGAAAACAACTGCTTTGATGGTAATAATCTTGAACAGGGATAGATTGAGTATATAACCAACAAACCTATAATAAGTTATAACACAAATGATCCAAATTATGACACAAATTTATACATGAACAAAGAATTTGAAAAGAATTCTTTACCAGTTTGAAGACTAGGAAAATCAATATTTTGGAACCGAATCTTCATGAATAAGTCAAGCCCAATGCAAGCACTATATAAAAGAGGGCGATGAAACCTTGAAGACTCACTGAACCATTTATTTAGAATAGTGTCTTGGAGTTTTTAGGGTTCGTGTTTCTACGTGTTCTTTGTGAGCCTTTCTAGTATTATAAACTAGATGAGTAAGACTGATTGTAGTTGCATGTAACTGGTATGGTTGTCATGACTTGTGTCACACTCTTGTCTTCTGGCTTGGGTGTTTAGTTAGGAGAAGTTCTCCACCATTAATCATTATTAAAAGTCCAATCTCTTGCGAGTGGTTGAAGAGGAAGTGGACAATTGTTCTCATCTAGCAAGTTCCTAGGTAGTAATCATCACATGTGTGTATAGGAGGAGGCGTTAAGTACTAGCACTAACATTATCATAGTGGATTACATTCCTTAACTAATATCCTCCAGATTATGAGAGGTTTTGCTCTAAACTGGATCAACAAATAATTGTGTTATTTACATTTTGTCAATTTTATTTATTTATGTATGTGTGCTGATATAATATCCTAAACACCTGTCACAACATCTAAAATATTTAGAACATTATATATTATCTATACATATAATAAAGGGAAAACATTGTGTTTTGGTGCAGCCTTTTTTAGTAATACCTAAAACGCCCTTAACTGCTATTTTTTAAAACTTTAACTTCTATGATTTTTTAATAGTATTATTAACTTCTATAATTCCTATCTCCTTAACTTTTAACTTTTATGTTTGTGACTTAATTTATTGTTTTTCAAAAATTAACTATTAATAACACAAATACGCATCACACAAACGGGCACGGGACGTGCCCGTTTGGCCCGCTAGTATTTATAATAACAATATTAAACACACAATAACTAATAAGAATTATTTACAACTCTTTAATTCTATAAAACTATACTTTCTCCGTTTCAAAATCTTGATCCTTTTGAAGTTTGGCACATGAATTAAGGAATCCTAAAAATTGATATGTTAAGTTTTGGAACAAAACGCTAGAAGTTAATATGATCAAATATTTAGAATGGAGGAAGTAATAAATTAGTAAATGACACAAGACTCTTTTAGTTTAAGCAATATTTTGGTGGCCTGTGCATGTAGCACTAAAATCTGTAAAATGAATTTATCATTCATTTGAATTTTACAAAATTCAAGAGATTAATATCTTAAATAAAGTGATAATTCATTGAAATTAAACTTTTTCAAAATTGCGAAGTTCCGAGTTCAAAATCCAGATTACTGACATCTGACATACTATCAATTTCAACATTTTTTCAGTTGAATTACTACTTCTACACCAAAAATTTAATCTCCATTACTATACTATTTTATGTAGTAGTAGATGAGTACCGATAGTTTATAAATATTTGGGTGGAATATTCCAAGGATAAACTCTTCACTTTTCAATTTTCTAAAAGATTCCTCTGTGTCACTTCATGTTCACTCGTTCAAGCCTTAAAATAAAGAATGAAACATGAGAAGCACTTAATTGCCATAACCACTTTCCTAGGTCATTCTACTAGTAAGTTCTAGTCGTGTACTCAGCATTTGTCCCTTGCAATGTGACAGGATTGAGAATTTATAATTCATGCAAATATTGTGGTCCTCAACATTGATTAGGCTTTAGGGCATTATTTTGAACCCTTTTATGCCCTATTAGCCTTTCTTACACCAATCAAGTTTTAGGTATAAATTTCCTATAAAAAATAAGTTTAGGTCTAAAATGAAAATTTTCAGCAATGTATGAAGTTTTGAATTGATGCACCAAGATAGTATTATATTTCACCCATGCTATTTTTTTTTTTGCTTTTACAATAATTTCTGTTTTTAGGAGAAGAAAATTCTAATAGATTAAAGTTCAACAGTAAGATAAATAAAGTTTAATAATAAAATATTGATGCATTCAAAAACTAACTTCGAGATCTTTTATGTAAAATGAAAGCATTTATGAATATATTTATTGAACATATGACGAACACGGCAAAATTGAAGAGCATATCCACATAGTGACAGAATATGATTTAGTCTACACAGGAAAGAGTGACTTTTGGGGAAATTAAATAATGTTAGATCATTTGGTAAGGAAGAACCAAATTCCTCTCATTTGAATAAAATCTAGGGTGGTCTATGTGTAAGAATTAAGACCTCAACAATGAAAATGAAATACAACAAGAAAGTGCTATATATCTTAAGTTAAGCTATCATTGGTGGGCAAGCCATGTGTGATGTGTTCTCCCATCGAACATTTTTCTTTTCTTTTCCATCATAGTCATAGTAAGAGGAGAACCTTTCAAAATGGGTCTAAAATGAGAGGTAATATTGAATATGGTCCACCATTTTGTTCCTTTTGAATTGCTAACTTAGCTAATCCATCAATTGTGGATACCTTATTATAAAATCTTGCACAACAATCTTTGCTTATTTTGTGCAATCTATTTCCTTGCAGCAATCAAACACCTATCGCCGCATAATGTCTCTTTCTCTTTTGACTTTCCACTAGAGAAATGATATTCAAATATTAAAATTTTAATGTCAAAATATCGTGAGTGTAGTTCAGTAATTATTATGTAATAAAATTTTGAAATATTTTTTGGAATAAAAGAGGGCATAAGTCCAAACAAAGAAGAAAATTGAATCATAATATTTTTGGGAGTTCAAATTGAGTCAAGTGGTTTTAATTTTCTTCTAAATATAGTTGTGCAGAAGATCAAACAATATATTATAATATTCAACATCAATTTCTACTAAATCAACTAATGTTTCGGTAATGTAAGTCATCATTCTACATTTCTACTTCTAGCTAGTGTTCCACTAAAGTAAACGTATATCTATCTTGCCTTAGTGGTTCTTGTCCTGACATAATAACAACATGTGAGGTTGGGATTTTGAGCTTGGAGAACCCTTTTGACTCCTGTGACTTTGCACTAAGCAACTAATTGAGTCAAGTACTATCCAACTTTCTTCAATATGATTGATAATGTGTTTTTGGTTCTATGATGTTGGGAATTATTTTTAAATAAATTTATTTTAGTTAAAAATAAATTAAATTTAAAGTGTCTTACATTCAAAGATTAATTAAATTTTGTTGGTTATTGTGAATATATTTCAACTAATAAGAACATTAAATTATGTATAAGAGTCAGATTCGAATTTAGAATTATTTATTTGTTCATTTTAGAAGTAAATTTCTAACCATTTAATAAAAATCAAATAAAATATTTGTCCCTAGAATTTTTTTTGCCGTCACCATATATAATCTAATCCAAACAGCTGATGCACATCACAGTAGTGGGGATTATCATATGGTACCAATCTTATGACTAATCATGATCATGAGACCCTTACAATCTATAACCAAATTATATATGGGTGGGATCACACTAATAATTTTTGTTGATGACTTTGATATATAGTTGCAATCCAAGTGTAAAGTTTCTAATGGTTAATCTTCGAAGTGGGAGTATCAATACTATTGGTTCCCACATTAATGAATTATCACTATTGTTTCCCAATATTAATACATGTTGGAAGTTCTACTATTCAAACTTAATTATTTGACAATATCAATATTAAACATTATTATATTTATCCGAATTTTAATTCAAAATTTCGTAGTTGTTTATGTGAGTTACTACCATTGGATTTGCATCTAAGTATTTTGTCTTTTTGCTCACAGTTTGATATCATGATAGTATTTTGAATTTGTTTGGATAAACATTTATTTGCAGTTTATAGCACAAATATTATCATGATAAGTGCTATGTATAAATTTACATAAGCTACTATTTTAAAGTCAAAGATAAAACATTTTTATATATGCTGAAAGCTATTTTTATAAATTATAGTAATTTATAAAAATAAAGTGATAAACACTTATAAAAAAATGTCGTAAATTATTTTCATAATTCTCTCAAGTCAATCTAAAATGATTTATAAAAAAATGTCGTAAATTATTTTCATAAGTCAATCTAAAATGATCTAATATAAATCATTTTAGGCACATTTGATTTTTTTTTCTTTTTTTGAGTGTACATTATATATATATATATATATATATATATATATATATATATATATATATATATATATATTGAGTATCTTGGCTAACGGTAGGTGTAAACTTGTTTGATGCCAATGTAGTCAAAAGATTGGGCTGGCAAGATTTCAGTGAGAGTTTTACTCTGACACTTGCAATGCACTTGGTGTGCCATTAGTTTAGACCCCAACTTTTAAGATTTAGGAAATTTGACATCCCAAAAGTGAGTATTTATAGTACTCATGTGATAAAATCAATTTTAAGCAAGTTGGTGATAAAAAAAAATAGTAACATTAATGTATTGCAAAAAATAACTTGCACTCTTTTTCTCCTATTTTTTGATATATGTATCAACAAAAAATAAAGGTTGAATAAATTGTAGCCGTCTCAAATTGATAATTATTAATACTTAATAGCATCCGTAGAATTTGGAGAATTTGTTCTTGGTGTGAACAAATTCACTAAATTATATTGGATTATTCTTCTTTCAAATTTGCTGCTAGTACTATTAGAAGGGATCTCTATATATTTCCATATACCACATTGCATGCGCCACTTCTCATGCATTTACCTTATTAGAGGGAGCCAAAAGGACTTTTTGAGGTTGATTCCTCATAGCATGAAGAGTTTGTGATTGTTTTCTTTACTTGATAGTCAGCTTATACATACCAAGGTGTTTAAAACTAATCAATCATTGAATTAGTGAAAGCATTAAGATTATTCACTGATCTAAACTTAAAATGTGTAAGTTTAACTATTAAATTATTTGACTAAAAACTAAAACTAAAAATAAATATAAAGAATTAAAGAATGTCCTTAATTATGACACTCCTTAAGGAAACAAATATAAAAAACTTGACTTAAAAATAGTTTGTGTTCAATTTTTTTATTATCAAAACAAGCTTAACATATTTCATTAACCATAATTAACCAATATAGAAGGGAAAAAACTTATCTACCAAAAGAAAAGGAAATAAACTATAAGATTTATGGAAACTAGTCCAAAAATTGGCCGGCGCCATGTGAGTGTTGAAATTATTTGAAGTTTGTTTAAGATTTTACATTGCTTAAATTTTTAGACTGCTGAATGTATAAATGTATTTAGACGCTCAAATTGACTTTTGTGATCAGACTCAACTTTACTTGACACTTTTTTAGGATAAAGTCATGTTATCCACTCTCCAACATGCGTGTAATTAAATTTCACTGTTTTACTATTTTCTTCATGAGTTAAATTATTCTTGAGAGAATTGATGATTTATGACTCCATTCATTAATGAACAAAGACATTATTGCATGTATACTTATTCGATGCTAAAAATCAATATAAACTCTTGGACCTAGCTAGGCCTTCTATATTATCAAAAAAATTCAATATAAACTCATGAACCCCATCTATAGTAAAATAAGAGTTTAACGACCTGCTGATTGTATTGAAGTGGTATGTGAAAAATACTATTAATATTGTTAATACGGAGTATTAATTTACATAAACATTCATTTCACCATTTAGATGCATTCATGGATGTATATACTAGTATATATATTTTTTTGAAAGGATGAATGTATATTTATTTATTTATATATTTATTTTTGTGTAGTTTTGTTATGATTCCTCATTATTCTCAAAAAGCAAGTTATGTTTTGCATCTGAAATTTCTAATCTCCTGTAAATAAATATATTAATTTTTAATTAACTTATAGTATATTTGTAGTTGTCCAAACACTCTATATTTATTTTTTTAAGTAAACATATATGAAGGTAAAAATTAATATACATACAAATTTGATTTGATAAATATTAATAAAAAATAAATATTAATAAAAAATATATTTTTTCATATAATTTCATACTTATAACCTAATTCAACGATCAACTTTTAATATTTAGCTTATAAATTTTAAACAATAAACTAATTTAATTTAAACTATTCGCTATAAACTCATCTACTATTTTTTTTAAACTATAAATTTGCTTATAAATTATTTGTTAACGATAAATTAATTTATCAATTATCTACTATTTTTATCAATCAAAGACCCAAAAAAAAAAGTGATGTGACAGAACAGCCCCTTAAAGATTCCAATAACTACAACTTTAGAACAATAAACCTCTACGGGACAATGACAAACACTTGCCACTCTTTTCATTGCTTGATTCCATTTCAATGGCTAGCTACTTCCTTCATTCAATTCTCTTTCTCTCTATAAATTCATAGCCACACTCTCTCTTCTCTCTTCAGAAGCAATATTAAAGTCTTATTAGTTGTTTAGTTAGTGCCTTGTGCTTGTGCTTGTGCACACAACATAGCACATAGCATTAGCAAAACAAATATTAATGGGTGTGAATTCCAATAGAGTTGATAACTTTGAAACCATTAAAATTCAATCAGAGTTACCAATGTTTCAATCACCTTTAGAAGTTCATAAGGTTAGGTTACCACCACAAAGAACCACTCTTCAAAAACTTAGACATAGACTCTCTGAAATCTTTTTTCCTGATGACCCTTTTCATGGATTCAAAAATCAAACATGGGTTATTAAGTTACTTCTTGCTCTTCAATACTTGTTTCCTATTTTTCAATGGGGTCCTGAGTATAGCTTTCGTCTTCTTCGCTCTGATATCGTCTCCGGTCTCACCATTGCTAGCCTCGCCATTCCTCAGGTATGTCGTAATATCATGGTTTTAAATTGCGGATGCAGTATCAATTAAAGATAAAAGATCAACACTCATTTATAAACATCGCATGACTAATACTGCAAGACATAGTCATAGTTTTTATTGAATAAAGTGATACTAATGATCATTTTACGATAATAATTTGATTTTTCGCCAAAACTTTACGGACAAATAATAATTAGGAAATGATTTTATTTTTATTAAATAAGATGGTATTGAAGATCATTTTACAGCAATCTTCGACCAAATTTGAGCTCTATCATTTGAGATTACAAAGTCAAAGTCAAACTTTTAAGTTTTAACTGACCATGGAGAAAGCAATACTATTAGACATAGCCCATATTTGATCTTGCATGCATGACTTTGGTTTTGTTAATGCATATCATTATAGTGAAAAATCAATTTTAAGGATATATAAGTCAATATTAAATTTAATGAAATTTCCCTAAAATATTTTTTTCTTGCTTTTTGTATTTTTGCAGGGAATAAGTTATGCCAAGCTAGCAAACTTGCCACCTATTATTGGATTGTGTTAGTATTAATCATTCTCTGTTTTGTTCTGTTTTGTAGATGTATTATATATTGGTTAATCTTTAACTAAACTTATTTACATGATTATTAATTAATGATGCAGATTCAAGTTTTGTGCCAGCTTTGATATATTCAGTACTTGGAAGTTCTAGACATCTTGGTGTTGGTCCAGTTTCAATTGCATCATTAGTTATGGGATCAATGTTAAGTGAAAGTGTTTCATATAGTCAAGATCCAATTCTCTATCTTAAATTGGCTTTCACTGCCACCTTTTTTGCTGGTGTATTCCAATCTTCTCTTGGTGTATTAAGGTACTAAT
Source organism: Trifolium dubium (assembly GCA_951804385.1). Classification (NCBI taxonomy): domain Eukaryota; kingdom Viridiplantae; phylum Streptophyta; class Magnoliopsida; order Fabales; family Fabaceae; genus Trifolium; species Trifolium dubium. The sequence goes on along the minus strand of OX638075.1, from coordinate 32,834,586 downwards.
CAATCATGTACCAATTGATATATTTCATAAATTTTTTTTTTGATAACATAAACTCAAATGGTTTTTAATAAATTCTACCAAATGTTATCATACAAAGGGAAAATGTTTTTAGTAAATTTTACTATAATTATAATGAGATAAACTGAAGTGAATTTTAATAAATTCTTCTAAATGTTTACACCAAATGGGTATATTTTATGATAGTTGTGGATTCACCCATCTTAAAGATAAACTCGCGGTAGCGTAAATTTTATTTATTGAAAAATATATTCTAATAATGTTTTTTTAATATGAACAATGTCAAGGGTGCGAAGAGCGGCCTTTATTTTTAAAAAATAAAAATTAAACTTTGGAAATTTAGAATGTAATATGAGGGAAATTTTAATTGGCAAAAATATATTTTATGATAAAAAATAACCTTTGAAGCTTTATACAGGTTAGGCTTTGTAATTGATTTTCTATCAAAGGCAACATTGGTAGGTTTCATGGCTGGTGCAGCAATAATTGTGTCACTACAACAACTCAAAGGGTTACTAGGAATAGTTCACTTCACCAACAAGATGCAAATTGTACCTGTTTTGGTCTCTGTTTTCAAACAAAGAGACGAGGTATATTTTGATGTTTTTTCTAATGTAAAATATAAGTTGAGAATATTTTTTTAAAAGGGACGGCCACTACATTTTCTTATATAGTTTATAATAAATAAAAAATTGTACGTTTTTAATTAAAATATTAATACTAACATATCGACAATAAATTGATCTAAATAGTAAGAATTTTGAGCCGCTTAAGTAAATGATCAAAGGTTCAATTTAAAACTCACTTTATATGCCCCAAAAAATTTCGACGTAAACTAGTCGTAACCTAAAATCACAAAAATTTCTTACTTGTAGCTAAAAAAATATTAATACTAATAGTAGATGGAAGAGAGTAAAGCTGCATTGGAAAAAATAAATTAGATTAATCCCAACCACAAAACTCTTCAAAGCATTCTTATAGCACTAATTGTGTTTTAAGATATAAGAATCAACATTATGATTGAGATTGCTTACTAGAATCCAGCCACTTTTGTAGATGTTTTTTACTTTGACTTTGTATATCAATATCAAGGGATCATATTCCAATTTTTTTGATAAACATATTCCAATTATTTATCAATGAAATTTTTTTTTTTTTTCTGATTCTTTCATGAATGGACATATTGAATAGCAAGCCAATTAAGGGCCACCTTTAAATAAAATAACATGTCATATTGATAAAAATGTAAGTGTAATATAATTATTACTAAATGTTCATTAAAATATTTAGTGACAATATTCCAACTATTTTTCAATTTTCTTTTTCTTTCTAACTATGTAATGAAATGACATTTTGAATAGTTAGTCAACTAAAGATCACTTTTTAATGAAAACACATATTTGTCCTTGTCCTGTTGATAAAAATGTAATTTCATATTATTATGTTTTTTTAGATAGACAAAATAACAATAACTATTATATACTCATACACATAAGTGGAAAAATTAAAATTCAAACTTCAATCACGATATTTGACTTAACAATTTTGACATTTTTATCGGTTAAACTAGAATATGTGTACATTATGTAATTACATATATGTCCATTAAATGATTTTAGGGATCATATTCCAACATTTTTCCAAAAAAGGAATTTTTTCATCTGATTCTAACATGAGTGGACATTTTGAATAGTTAGCCAATTAAGGGTCACTTTTGAATGAAAAATACATATTTGTCCTATTGATGCAAATGTAAGTGTGGAATGTAAATTACATACATATACATGCATTAATTTTTTAATTTATTTTTGCAGTGGTCATGGCAAACTATTTTACTAGGATTCAGTTTCCTAGTCTTTCTGCTGATAACAAGACACATTGTAAGTTGCTCCATTTTACAATTTACATACACAAATATACTATGTACTTCAATTTCATTTGCTTCTTAAGAAATGAAAATTCTTATATATGGTTGAAAATTGTGGCAGAGTTTGAAGAGGCCAAAATTATTCTGGATTTCAGCAGCTGCTCCATTGACTTCAGTTATTTTGTCAACCATTTTAGTCTTTTCTATGAGAAATAAGATCCATAAAATAGCAATTGTAAGAAAAATCACTCTACCTTGTGTTACTTTTAGTGCAAGTTTGAATAAGTCTGAGTTTGACGAAATTGCATTCACACTGTGATTCTTTTGAAGCTTCAATTTACGACGACATGCTGTCATTTTGTCAAACTCAGTTAAATTTAACACATTTAAACATAGAAAATATGAAAAATAGAAAATTTTCATCCTAATGACACTTGTTTTTTTGCTATTTTTTCTTTGGAAGATTGGTGAATTGCCAAAAGGACTTAATCCACCATCCTCAAACATGTTATACTTCAATGGTCCTTATTTGGCTCTTGCTATCAAAACTGGACTTGTCACTGGAATCTTGTCGCTCACTGTAAGTTTTCTCAAACTTAATTAAGCGCTTATCATAGCAGGGCTAATGTATAAGCAATTTCTAAAACAAAAAGTGAAATATAATCAAATTGTTTTCATATAGTTATAAGTTGTTTGCATAAGTTATACTGAAGAACATTTTATAAAAATAAGCAGAAAACAACTTATGGGCGATATCATAAGCCGTTTTCGTCCCAAACAATCTCACAAATGTTTAAGTTATGTCAATAGATATGAAAATAAATCAATTCAAATAAGTCCTTTAATTTAACTTTAACAAACACAAACTAAAATAAACTCCGAATAACAACGACTTCAACTTACTTGTGTTTCAGGAAGGAATTGCGGTTGGAAGAACATTTGCTTCACTTAGGAACTACCAAGTTGATGGAAACAAAGAAATGATGGCTATTGGTCTTATGAACTTAGCTGGCTCTTGTTCTTCATGTTATGTCACAACAGGTAACGAGTTACGACATCTTGTTATATTCATTGTTCATTCAGTGAACTGTGTTAGCCACATATTTGAATTGTATTAACCGCTCAAAATAAACGTGCAGGATCCTTTTCTCGATCAGCCGTTAACTACAATGCTGGAGCACAGACAGCAGTGTCAAACATAATAATGGCATCAGCAGTTCTTGTGACTCTTCTGTTTCTCATGCCGCTGTTCTATTACACGCCGAATGTTGTCTTGGCAGCCATTATCATCACTGCTGTTATAGGTCTAATCGATTATCGAGCTGCATACAAATTATGGAAGGTTGACAAGCTTGATTTCTTGGCTTGTTTATGCTCCTTTTTTGGTGTTCTCTTCATCTCAGTGCCATTAGGCCTTGCAATCGCGGTAAGCTTCAAAGAATTTAATTCATATACACCATCGTTTTAAAGATTTTTTACAGTCAGTCAATCATAATCGTCAATTAAGAACATTTGAATTGTTGCAAATCTTTTTAGGTGGCAATATCAGTCTTCAAAATCCTGCTTCATGTCTCTAGGCCAAACACACTTGTTTTAGGAAACATTCCGGGGACACCAATTTTCCATAACCTAAATCAATATAAAGAAGCTTTAAGGATTCCTTCATTTATCATTTTGGCAGTTGAATCTCCCATCTACTTTGCCAATGCAACTTACCTGCAAGAAAGGTTAGATAATAATACTCCCTCTCGACTTAATGTGCTTTTTTGCTTATATTTAAGTCTGGAATAGTATAAATTAATGCATATTTCAAAGATTAGTGAGAGGTGTTTTCTGAGTGATTCCATAGTTCTAACTATTTTGACCGCTTCTTTTACTTTAGGATACTGAGATGGGTTCGAGATGAAGAAGAATGCGTAGTAGCAAACAACGGAAGTACATTGAAATGCATGATTTTAGACATGACAGGCAAGTATTTTGTTTCGCTTGTAAAGTTTTTTTTATCTAAGTTTTGAGATTGTTTTTAATTAAAAGTTTCGTGTTTTCCTTCTTTTTTTCAGCCGTGACAGGGATAGACACAAGCGGAATCGACACATTATGTGAGCTTAGAAGGAGGCTCGAACAAAAATCAATTCAGGTATCTGTATATCTTCTGCATGACTGCATGCCCCGAGTTACTATGCTAGTATATACTAATATTAACAAGTTTCAAAAGATTTACCATAATTTCATATAAGCTATCTTGGAGAGCTTATGGAATTAATTAGTCGAAAACAGTATTTGGAAAAGTTGTAAACAGTTTTCCATAATTGAATACTACTTCACTCAATTTTCTTTCTAATCTTTAAATGTATGATTGATTGGTGCAGCTTGTATTGGCAAATCCTATTGGAAATGTGATGGAAAAGTTGCATGAGTCAAATATTTTGGAATCCTTTGGAATGAAAGGAGTGTATCTCTCAGTAGGAGAAGCAGTTGCTGACATTTCATCATCGTGGAAAGCTCAGCCTTGATTAATAATATCTATATATGAATAATTTCTAGGACAAAGGGAAAAAGAAAAAGAAGATTATGGCTTCTAACTTTCATCAGTTTAACAAAACTAACATTGAAAGTTTTTGGCCTAATGAGACAAACAATTTGGTTTAAATTAAAGCCTTGAAAATGAAGGCATTTTAGTAGTGTTTCTTATTCTAGGATGCTACTTTTAATATATTTATGTATTGGAGTATGTTACTCTTGTCCATTTTTGGCTTAAGTTGTTGGAAGGAAGCATCCAAGCAAACACTTTTGTGATGACTTTATTCTGTGGACATTGAGTGATAAATATGATATAGATATTTTAATCAACAAAAAAAAAGTATCCCACTCATATTTAGATTCCTTTGCATACAAGCAATTATATATTTGTGAATCGCCGAGTCAATATCTGACGATTCATACCCTCGAGTCAATTTCTGACGATTCATATCCTGACTTTGTATTTATTTTGAACCTCACTTGGATACGATTTAATAAACCTGGAATGTAAATCATTCGATTTAATCCAATGTCTAAATTGCGTGATCAAATAAAAATCATGGTTACCTAACCACAAAACTAAGATCCATTCTACCAATCCCCTCCAAAATCATCCATCCAAATATACCCTTAACGTAAAAAAATGAAGAAATGTTATTAGCAAATAGCAATGTACGCAGTTATGGCGATTTGTCGAATCAAAACTCCATCAGCTACATAATATAGATGCAATTGAGAATGGACAAAGGCTAAAACTACATATTTCTAAAATGAACTGCAATGGAAACATGAGTAGCTACATCGATCATGAATGATATCAGCAAGTTGTTGCATGGTTTATATAGCTAAATGACAGTAATAATTTATGTAACATTTCCACTCTTAACTTTCTCAAAACTTAACTATTAGATAATGCTTTCTAAATAGCAAGACAATAATTAAAACCTTAATTCAGAAAAAATAAAAAACTGAATAGTCTTGGCTATAATTTGTTCCATCCTACTCTCAAGACCCTTTAGATGATCCTCCAAAACATCTGCTTCAACCTGCTGAATATTCTCACTAAGCAGATTAGTGGCAACTGGCGAGTGCAATAGCAGATTTCATGTCCTCACTTTCCTCTGAGGAGAGCTTTATGTTAACATTCTCGTTCTTTAAAACATTTTTCATTTTGTAAACGTAGTCATCCAATGAATTCACTGCTTTTGCCTTCCTTAAAAATTTCTTGTCTTCCATACGGAAATTCTCAGCCTCTTTAATTAACTTCTGTATTTCTCCAGCTGACATCCTATCTTTGTAATTGCTTATTGTAATCTTATTCATTTTTCTAGTGCTTCTTTCAGTAGCAGAAACTGTCAAACTACCATTTTCATCAATAACGAAACAGACATCATAAGGGTGGCCACGAGGAGCTCGGATATGTCCAGAAAGAGTAAAGGAACCGAGCAAATTGTTGTCACTGGCTCTTTTTCTCTCACCCTCATAAACATTAATCAAGGAACTGGATTGGTAATCAATAACTGTAACATAACTTTTTGTTATTTTGACAGGAATGGAAGTGTTCCTTGGAATCACCACACTCATGATATCTCCCATTGTTTCCCTACCAAGAGACAAAGGTGTTACATCCTGAAGCACCAACGTTGGAACATTCTTAACGTCTTCGCTCAACAAAGCAGCTCGAACAGCTGCCCCATAAGCTACAGCCTCATCAGGGTTAATGCTCTTGCACAACTCCTTCCCATTGAAAAACTCCTGTAATAGCTGCTGTACTTTGGGGATCCTAGAAGACCCACCAACAAGGACAACATCATGTACACGGCTCTTGTCCATCTTAGCATCTGTAAGACAACTTTCAACAATCTTCATACACTCTTTAAAAAGGTCCATATTCATATCCTCAAACTTTGCCCTATTGAGCGATGAAGAAAAAGTCAATGCCTTGAAATAAAGAATCTACCTCAATCGTTGCAGCAACAAGGAAAGAAAGTGATCTCTTTGCCCTCTCACAAGCTGTTCTCAATCTCCTCAAGGCTTTTGGATTCCCACTAATGTGTAGTTTGTTCTTTCTCTTAAACTCTTGTACAAAGTAGTTCACCAGTCTGTTATCAAAATCCTCTCCACCAAGGTGAGTGTTTCCGGCCATGGCCTTACACTTGGAAAACGTTGTCCTTAATAGTAAGTAGAGACACATCAAAAGTGCCACCTCCAACACAATCACTTCTCTTGTCAAGGCCATATTCAAAAGCTGCGGCAGTAGGTTCATTCATTACCTTGATTACATTGAAGCCAGCAATAAGACCAGCATCCATAGTGGCTTTTCGTTGAGAATCATTAAAATAAGCAGGCACAGTAACGACTGCATTCTTGACAGTTGATTCTAAATATGACTCAGCAGTTTCACGCATCTTTGAGAGTACCATAGACGATACTTCTTCAGCATAGAGTTGCTTCTCCTGATCCTTGTACTTCACAGTAATCATAGGTTTGCCATCAACACTGGCTGTGACCTTAAACGGCCATAACTTTATATCATCTTGAATAATGGGATCACTAAACTTCCTACCAATTAATCTCTTAGCATCTGAAAAATAAAAATTAACAAGGTTTAATTACTACATATATTTGCTTTTTTACAGGAGTTAAATTACTCTATTGGCTGTTATGAACTATAATTAAATTTCTAAATAGATCATTATTGAACTAGAAATTACCAAAGACAGTGTTTTGAGGGTTGGCAGCAGCTTGATTCTTAGCAGCATCACCAATCAACCTTTGTTCTTCAGTGAAAGCAACGCAAGAAGGTGTTATTTTGTTGCCTTGATCGTTGTGAATGATTTCAACTCGACAGTGTTGTTCCTGCCAAACTGCAACACATGAATACGTTGTTCCAAGGTCTATTCCCACAGCTAGTCCTTCATGTTTTCTCTTCATGTTAATGTTAATAATAACTTGGTTGGTAGTTTTTCTACTTGTTTTCTCCTCACGTTACTCTGATACGGTTTATAGAGTTTTTGTTTCAAATATAGTACAGATTCGTTTTTTTTTTTCTTTCATATATCTGTTTTTATTTAACCTCTATATTTATAGTCTATAATAAACTATTACATATCCCTTAGTCAAAAAAAAAATTACATATTTCTATTGTATACGCATTCTCAATAGAAAAGGAATATCATAGATCCGTCGAGTTCAATTGCATCTATCTTAGTTTTAGCCTTTCTACATATCTTAACATGTGATCAATGGAGAATATTTGTAATTCATATCATAATATCTTGGTGAACAAAAGCCAAATCATACGATGCACATTCTTTTCATATTTTCAGGCTTTAACAAATTCGATTATTGGTTAAGAATTACAAATAAAAATAACAGAAGCAATTAAACCGTACATAACACTTTTAACAGTAAACCAGTAATGGAACAGAACTAATATATATTTCCAAGAAATCAAATAGATCCGATATAACTAAAAAAAAAAGTAAAAAGAATAGAAGCTCAACCATCTAAACGCATACCGTTACAAGGAAAAGAAAAAAAAAACAAAATAGAATGAGAATAACCTACATAACACTTTCAGAACTTCCTGGAAAATTATGTACCTAATCTCTGTCTGTTTATCTATGTTTGAACTCTATTGCAACTAAAGAATATAAAAGTAAATGCAGTTCTTTCAATGGCATAATAGAACAATGCGCTACTAGGCTTTATCTTCAAGACCATCCAATATATAGAAGCAAAAGTTGTTATCATCCTGCAGTACAACTCCTTTCTTCAATTCAAGATTCAAGTAACTTCTTTTTGCCAATCAAACATCTGAAAAAAATTTGACTGTATTAAATCACACGAATAGCCAACCAATATTTAGCAGCAAATAAAAAGCCTACTAGTATCAATCACATCATTATGTCCACAAATTGAAAATTCTTCGTTAGCGACTGGTGTTTAAGAAGAAAGGCAGGATGTCACATTTTGCAGTAAAATAACCAAATTGATATGACTATATAAAATGTATAATACATAATAAAAGTAACATATTTTTGAAAAATTTATTACTACACGCACTTTTCTTTATACCCGTGAACTTTGTTGGAGGGTATTATAATAAGGGATGAAGTATTAAAATTGACATTGAATACAAGACCTTTCCAAATTAACCAATCCTCTTGTCTATTAAAATATTCCATGGGAAAAGAAGGACAAGAAGGAAAAAAAACAGCGAAACGACATATAGAATGTAAATGATTTTCTATTATTCCTAATGCAAATTGAGTTTGACTCTAACATATATGCAGGCTTCTGAAATAAGAAAATCTATAATAAAAAAGGCAAAATCTTCAAATAGCACATGTCAAATTATTCAGCCAAATATCTAAAAAAGGAGTAAGTTCTTACTTGCACGATATCGTGGTATTGGTATCTCCCGGAGTTCCCGTCTGATACACAGATATTCACCTAGCAAAGCCATCAAAGCAAGTCCAGTACCATTCACAATCCACCAAGCTATAGAAGAGGGCCAACCCCCGTACACAATGCATATGAAAAGATGGATGATATAGAGAGTGGCGGAAAAATCCAAACACTTCTTTGCTCTTTCAATCAAATAAAGCATATATACAGCCCTGCATAACAACAACAGTAATGTTAGTACAACGTAGAGCTACTGCATAATTTCACTTAACAGGCTATATATGTACAACAGCTAAAAATGCCCCCATCAAATCATTCCTAAATACTAAAAGGTACTGTAATGACGTAATAACAAACACTATATTTCAAAGAATTTCTAAATCTAAACCATTAAAATTTAGTGGATTTTAAAAATAAACAATTTCCTTTTCTAACATACCAAACACGAGAATTGATTTCCAAATCAAATAAAATACCATATTTTTACATACCAAGCACTGACAAATTAACTTTCCCAAACAAAGGAACTTCTATGAAAAAGGTTCAAAGCTGAACTTCTTTGTTTCATTCCCCATACTGGAAAGAAGTGCAACTAGTATAACAAAATGAGAACAAATGGATATACAAGTGAACACCCATTTACAAACTTGGGGGTATAAGGTTGGGGCTTTAGTCCCTTTCCAATCAACACAAAAAGCTTGTGGGGCATAGTAATACTAAAATCCTAAAACATAAATGAAAAATACAGGAAGAGATTATGATTAGAAAAATACATGCAAGTAAAAAACTGCTAAGAATTACAATATATGATTTGACCTCCTATAAAGCGACAGGTTCAATTTAAAGGGCAAAGAACAGATAACAATTGATTTAGAGGAGTCATATTTGATAAGAGCTACTGAGTAGCGGATTCAGACTCAAAGTGAATAAACAGCTTAATTGTGCTTATTGAACAAGTCTATCACACAAACTCTTATGTATTAGCTATTTATTATATAATAAAAAAGGGAAAGCGTTTAATCTAATAAGCTCTTTTCACAAGCTATTGCAAAGAACTAATTAAAATAAAGTTAAAATAGCAAATAGACATGCCATAAGCTATTTCATAAATTCTCTCAAGCAATTACACAAATCATTATGATGTAACATAAGCTCATAAACTCTTCCGAACACATTATCAGAAATCACAACACATGACTATCATGATTTAATATAACAATTACCAACTACGAATTCGTGCAATAGGACAACATTAAGAAAGCTATTAGTAGATTGAATAAGGTGGAAGAGAACAATTACCCTGCAGCTGAGCTGAACAGAAATGAAGCACAAACACACCAACCAGTAACGGTAGAAGTAGTAACGGTTACATAGTCAAAGAAATACACAAGGCTCAATCGTGAAACGCGGGTGCCAACAAGAATGGTTAAGAACAATCCAAGGGTGATATAGTACATACATTGAAGAAAAACAATTTGAGCAACAATAAGCCAAGGATCCCATACCACTGCACCATAGAACATGACTCCTAACCCAAAACAAATAAAAACTCTCACAAACTAAACCTAATCTTAAAATTCCCAAATCCAAATCAAAAACCCAATTCTAAAAATTCTAAAAACTTAAACTTTTTCCTGTATAACATCTACCCCCATTGACCCAGTTACTCAAATATCAATGATTGTATACAAAACACTCTTCATTACATAATTACATAAAATTGATCAAATTTAGTGACCCCAAATCTCAATGGTTGTTCACGTTCTTTCAGATCTGAATTCTGGAGAAAAGCCACTGTAAAAAGAATAAAATCAGTGTGATTTAAACGGAATTATGAAATTCATGATCAATGAATCTTGCGAGAAATTGAAGAAATTTTGGAGATTGATGGAACTTACCGGAAAGTGAGAAGGAAAGAGAAGAAATTGTTAGAAAGAGGAATTAGGGAAATTGTGTTTCTTCCGATCCAAGCTGGGATTTGTTCATCCAGCGATGGGAATTGCAATTGCAGGAAAGTGCACTCTGCGTCAAGTTCAAACTCTTTAAAGGGTAATTTGGTAGTTATATCAAATTTATTATTACTCCAACATTTTATACTTGTATTGATTTTTTTTAAGTATTAAATATCATTTTCGTTTTTGTATATACGCTGAATTTTAGTTTTAATAATTGTAATAATTTTTGTTTTAAATAAATCATGAATCAATTAAATTTTTTGTTTTGGGTTTGTAAAACTAAAATTCGCAGAATAATTCACAAGTTTTTTGCATATTTTTTTATGAATTTTCCTACAGATTTTTGCTATAGTGATTAAAATAAAAAAGTTTGATTGATTCAGAGATTTATTTAGAACAAAAAGTCATACAGGGACTAAAAACAAAATTTCTCATACATACAAAGACGAAAATGATATTTAAGTCTTTTTGTAATAAGGGATGAAGAGAGTTACATCTTAAATAGTTTTTTGTCTAACCAAATGTTAGGTGGGGTGATTGGCGTTGAATTTGGTAGGGAGAATCCAAGTTCGACCCCGCAATTTTAGATTATTATGGGTCATTTTTCCTAGAAACCAGAAGATGAAAGAAAAAAATACATATTTCTTATTTTATTATGTGGTTAGCGTCTTGATTCATGACTCATGAACATAAAGAATTCATTTGGATGTTGTACTAGTTCTATGACGTAGATTAATCATTGCTAACGCGTGAAAATTCCATACTTATAATATCCTAACAAACAAATTATAATATATATGGAGGTTAGAATTGAATTGGAATAGTTCACTTATTCATTATTCATTTTGAAGGGTAAAATTATACCTAATCTCCCAAAAACTAAAAAGAACTGGTAATTGTTGATATTGTTATGTCAGACCTTTTAAATGAATTTGAGCTCATAATTTTATAGTTATGTGTATGAGTTGCAGTGGATTTTTTTTATAGGAGTTTCTGTAATGTTTGTCACTTTGTCTACGGATAAAATTTTTTTACATAACATTGTTTTTTTTTTGGTAAAAAATGTGTTGAATAAATTGAAACTCAATCATTCTCATTTTGGTTCAGGTATTTCTATCCCGCCCCAATGGATATACCCTTTTGGTTGTGGCATGTGTTCTTGTGTACCGATCAGTGGTTGAAAAATGTCCACAACAGCTCATAGATGATTGAAAATGACTCAAGAGAACACATATATTGTATTATTCATCAAGTTTGACAATAAATAAATAAATTTGTGCTACAACAAATTTGACAATTTTATTTCGACGCTCATTTAAAACACGAGGAAATACGATATGAACCTGCTCGCTTACATACAGAACATTACATGAAAGATGTCATGTATCTTATTAAGTAACTTGGAAGGATGGTGGTGGCGAGTAGCAACAGGAAGATCGTCTTTCTTCTTTCTCCTTCTCAGTTGAAAGAATTGCTGCATTACATCTGCGCACTCTGTTGCCAATACGCCTCTTCTTATTTTTATTTTCGGATGAAATGGATGAACTGGTGCAGGAGGTATATCGCTTGCTTCTGAGACATTTTCACCTCCATCAGGAAAAAGCCTGCAAAGCAATTTTGGTTGTTATCATAAATATTATCATCATTGTTGCTTATCTCCATTTCTAAGACAAGACTGAATTTCAGTTGAACTCATCAAGGTTCTGAAAAATTGAAGACTCCGTGCCATTGCATATATAATAATTATGAACAATACAAAGAAGTACATTGACCGCATACCTAATCCAGCTACCATCAGCTCCAAGAAGCTTATTGGGAGCTCCCCAAACAACATTATCTATTCTTGCCTGAAGAATGGCACCAGCGCACATTGCACACGGCTCAAGCGTTACATAAAGTGTAGTTTCCTAACAAAGGTAAATGTGTGTCCGAATAAGTCATCATACTAATTAACGGGTTGAAAAACAATATAAGCGAAACATCAAATGAATATTCAACTTTGTTTATAACATCAGAATACACTTTGAATTTGAAACCAGGAAAACTTACTGATAGTCGCCATGAGTTGAGATGTTTTGAAGCTTCTCGGATACAAATCATCTCTGCATGTGCTGTGGAGTCCCGTAACTCTTCTACTCTGAAACAGATATTTTGATATAAATTAAAAAATTAAGGTAACGGGAAAGAATGAACTGATGCAAAAATATTGACTCTTACAAGTTGCTTCCTCTTGCAATAATTTTTCCATGCTGCACAAGAACAGCACCAACAGGAACCTCCCAAGTATCACCGGCTTTCTTGGCTTCCATAAGTGCTTCCTTCATGAACAATTCATCAATTCTTCGCTGCTCAAATTCAACTTTATAGGCTTCTTCCCAGTCATCAAATCTATCTCTTACAACCTGCCCTTTACGCTGAAGCTTCCTTTGTTTCAACTCTCCATCCGTTTTCTTTGAGCCAGACGATTCAATCTTCTCTGGAGCAACGGGTTCTTTTATTGGCACCACTGATTCAGTTTTGGAAATGTCAAATCCACCAGTATTTACAATTTCTCCTGCAATAGGTTGCTGTCTAACAGATAATGATGGAATTGTCGACTCTACTTTTTGTAAGCCAGAAGTAGTGACACTCAAATCTTTTTCATTTTTAGTTGGAGTAAAAAATTCCTCTCCGGCAGCATGTGAGGTGCCTATTGATGTTGATACACTTTCCAATTTATTTGGAGAAGGTGATCCAACAGCAATACGTTTTCCTTTGTCCTTCAATATTTTAGGGTCAGACACGTCTCCCTCACTTTGGGTATAATGAGTACTTGGTTTTGATTTATCCGAAGTCATGGCTTGTGGTGGCACACTTTTACCGGTTTCCTCATGCTCCTGCCCAGAAAACATTGTCTCACTGTCGGAATTTTTTGGTGAGTTTCTATCACTTGATCTCCCAGCAGAAGTGGAGGAACCTGCACGGGAATTCCAACGTAATCGAACAATGTCAGAAATCAGACCCCATAGGGACCTTCCAGTTCTATTGACAATTGGTTTTGCAGTTTCATTGTTGACCTCTGGTTCTTCAGCTAATAGACCATGCCCAACAGATGGTTCTTTTACATCCCACATTTCGTCAGAAATTCCTTTTGCACCCACAGTGGAACGGCTAGAACCATGATTCTTTGACTGAGAGTCATCTTGAACGCCTTCTTGCCTTGAACTGTGCATCTGATTACCCTCAACATCAATGGCTGGTTTTGTTCTAGAAACTTCCATCTCCTGTCTTCCGGAAGTTGTGACTTTTTGCCTGACCCTCTCCACGAAATCATCAACAAACTGTTTTGATGATTCTTCTAAACGATTAGCTGAACCAAGCACATCTTCTGGAGTCGTAACAAAAGAAGGCTCATTATATGACTTATCACTTTCATATTGAGAATGTGGTCCTGAAAACATAGCAGTATTTCTTCCCAAATTATCATACAATTCAGAAGAGCCAGTTTCTGAAGTTTCAAGGTAGATATCAGGGCTTGCAAACTCATCAGTGCGTTCAACATGAGGTGAAACTCTACCCATTTGGGAGCTGGAATTCTCTCTTGAGACAGTTTCAGCAGAAATTGATTGGTTCCTAGGTCTTTGGTGGTCATTACCAAATTCAAAAATCCTTTCTTCAGTTTGGGAAGAACTTTCTCTAGTTTTAACAGATGATGCCAAATTACTTTTTGGAATAAATCTATTCTTCTCAGAAGTTATTTGAGAACTTGAAATTTGCTTTTCGTCACTGGCATAGCCTTCTGATAAAGTGCTGACATGTTCATATCCTTTGCTATGTTGAACACTCTGATTTCTCCTTCTATCAGTTTGGAGCCGTGTATCGCTTACACGTGAGCTTAAGTATGATCTTTCTTCCTGGTTCTTCAAACTAGTTTTAGACTTCAGAATAGATATATCTTCAATGTGACTCCCATGACCTTGTGATACTTCAGAAAACTGTTGGGATTTTCTTCTTCTGTCTTCATCGTGTGCAATGATCTTCTCTTCTTTATGGTGTTGCAGATACACTCCCTGAGCAGAACTCGAAGCTGAATACTTTTTTTCTCCCATGTTCTTCATCCTAGTATCAGAGATCCTTTCAGTGTCTTCAATTTTTAAATTTCCTGTAAATTTCTGGGAACTTCTCTCTATTTCATCCTTTGTTGCGGTAGACGTGTTTTGAAATTTTTTATGTTTATCGCTTGTTTCCTGTAAATGTGTTTCTGACATCTCAATTTTCTCTTCCTTCCCACCAAATGTCTTCTTTGATTTCAAACTTTCCATTCCAGTGGTAGAAGTAGAACCAACAAACTTTTCATGTTTGTCGCTTGTTTCCTTAAACAGTGTGTTGGAGATTTCAAGGTTCTCTTCACTGCCACTGAATTTCTTTCCTGATAATAAAGTTGTCTCAATTTCATCACGACCAGACTCTTGTGCATATGAAGATTGGTGCTTTCTTCTGTTTCCTGTTTGAATGTATGCCTTGTTTGTTTTCTTATCCAAATGTTCTACAAAAGATGAATTATCTTCCTCACTATGGACTCGCTTCTGTGAAATAGAAGTTTTTCCATAACCAAATTCATGTATTGTAGATCCTTTTGATTGCATATCTTGGTACTCTCTTGCGGTTTCAGTTTCCTGAACGGTTCTCTCAGTCAGCATTTTTTCAGATTTCTTTCTTATATTCCAATCAATATCTGCACCAGAGACAATTCTTTCTTTATTTGAAACATTGTGCACCTTCTTTGAGACAACTCTTTGCCTGTTGAATTCTTCATTTACTTTTCCCTCCATATGATTTGCTTCTTCCTTCTCATACCCCTGTGAAAATTCTTCCAAACCCGCATTGTGCTGCACTTCCAAGTCGCTCTCGAAATCTCCTGATGAAAGCGTGTAATAAGATGAACAACTAGACATATCTCTCTGTTTCCTACGGTTTTCACCTTTTGTAAAGGCTTTCCGTTCATTGTCAGATTTTTCGCACTCTCTTCTCAGGTCTATGGAGGATAGTTCATGTTTCTTCAAATTTCCTTTTTTAATTGTTTTTATTTTCTGATTCGAATTGAGATGGCTCTCTCTATTCACATTGTTTCTCTTTTTCTCGGCTTCCATTCTGTTGGATGAAGACAAATTATTCAATTTGGCACCTGTAGCATTTTTATCTGCTTCCTCGACCAAAAAACTGAGAACTAATTCAGAATCATCCGAAGAAAATGAAGGGAAATTTTCTCTCCCTTTCTGTGAGGCTGTGCAAACACATCTTTCTTTTATTCTGCTTCTTCTACTTGTATTGCAAACATTTCTCTCATTGGCAGAGCACTTAAGTTCATAAGAACCTCTAACAAGACCATAAGGAACCCGAGAAACGTAAAGATCTTCACTTCTGAAAACTAACCTCCTAGATGCTGACAATTGAAGGAGAGTGGACTGCCTCAACCCATTTAGAATACAAGGCTTTACGGGTACTCTATAGGTGGAGACAGCACGAGCACAACAGTCACAACAACCAATGCATGACGAGGTTCTGTCAAATCTTTGATACCATAGGTTTGAGTAGCCATTGAAAGATAAAGGGAATGATTCTTTGCAGCTAACACCATATATGGTTGAAGAAAAATATGGGCTGTGCATAGTCGCGTATGCTTTACCACCCCACCAAGTGATGAGGTTCCTTCAATTACAACTGAGCTAGGATCCCAAGGAGTGCTATATGATGCACCAGAGTCACAACATTAAAGAAAACAAAAATTGAGAAGCGCGCTATGCTTTCAAATTTCGTACCTGTATCCCAATAGAAAAATCAGAAAAACTAAATGAACTCAGCAATGCATGCATCATAAAATAATAAAACTTGAGAACAGTTAATAACAAAAAAACAATTCCTGATTTTCACACTCTCATGTCATACATACAGTGGAGTAAGTATCCAAGACCGTAAGTCAGGGGGTGTAAAAAATTGATCTTTAATAAAAATATCAATCATATCATATGTATAAAAGTAAAAACATGTTTTCAACGTCTACCTCTGCCTCTATCTGATTTACTCTCCTAACTACAGAATCTAGATGTTTTCTCTCTACATGCCCAAACCACCTAAGTCTACTTTCCACCATTTTTCTACAAGAAGTGCATGATAGTAGTTGAAGATTGAATAGTTGAATCCTTATAAGTGATTTCTAATTTCTACTAACTGATACAACTATTATCTTGTGTTATATAGATAGATAGAGAATGAATGAATGAATGAATGAATGAATGAACACTGACCATGATTTCAACGGAGAATCGCTGAATTGTTTTCAATTCATTGGATTTGATTTAGCTTCTTCTTCTTCAAATGGTGTGCGCTACTTTGTCCCAAATCTGTGTCTGTCTGTGTTTTTTATTCCTGACCCAAAATAAAATAAAATTAATTGTACATTTTAAAATGTTTGGAGAAAATTGAAATCTAAAATAATTATTTAGAATTAATTTGAAACTTTTAAAACGTTCCAAACTAAATTGAAATTTAAAATAGACATTTGGGACCTTTTTTTTTTTGAACGGCCGTTTGAGACTAAATATATAATTAAGTCATTTTTAATTCTCTAAATTTTTTTTCAAATATATTTAACTTATACTATATAATTTAATTACGTATGAATAGAAGATAATCGGGCAACAAACTGCGTCGCTACTCCTTTTTAGATTGAAAAGCATAACCTTACAAAAAATAATGTTGCTATGCATAACGTTTTGAACTCTATTTAAAAGATCCACATTCTCTGGTGCTAGAAAATCAAAAATGTCAAATGCAAATGGTATAAAAATATGTTGATTATTCGAACATGTTTTTTTATGTTTAGCAACTTTGTTTGAAGCAGCTTTAAGGGTCGCTTGTCCCACAATAAAATCGTGAGTTTTCAATCCCACAAGTGGAGGACTCAAAAGAAATATTTGGCTAAAAGAAATATTTAAAATCATAGGCTTTATTTGAATAACTCAAAAGTATCGGAGTAGAATGGAATAAAACCGAGCGGAATGGAACAGAGATATTGTTCTACTGTTTGAATATTTTACAACACAGTGGAAAAAAAAATTCACTCTATTGTTTGAAAAAATTTATTTCACATTTATCCTTTATTTATAAAACTTAAATATTTAAAATTTCTACTCAGTTCAAACAAAATACTTAATTGATACGAATTATACAATCTTCAAAACATGGTACTATAGCCATAGAATTAAATAATATGGCAAATGTATGTTAGCATGATTCTTTTATAAAACCAACAAAAAAGCATAACATGTACAATTATACATTTTTCACAGGTATACCAATTATATAATTTTTTTTTATAAAACCAATTATATAATTTTGTTATGCTACAAACCATATCTATAAAAGACTAAAATCACACAAAACAAGAATAAACCAAAATCACATCTAAACAACAAAGCCTCTCAACATAAAACTCACAAAATCAATGAGATTTTGGCCTGAGAGAGCTAATAATGCTTGTTTATAGCTTATGAGGATCCAAATATTAGTTTAAAGTAGAAGCCTTATTGTTCTAACTTCATTTCATTTTATCATATTTTACGAAATCAAACAATAAAATATAATTTCATTCCATTACATTCTACCACTTATCATCAATCCAAAACACTTATCATCAATCCAAAACATAACCTTAATCTATAAACTATGTTATCAATTTTGGCCTTTAAAAGTGTATACTATTCTTTACAAAAATGTGAAGTGTTTAATGAACTAATTCAACTAACTATAACTAGATGTGTGTCAAAAAATAAACTGTAAAACAACTTATGTATACGTTGCGTACTTGCGTAGGTAGTATGATGGATTTGTATTCATATTACGTAATGCTAACATCAGTTGACCGCATAGCGCAGTGGATTAGCGCGTTTGACTTCGGATCAAAAGGTCGTGGGTTCGACTCCCACTGTGGTCGGTTTCTTTTTCTTTTTTCTATTTCTACCTTTCTCTTTTCAGAACCATAATCAATTTTAATTGGTGAATTCTATAGTACAATGGTAAAATAGTCATGTACCAATATATTAAATGTGTAGTCCAATAGCCATTTAACATGTGTCATAAAATTTAATAGATTGGAATTATTATGTTTGACCAATTTGCTGACTTGGACAAAATTTGCAATTTTATTGGTTAAAATCTCTATAGTACCAATACAATGCTTTTAGCCAATAGTACTATAACACTTCACATTTTAATTTTCAAATTTAAATGATTGACATATTTATACCTTTCTCTTTCTCTACGGTCATCATTCTTATATGCATCATTCATCATTCTTATATGCATCATTTAAATATCGAATTACAAATATATTTGAATTTTTTCATAGTAAACTTAATTGATGAATATCTTATGGAGATAAATAATGCATACACTTCAAATTATTTTGAAACTAATTTCTATCGCTATATTTTACCATAAAGTTGCAAAATCTTTTTAACTCCTATTTTGGCCAAATGTCATATAAGAATTTAGTTCTTTTTTATTCATAGCAAGAAAACTTCAACAACAACCAATAAAATTTAGCAAGACCCATAAAATTTTACTCATTATTCTCTTCTCCCATTTGAAAACACTCTTCCAAACAATGTAAGATCTTCTCTCACTTTCCCTTCTCTCCATAACTTGACTTCTCAATTCCCGAATAAATCTACCTGGAGTATATAACACTTAACATTTTGTATTTATAGAATATTTCAACAAAACATTTTTGATAAATGACGATAATATTAAAATCACAATACTAAGTTTATAATGAGTAATGAAAAAGTGCATAAGCTAGCTCTCAGCAAGTTATATATTAAACTTGCACAATGCCCACCAATGGCTTATCCAATTAAATCCCGCAAATTTACTTCCAAACTCCATTTGAAGGAGATATTGAAGAATATTCATATAGAAACGATTGGATGGACAGCAGTTGCAAGAAACCAAACAAATGAAAAAATGTCATTGAAACACAAAATGGGTAAAATCCAATATAATTCCAACTTCTAGAAATGGTACACAGATATATTCTATAAACCTAAAGAGCATAAATTTGGCCACTTCCCTCCCACCACACATTTGGAAGGCAGACCACAATCATTTCCTCTTTAAAACCCTTCTGTAAAAAATCTGCCGGATTCCAAAGGCATAATAATATTAATTGAAACTAACGTAAATAATCAACCAAAGACACCGCATTAAACATACCACCTGAGCCAATTTTCCAGTCAAAAATCTAGCAATTCACAATCTTATCTGATCCATAGACACTACTAGTCTCTGGAAAAAACATGAGGCCAAATAAGAACAAAAATTATGCAGGACCGGCATTCTCTGACTTATCGGTCTCCATTGGTTCAGTGGATGCTGATGAACCCTGATTACCATCATTCTCGGTATTCTCATTGGTGCTGGCATTTGCATCTGCCTGAGGTTGCTGCTGCTCAGCACCCGAAGAAGCTGGACTTGGTGGTGCTTGTGGAGCAGCTGGCTTGGCTGGTTTTGGTTTTGTCATAATCGGCTTGCAGAACCTATTCAAAATACATATTTTGATCAGAAAAAATAGAAGAATAATTCACAAGTTACTGTTAATCCTTCCCAACTAAAATGGTTTGTTCATAAAAAAACATCAAGAAAAGCCACAGAAGGGACTTCTAAAAAAACTAAATAATCTCAATACTGCCTACCCACAGCAAGAATTAAAACAAATACCTATCGACAGCCTCAGCTTTCTTTCTTATTTCAGCTACCAATAGTACAGGATTGGCGTATTTTGGAAGTGAGTCCTGCTGCTGCTTCTTCTCCCTAAGCCAGTTCTCAGCTTCAACGCATTCATTCAAGACCTGCGAACACGTTAAAACATATACACACAAACTTCAGAATAAATTATAAGTTACAACATTTTTTGTAAATGGGAAAAAATTGATGAGCAATTACCTTCTGTTTCTCATTGATGTCAATGTGATCAAACTTGGGATCAGGTGACATAGCAGCTTCTCTGTAACTAGCTATACAATAGTTTAACTGATCAACTATTGCACCCCTCTCAGTATATTCTTTGTAACGCTCTTCGATCGGGTCACCTTGCTGCAATTGCATAAATAATGCTCAATTAAGGTTTGCCAATGGGCTAACACTAACATGAAAATGTCTCCAGCCACTAAATATTTGTGCATAAAAGCACAAAAAGTAAAAGAAATAGGAATTCTCTGATCTTGTTTTCTTTCTAGATTTACAGTTTGACATAGAACAAGAGCAGTGACTGTCTTATATGCGAAATTTCTTACCTTTTTAAGCTCTTCAAGTTTTGCAACATATACACCTTTAGTTTCATCTTCACCGTCCTCATATAGCCAATCTTCCACCTCTTGAAGTTTAGTGGTAAGACCTTCCCTCTCTGAAGCAATGACAAACTCGTGGTATTTGTCATTAAGCTGAAATGATAGAAGAAAAAAATATAGTTAAACCAATTATGAGTGACAAGCAGTTGTACTTGATGTTTGAGTTTGATTAAGAGAGTAAAAGGCAACACCAACCTTGTTTCTCATGTCATATACATAAGCCTCTACTGCATTTTTCTTGTCCTTAGTTTCTTCCATCACACGATCTTGCAAAGCCATTTCATACTCCTTTTCTACAGCTTTTTGGACATCCACAGGTGCCATTGCTCCATAAACTACCTCAGCCACAGGAACATTTGTTTTCTTAACCTTTTTCTTCGGAGCCTGAATCAACAATATAGTATGTTTTGGTGAATACTTGCCAAATTCATATTAGATCATGGTTAAATGTGTCACTATCATCTTATCAAAAACTGACTGCACAGAATACGATCAAAGGAGAATTGTTTTTAATCCAAAGCAAAATAATAAGGAAATCATTTTCAAGTTAAATCGATAACAGTATGATGAAAACACATGGAAATACCACAGCAAACCTCACCAACAAGGTCAGACTCACATTCATGAAATTAATCTTTAAATTGTTTTCTCAGTTAGTTAAAGCAACTTAAACTGCGGCATTATCATCTTCTAAAAAACTAATTACTTCCCCATACAGAAATAGCAAACAGATTCTTTTTCATGTGAATACAAATAAAATAAGCATGGTGGTTTTACATTGTCAAAAGCTCCGACACAGACAGAAGGGCAAATCAAAACCATGAAAGTTAAGAAATTACCGAAAAAAATACAACAATTGCATATAATAGGGAATTTTGATATTCATAATACACTTAAATATTCCTTGAAATGGTACTCACCTTGTTATCATCAACATCCATTTGCACAGGCTTATCTCCTGTCTCAGGAACGCCATTTTCACCCACAGGGGTCTCAGCATTAGCATTTGCATCTTGCATATTAACATCGGCATCATTGCCATTGGGAGGTGCAGCAGCATCGGCAGGAGCTTCATCAGCATCCATCTTAGTAGTTTCTTTTGCTGATTCTTTGGAAACTGATGCCTCAACTTCTTCCTCTTCCAGAAGCTGAACAAAACACGTAAATGTTAGGTCAAGGAAAATATGCTCACTGATATAAAATCACATGTGGACAAGAGGTTATCATAGGAAAAAAAATTAAGCAGTCACTAGAAGACTTACAGTAGCCAAGTCAACAGATACAATTCCATGCACATTCAAACGAACTTTAACTTTAACTTTCGCCTTTTCGTTTTGTTTAGCTTCAAAAGGACCAATCTGCATACAATCAAAAGGGTAATAAAAGGATTTCCAAGAGGTAAGAAGTAGTTAATAAAGAAATTAATAGACTTGTCAAGTGGCTTACGGTGTATGTGCTGATCTTAGCAGGTGTTTGCTGCCCACTCACATCACTATATTGTGCATCAATGGAAAATGTTCCTGACCTGTAGAATGTCAGTGCCTTGATGCTTGGTATGGGATTACCCTTGGGAAAAACAAGGGAACTTTGCTGATTATCGGGTCCACTATCCTGTGCTTCTGGACCAGAACCTTTCCAGGAAAGAGAAATTGCAAAAGGAAAGCTTTCATTGACCTGCACATCATGAAAAAATATATCAACATCACATAAGATAGAAAGACAATAATAAAAAAAATTCCTAAAGGCGTCCACAGTTTTATATCGAGTATAAAGAGGAAAAGAAAACAATAATCAAACCAAATCCTGAAACCAAATGCAGAAGAAACTTTACCTGAAATTCTCGCACTTTAAATGTTGGACTAAGAATAGCACATTGCAATGCAGCACCTTTAGCAACACATTCACTGGCGTTCATTGTCCTTCTAGGCTCCTTCTTGAAAAATTCAGTCAATATCTTGTTTATAGCCGGTACTCGGGAACCCGAGCCAACAACCTCAACCATATGTATATCATCGACTGAGAGTCCTGCTTCGGCAACTGCCCTCTCCAAAGGTCCCTTAACACGTTCCAAAATCGGGAGACTCAGTTCCTCAAACTCATCACGCTTCATGATACCTTTTACATCCTTCTCATCCATCAAGCACTCGATGTTTAGGGGCACAATAGGATTTGCACTAAGCATCTTCTTCATCTTCTCGCAAGAAGCCCTAAGCCTCAAACAGGCCCTAGCATTCTGAAGCACATCAATTTTGTACTCCTCCTTAAATTTCGCAGCAAAATGATGGAACAAAACCTCGTCAAAATCCCTACCACCAAGAGACCTATCAAAGGAATGAGCCAACACTTTGAGCTGCCCCTTTTTGAAGCCAGCAATGCAAACCTGCATACTAGCATGTCCAATATCCACAAAGGCCACATTCAGCTGATCTGTTTCAGGCAGATCTGTCTTATAAATCCCATACGCCAATGCAGTGGCAGTAGTTTCATGAAGCAACCGAAGTGGGTGCAAACCAGCAATAGCTGCAGCATCCAAAACAGCCCTCCTCTGAAGATCAGTGAAATAAACAGGAATCCCAATGCAACAATCATGAACAGCTGCATTAAGATTTTTCTGAGCTATCTCTTTCATATTCGACAACATCATCGCAAAAACTTGCGTAGGAGTAAAAGTCTTAACTTCCCCCAAATACCTAGCATGAATTAAAGGATACCCATCAGGTCCTTCACTGACAGTAAAAGGCAAAGACTTAAGATCATTCTGCAAATCAGGATCAGAAAACTTCTTCCCAATAAGTCTCTTAATCTGTGAAACAGAATTCTTAGGGTTCATCATAGTTGAAGCAGCACCAGCAGTACCAATAAAACGCTGCTTTTCACCAAAACAAACAATAGCAGGGGTTTCGCGCTTCGATTCATCATTTAAGACAACATCAATCCCCCTCTGTCTAGCAACAGCTACAATGCAACTCTCGTTACCAAAATCAAATCCCACCACACTCATTTTCTCAAATCAAATTTCACTTCACACAAAAAAAATCTGAAAAAAATAAACACTTCTAATTATAACAACAATAATAATAGAATTGAATGCTATACAGAAACAAACAAAATTAAAATCAAATAAAACAGTAAATTAATACTAATAAGAGTGATTAAATCGGTAATCATATGAATGATTGAATCTAAAGAAAGGAAATAAAACAGATCTGAATTAGGGTTTTACCTGAGGTTGGAGACGAAAGAGGAAGACAAAAAGGGTTTGGGTGATTTGTGTGGTTACTACGTTACGATTGTGAAGAATATGAAGAATAGAACTCGCACACGTTAAAAAGTGA
The DNA here is from genome assembly GCA_951804385.1 of Trifolium dubium. NCBI lineage: Eukaryota > Viridiplantae > Streptophyta > Magnoliopsida > Fabales > Fabaceae > Trifolium > Trifolium dubium. The sequence goes on along the minus strand of OX638075.1, from coordinate 32,810,093 downwards.
AAAAAGATTTGGAGTTTATTTAGGTTTTATAAATGTTGGGTTAAGTTTTAAGAGGCATCTAGATTATTAGATTAGTCAGTCTCACTCTACTGTCTTCTAGAACCATCTTCTCGATGCTGCTGTTTTTCTTTTGTTTAGTAGTACTCCCTCCAACAAAATAAATGTTCTATTTGTTAAAATTGATTTGTTTGAAAATAAATGTTTTATATTATTTATAATATTAGTTTTTTATATTTTATTCTTTGAAATAATAATTAAGTGGAAAAAAAATATACTTAAATATTTATTTTTTAGTATTTCAATATTTACTACCAATAAAAATATATGATATTTTAGTAAAAGTCACATTTTTATTAAATTGTGTGATTTGGTCAACTATGAGTTAGAATATTTCAAGTGAAAGAAACCAGTACTACTTATTTAGAATAGTTCAGGTGATAAGAGTATACAGACATATGAGTTAGATAAGGGGAAGTTCGTGAATTAATTTTTGACAGAAGCAATTTATCTTTCTGATGTACTCATTTCGGTATTTTTTGCTTGTCGTTTTAGAAAGAAAAAAATCAAATTAGGAATGTGTATTTTTCCATATTATCTTCCTATCATACATTTTTTTAAAATATATCATAATTTTAATCCACCAATAAATTTCTACTTTTTTGCATACACACTTTCTATTTCCAAAAAATTAAAACTACAAAAGAAAATTGTAACAAACTTTATTTAAAAAAAAAAAAACAAAATTTGTTACAAATTTTTTTAGAAAGGAGGGTATAATAGGCAAAATATAATCTAAATTATCAAAATGATAAGTAAAAATGAACAGAGGGAGTACAAATAACATAACAAAATTATTTCAATTTAAAAAAAAATTTGCATGTATAATTTATATGAAATAAATTTTTAATATAACAGAAAATTTTGCAAAACACGTATTCAATATATTCGTTATAAATATCCTCAATTTATGTATGATAACATTGATCAATAATAATAGTAATAATCCTAATAAGTCATGTCAATGAATTGGATTTATGCATCCACGAGTTCAAAAAGTCAAATCTAATACTCAAACCACTAATATATGATACAATGGATTGGGTTGGATTCAAATAAATCATTTACATTTTACTTCATATATAGTCATTTTAGCCTCTAACATTAATCAAAATGTTAATTCAGTTAAACATGCAGGCACAATTAAAAATAACTAAACAACGTGTTGAGGTGTGTTGGTCTATAGACCAACATAAAAGAAAACTTTTATCTTTTTCTTCATCATTTTCTAACCTCTCAACATCTTTTCCTTTTGTGGTTCTCTTGCTTTTAAGGGTTTGTTTGGATTGATGGAATAGAATGGAGCGGAATGGAATATAATGGAATAGAACGGAATGGAACATAGATTCCATTCCATTGTTTGGATATTTTATGATGGAGCGGAACAAATTTCTCACTCCATTGTTTGGAAAGTGAACGGAACGGAATAAGTTATAAATTTTTTATTCCAATTATACCCTTTATTTATAAAATCTTAATATCATACATTTTATACTCAATTCAACCAATAAATTTCACATATTTCATTACTAATTCATTGTCCAAACTATAATAACACTCTTAATTGAACATAAACTACCAAATTAATAGACAAAAAGGATCGACAAATAGCCAAAGTCACTATCTTATTCTACAAAAATAAAACACTATCTTATAGATAAAATATATATTATCATATATTAAAATAATACTATTGTAGTATGTCTGACCAAATAGTAGTACTAATTTAATAAAAAACGAAGAGAAGAAGAAGAGACGAAGATTATATTTGATGTGAATTTTTTTTCATACACTAATATAATAACAAGAATAATAAAATTGATTTGTACACAAAAAAATTGGTTGCAGAAGAAGAGAAGATTAGGTAGGGAAGATATACTAATATAAAATTGGTTTGTACCAAATAAAATAAAATTGGTTACAGAAGAAGAGAAGACGAGAGAGAGGGAAGAAAGAAAAATATCATAACAAATTTTTTTATTTTATTGTATTTGCCTTTTCAAAAAAAATAATAATAAAACAAATAGGGATAAAATTGTATTTATGTTATTAATTTATTCCATTCCATTGCACACACCCTAAATTGGGCGGAATGGAAAATTGAATGAATGAGTGGTATTGGATGGAATGAGTTCCATCACATACCATCTCATCCCATTCATTATTTACAAAACCAAACAACGGAACATAAACATATTCCATTTCATCCCATCCCATCCCACCACATTCCATCAATCCAAACAGACCCTAAGAGATTAACCGACATCGAGCCTTCAAACCTTGAAGTGTGATGTGGACTGTGGAATGAAATATTGCCTCAATTCACTCGTATATTTATTTGATGTGGATAAATAGTTGCATATTTAGAACTTTTTAATTTATTACAGTTAAGATTAAATTGAGATTTGACATCTATCTTATGTTTCTCCTTACTTTCAATTAAACTGGCAACACTTGTAAGTGGTAAGTCGTGCATCAAATTATAATGAGGGATGAATGGGTGAGCATCGGTCGGTTTTGGATAAATAATCGAAAAATTGTTAAAAACTGCAACCATTTAATTTGGATATAATTTCGACCGTGTGAAAATTTGGATTATTCGAGTAACACGGGTGACAAGTATAATGAATCGGTTATCATGGGTTTAATTGAAATTTGGTTGGTACATTCAAAACTCCATCAATCCAAAAAATTCTCTTCTTCAATAACTAGTACACACCACACAAAAAAAAATGATAAAAACTAAATGAACAACAAAAAAAGTGAAAATGCAGTTACTTTGTTTTAAATTATAGATCTGAATAAATCATATATCAAATTGATAAAAATTATAAATTAAAATAGATCTGAAATATAATACTACTAAAGTAGTTTTCACACTTAACATAACAACATATTACAAGTATGTAAAATATAACATTTACATTTTTCTTCTCCATCTAAAAATATTGCAACAAAGTAAAAGATATAAGAAATTGTGTGAGAGAAGTGGTTCTTAAAATGAAAAAAAAATGTATCTAGTAATTTTTCGGTTGGTTTCGATTACAAAGAAAAATATTTTCAGAGACCCGTAACCGCCCGTATGTAACTATTCAAGACTGATTTTTCACAACTATTGACCCGAAACCCTACGCGCACCCGATTTTTCAAATTTGAAATTATAGTTTATATAAACTTATTTGAAACATAAATTATCTAATAATGATTTTTCTCATAAACTTATATTATGTTTTCATCAAAACAAATACAACTAATGGTCTGTCAAAAAAAAATAAAAAATACAACTAATGGTTATTATTTTGTCTTAATAATAACTAAACGATAACAATGATACCACAAAGAAGAGTTGTATATCCATTGGTTGGAAGTCTCCGTCGGAAGGACGATGCTAGTAAGAATGGTCTTCAAGCCGGTTGTGGTGGAGCAATTTGAGGGTCCAATGGAGAGTAGCTTTGGTTTTTTTTTTTTAAGAATTTAGGTAGAGTTCATGCGTATGTGGCTAAGCTTTGGGGCATGCTTGAAGGTTTTCGTTTGGCGAGAACTAAAGGCTACGAGAAGGTGGAGATGAATATCGACTCTAAGATAGTGGTTAGCAATTTATAAAGTGAGAAATCAACCGGGTGTGTTGGTCACATGCTTGTGCACCAAATAAGAGGATTTTTGAAGCAAAACATTCAAAATTTGTCATGTACTCTCAAAGCAAATGAATGTGCATATATTTTAGCTAATATTGACTGTCAAGTGCTCATGACGAATCTAAATTAATTATTTATGAACATCTACTTACTCAATTGAACCTACAATATTTTTTTTTTCTTGCTAATCTTTTGAGGAATAGTTTTTCACGAAATGTTTGTGTGTATTTTTTTTTTTGCACGCTTCTATATTTCCAATAAAATAAAATAACAACTAAACAAAAATTGAACAATATTTAGTCAAAAATAAAATAAAATTAAACAATATAAAAATACGACCATGGAGAAGATGGTTCTAGAACATAGTAGAGTGGGACTCATATACCAGATTCTCATTCCAAAAAAAAAAATTATAATATTTTTTTAATTAAAACCTAAACTCCAAAACCTATTTTGCACTTTTTAACGTGTGAGTTAAATTGTTCCGATTCTTCAAATTCGAAGAATCAGAAGAACATAACCACACAACTAACCCAAACCCTTTTTCTCTTCCTCTTTCGTCTCCAACTTCAGGTTAAACCCTAATTCAGATCTGTTTTTCTTCCTTCTTTTAGATTCAATCACGATTCTCGATTTAACATCTCAGTATTTTTGTTAATTGTTATCACTCTTATTAGTATTTATTGATTTACTGTTTTATTTGATTTTAATTTTGTTTTTTTGTTTGTTTGTTGTGTGTAGCATTCAATTCTATTATTGTTGTTATAATTAGAAGTGTTTATTTTTTTCAGATTTTTAATTGTGTGTGGAGTGAAATTTGATTTGAGAAAATGAGTGTGGTGGGATTTGATTTTGGTAACGAGAGTTGCATTGTAGCTGTTGCTAGACAGAGGGGGATTGATGTTGTCTTAAATGATGAATCGAAGCGCGAAACCCCTGCTATTGTTTGTTTTGGTGAAAAGCAGCGTTTTATTGGTACTGCTGGTGCTGCTTCAACTATGATGAACCCTAAGAATTCTGTTTCACAGATTAAGAGACTTATTGGGAAGAAGTTTTCTGATCCTGATTTGCAGAATGATCTTAAGTCTTTGCCTTTTACTGTCAGTGAAGGACCTGATGGGTATCCTTTAATTCATGCTAGGTATTTGGGGGAAGTTAAGACTTTTACTCCTACGCAAGTTTTTGCGATGATGTTGTCGAATATGAAAGAGATAGCTCAGAAAAATCTTAATGCAGCTGTTCATGATTGTTGCATTGGGATTCCTGTTTATTTCACTGATCTTCAGAGGAGGGCTGTTTTGGATGCTGCAGCTATTGCTGGTTTGCACCCACTTCGGTTGCTTCATGAAACTACTGCCACTGCATTGGCGTATGGGATTTATAAGACAGATCTGCCTGAAACAGATCAGCTGAATGTGGCCTTTGTGGACATTGGACATGCTAGTATGCAGGTTTGCATTGCTGGCTTCAAAAAGGGGCAGCTCAAAGTGTTGGCTCATTCCTTTGATAGGTCTCTTGGTGGTAGGGATTTTGACGAGGTTTTGTTCCATCATTTTGCTGCGAAATTTAAGGAGGAGTACAAAATTGATGTGCTTCAGAATGCTAGGGCCTGTTTGAGGCTTAGGGCTTCTTGCGAGAAGATGAAGAAGATGCTTAGTGCGAATCCTATTGTGCCCCTAAACATCGAGTGCTTGATGGATGAGAAGGATGTAAAGGGTATCATGAAGCGTGATGAGTTTGAGGAACTGAGTCTCCCAATTTTGGAGCGTGTCAAGGGACCTTTAGAGAGGGCAGTTGCCGAAGCAGGACTATCAGTTGATGATATACATATGGTTGAGGTTGTCGGCTCGGGTTCTCGTGTACCAGCTATAAACAAAATATTGACTGAGTTTTTCAAAAAGGAGCCCAGGCGGACAATGAACGCCAGTGAATGTGTTGCTAAAGGGGCTGCATTGCAATGTGCTATTCTTAGTCCAACATTTAAAGTGCGAGAGTTTCAGGTAAATTTTCTTTTGCATTTGGTTTCAGGAGTTTGTTTGGTTAATGTCTTTAGGAATATTAAATTTTAGCATTTTACTATATGCTATTTTAATTACTTATCTCTGGTATATACCTATATGAATTTGCTTATTTGCATGGGAATTTCTTTTTTTAGTGTGTTTATGTCCTTGCCAGCTGTGACTTAGTTTACATAATAAGTGTTGCACGATCTTCGGATGTTATATTGTGTTGATATTTTATTTCATTTTGTGAAGGTAAATGAAAGCTTTCCTTTTGCAATTTCTCTTGCATGGAAAGGTTCTGGTCCAGAAGCACAGGACAGTGGACCCGATAATCAACAGAGTTCCCTTGTTTTCCCCAAGGGTAATCCCATACCAAGCATCAAGGCACTGACATTCTACAGGTCGGGAACATTTTCCATTGATGCTCAATATAGTGATGTGAGTGGGCAGCAAACACCTGCTAGGATTAGCACATATACCGTAAGCCCCTTGACAAGTCTATTAAATTTCTTTATTAACTACTTCTTACCTCTTGGAAGTCCTTTTACCCTTTTGATTGTATGCAGATTGGTCCTTTTGAAGCTAAACAAAATGAGAAGGCGAAAGTTAAAGTTAAAGTTCGTTTGAATGTGCATGGAGTTGTATCTGTTGACTTGGCAACTGTAAGTTTTCTATTGACTATTTAATTTTTTTGCCTACCATAACCTCTTGTGCATTTGTGATTTTAAATCAGTGAGCGAACTAACAACTTTTACGTGTTTTATTCAGCTTCTGGAAGAGGAAGAAGTCGAAGCAACAGTTTCCAAAGAATCAGCAAGAGAAACTACTAAGATTGATGCTGATGAAGCTCCTGCTGATGCTGCTGCACCTCCCAATGGCAATGATGCCGATGTTAATATGCAAGATGCGAAGGCTGATGCTGAGACCCCTGGGGTTGAAAATGGCGTCCCTGAGTCTGGAGATAAGCCTGCACAAATGGATGTTGATGATATCAAGGTGAGTACTAATATCAAAATTCCCTTTTTATATGCAATTGTTGGATTTTTTATCGTAATTTATTTGGTTCTCATGGTTGTGATTTGCCTTTCTGTCTGCATTGGAGCATTTGACTATGTAAAAGTAAAACCAGCCTGCTTATTTTATTTGTATTTACATGAAAAAGAATCTGTTTTCTATTTCTTGATGGGACAGTAATTATTTGTTTGAAAGATTATTATGCCACAGTTTATGTTGCTTAAACTTACTGTGAAAACAATTTTAAGAATAATTTCATGAGTTTAAGTGTGACCTTGTTGGTGAGGTTTGCAGTGGTATTTTCACGTGTTTGCATCATACTGTTATTGACTTAACTTGAAAATGATTTTCTTATTATGCTAATTTGGATAAAATACAATTCTCCCTTGGTTGTATTCAGTCAGGTTTTGATAAGATGATAGTGGTACGCTTAACCATAATCTAATGTCAATTTGGCAAGTACTCACAGAAAAAAACTATGTTGTTGATTCAGGCTCCGAAGAAAAAGGTTAAGAAAACAAACGTTCCTGTTGCTGAGGTAGTTTATGGAGCAATGGCCCCTGTGGATGTCCAGAAAGCTGTAGAGAAGGAGTATGAAATGGCTTTGCAAGATCGTGTGATGGAAGAAACAAAGGACAAGAAAAATGCAGTAGAGGCTTATGTATATGACATGAGAAACAAGGTTGGTGTTGCCTTTTTCCTCTATTAATCAAACTCAAACATCAAGTACAACTGCTTGTCACTCATAATTGGTTAAACTATATTTTTTTTCTTCTATCATTTCAGCTTAATGACAAATACCACGAGTTTGTCATTGCTTCAGAAAGGGAAGGACTTACCACTAAACTTCAAGAGGTGGAAGATTGGCTATATGAGGACGGTGAAGATGAAACTAAAGGTGTATATGTTGCAAAACTTGAAGAGCTTAAAAAGGTAAGAAATTTTGCATATAAGACTGTCACTGCTCTTGTTCTATGTCAAACTGTAAAGCTTTAGAAAGAAAACGAGATCAGAGAATTCCTATTTCTTTTACTTTTTGTGCTTTTATGCACAAATATTTAGTGGCTGGAGACATTTTCATGTTAGTGTTAGCCCATTGGCAACCTTAATTGAGCATTATTTATGCAATTGCAGCAAGGTGACCCGATCGAAGAGCGTTACAAAGAATACACTGAGAGGGGTGCAATAGTTGATCAGTTAAACTATTGTATAGCTAGTTACAGAGAAGCTGCTATGTCACCTGATCCCAAATTTGATCACATTGACATCAACGAGAAACAGAAGGTAATTGCTCATCAATTTTTTCCCATTTACAAAAAATGTTGTAACTTATAATTTATTCTGAAGTTTGTGTGTATATGTTTTAACGTGTTCGTAGGTCTTGAATGAATGCGTTGAAGCTGAGAACTGGCTTAGGGAGAAGAAGCAGCAGCAGGACTCACTTCCAAAATACGCCAATCCTGTACTATTGGTAGCTGAAATAAGAAAGAAAGCTGAGGCTGTCGATAGGTATTTGTTTTAATTCTTGCTGTGGGTAGGCAGTATTGAGATTATTTAGGGTTTTATAGAAGTCCCCATTGTGGCTTTTCTTGATGTTTTTTTTAATGAACAAACCAGTTTAGTTGGGGAAGGATTACCAGTAACTTGTGAATTTTTAAAACCTCTTGTATTCTTATTATTAATAATTTTTTTGTGAATTGTTCTTCTGTTTTTTCTGAACAAAATAAATATTTTGAATAGGTTCTGCAAGCCGATTATGACAAAACCAAAGCCAGCCAAGCCAGCTGCTCCACAAGCACCACCAAGTCCAGCTTCTTCGGGTTCTGAGCAGCAGCAACCTCAGGCAGATGCAAATGCCAGCACCAATGAGAATACCGAGGATGATGGTAATCAGGCTTCATCAGCATCCACTGAACCAATGGAGACTGATAAATCAGAGAATGCCGGTCCTGCATAATTTTTGTTCTTGATTTGGTCTCATGTTATTTCCGACACTGGTAGTGTCTACCACATTTTGTATGAGGCATTTAAGACTGTGAATTGCCATATTTTCGATTGGAAAAAGTGGCTCGGGTGGTGGACAGTGAGTGGCTGTTGGTATGTTTGATTTGGAGCCTCTCTGTTTGTCGGTTGTTTAAGTAAGTTTCAATTAATTTATTCTATAAACCTTTCCCTTTAGGTTTATAGAATATATTTGTGTACCATTTCTAGTTGTTGAATTATGATGTTTCCCATTTTGCGTTTCAATGGCATTTTTTCATTTGTTTGGTTTCACGCGACCATGCAAATGTTTCTAAATTTTATTAGATGTCTACTTCAAATCGAGTTTGGAAGTAAATTCACAGTGATTTAGTAACATAAGCATTGGTTAGGCATCTGCGAGCTAGCTTATACACTCTTTCATTACTCAGTTAAAAGCACGTAGTAGTTTGATTTTATTAGTAGTGCCAAGGTTATTTCATATTTTACACATTATTGTGGGTTGAATGATTCGAATAAAAAAAAAAGTGGATGAAAGTACTTAAATTACTTGTTTGTAAGTCAAGTTTAATTGTCAATATCGAGTGACAATATAGTTAGGTCAGACGATAGGTGTTTTTATTCAGATTCAAATTCGATACCTCGTAGTTGGGTGTGTGAATTACTAGGGTCAATTGGATCTATAGTTTCTTTTTTTAGTTACACACTTGTGTTTATGTTATTTTTAGTTACACACTTGGGTTTATGTGAATTTCCATGTGTGAATTGCAAATGCCCCGCTTGAATCTCCCTCTATTTAACTCATGTCTCTTAGTTCTTATCACCTGAATTATCTTAGGAGTACATACTTGGTAACGAGCTTCAAAATCTTTAAATAAAATAGGAGTTAATTTCTCTAAAGACATTTGGACTAAATAAGAGTCATAAATATTTATATCTATTGTTAAACAAATAATTATAGATTAGGAGTTCATCTCTGCTCTCGATGTCATAAAAGGAAATTAATAATTTATAATATTAACAATTAAAAATATGAAGCGGTGTTCCTATGGGGGCTATGTTTTCATTGCTATTTGAATATTTAAACGGTGAATATATTGAGTTCAAGGAGTTATATTTAAACGGTGAATATTTTTTTTTTTAAGATGTAAATTGGGTATCTCTTGCTTATTATTATATTCAAGGACCTTCAAGAAGATTCATGATGTAGGATAGTAGGAGTGTAAGTATTTGTTGGAGAGGAATTCGGGAACTATATAGTATCAGGTGACTTCTATTCTACTGGTATACAAAGATCTCATGTGGTTTATGGTTCATAATTATATAGCTGCATTATGAATTTAGTAAAATCTATTGTTGAAGATTAAAAATTTATATTATATAGATTATTTATGTAAAAAATTTATAAAATAAAAAATCATTTACTAAATAATTGAGACCGTTAATTTTAATGAATTTCAACAATATTTTAAATGATTTTAATTTTTTTAAATTTTTTGCATAAATAATTTATATGTAATAAATTTTTAATCAAATAGTAGATTTTACAAAATTCGTAGTACGACTATATAAATTTTATAATTTGTGCATCATAAACTACATAAAGTCTTTGTGCGTAATAGAGATCACTTATAATATGATTCATGACATGATTCATAATATAGATAGTAAATAAATTTTCTTTTTATTGTAGGATGAGATGTACTCGACCTCAAAAGTAGCTAGTCAAATTTTCTCACCAACGTAATTACAAATTTCTATCGATGTATATCGTATTAACACATACCTCAAATTAAAACTAGTCTTAGTTGGATTTTACACCCTTAAATCATCAACATTGTGATTTATTTTGTTTATTTATTTGCTTTTTGGATGAATCTTTAAATTGAGTTAAAAAGTGAAGAAAAAAAATGATGTCTCAAAGTCGCACTATAACTTAAAAAATGTCTAAAAACTAGTAATTTGAACTCACATATGACATGAACCATACATATTAACGACCATTAAAACATGTTAACATTTATTTGTTTTCTCCAACATTTAAAATAGACCATCATATACATCATAATCAAAGTAATCCAAAAGAAAACACACATAAAACAACTCAAGCAAATCTTTTAAATTTTATTCAATATCTTGAACCTCCATACCCTAATGTTAACTCTTTAGTCTTCATCCTTCCATCCCTAACAGTCCGAACGCTCCGCGGCTTCATCGGTTCGGTTTCTGAACTCTGCCTCATAAGACTGATCAAATCACAAAAAGCACTTAATATAAACTTATATGATTTCTTTTCATTCAAGTTCATATAACAAAACAAAAGCTCTTCCATAAAATCCCAATCTACACATTGATTGTTCCTTAGCCTTGCTTCCACTGTTTCTTCCATTGATCTTCGAAAATCATCATACGGACTTAGCGAACTCGCCAACACAACAACACTATTATCAGGAATATTCACTTGATCCTCCTTTGAAGATGAATTGTTATTGAAGTTTTTTGGGGTTGATGAGTTTGAGCATGATCCCATTTCTTCAAATGTGTTTGTTGTTGATGTTGTGTTCGACATGGAGCCAGAGAAGCCACACGTCAAAAAGAATCTATTAGATCCACGTAGGTCCAATCGTCTTTCCTCAGATGGATCAAAAAATATTGGACCCAATTTTGGATATTTTTCTTCGCCAGTTTCATTTTCATCTTCATCATCATCGTCATCATCTTCTGATGAGACCGCTTTAGTTTTGTTGTCACAATCAGTTTTTTCGCCATCTTCAAGGTATAAAGACTTAAAATTCTCAAAGAGAAAACGGTCAATGTCCGCTAGTGTGGCTTCATCGTCCTTGTTGTCGTTGCTTTTCTTGTTGTCGATGGAGAAAGAAGGAGTTCTAGGATGTTTGCAACCGTTGAGATTAATCCATTTCTTAGAGGATATACTAAATCTTTGTGAGCTAGGATGGCTTTTGATTTTGTAGAGATACTTTTGAAGGGATTTTTGAATGTTCTTTGGCATGTTGAACTTTTTAGGGCTAATGAGGTTAATTTGATAAATGAATGGAAACCATTTCATGTGTGAGGATTAAAGAAAGTGAGGGGTGTGGGTTTATAGGCATCACTAAAAATTGCTTGGTAATATATCAATGTGTGTGTATGTGTCATTCCTTAAATGCATATAAGATAGGAATGGAGAAAACAATGAACTTGGTTGAAAATCATGCTTCTTGAAAAATCTCATTCAAAGAATGAATTTGATTCCTTTTTTATTCTTTGCCAAAAAGAAAAAGATAGAAAGACGATTGAAAACAATTTTTGTTTTTATTTAGTTCTTAATATTTTACCAATTGAAAACGATTGTGAAGAGTACATGAGATATTGTGTCTCCTATTTTCCCCTTAAAAAAAGAAAGACGGCCATGAAATCAATGCTTAGCAAATAAAAGATAAAAATAAATGGTAATATATATTTTTTAATCAATAAAAGAATATTGGTAAAATAATGACTCTATAAACCATTGCCAATAATATTTTTTTACTATTATTTTTTTGGAGCAAATTAATAACATTATGAGTTTCAGATGCCATTTAAACGTTGTTTCCTTATAACTCATGGGAAACGTTTATTGAAGTAAAACTTATGAGTCAACATTGACTGTTAGTTAATTTATTACTAGTAGTAACGTTGATATGAATTTTGTGTTTTGACCAAATTAAAAAAACTTCCTCCTTCACATGTATTTTATTTTTTTTACAAAACTATACATGTATTGTTTGACCATTTAATCAATATTAAGAAAATTTATACTACTAGTATATTTTTTTTGGCCATGGAGGACATATTTTTTATAATTTTTTCCGTAGGTTTTATTTTATTTGAGATAATCCTATTAAAGATGTGTCAATACTAAATATAAATATCTCTTTCAATTAAATTCGATCATTTGTTTAAGAGTTTCGTTCATTCTATTATACCCAACCTCTTTTGATAGAGGGATTGCTATTTTTTTTTGGACTCATGAATCATGATGAATGATAGAACCTTAATTATGAGTCCAAAGATTTATCACTTGCGATACTTCTTTTTTTGTACTAACCGTCTAGTATCTAGGAGAAGTGGCAATGACAAAAAATTGTTTTGCCTAAAATCTCAATTATTTTAAAATTTATTTTTGGTGAAGTTCATTAATCACTTGATCTCAATATCTTACATTGGTTCATTTGTGCCGCATATTGATAATTAGATCCAATCGGATTAATTCTTAAATGCAAAAATGACATGCATATAATATAATAAGATAAAATGTGGCCATTAAATTGAGAAAAGAACATGTCAAATGGCGATGTTTGCGGGTCTAATACTAAAACATTCTCATAACCGAAATACCAGAAAACAAACAAACAAAGAAACACAATTTCAACATTTCTGAAAAAAAAGAATAAGAAAGTTGCAAAAAAAAAGAAAAAAAAGAAAAAGAACAATGGCGAGCAACAATGGAGAAGAGAGAAGAAGAAGAATAACAGAGAGAGGTTCTGATAGAATGGCATTAATAACTGGTCGTATCAATTCACTTCCTCCTACAGCTCCTTCTTCATCTCCAACACATTCTCGTCATGCACAATCCATGTCTGTTTCTGCATTTGATTCTCATTTTGATAATGAACCTTCTCTCCCATCTCGCCGTGCGCGGCCTCATTCGCTAGCTTCCTCTGCTTTTGTCTCTAGTTTTGAACAAGACAATGCTGGTTTGTATTTTGATCCCTTATATATGTCTATAGGATTGTAATTGGTTGATAAGCTATATTAGAATTTGAGTTAATGAGGATCAATGTAACAACGACATTTTAGATTAAAGGAGTGTATGATGTCTGCACACATCGGTGTTTGGACATCGGAACAAAAAAAAATGATATGTATGGCTTGTAAGTTATAAAATCATCGCGATATTATATGAAATTAGAACATAATTACTTGTTAAAGCAATAATCAATCGGTTGCATATAAAAAATTCTGAATGTTGTGGCCTTGATCGCGTTCTTGGATTTTGGTAGGAAACGTCTACGGCGTGACAAATTTTGAATTCTCAAAATTCAACAACGTAAAAACTCTTGCGGAAGAATTTTGTGATCTTAATCGTTTCGAGGGTTGCGATACTTGATTTATACTAAAAATAGTATCTTCTGAATATTGGAAAGACTTTGGAATCATTGAATTTGAATTTGTGCTCAACTCAATCTAAAAGCTAGCTTATGGGTGGGAGTTGTTCCCACTTGTAAGGGATTCTCAACATGATAAATCTTAATTTCATAAAGGAATGTAATTCTTTTTTTTTTTGTAATTTTCACTTTTAATTTTTTGTTTGGGGGTCCAAAATTAAAAATGCACATGCTATAACAAGTGTATATGATCCTCTTGGCAATTATAAATAGCCATAATTATAAATAGACTAGATATACCAGTTATTCAATGAATTTATAAAATATACAGAGAAAGTATCTTTTTGACACAACTATAAATAGCCATAACTATATGATGCTTATTTGCATTTACTTATTCTTTGTTGTGTTTTCAGGTAATGCTGAAAACAACAAACATGATGTCTCTACGGCTTCAAGACTTAGACATCAAGGAGGTTTTAAGTATTCAAATTATGAACCCAAATATGAAGATGATGAACCTCTACAACAAAATTCTAAGACAACAAAAACAACTTCATCATCAGAAGCTAAACAAACAGAATCACTTAACACAAATCAAGCCAAGAAACCTCAAAATTGGCGCCGACATGCATTTTTCTCATCAAGAGAATTGAATTTCTGCATTTTAGCTTCTGAGAATACGCGCGCGCTCAGCTCATTGATAATAGCATTGGCGGTTGTTTTAAGTCACGCAATCTTCTCGAAGAGTATTTTTGCTTCAAAGCCTCTCTATGTTGTCTTGGTAACCGATGTCACAATTGTGGTTGCTCGCGTATACCGTGAAAAGGGTCAAGTTTTGCAAGAAAGTCAAGGAGCTATGGCTGTGGCTGGTGAAGATGGACACAATTGGGGTGATGCAGTGGTACTCTTGGAGAGAGGTTTGGTTTTGTACCAAGCTATTAGAGGTGTTTTTATTGATTGTAGTATTTATTTAGTTGTTGTTGTATGCTGCATTTCCTTAATGTAGCTTTAGTTGTTTAGTGTAAACTGGATATATGGTACGTGAGTAATTGTAGAGACTAATCATTTAAGTTCGGACAAGATCAAAATATGTGGCAAAACCCTCTCTCTCTCGCTGCATTCCCTAGGTGTAGCTTTAGTTGTTTAAGTATTTGCAATATATTTTATTTCCCATTTTTTTGGCAAGTTTATGCTACCAAATAACTTTTAGTTGTAAATTATAATTTGTTTTTTGTATTATTGAGGACTATTGTTATTTGTTAATTCAATTTGAATTCAGAGTTCAAATATTCAAAAATTTTAATGAAAGAAATCGATAATTTCTTTTATCTTTATAACATTATTGATGAATAGTTCGCTGTGATCGTTCAATCAAGCGACAATCAATTGCCGAAGAGTTACACTTGAATGTGTCTGTAATGTTATCGATGTCCCCCATTAATGCGAGGGGTTATTTTTTGTTTTATTTAATTTTTAACTGAAATCTCTAATTAAAAAAATATACATCTAAAATTGAAAAATATTATAGTAGAATATAAATTCAAAATCATAATTTTGTTTTGGGTTACTATTTATAGATACTCAATCTTAAAAAATTTGATTTGAATCAAAGTTAAATTTATTGTAGAAATTAAATTTAAAAACATATTTTATGTTTTAGTATTTTTTGACACAATCTTAAAAGATTTGACTTAAATCCTTAATTCACCATTATTTCTGCTATAAATAAACCCTCTAACTCTTACAACTTTTAAACCCTAACACTCATTCTATTGGCTTTCTCCTTCTTCAACAAGGTAACCCCTTCTTCTTCTTTGTTTCTTATCATCCAATGAATCATAGCTTTCTTCGCATTGTTAGTTTACTTTACTTTACATTAACATTATTATATGTTGCTTTGTTTTTGTTTATGTGGCAATAATATATAGCTTGAAAATCATCATGTATGTGCATGTTAAATTGCAATTCTGAATCATGGTCATATGATTATCTTTTTTTGTTTATGATGAATCTGTAGTTTTGTTTTGTATTTTCATCTATGAACCAGAGACACTAGACACGACCACTAACACATCAACACCGATAATAAATAATTTTAGAAAATTAAGTAAGTTCATGTAACTACAAGCGTCGTGTTAGTGTTGGTGCGCGTGTGACATGAAGAGTGTCGGTTTCATAGATTTTCATATATGATAAAGTTGTTCTTTTTCGGGGATATACTTTGTGTTTGTTTTCGTATCATACTCTGTTTGCTTGATTCACCAGTTGTTCCTTTTGAACATAACAGACATGAACATGCTATTATATATATGATAAATTTGTTCTTTTTAGTAAAATGCTTGGTGTTTATTTTCGTAGCATAAATGTGTATGCTTGATCTGCTGAAACACTTGGTGTCATTACCTCTTGATATTGAATTATTGTCTAGGATAGTGTATTTTTTTTCGGTATGTTGTTGAATGTAGTGTTTTTTTAATCTCAATTCTGATTCCAGATTGTGTAGTAATCGTATTGAATTAGCTCTTGATATTGAACTATTGACTTGAATTGTGTAATTTTTGTCAGTGATACTTTCCTTTTCATTTTTGTTTAGGATCATACTTATGTATTGTTTTCTTTGTTGAATTGGCAGATCTTTTTGTGGTTGTAAGCTGTAAAGGACAAATGGGTAAGGAAAAGGTTCACATTAACATTGTTGTCATTGGCCATGTCGACTCTGGGAAGTCAACTACCACCGGCCACTTGATCTACAAGCTTGGAGGTATTGACAAGCGTGTAATTGAGAGGTTTGAGAAAGAAGCTGCTGAGATGAACAAGCGTTCATTCAAGTATGCTTGGGTTCTTGACAAGCTCAAGGCTGAACGCGAAAGAGGTATCACAATTGACATTGCTTTGTGGAAGTTTGAGACAACTAAGTACTACTGCACTGTCATTGATGCCCCCGGACACAGGGACTTCATTAAGAACATGATTACTGGGACTTCTCAAGCTGATTGTGCTGTTCTGATCATTGATTCCACTACTGGTGGTTTTGAAGCCGGTATTTCCAAGGATGGTCAGACCCGTGAACATGCTCTCCTTGCTTTCACTCTTGGCGTGAAGCAAATGATCTGCTGCTGCAACAAGGTATTTGCAATTTTCAGCACCCTTTAAAGGTGCATTTGATTGCTCTTTTAATTAATCTCTACTATAGTACTAATTTTTTGCTATTTTGAATAGATGGATGCCACTACGCCCAAGTACTCCAAGGGTAGGTATGATGAAATTGTGAAGGAAGTTTCATCCTATTTGAAGAAGGTTGGCTATAACCCAGATAAAATTCCATTTGTTCCCATCTCTGGTTTTGAGGGAGATAACATGATTGAGCGGTCAACAAATCTTGACTGGTACAAGGGTCCAACCCTTCTTGAGGCCCTTGACCAAATCAATGAGCCTAAGAGGCCATCAGACAAGCCCCTCCGGTTGCCACTTCAGGATGTCTACAAGATTGGAGGAATAGGAACTGTGCCTGTGGGACGTGTTGAGACCGGTTTCTTGAAACCTGGAATGGTGGTGACTTTTGCACCAACCGGACTGCAAACTGAAGTCAAGTCTGTGGAGATGCACCATGAATCTCTCCCTGAGGCCCTTCCCGGTGACAATGTGGGATTTAATGTTAAGAATGTTGCTGTCAAGGATCTCAAGCGTGGTTATGTTGCCTCAAACTCCAAGGATGGTCCAGCCAAGGAGGCCGCTAACTTTACATCTCAAGTGATCATCATGAATCACCCTGGGCAGATTGGAAATGGCTATGCCCCTGTTCTTGACTGCCACACCTCCCACATTGCTGTCAA
Source organism: Trifolium dubium (assembly GCA_951804385.1). NCBI lineage: Eukaryota > Viridiplantae > Streptophyta > Magnoliopsida > Fabales > Fabaceae > Trifolium > Trifolium dubium. The sequence goes on along the minus strand of OX638075.1, from coordinate 32,792,421 downwards.
GTTTGCTGAGCTTGTTACCAAGATTGACAGGCGTTCCGGTAAAGAGATTGAGAAAGAGCCTAAATTCTTGAAGAACGGTGATGCTGGTATTATTAAGATGATTCCCACCAAGCCCATGGTTGTTGAGACTTTCTCAGAATATCCTCCACTCGGCCGTTTTGCTGTCAGAGACATGCGTCAAACTGTGGCTGTTGGAGTAATCAAGGCCGTGGAAAAGAAGGAACCCAGCGGAATACCTAAGAAGAAGAAATGAACCGTGCGGGATAGGGAAGTCTGTGAACGTTATTACAATAAATGGTTCACGGTTACTAGTATTTCAATTTCTTGTTTAGTTAACTTGTTTTTCAGATTAAGTGTGAAGTCTGCACCGTCATCTTGGAGCTTTTGTTCCCAGAACTGGGTTCTAGATCGACGGTGGCATGGCTGTTTCTTTATTGTTTATGCTTTAATTATTGTCTATTGTGTTAACACTTGGATTTTCTAATCAGCAAGTTTATGGACCTGCTGATTTTCTTTATGAATATCAACTCTATATTTGTGAGTTTATTCCTTGGTGTGATATTTAAGCTTTTGCTATGTGTCTGAATGTTTTAGGCAATATATCAGGAGCATTTTTAATCTCATTATTTTAGATCTTAAAAGTACTTTTACAGTGTGCTATTCGCGTAGCACTTGCATACTTTTACAATGTGCTATTCGCGTAGCACTTGCATAATGCTTCAATCACTTGTTATTCTTGTTCTCTAAATTTTACATTTGCTAAGTAGGAACCCCAAATTTACAGCTCTTCATTTTAAGTTCAATAGAAGCTGGGAGGGAATAACTCCCTAAGTTTTGGTGCTTTAAAATCTCACTTTGCTATTATTTGTAATTAATACAGAAGCCATGACAACATTTATCGTTGGAATCCATGTCTCTTTTGCACTCAAAATCACCCAGTTGCATAATATGCAAAAATAAAATATAGTAAGCAAGAGCACATTGAATTTAACAAGAACACTGAACCAGCATGGGAAACCTCTGACACACGCGCGGACGCGCACACGTGCGTGCACTCTTAAATCAATCCTGCTGCCATAAAAGCCTGAATAAGTGAATAGGCCGGAGCCAATATTTGTAGTGCTAGCCAATACCTGATACACTGCAGCAGATGCGCGCCACAGAGCAAAACCTGATACAATTGTAACCATTGGAAACAAAAACATACCACAGATAACATTGCAGGCAAAACACCAGCAAACTAGAACAAGGACAGAGGCAAAAAACCACCACACCATGGACCTACTCTGTGCTAACTCCTCGGAAACAGGCTAGCTTACTCCACCGGTACAGACTAATGGATTCGCTAGCCATTGGTTTATTGAATAAGTAAAACCACCTTAAATTACCAGTAAAAGAGACATTTGTAGGACATGCTTATAATTTTAATAAATTTAAGGACTATTATAACAACACCTCACATATTTTTAATACATTCAAAACATAGTAGAGGCAGTTCTATAACATAGATACCTCACCTCTCATTTGTTTTCCAGTGTATTAAGTACTTATTTTTTATTTTCAAAACCAAGTGTAGGTCATTGCTCACACGCCTAACAAGTGGATCCATCTTAATGTATTAGTCCTTCATATTATTGATTAAAAAGCAATCCAAAAAGTACTACTACACTAGGGAGGGACTTATATGACCATAACTTAATATTAGCTTATATGACCATAACTTAAGTTTAGGTTTCCATAGCAGGGGTACCACCAATTCAAAATTGTACATATGAAGCAATAAGGCATGACACTGTCACCATGGTGTATAATTGCAGTGGCAGAAGATGGGGCCTTAGAGTATGATCCTTCCATAAGGTCATTAATAATTTGTTAATTTCTGGTAGTTATGTTCCTATCTATGACCCAATGCTATAAATTTTCTGTTGCATTTACTGCAGTTAATATTTTTTTTATTGCAACTTTTGAAGTTAGTAATTTATGAGTGTCAGTGTTAGAAGCACACAGTAGAGTAGATATATAGGACAGACAAATAAGTTTTGATCTTTCTGCAAGCCTGACTTGATTCTTTGTTGGATAGATAGATAGTATTGAATTAATGATGGAGGGTGGACACAAGTTATGTTTGTCTCTAATTTGGAAACCCCTTATTTACCTAACTGACAGGTAAACTGTAGATATTTACAGTTAAAAACAACTTAGTCCACATATTTGGATTTCACGCCGTAACATTACAGATCTTGATCGTCCAATCTCAAATCAATGGTTGCATAGTTTAACATGAACTTACTAACTATTCAATCTTAATTGTGCGATCTTACTTGATAATTTTGGATTGATCTGCGTGATAATTTTACCATAGGTAATTTGGCTCCTTTTAATTCACTTGGAACATTTTTTGTTTGATAAGCACCACTTGGAACATATGATACTAGTGTCTTCAAGCTTAACTAGTGGTCTCAAGTTTGAATTCCAATACTAAAAATACAACACCGTTAAGACTCTTAAACAAAAGCCTTACTGCCTGTTCAGTCTTTTGACTCGAGGGATTAATCTTTACAATTGTGTGCGAAGATATTCAATTTTTACCCAAAGAGAAGACCTGATCCAAAAAATATAGGAATATTATTGTGTGGTCATGTACGGCTCGCCATATTAGTCTCTGCAATGATACACGTTTCATGTGGATTTGGATTACATGCAGTCAAATATAGCACGCATTCATGCAGTTAGAACATCGAAATCCATCCAATCTCGATCTACATACCGACCATTGACAAATGACAAGATTGCGTGAATGTGTGATAGTGGTGAGTGCAGACAATCCAAATCCTTTTTATACCAAAAGAGAGACAGCTTCATCCAAAATATATAAGAAGGTTTTGCAGAACAAACAAGGACAAGCATTAAATTTCATGAGCCCCACAGAAGCACTGGTCATAAACAAGTCACTGTTTGGTTAACGAATTAGGAAGCAAGAGAATAGCTCCAATAGCTTTTTCCTATTTCAAATTTTGCCATCTTTCTCTATGTATCACTTTCTCACATTAAATAGGAAACTAAGATAGGTGAAAAAAAAAAGAAAAGAGGAAATAAATTGACACATTAGTGGTGGAAGAAGGGTTGGATAGCACTATAGCCTCTAGAACATCATTTTCATGCACATCATAGCACATGGTCTTTTGCAGTTATGCATTTTCTTCTTCCCTTTTTCTGATATAATGGTCCTAAAATTTCAAAAGATGAAGAGGTGTAATTGGACCACATTATAAATTCTTTAATAAGTTTGTTGGTTGATCAACAATAGAAGAATTTAGTATAAGATAAATTTGATATCATATTTTATCACTATGTAGTTTGTAATATTAAAGGTATGGGTGGATTTACTTATTTTAGATTGTATATATAGTGTAAGCTTATGATGTGTTCATAAGCTCTTTTTAGCTTATTTTTGTAAGCTCTCCAAAGTAGCTTACGAAAGTACAGTAGGTTTTATATTAACTTATTTGAAAACTTTCCGACTTTATTTCATCTTTTGTTATCGAAATAACTTATACATAGGCAATTATATGTTAAGGGCTTATGCTATAAGTGCTTAGTTAAGACGATTATACAAACAAGACCTCAAAAGCATTGTATAATAAAGACAATGGTGTTCAATCTTAATCAAATCAAATCCTTATAAAGAAGAGATAAAAACACTTTATTCTAAGGTTTACAGTTAAGCTACAGCTAAGAAGGAAATGACATCAACAAATTGAAAGTTAAATGGTCTTTTGGATTCAAACATTGACAATGTACATCAATGTCTTAATCTTCAACAAACAACTAGGAACAAGTGTTACTTTACTTTAACATAAGTTTTATTTTTTGTGACTAAGTTGGATTGCCTTTATTTTGATGTTTATTGGTAAATGTGATTTGATTTTATACATTTGGATTGGCATAATCTTGACTCAAAAGTTTAGAAAATGAGTCAAAGGGTCCCCATTTTACCAATTGAAAGTGCACATAGGAAAAAGATGTAAAAGAAGAAAAGTAAAAGAAAAAAAGAAAAGTTATCACATTGATAGAATTAACATCAATTTTATAAAATTCAATCAATACTCAATAGTCCTAATAGAACACCAAGATGATTTAAACCTTTGTACAACTACATCATAATCTACATGAAAAAAAAAGAAGAAGAAATTTTGAGTCCAAATTAAGGAACTCAAAATTACATCATTTTCATGTTATGCTAGCACTCATCAATTATCTCCAATATTTCTTCATCATCCATCACTACAATATTCTTCTCAAAACACTTGGACGGAGCTGCGAATCTAGCTGAGAATGATCTTGAAACATTATCCGGGTCATTGGAATAGCCATCATCGAAATTTTGTAAGTAAGAGTTAGGATCATAAACAAACACGCGAGAAGATGATCGGAAATTTCTCCTCTTCTTTTCGCTCTTGATCTTCCTCCACAAAGTTTTCAAGCTTGTTATCTTCATTTTGGTCATGAAGTCATTGACACAAACAATAGGGTCATAGCCAATTCTTTCATAACTTGAGAAAATGTTGGTGTTTCTTGTGCTTACACAGTTACAATTTTCAAGGTTCATAGTGTATGAAGTAGAGAAAATAGGAGGAATAAGATGGTTAAAGGAACCAATGTGTTTGGAGTGTATGTACTAAAACTTAAGACTAAAGGCTATTTATATAGTGATGGCTTGAATCACTTTGCTTTTTTCACACACATCAGCACCACCTCAGCTAAGCACATATACTTTGAATTAGATATGACCCAAAAAATAGAAAGCAAAAGAAATTGCATTTATTTGATGTCGGTATTTGAAATTATAATTATATGATTTTTATTTTAGATATTCCATAAATCAATTTAATTAGTTTCTGATAGAAGTCTAGCAGCCATAACCTATATTAAAATTTGAAATTCTTGTCAATTGCTCTAAAAAAATAAAAGATATGAAAAGATAATTCCAATTGTACTAATGTCAACTGATTTTAAAACTGTTCTAAAAAACATTATAAATTGCGGTAAGAGACGGCAAAAATTAAAATTCATGTCAATCACTAAATCACATCATAACTTTTTATTCCACATACAAATTATGTAAAATATACTAACATAACATTTTATCCATATCAAACATCGTACAAAAAAAAACAAACCAATTTGTTCCATAATTTAATAGTTTGTCCTATGTAATTAAGTTTTTTTTTTTTTGACAAACCTATGTAGTTAAGTTGAAGTTTTATACTATTTTGCAGATTAAACAGATGATATATATATCTTTGGATAAGTATGCAAATACTGTTGACATTTTGTTTTGTTTTGTTTTGTTTTATTTTGGGGGCACAATTATTTTGGTTCATTGTAACTTGTAAGGTCACCATGATAAACATTGGTCGGTGTTAATTTAGCTTGTAATTTAAGGATATAGATTTACTTTTTATTACATTTTCGTCCTTTTAATCCTTTCATTCGTGTGCATGCCCTTAAATACTCCCTCCAATTATATTTATAAGTAAATATGATTTTTTTGGTACATTGGAAAATGAATGTATGTAGTCTATATATGAGTCACATACATTCATTTTTTAATTTATAGAAAGAAATTAAATCTACTTATAAATATGATCAGAGGGAGTATTATGTCGTGAACTCATAAATTTAGAGAAATGTGTTTTGACATCAAAATTTTATTTTAAATACAGTAATATTAAATATCGAATTGACTATGATCCAATTTTATAATTTTGGCTTGAATTTTTTATACCCTTTGCATGTCAATTTCTCTCTAAAATATGAGATTTGAATTTTTCCCAGTACCCAATAGTGTCCATGTAGTTTTTGTGTTAAAATTAAGTTAACAATTAATTGAGAAATAAAGGTAAATGCTCATGGTTGTGTAACCAAGTCTTTCACATTTTATAAGGTAAGAACTTTTTTTCAAATCCTTACTGTTTATTTGATTTTTTTTATTTTAAATAAACTTATATTTGGCTTTAACACAATGCTTCTTAAATCTTTAATAGGAAAAAATATACTTCTTACATCTCTTAATTTCAAAAGTTTCACAAATTGAATATTCAAATAAAGTACTTTCTCTAGTTATAATTATAAACTAATTTTCATTTTTCAAATTTATTGAATAACTACTGTATCTGACCTTAATTATAAACCAAATTTGCTTATAATTAAAATCAAAAGAAGTAATTTACATTGAAAATATTACATTTATGTCATCTTTTTGTCTTCTGGGAAATGAATTGGTTTTTTTTTTAATTACCTTTCAAAATTACATTATCTCATCCTCATTCAAACACTTTTCTTTTCATCTAACTCAATTATAATTAGGATATTTGACCTCACAATATATCTCAACATATCCTATGGCTTAGACCCTTTAAGTTCACTATAGTACACTACTGATCCTCACTATAGTTTATTTGCTTAAACCGTATTTTTGATGCGAAATTCTATTGATTACTTTAAATTATTTACATTAAAATAATTATTAAAGAGAACATACACAAACAACATTTAAAAATAAAATCATAAAAAAACGGGCCATTTATAATCAAACAGTGGGCATGTATTTACATAATAATATAACAAAAATCATGTACCAAAAAATAAAAAAACAAAACAAAAATTAATGTACAATTTTTGTCTAAATTTTATTTGCCTTGTGGTTAAGTTCAGATTATCAGAGTCAATATCAAAAAAACTCCATACAACCATAACTATAAAGCATAATTTACAAAGAAATGCAATTTTGAGTCCAAATAATTAAGGAACTCAAGATTATAACTTTAGACTCAAAATTACATCATGATTTGTTAGCTATCTCTCATCGTTTATCTCTGATATTTCTTCATCTTCATTATCATCAATCACCTCAATATTCTTCACAAAAATCTTAGAGGACGGTGCTGCAAATCGAGCGGAGAATGACCTTGAAAAATCATCAGGGTCATTCGAACCATCGTCAAAATTTTGTAAGTAAGAGCTAGGATCATATAGAAAAACCGGTGACGACGATCTAAATATTCTTATCTTCTTTCCTCTCTTGATCTTCTTCCACAAAGTTTTCAACCTTGTGATCTTCATTTTGCTCATAAATCCATTGACATATACAATAGGGTCATAGCCAATTCTCTCATAACTTGACCAAATACAGTTGTTTCTTGAGCATAGACAATCGCAATTTTCAAGGTCCATGGTGTATGAAGTAGAGAACACAAAATAGCATAAAATGGTTTATAGAATCAATGTGTTTAGGAGTGTATACTATAGAACTAAGACTAAAGGCTATTTATATAGTGATGGCATGAGCCACTTTACTGTCCCTTTTAATTTAGCTTCTTCATCACCACCTCATTAAAGCATATACTTTGAAGTTTGAACTAGATAAGACCAACAAAAAGAAAAGGAAAAAAGTTCCTTTTGATGTCACCAATTCAAGTTGGTATGCTTTTTTATTTTTAAAGATTCCTAGTGACTCTAATACAACGTAGTCACACATGGGGCATTTTTTGTCAAGTTAGTAATTTGGAGAAAGACAATGAATATTTCAAACACTCAAGATATTACCTACCTTAGTTATGAATAGTTTTTTTTTTGGATAAAAAATTGATCGGGTATAGAGACACCCACATATATTTAAAAAATTGAGAAAATTCACACATGCAGTTAAACTCCCCTAGATAAATTAAATGTATTAGAGAAATACATTTGAATAAGGTCGCCATTCTTATTAGAACGGTTAGATCTGAATCTCTTAATAATATTCTACATGACTACAAAGACAATTGTCTAAGCTAGATTTTGAATTCTAAAACCCTAATATTTCTACTATTTAGGGATGGCAAAAGTACCCATACCCGCGGCCCCGCCCGAACCCGAACCCAAGTTAACGGGTAAAACCCGAGTTGACTGGGTTTGGGTTCGGGTGACACCCTATATTTCAGGTTCGGGTAGTGTCAAACTCACACCCGAAACCACACCCGTTATATATTAAATTATATAATTATCTCTCTTAAATTAGTATATTGTAGACTATTTTAACGTTGTACATTTTTTTCATCCTTATTTTAATGTTGACAACAATGTTAGCATGTTGTAGACCGTAATTTCGTTGGATTTTTCGTATTTTTTTTTACTTTTGTTAATGTAAGTTCGGGTCGGGTTCGGGTGGGAAAAACCCGAACCCAACGAGTTTGGGTTTGGGTGCTATTTTGCCACCCGAAAACCCCTTTAAATTCGGGTTTACCCGATATTTCGGGTTCGGGTTTGGGTAGTGCCAAACCCGCGTCCAACCCATCCCTACTACTATCAAATCTAATTCATGGTCTAGATTCATATATCCACTTTCTTTAACCATAAAATTTTGAACTGCAATACTTATTTATTTGATGGTACATTCTCTTGAGAGGTGCTAGACTTCAACCTTCTATCGCTCTCTCAAACCTTAACACTCTCTCAAGCCGCATATTATTTTTGGTATATCGAAAAAGAATCAAGCTGCATATCTTAAATCTAGAAGTATTGTTTTGGTTCATATAAATGCCTAATATAAATATATATTGTACCAAAAATAAATAAATATATTCATTATCTTAAGTAAGATTACACTTACACATATTAAAATTATTTTTAAAATGTGTTTTAAAAGAAATTTACACACAAATATATTTAAAACATCATACCAAAAAAAAATATTTAAAACATTAAAAATGTTTTTTTTTTAATTTTAAACAAACAGACCCATAATTATTGAAGCAGTAGTTTTTTTTTTTGCATTTAGAGATTTTGAAGACTTCTAAACAAAGGTTACAACTTATATATATACAACCCAGGATAGCTGCGCAACAATTTGAGGAGTTTTTATTTGTTTTTACATGCACAGTTATTTTGGTTCAGTGTAATGTCACCATAAACAAACATTGGTCGGTGCTTAAGCATACAATTTTATAATATAATTTTAAAAGTAGAGAACAATTTTAGCCCTCACAATTTTCTGAAAGTTAAATTCATATTCTCTGACAAAAATAAAATGTAAATTAATTCATGATATTTTCATACTAGGAAAAATTTAGTCCTTCATGTATAATGAATTAGAGATTAATTTGTCTCGAGTATGCTAATATCAGAAATTAAATTAAACTATCATAAAATTATGAAAGACAAAAATTGATCTTCAGTCTAATTTTAATTTGAGTAATAATTTGTGTCTAACTCTCTCTTTTCTTTCATCATCATCATCATCTATTTTTTAATAAAGCATCAATTAATTTATAAGCTATATTATATTATCTCGAACTAGATAAAAGAATGTGGTGACGATAATTTTGTTATCTTGTATGAGAAATGTTGTGTGCGTAACCAAGCTAAATTAAAAGTAACAAGTAGCTAGCATGAATCAAAAAAACAAAAGTAGAGGTAATAACAAGTGGATGTTTTTTTTATGAAAATAATAAGTGGAAGTCATTTTAAAAGATTAAAGATAATTTTTTTTAATATTTTTCCCCTACTCATTAATTTTTCTTCTTAAAAATTCAAAAAGTTTAGATGAAAAGTATTTTCTTCATTGTCAACTTTAATTTCATTCGTTTTATTTGAGGTTGCTTTTGTCATTTTCTCAATTTTGTTATTGTAATTAAGTTAGAAAGAGTTAGTTCATCTCAATTAGGTTGACATTATTAAACTAAACTGATGAATCATAAGTAAATATTTTGGTGGTCAATTGAGATTAAATTGCATTAGGTTACATCATAAATTGAAAAACTAAATTGCTTAAACTTAAAGTTGATCAATAACTAACTTGAAATTTTAAAATATGTTAAAGACCAAAGAGATATATTTAAGTCTATATTGTTTCTAATGCCTAGACAATTGCAATTTTCAAGGTTCATTGTGTATGAAGTAGAGAAAATAGCTCAAAATGGTTTAAGGAAACCAATGTGTTTGGGAGAGGAATGCATGAATAATGCATTAACACTAAGACTAAAATGCTACTAGTATTCATATTGTGATTACATGAACCATGAACCTACTTTGCTTTCCCTTTTTTCAATTTCCTCATCACCACCTCAGCAAAGCAGTATTCCAGCAATATTTAAAAAGTTGGGATAATATAGAATATTCTAGCAGTATTCAAAATCCCTTTTGAAGTCGGCACTTCAAATTGGTATATTATAGTGTATTTTGTAATTAAGATATTCAGTGTTTAAAATTTTATTTTTAAAAATAAATATAATTAAAATTTACATTTTATGTTTACATCAACTAAATTAAACTCATGAATACTATATATATATATATATATATATATATATATATATTAAGACTATATTAAATTTCCTTTTGATGTTACTAATTAATCAAATTGGTATGATAAGTCTTTTTAAAAGATATATTCCTAGTGACTGTAATACTACGTAGGATCACATGGGCCGCGGCTTTTTTTGTCATTTTGATGCATGCATGAGTACCTTTTGATGCATGAATGAATTAAGTTGGTATGATATGTTTTTGAAGTCATATAGTCTTAAAAGTAACTTTAATTTGTATCAAAGTAACACTTTTTTCCTAAAATTTCTCTTTTGCCCCCATCTCATTTCTCTTTCCCCCCCCCCCTCAAACCCAAAAATACCCCTGAATTTAGTAAAATTATGCAATTTGGAATCCATACTCTGAACTCAGATTCGTAACGTGGATTCTGAAGTACAGGCAGATTTTGATAACTACGCGTGCATCACCCCCACCCGCGGCAGCGCTTCAACGCTTTCACTTCGTAACCTAGAATCAGAAGTGTGATAACAGCATCGATGTTGAAGCTTCAGCATCGATGCTGAGAACAAATTTAGGCATCAGAACTAACAATTTCTGGTTTGAGCATCGATGCTGGCATAGGAGCATCGATGTTGTTGTATTGTCTGGGACTTTCCCAACAATTCATACGTGCACAGCATCGATGCTGAAGCTTCAGCATCGATGCTGGGAACAAATTTAGGCATTAGAACTAACAATTTCTGGTTTGAGCATCAATGCTGCCATAGAAATATCGATGTTGTTTTATAGTCTGGTACGTGGACAGCATCGATGCTGAAACTTGAGCATCGATGCTGAGAACAAATTTAGGCTTGGGGGAGCTGGGAGTGGCTTAGTTCGGTACGTGGAAACCGAACTGCAGTTCGGTTTCTACGTTACGAATTGGGCTCAATGAGGGTAAAAAAGGTAGTTAGGGGGGGAAAAAAGAAAATAGGAGGGGTTAAAGAGAAATTTTTGTCTTTTCCTCATCCGGCCTCCATTTTTCCGAAGTTTCTTCTATTGTTTAGAAATAAGGCCAGGAAAACTTAAATGGAAGACTACATGGTAAAAGTGAAATGGTCCTTTCACATAATAAAACTGTAAACTTTTGAATCAACGTTTTACCCTTTGCTTTGGAATATCTTGTATTTACTTATTTAAGTTAAAATTTTATTTCAAAAAATTCTATAAAGGCTTAATGAGTGAATGTTTTACAAGAATTAGTTATTGTATTCGATGGTAGATACTCCAATCTCAACAAAAAAAAATATTTACAAAAATTTGACTGGTAAAATCCTAACTCAACTTTTGCAGATTATAGGCAAGGGAACTAATAAGTGCCTAGATTGAGTGTTTTACAAGAAACTATTATAAAACCCTAAATTTATTGTATATTTTAGTATGATACATAGGGAAATATTAGGATAAAAAAATCAACAAGTCCGGTAACTGCAACAACTTGATCGCTAGGCGAGCATTTGAGTGGTCTAGTGAAGTTGAAGTCAGAAGAAACATAAGAAATTAGGGAACACGCAGCTCCTAATTGGTGAGTAACTATAGCTCGTGTAGCGAGCAACAAGTCAAAAAAAGTTTGGAGTTTTTGCAAGAACAAAATTTTGATTCATTTCAAGGTATTTAATTTATCTTTCAAAAACATAACAAAATTTTAATTTTCATATCATTTTAACCGTTTTCTCCTTTTAATTTTAGCTTGTGAAGTCATGCATTAAAGTAGCTTTAAATGTGTCATCCATTTTTTCCCCCAAATTTCTAATTTTGTTTGGAGCTATGCAGAAAATGAAAATGAAATTTATAAAAATGAATTCAAGTTTATAGTAAAAGTGAAATGATCCTTTCAGATAAAAAAGAATTGTCTCATAATTAAGCCCTCGTGGTTTGGTCAGCCATTAAATTGAGATGATCCATAGTTTTGTAACATGTTATGAAAAATATGAAAAAATAATGAAGTCGTAGATGACGATCGATAGATGAAAAATAAAATCATCATATAAATATCACTTTTACAAAATCTAATATGTACATTTACAAGATATAATTAAAAAACTAAAAACATGTACATCTATAAAGTAATTAATTCACAAGAAAAAAGAAAAAATATTGAGTCCAAATTAAGGAACTCAATAATCATGTTGTTAGCTAGCTCTCATCTTTTATTTCAAATATTTCTTCCTCATCCTCCACTTCAATGTTCTTCTCAAATATCTTTGATGGTGGTGCTGCAAAACGAGCCGAGAATGACCTCGAAAAATCATCTGAATCATTGGAATAACCATCATCAAAATTTTGTAAATAAGAGCTAGGATCATACAAAAACACCGGTGAAGCCGATCTAAAAATTCTCCTCTTATTTTCTCTCTTGATTTTCCTCCACAATTTTTTCAATTTTGTAATCTTCACTCTAATGACAATAGGGTCGTTGCCAATTATCTCATAACTTGACAAAATATTGTTTCTAGTGCCTAGACAAGTTTCAAGATCCATGGTGTATATATGGTTTTTGGAGTTTGAGAATGTAGGAAGTATAAAATGGTTTATAAGACTAAGACTAAATGCTATATTTATATAGTGATGGCATGAACATACTTTCCTTTCTCTTTTTTCAATTTCCTCATCACCACCTCAGCAAAGCACATACTTTTAAGCTATAGGATCAAGATTGGATAATCTAGTAGTATGAAAAATTACTTTTGACGTCGGCAACTCAAATTGCTATTATATATTTTACTAAAGCTATATTAAAATACCCTTTTCAAGTTGCATTGGTATGATGTTTTATAAAGATCCGTTTTTCTTTATTGAATGTTTTTTTTAAAGAATATTCTTTGTGACTGTAATACTACGTGTACCTAGTCACATGAGGGCGCATGCATGGCTTAGTTTCAAGTTTATGTATTTTTTTTAAGCCAAAAGTATCATCCGTGTATAACTGCGGAAATTAATTTTTACAAGATATATTGAGATTCATTTAAGAGTTGATTTCTCTTAACAAATATTTTATCATATTGCATCGGCTAGAAATTGAATTCATAACCAAATTGTTGTGGAAATTAAATATTTATCACTTGTAAGTGTCATACTATATACTATGTTGGTGTTTCAAGTTTATGTATAAATCCTTTTTTACTACATCGGAAGATAAGTTTACGTACAAATCTTTTTTTTTTGTATACTGGAAATAAAAATTGTTCTTGTCATGGATCAAACTCTAATCTCATCCTACCCAACACATATGTCACTCAGTTCTTACCACTTGAACTATCCTACAAGACAGTTTACATATAAATCTACTTATGTATGTAAGTTATTTTTATTTTTATTAATTAATGAGTAACTGTTTCAAGTATTTGTGTAACTGTTTTCCCCTTATATATAGACATGCTTGTGAAGTCATATGCATTAAAGTAACTTTAATTATGTCGCCAAACACTCTTTTACCTCGTCTCTTCCCCCCACCCCCCCCAAGTTTCTAGTTTTGTTTAGAACTATGGAGAAAATCAAAATGAAATTATAGTAAAGGTGAAATGATCCTTTCATCATATAGTACTCTCCATATCCTAATTAAGCTCAACAATGGTTTGGTGGGCCACTAAATTGAGTCGATAAAGGTAATAAAAAGAAATTAAAAGATATGTTGAGGATAATTTTGTCACCTTTTATGAGAAATATTGTTGTGTAAGCAACAAAGTTAATAAAAGGCTGAGTCAACAAAAGAAAAGTAACAAGTGGATTTTTTTTTTGAAAATTGAAATGATAAGTGGAAGTCATTTTAAATGATTAAAGATAACATTTTGCTTTTTCTTTTTATATACTATATAACGTTTACATTTTTCTTTTTTAAAATTCAAATATCCAAATAACTAAAATACAAATTCTCAATTTCATTCATCTTAATTTCAAGTTGTTTTCCTCCATTTATTTTACAATGTTGTATTGTTCATGTAATTCTTGATGAAGGAAAATTATACATACAATAACAAACTTATATGTTTTTTTTTTTGTTGACAAGCACAAACAGAAAATGTCATAAACAAATAAAAGAGTTTAATAAATATATTCTTACTAATCAATGAATACTGTTAGTTATTGTCATAAATACATAATGAAGTATGATAAACTTAGGTGAAATACCTACAATGTTAATAATTTTCGGTGAAAATGTGAATTTAATGTTAAATTAAAAATATATAACGACACCTATTTCAATTTTTTGAACAAGCAAACGACACCTATTTCATAAGAAGAAAAATTCTCCTAACGTGATTCTCGATCCAATAAAGGAGCGAATGTCATCTTTAGAATATGTAGCACATCACATTGATATATTCCGAACTTATATTATATATTTGTATGTATAGATGTATACATATAAACTATGAATAATATCTTTTGAGCCTTCACACCATAGTTGCATTGAAGAGCATTTGTGGATTTAGTCCTTCATTTTGTCACTGAAATCATAATAAACAGAGTTAGCACAAGAAGCAGATTAATTAACCAAATACAAAACCAAGTTATCCAAAGAGTGTGTTAAGACCCACTACCTTAATCTTTTCAACACAATGTTGATGTACAATTGTATGGTTTTTTGTATTCACCACAACATCACATGATAGTTTTACCTGTTAGAGCATGACAAACAAAGTCAAAGTGATTAGAGAAGTGATAAAGTAGAGAGAAGAGGAATGTGAAATTTTCCATACAAATTATGGATGTTAGTTTTGATTTTTGAATTCAGCAATGTGGAAGTTTTAAATGGACAAAATACTTTGGAAGATATCTTGGTAAGATTTTACACTAGTGAAAATTATTTTTTAGTAGGATTTACACTAATGAAAGATATACTATGGAGTCGAAGTCCTAGTTCAACTAATAAAAAATGTTAAAATTATTAGGCCAAACATCCATAATTGTGGTTTGATCTCCAATCCCTTCACTTTATGTGTGGTTTATGATGGATTTCTTATTTTGTATATGTACTAAAAAATTATTATGGTGAATTAAGTGGATTTCATAGCCTAACAAGGATAGAAGATCAATTATTCAAATGTTTTTTGGTGGCCCAACCACATTTTAGGTAAGAAAGGCAAACACAAAAAAGCCCAATGGACCGAACATTTCCATGCAGCAGTGTAGTTAGACATAATAAAATATAAACAATTAATCCACATGGATTATCATCATATTGTATCTTTAAGCTAAAAAATTTAAGATAAAGCATCCAAAACTTAATAATTCTAAAATAAAAGACTAATTCTGTTAGTAACTGAAAATATGGGACGAAAATTATAATTAAGATGAACAAAGGTAATAATCATTCAATTATTTTGACATGTCCTCCCTTCGATCATAACGATTATAATTATAAGTGAAAATAACTTGAGATTTAGCGTATAATTAATATGCTTTTTTTTGTTATTATGATATTGATACAAAAATTTTAACGTTGATAACAACGCCTAATCTCTATTGGGAAATTTGTGGGGCACACAAGATAAGTTCTCCCCTTCCAACCAAATTTTCTGCATACACATAAGTTAGAAATCGAATCTCTAATCACATGCTTAAGCGGACCATTACACTTACCACTTGGATTAATTCATTGGTTAATATATCTTATCTATTATTATACATATCAAAGTATATTATTTATTCAATAAATATGAATAATTAATGGAAATATATAAAAATAAATAATACCTTGAATACATTAGCAAAGTGAAAGGTTAAAAGTCCAAGAGTTCCAGTAATAGTAACAGCAGTATGAAAGTTGACCCTACCCTTAGCAAGATCTTGCAACAAATGTGCCACATCAGCAGAAGGAAGTCCACCAAACTCAATCTCACCATACACGTGTTTCGAACCCCATCCATTCACGTGCCAACCATCCGATTGCACGTGACCAAGTTTATTCCCACGATACTTAATTCCTATATCAACCGACGCTAAATCCATCCACAACAAACCTTTGTTGTGAATTTTTGCCGTTACTGTTAACCAAACGTCGGCACTTAACGGCGGTAGTGGGTGAACTTTTGCTCGACGGACCGTTAAACCTTCCATTTCTGTCTCTGGATAAACTGGTTTTAGTAAATAAATTGCCGTTACAAAGAAAGTTAGAGCTAACGTCCATAATAGACAGACAAGACATGGTTGTAAAACAACGTTGTTTCGGGTTTGGTGGTTTGAGTATGTCATTGGTTGTTGTGTTTTTGCTGGAAAAAAGAAGAAGAAGTGAAACGGTTATTGGTTACTTAGATGAGATTGATTTGAGGAACAACATTGTAAGTGTTGAGTTGGAAATGATATGAGTAGTGATGATCAACATGCATTGCGTGAATGAAAGGTTTTTCATGGGTGTACGTGGGAAATTTAGAGGGTGGTTTCCTATTTTGTATATATGCATGTGTAATGTATGTATTGAGTGTCTTTTTGTGAGTAAAACATTACTGCATTATATTTTTTTTTAAGTGCAAATATATTATTAATATTAATAATCATGCACTAAAAAATAAATTAGACGTCGTTTATAAGCGGAATACCAATGAAACAAACACTACTTAATGGATGTCCCCTTTTAATCTCATTCTTAGAAAGATACTTCTCAGCTTCCAGACTACTAGAGAAGACATCAACTCTAAAAGAAGCTAAGCAATTAGACGCAAACTCCCGACTTCGAATCAAAAGTGATCGGCCCATAAAAATCTAAAAAGCAACTTTGAGAGTTAAAGGGCAATGGTAGACAAAAAACTTAGGCAGAGAAATCTCAGCGCACAGTCCGTCTCCAAAACAGTCAACGCGGTAAACCTAAACATTATACTGTGTATAAGTATTTATGACTAAGTTTTACTTATTTCGTATCTGAGAAATATAAATTTAGACGATTAGACTCTCTTCCCTTAGAAATCACAGTTAATAAAAAAACAAAATTGTATTTGAAAATTTCTCATTAAATAGTCCGATAAGAGTAGCTCAATTTAAAAATTTCTCATTGAGATTCAAACTCCTAATTTCTTACATTTTTCTACACTTAAAAGTGTGCAAGTCAGTACTCTAATAAGGTAGGGTGGACTCACAATTAGATTTACAACAACAATATAAAAGTGAAATGATAAGGTCTTGTGAAGTCATATTTTGTTGAAATATTTTTGAAGAGTATTTTATTGAAATTATCTTGATAAAATGTTCTTATCTGCTAGTACAAATTCAGGGTCGTTTCTGAACGTTAAGTACACGCTTATTTTCCTATTTGGTCTCTTCTTGTCAATTTGGTGACTAGTGTGAAGTACAATGCTTGTTGGTGGTGGCTACTGGTTAGTGTGAAGTGCAAAGTTTCACTAGACTGATGTACTATTGCTTTAGATTTGCAGGGGCACATATATGTCTTTGCGTATGACTCATTTTAACTTAGCTTGCTAATAAAAATATGAAAAACTTTTACAGGGAATTATTGTTATGAAAAGAAGAAATTGGTAACTAGGAATGAGTCACCTCTAAGAATGATATGATGAGGTTTTTTTGTACAAGACAATTTGTTCAATTATAGCGTCTTTTTTTTTTCTCTCCTTGTTAACATGAAAATCCAACACAATTTTTTGGAAAATTAAAAGTTTCACAAAGTCAACAAAGTCTAATGTTTTTGCCTATAAAGACTATGGTTTTGTTTTTGACAGAAGCCAATAAAAATGTAACACTTTGCTTGTTAAGAATATTAAGGATAATGTATAAACTATTTATTTATTTATTTATTTATTATTTTACCTTTCTTCAATAAACCAAAATATCTTGAAACATATTTTTTGTTAGGATAATCTCTGGTTAGTTAAAATGTGTTACTCGTAATGTAAGTTTAGTTACATTACAAGTAATTGATAACAAATTGCAGGATTTGAAGACTAAGAACTAATTGTTTCAAGCAATTGATTGCTCAATTATTGAAACAATTGATCCAAGATGTGAATCTATTTTCCTGTGAAAAAACATGTGAATTTATTTTACACAACATGTTGTTAACACACAAACCAATTCTCATGATGAGCTTTGTGCTGATCCTAATTTATGTGTTACACACCTTAATTCACTATACATTTTAGAACTTTCAAAAGAAAAATCTGTCATAGCTCTAAAGAGTTCTAGCAAGTTAATTTTAAGACACCCCAAAGATTTTTTCCTCACATGCAAGCACTGTCTTTCAAAAGCATTTTGTTCCTCATCCAACCTCTTTTCTAGTTCAATCAAAACTCTCTTCTCTCTAACAACTTCATCAGGATCATTACTATCACCGTCTACTCTATTCTGATCAAACTCGTCGAGTCTTTTCTTTTTATTATATTTGCACTCCCACCGATCAAATCGCTGGCTTTTGCGTGTAAGCTCCTTTCGTATATCCTCGCATTTTCTCTTTAAAACCAATTCTTGTTCTTGTTGTTGATAAAGAGAATCTACCCCAGCAACAAAGCTTATTATGGCTTTCAAAGTAAGTTCATCAGAAAGTTTCTCTAGATGATCATTCCAAGCATGAAGAAGGATTTGTATGGATGGTGAAGAAATCTTTTCCTTTATATCATTCTCAATAAGGATGAGATTTAGTTTTAACCAACTGTATAAGGCTTTTATGAAACCCTTTTGATTGTTTATCATCTTTTCGAACTGTGATTCCAATTCTTGCATAACACTCAATAATTGGTATGTTCTATCATGATGGTGTTCACTTGTTTCATTAGGAAAATGAGAATCCAATGATCTTAATAACTTCATAATATTTAACTGCTTCTTATGGTGGTAATGCATTGTTCCCCACATTGTTGCCATCCTGTATTGCATAACAAACACCTTTAATCTTATACTATTCTTCGTCTAATGACTTGCACTACAAGTAATAAGATTGTTAATGGTTTGGTTCAGAAAAAAAAAGACTGAACTGAACTGTTGCAAGAAGTGTAGTAAAACTGAAACAAATTCTTATTGGTTCGTCCTAAAACGAATCAATTTGGTATAGAGGGTTGCTGAACTGATTCCATGTTTCTGAACCGAACCAGAATCACCTTTACAGAAAACTGAATTGTACCCTCTGGAACAAAATTACCGATTCTTTGCAAACCAAACTGTACGAAAAGAAACCGAACTGTGATGGATTGTTCACGAAAACTGAATTGGTTCAATTAAGTTAGTTAACTATCTCTCACAGTTCAGTTTTTGATTTTTTTTTAAACAGGCCTAACAAAAATGTGCATAGTTGCAAACTTAGAAAATTAACATTTTACAATTATAGTTTATAAATACTGATTGTAAAATTATAACTCACCCATCAACAAGCTGAACAAGTTTCGAGTACAACTGATCATCACGTAAATGATTCATCTCTGAGATTGTTGAGTCCAATAATTGCATATCAACAATGTAAACTGAATCCAAATGACTGAGGGTTGCCTTTTCTTTCTCCAATGTTTCAATGTTTGTACCTCTTTTTTCTAGCTTGTTAATGGTGGCAACCTTTTTTTGGTACTCAAATTTTGTTAACTCAGCAGCCTATGAAACAATATTCAGCTGCAAAATTCAGAACAGAACACAAAATGTGTACATCTACTTAATTTCAGCTACAAAATTGAATGAGTTGAAAAAATAGTTACACAATTAAAGAAATTATGGTAAATTTATTAAATTCCTAATTAGTCATATATGATATAATACAGTTGCAAATTTACCTTAACTTCTTTATAAAGTTTCTTTTCCCATGCTAGCAACTTGTCTAATACAGTAGCAAGAGTTTCATGTTTCTCTGAATCAAAATCATCTTTCGCTTCATCCATATTTGGCGTTTCTCGGAAGGATCGGTCCCATGTAACAACTCGCATCACCCTTGCAGAGTAGTCCAAGTGTCCTGAAAATGAAAAAATGTAAAAATATAATTCAAAACTAAAATAGTTATACAACATATGCAGTTGTCCCTTCCCTCACAATCCTAGCAATGAAGCAATTACACAGACACGACACTAATAGCGTCTCCTTCTCTTATGGTCCACTAATTAAAAAAAAAATGTATACATAAAAGAGACAGGAAAATAACTGTTTAAAGTAAACTTTGAAAAACACTATAAATTCGTCAAAGAAAAGGGTCAATATCAAAGTCTACTCTGATCATATGAATTTATACACTACGATCTATCAGCTATCAGCTATTGGCTATCGGCTATAAGGTAACATATCAGTTATTTCACTTAAAATTGTGTTGAAAAAGAAGGAAAGAGAGCATGAAATCTTGTGGTTAATTACCCCTAGTAGTATCAGAAAAGTTGGAATGAAAGTGAAGTCGAGTAGCCTGAAGAATTATGGTAACATCACGAGCAGCTTGAGAAGCCAATAAAAAATGATTATCAACTTCACTCAAAACCTGAATCACATTCAAACTCACACTCTCTTTTTTCACACATTCCTTCCTCTCATCATCTTCATCATCCTCCTCTTCCTCTTCCAGAACAGTATCCACCATATCGGATTCAAAATCCGGCATGGTGATAGCACGCCGCAGAGCGGCAGGTAAATCAGGAAGAGGAGGGGGAGGCAAAGGAACATCATAAGAAGGGGATAATACAAAATTTTGTTGCTCCCCTTGAGCAAAATCGATTAGAGCGGCGCCTGCATTTTTTAGCGAGGCACCGTAGGAAGAGTGTGCAGCCGCGAAGTAGTTACGAGCAGAAACCGCCTGTTTCATGAAGTAATGACGGTCTTTACAGCGCGATATAGCTTCATCATTCTCCGTTTTTGATTGGTAACAACCCATTTTGCTTTTTTGGTTTTGGTTTTGTTTTGAAATTGTTGAATATTGAAGGTTGGTGACTTGGTATTGTCAAGTGTATAAGGAGAGATTCGATTTGTGTTTGAAGTGTGGAAGGGTTGAAAGCTTCAGCGTCAAGTTAACTAAACGATGCCGTTTTAGTGGAGAATGTTGTGTTATGCTATTGCTTTTGGAAAAGGGGAGAGAAAGAATCTGAACTTTCTAGGAGCATCAAAGGAGAAAAGCAGAGTTGTAAAGCATAGCTTCCAATTACGTTGCCGTTAAGGTAACTAAACGATGCCGTTTTGGAATATTAGATTACACAAGTTGGATTTTTTAGTTAATTAACCTCTCCTATAAAATATTCATCATAAGTAATTTTCACAGGAGAATCTAACTTGATTAGAAAAAGTAAATTCAAATCTAAGGCTGTATTGATGATTACAAATTAATTTGAATATGATATACTCCAATCAAAAAATATATTTTAGAAGTACTATTTGTTAACTCTGGTCATGGCGTCTGGCACTCTAACGTAACAATATTGACATTTTATGTCAGTTGAGTTAAGACTTTCAAACGGTAAATTTTTTTTCTCTCTTTTGAAGATAATCTTATTTGACAAGGGTATAGTATCTTTAAAACATGAAATAATTTCTTCTTATATTCAATACATAAATAGAGTATAGTAACTAATTAAGTCCAACATGAGGTTTGACCTATTAATCTAACATTATTACATTTTACAAATATACAACAATTTATCTTCAACTCTAAAAGAATAACCAAACAATATCATGAGAATGTGAATGTTGTCTTGTCTGTGAATCTGTTTCTATGATCTTCCTGTGAAAGCTTTAAAACGAGCAATGAAATCATCATAATCAGGTAAAGTAGACGGCACACGCCATCCACCACCCCACATTTGTTCATTCCCTTTTTGTGATGATGATGATGATGTTTCAACTGAAATTGTTGGTTTCATTCCACTTGAATCAATGTTTTTCTGTATTGCTTCATAATCTGTTGTTTTGTAAGAATTACTACTAGTCTTTTGTTGTTTTATGTAAGGAGGTGGAATGTGCCAAAAGGAATTTGGTTTCTTCATTTCTTTTACTTCTTGTTCATCATCATCATCATCATCATCTTCAGATATGCTTCCAAATGAACTTGAACTTTCTTTTCTCCATGATGATGTGATGATTTATCAGTGTCTGTACTTGTTTCATCATCACTACTGTTTTGGTTCCTTGCTTCATTTTCTTTGGATATATTGAAGTCACTTTCATCTTTTTTTTCTCCTCCACTTCCATCAGCTTTAATCCTCCCCTGTTTGGCGATCGGTTTATGTAAAAAATAGCGTATAGTTGATAAGTTAGGTTATAACTGATGAATTTATAGTTTATAGGCTAGTTTATATTATAGTGGAGAAACTAATTAATTGAATTTGCAGTTGTTGAACTAGCTTATAAATCTAAAATGACAAAAAAAAATTAAAAAGTGAGATGACAAGGATAAAATAATAAGCTTTAATCTATATGCTAATTGAATTGACTTATCAAAATAAACTATAAGCTCATTAGAAAAAAAGTTACCAAACATGTCTTTTTTTCCTTTTAAAATGAACTTATAAGTTATAAGTCATAAGTTCAAAATTTAGCGTTGCCAAACAAAACTTGATAGTAATTTACGAATAAAGCCTAGTAACTAGATTTTACCTTCAATGAAAAAATGTACTAACTAGGGCTTAAACTCATAAACCTGCATATTTCATACAATATAGTCCCTACTATATGTGTTGTTGCACACTAGCTCACGGGAACATTTAATCTTTTAAATTTAGGTGATACAAATTGAAGTATGACTTGTATATAGATTTAGTGTTTCTATTTTGGTCATTCATTTAAGACATGAATTTGGACTCCCAATTTTCAAAATGTTAGTTTTTTTTTCTTTCTATATATATATATATATATATATATGTGCATTTTGAGGCTAAACTTGTGTGGTAAGTGAGACGTATATGTGGCTATTCTATTGATGATATGGTACTATTATCTAGTTGGATTTTCCCTAACAATTAATTTCTATGGCACAGAAAATAATGAATTTAAAAAATAAGAACATCAAAATTATATTCAATCTTTTAAGTTATTAAAAATGATGTACAAAATCAAAATCCTGATTAATATTAGTCTTTAGGAGATAATACACAGACAATTAACCAACACGACATGATTATTGTGATTTGTGATCATATATTTTAAATTTGATGAATCATTTTATAATTTTGTTATGTTAAGAAGTCTTGATCCACTATTACTGTCTTTATCAGATTCTTGATGACATTTGGATGGATCCATGCATTTGAAATAGAATTTGGAGAATACTAAAGTATTAAGATCACATTGGAGTCACCAACTTGTTCCGAATTCAAATTGATATGAGCTATTTTGCAGCTCAATTGGTTAAATTTGGAATCAAACACTCTATACACACTTTCCAACTTTAGAAAAGGATAAACACTATCATCGATCATTATTCAACTTTCAGCAGCATCTGAAGGTAGTGATAATAATGATGGTGAAAGTTAAATAATAATTGATGATAATGTTGATCATTTTCCAAAGTTGAGAAGTGTGTATAATGTATAGTTCTAAATTCAGTCAATTGAGCTGGAAAATAGCCGACACCAAATTGAATGTAGAACAAATTGGTGACTCCAAGGTGATCTCAATGCCTTGGTGTTCTCCTAATTCTATTTCAAATGCATGGAGCCATCCAAATGTTATCAAGAATCTAACAAAGACGAGTAATAGTGGATCAGGACTTCTTAACATAACATAATTGTAATATGATTCATCCAATTAAAAATATATGATCACAATAACAATGTTGTGATGGTTAATTGTCTACGTATTATTTCCTACAAACTAATATTAACAAGGATTTTAATTTTGTACATCATTTTTAATAACTTAAAAGATTGAATATAATTTTGGTCTTCTCATTTTTAAATAATGGAATTTAAATTTTTAAAAAGAATGGAGTCATCTAAATGGCATCATAATCTCTCCACGATTCGGCAGGCCGCATGCGATCAGATCTGATCGGGCCACTATTTATATTTGTGCATCAAGTCCAATAGTATTGGACGCGAGAGGAGTGTATTAAGAAATCTCACATCAGTTACGAGATAATTTTAATAAATGTTTATAAAGTAGAGACAATTATCACCTTACAAAATCAAGGAAAGTTTAGTGAATCACTCAATTATCAATTCTAACTCATATTTGTAATACAACAAAATAATCCATTTGCAAGGATAGAGAATTACTCACAATGTTAAAATTTACTTACTTCATATAATGATGGATGTGTATAAAGTCTTTTCTTCAAAGCCTTTGCATCCCAATCTATAGAGAACTCTTGTGCAATATCATATAATAACTTAATCTTCATTTCTCTTGTAGGAGGATCTCTTCTCAATCTCTCAACAAACTAAGGAACAGTAATTATTTAAGCAAGCCTTATAATCAATACTACATTACTACATATGCAGATATGCTCAACACAAATAGTATTAATTATTAAGAAGAGATTATGTTTTGTTACCTCTTTATTAATGTATGGCTCAAGAGAATTTCCATATTTCTCTATAAACAAAGTTCTAAGGTCACGCAATTCTGGTAGATGAGAAATTCTTGCTGCAGCATACATCAATGATGGTATAGCTTCCTTGCATTCCTCTGGGCAATCACTATATAAGAAGATTTACATATTGTCAACATAAACTTCGATAAATGTGACTTGTATAGGTCCCCAAAATCTTAACTCAGTTGATATAGACATCACATTTTATATGCAGGAGTTGAAATTCGAACCCTAGACATTCCACTTATTCACCAAATTGATATGTAACTCAAGTTTAGATGGAAATTCAACAAATAAATAGTTGATTAAATTTGTGTTGAAAATATAATTTCATATGATAAGAAGAGGTATATGTACATTTTGAGTTGCAATACAAAACAGGGAAAATCACATGCTATATATTTTAGGCAAAAATACATCAATCATTTATCTTATTTATTTGTAACATTATAGTCATTTATCTTTTATTTGTAATAAATTGGTCATTTATATTTGTAACATTTTGGTCATTTATCTTTTGTTCGTAACAAATTGGTCTTTTATCTTTTATAACATATACATATAAAACCATTTTCTCAAACTTTTATTAAAAAAAATTATACTTTTATTTTTGAAATTATTTTTTTTATTAAAAAAAATAACATTATTGATGAACATTCATGATCATCATCAAATCCAAATCCATAACCAAACCTTCAAATTCAAAATCCATAAATTAAAATATATGGAAATAAAAGAGATCTGGTTTTTGCTCTCTTCTCCCTTCTCTTTTATTTCCATTTATTTTAATTTATGGATTTTGAGTTTGAAAGATTGGTTATGGATTTGGCTTTGATGAAGATGATGAATGTTCTGAATTTTTTTTACTTTTAATAAAAAATTAATTTTAAAAATAAAAGTATAACTTTTTTAATAAAAAAAATTAGGAAATGATTTTATTTGTACATGTTATAAAAGATAAAAGACTAATTTATTACAAACAAAAGATAAAGGATTAAATTGTTACAAATATAAAAGATAAATAATTAATTTATTACAAACAAAAATAAAGGACTAAAGTATTACAAATAAATAAAATAAATGACCAATTACATATTTTTGCCTATATATTTTACCATGTTTGAGAATTGAGACATATTTTAGTGCATGCATATATAAAAAAGCACACCTTTGCTTAACCATGTCTTCAAGATGATCTGATATGCATCCAATAAACTTTTCAACGAATTCATAGCATGATAACACTTTTTCCTCGAACAGAAGCTCTTCGGTCTGCATCAAATGCAAAGAGCAATTATGTCTTCATCAAATTCAAATATTTGCAACATTTTACATTGAAAGTGTATCTAATGTGCAATACATGTTGATATCTAACATTAACATGACATTGGTACATCTATATTTAATTTAACCATTTCTATTTCTCAAATTATATATTATCGGTGTTTACATATTATTATAGTGTCAAGTTTTTTCATAGATGTTTTTATTGTCATATACAACCAATTGTTGCATTAGTCTTTGGAAACATAAATAAAAAAAAAATGTAGCAATGAGACTTATATATGCAAAATTTAAAGGAGGAAATAAAATTCTACCCTTTTATATGCTTCATAATCAAATCCTCTTTTTAGAAGCTCAGCGATGTCACCCTTCATAAACTTTTGAATAGCTCTTCTTCTTTTTTCTATTGTCTCTAACTGAGTCTTTATACACTTCACATATGATATACTATTTTTTTTCCTCAAAGTGAAATCCAAAACATAAATTAAAAAACACCATGTAAAGATTTATTTATTTTTTAAAAAAAGGAACAGAACCAAAAATTTAAAAATGTGTACCATTTTGAATAGAATTTAGGCTTCAATAGCCACCGAAACATTTGCATCATAGAATATAAAAAGAGAAATGACTTTTTTTTTCTTGGATATTTTAGAGGCTATGTTGTGGATTTGTGGTAAAGTTAAATGTAGATGTATATATTTAGAATGATTGAACATAAAGCTAAGGTAAGAATCAGGATTGAGGAGACCTCATAGAAAAGAAATGAATGAAACTCTCATAGAGAGAAAAACTCAAAACTCCAGAGAGAGGGAAAAAAAAGGGTTTTAGCAAAGATTTTAGGGACACTTTTGACCAACTGTAAAATGCAAATGCAAGATAATCATGTATATCGTAGTTAACATATGTTTAAAACTAATATATACTAAACTTAATTGATAGTAATCAACAAAACTTACAATATTTTTAACTTAAAAATTAACCACAACAAAGAAAATAAAAATGAACAATAGTTATTTAAAAATGTTGAACTGAATGATACTGCTAGGGGTAAAATTTATCCAAAATTATATGAGTGTACTAAAGAGATAAACCACAAATAAAAATCATTTGATAGACCCATTTCATTTTATGAAAGACACCGACACGCACACACCATCTTGTAGGTCACACATTAACAAAACTAAAAATGACCGAGATGCCTTTAAACTTTTAATTGCTGTTAAAATGATATTTTTCCAAAAAATATTTATGAGATATCGATAGATCTACTCAATATAAGACTATTTCTATAAAGAAAATAACTTTTTCAAAATCTATCAGTTTTCAAAACACGAAAAATCTAAATTTTCTTCCTGGTCTATTATTATATTGACACGATTTACAACATTAATAAAGGAAGTGATTATAAAAAATTGAAAACAACGCCTCCCACCAGATCCAGTAATTCACATTTACAAAATTTCAAATGACAAAATTGCCCCTACAAGTTTGCTTCCTATTAAAATGATGTTTTTCAAAAATCTTTTTTGATACATCAATAGATCTACACATTATAAGACTATTAATGTAACCAAAATAACATTTTCACAATTTTTCAAAATCAATAAATTTCAAAACACTTAAAATCAAAATTGTTTTCCGGATCTATCATTACATAGATGCGATTTACAACATTAACAAAAGAAGTGGTTCCAAAAAATAAAGAAGTTGGTTACCTTTGGATAGAGGAGCTTCTAATGCATAGATCTACTTCCTAGATAGCATAGATCGTCGAGAGTTAGAGAAAAAATGATGGAGGAAAATGGGATAGTAATGTTGGCCGAAGTAAAAAGAAGAGAGAAAGTAGAGAGAGATTTTTTTTTGTACAACCTAAGTTGGTGAAGATGGTAATTTATAGAAAAATACAGTCAAATTATTTTTTTTGGTAGAAGATGATATCGTCAACTTATTCTCAATATTTTAATTTTTTTCTAAAATTATACATATATATTTTTGACTAAAAAATTATAATTTTTTATTTGCCTTTAATATGGAAAAAATACATTTATTAGATTCTTTATGTATAATTATTTTTTATTTCTTTATGTATAATTCTACAATATCTCATAATTGGACCATGGGCGGATTGACTATAAGGGTTGTCAGGGCCTAGCCCGAGCTCGGTTGGAACTTTTTAGTATTTTAGGGATTAGTTAAATAGAATTGATATTTTTAGAGATTTTTTTGTTGAGACCGGGGTATCCACTGTCGAACGCAATGACTAATCCATTGTTAGATTGGAGGCATCTCAATAGGTGGGATAACTGACTCAAATATTTTCAGAAATTAAGTTTTGACAAAATTAAAAATTTTCATTGTAAAACACAAAATATTATGTATCGGGATTGAAATCCGTTCTAAATCGTTAGTTCTCTTATTTTAAAATTCAACTTTGCTCAATTTTTTTTTTATTTCACCACCAACATTAATAATATCCTATGTGACACCAATTTTTTCTATATCAATTTTTTTTTAATGAAATTGGTCCACCACCTCAATTTGAAGTTATTTTTGCTTTTATGTCAAACTAATTAATGACGTGTCACTGCACATTTGGCTCAAATATTATGTATGTCATTAATCTTTTACTATTCTTTTTTTCGATAATTAGTTTAAAAGTATTAAAATAAATAAATAAAATAGAGAAATGTTGTGTATAGTGAAAAATCAGTAACAAATTGACAACCACCCTGGTCCCCTTTTTCACTGTCCGGTCTCTTTCGTGACAAATTCGTGAGTTTAGTTTTCGTGATTAATAGCACTCCTCTGATTGAAACCTAAATTCCCAAATCAGAAACCTAGCTCCTTCGATCTTCATTTTCGAAATCACTGCGATTTTGATTCCATTCTCAAGCTTAAGATGTTGCATAGGGCATTATTTGCCAAGTTCATTCCCAATTCCTCCAATTTTGTTCCTTTTCAATTCAACCAACAGGTATGTCATGTATGTTATTTCACTCTTATTCATGATTCATGCGTTGAGTGACACCAATGATAATTTGAGAGAAAAAAAAAATGATATAATTCAATGTAATTGTAAGCGTCAGTATCATATATGTCTGTGTCGGACAAACATGTGGCCGACACTGGACACACACGCCTAATCCAAAGAGTGTCCGTACTTGATAAAAAGATGTAGCACAATGGGATGGGGTGGGAAAGGTTGGGACACTGAAGGAGTACTGGGAAGATGTTCAACATTTAACCGCTAACGATTTGTCGGTGCTCTAGATGATTAGGCTAGGCTACTATTGTGTTTCAGGATATATATTTGCTTATATATATCTGGTTGAAATGATGTGCAGAGAGGATTGCATAGCAGGAACAAGAAGGCTATGGAGTTAATTGCAAAAGGATGGAATGCTTTGAAGGAAGTTGATAGAGTCATTGATTATTGTGAGCTTAATGATAGGCGTCTCATCCCTCTTCTTAACGTAATCACTACTTTTCCAACCATTTGCTATCGTCGTTATTTTAAGATTTTATTATATATCACATAGACCCTTGCTTATTTGAGGTTGATAAATAGACAGCAAAGGAGAGTTTTGAGCTTGCTTTGGAGGCTGACAACACCAATACTCATGCTAGGTATTGGTTGGCTAGGTTGCATATGAAATACCATGTTCCTGGACAAAATAAGGCTGTGTAAGTTCACTTTTTTATCCTCCATTTATGTCTTGTTTTGTCTTGTCTACATAATTTCCATCAAAGAAATGCATATAAACTACGCCAGGAACATATCTATAGTTTATTATCATTCGTTATTTTTATTGTTTGTAGCAGAAAAACAGACTCATTAGTTGTGTATATAAATAACTTGGTTCACTTCAATTGTTTCAGTTTTGTAATATCCATGTTTTGAAATTTAAATTTGGGAAATAATTGTGTTGTCCAGGGCAAATTTTGACATAAAAAGTCCGACAAAAATTGGTAATTACTTTTGGAGTTTCTTTTATACAGTTATACTATGGTCTTCTTTTGTCATTAGTGACATTCTTATTAGTTTTGTGGTTTGATTCATGTTCTTTCTGTATCCTTTTAAACAGTTCCCATTGATTGAATTGAACCTTACCCCTGATCTTGTTCCGAGTTTTTTGAGCTTTAATCTTTTTCAAGTGACAAAAATACTGTTAAACATATCTACTACTAATATGTGACATTAATTTCATTTTTCCCTGGGAAACAGAGCGGCAGCATTATTGGTAGAAGCAGCAGATATGGGTGATCCTGATGCACAGTATGCATTGGGTTGTCATTTGAGAGTACAGGTGAGGCTATTATACACCTTATATTGTGAGGACTCATTTAAGTACATTATAGCCAATCTTGAAGATTTTGAGTCATTGACTTGAATCATTCTTCCTTGCATCTCCTCAAATCACATAAAATAATGACTATCCATTAATATTTGCAAATTTATTTATTGTAATTTGTAAATGAGGTGTATGACCTTGGGGAGGAGGACAATGGTGGGCTGATGTGCATATATATGACGGTTTGATGGTATATATCATGTGTTATGAATGGTGAATCAATAGTGGTTCATTGTTTTATTCTTGTTCGATTACATTTGTACAATTATGCTTGACTTCTAAGACTCTACTTGAGTAGAATACTTCTGCTATGTGATTTTCTTCTTCTTGAGTATTTTTCACGTTTGATAACCGGATACTTTAGGATGTGTATGATGATCCCGAGTTTTTGTTAGATTTTTTTAATGAGATTTATTAAATGTATATATTTTTGGTGACAGAATGACGATGTCCTGTCAGATCAACAAGCTTTTTATTATTTGGAGAAAGCTGTGGACCAGGTATGTTACCCTATGGATGGTGGATCATTTGCCATGCTTTCAGTATGTATGAGAAAACCTTATTGGTATATGTTATATGTTCCAGTTGCATCCAGATGCTCTTTACCTTTTGGGCACTGTATATTTGACTGGCGACTGTGTTAAGAAAGATATTGCTTCAGCGTTGTGGTGTTTCCATAGGGCATCAGACAAGGTAATATATCAATCAATCAAATTTAAACAAATAATTTTCTTCAAAAACCATGTACATGGCTGTAAATTTTCAACATTTTTCTTTGTATTTATTTATGGACAAATTGTCGTTCATTATTTTTTAGGTAATGTGCATCAAAGTGAATGTTAGGCACTAATTCACTTATCTTAGTCTACACGTGTTTAATCAAATAGATTATTACTTTCATCTCGTTCACAAGTGTAAACAAGATTAATTATTAGTTGCTTGTTTAAAGATTTTGCCTGGTTTTTTGAATTTTATTCATATATTTGTAGGGCCATGCTGGGGCATCTATTGCATATGGATCTCTTCTTCTTAAAGGTCAGCTTGTCTTGCCGTGTTATTTTCCATTTTTTATCTAGAATTTCAATTGGTATGCTCTGTCAGTGTAAAGAAGTTTAATCATGCATCTGATCCTAACTCATCGTTATGCCACTTTGCTATGTTAATTTCTAAAATATGTCCACAATTATCTGTGGTGAGATGTGATTTGAAGCATGTCTAAATTTTTTACACCAACAATACATACCAATTAAACTCTTTTATTTATTATATGTATGATGTGATTGTGATTGCTAAAAGTAAAGAGGATAGAGTGTCTATAGATAAGTCGGACGCCAAAACTTCACCACGTTATTGAATACTTATGTGCAGTGGGTGAATGTATGCAGAAGAACAATTATCCATTAGACAGATCTTCCTAATTGAGAAAGAGATAATTCACCAACTTTCTAGGAAATGAAAGTCATGACAATGAATAGGAAACATGCATATATCTTGACTTTACTATAGTTAACCTAAAGAACATGTAATGGACATCTCTAGCTTAGGTGTTGGCTTGTCGGTTTAGACGAAAATAATGTCAAATAGGTTGTAGTTGCAGCAGAGTTGGAACAATTCCGGACAGAATAATCAAGCCACAACCTAAAGTGGAGTCAAACAGGCATGGTAACATAAGTCTATGAATTGATCTAGAGATTCTAAACTACTCGAAGCAACAACCTTGTTTCATTGTACTTTTATGTTTTCTGGCTGGATCTGGTGGGTTGCATGCAGCTGCTTTATGATGTCTTATTGTGTCCCCCACAGGTGTCAAAATTCCAGAATCAATAATAAAATTCAGTTTGAAGAGAGGCTCGGCTGCTAAAAAAAGAGGAAAGAACAAAGAAAGTATTACAATTGATCCAGTAGAGATGGCAAAAGAGAAATTTCAGATAGCTGCAAAAGCAGGATGTGACCTTGGATTCAAATGGCTTGCGAGATTAGAGGAGGAAGAGAAGCGGTTACTCGCCCAAGAATATTAAGACTAAATTAGGAAATGCAGTTTGTTTTCACACCAGAACAATTGTGATTTATAATTATAATGCTAATGAAATTCCCTTAGAAGAAAATGTGAAAAATTAGATACATGAGATGTTAATAAGTGTATATCATTTTATTTTATATTATGATGAATATGTACTTCAATAATAGCATTTATTCAGTGTACTAAAAAAATTAAAAAATTGTTGATATTTTCATCTCTTTCTCTAGAATTGTTGAGAAAAATTGTTGATATTATCAAATGTGAGATTATAAACAGCAGAATTACTCAAAAAAAAAAGTTACTACATCATACGTCTGCTTGCTAAGAGCTAAAAAATAGTATTGAAGTCTATGTGAATGAGACCTTAAAGAAAAGAAATAAGCTCTCCCGGAAAAAAAAAACTCAACTACAGGGGAAAAAGATGGATATGCTAATAATCAGTAATCAATGTAAGTTTCTATGGGGAACTACTTCATTTCACAATGCTTTCTTTTGACTTGGACTATTTCCTACTATATTATAAACTTTTCATTTTTTTATTATTTAATATATATAAAAATGCTTTTTCTATTGTAGTTTAAGACTTTAATCAACAAAAAAAATTACACAGTTTTTTAAGAAAGTTTTTAATTTAAAAAGTTGCTAAAAATTTTATGTGTAAATTACATGAATATAAGGTTCCACCTATGTGTAAATTTTTATGTTTAATCAAAAGTTTTTATATTTCTTATTTGATTTTAAGTTTATTTTACATATTTTTAAAAGACGGCTTTTCAGTGGTTTCCCCTCTTCAAATCCCACCGAATATAAAAAAAAATTGAAACAATCAAATGAATTATTTATTAGCACACTAAACAAACACAAAATGTGCTAGGTCTAGGGCAAGAAAGATATACAATTACAAAAAGTCCTTTGACCAAGAAACAACACGGCCAAATAAAAAACAAGAGCCAAAATACCAAGACCAAGCTAAGAACCCCTCCATCCTAAACACACCCATGGGCGGTTTTAGCATACAAGCTGCCAAGGCTGCGGCCCGAGTTCGGTCGGAACTTTTTTATATTTTAAGAGTTAATTTAAAGTAAAATTGATATTTTTAAAGATTAATTTGTGATAAAATTGAAATATTTTTGTTTAAAATTGAAAATTTTCATTGCAAAACAAATTTTTTTATGTTTTAAGGGTTAATTTAGAGTAAAATTGAAATTCTTAAGGATTAATTTAGGGCAAAACTGAAATTTTGTTTTCAAAATTAAAAGTTTTCATTGCAAAACTAAATTTTTTGTTTAAATTTGATATTTTGCCCGGGCTTTATCAATTTTCTGGCTCCGCCACTGAACACACCGAATGCAAATTTTAATATATTTAAGTGATATTTGTTATATTTGTATCCATCAAAATATATTGAAACCA
Organism: Trifolium dubium; assembly: GCA_951804385.1. Classification (NCBI taxonomy): domain Eukaryota; kingdom Viridiplantae; phylum Streptophyta; class Magnoliopsida; order Fabales; family Fabaceae; genus Trifolium; species Trifolium dubium. The sequence goes on along the minus strand of OX638075.1, from coordinate 32,758,580 downwards.
TTTTATCATAAAATAAAAAAAATATATATTTATACCACGTATATGACGACATTAAAGATGTATGCTGATTAAAATAGAATATTAAATGTAGTCACGTAGGGTAAAAAAATAATAGCATGTTTATTTTATGATGTAAATATTTTTACACATTATATCAAATTAAAATAATTCTTATAAATGTATTCTCTAAATAATTATTTTTTATTTATATTTTTTAATATTGTCATAAACTTTTTCTTACAGAAATGTTATATTTTGAAAATATTGGATCACTTTTATAAAATATTTTATCAAACAACTTTTAAATTGGATATTAATTTTAAATTTATTTAAAAATAGACTTATCAAACAACTTTAAATTTTTGAAGTACTTATATATAACTTTGTTTTAAAAGTAATTTTTAGACTATATATAAAAAGTCGGGCAAAACGTCTTGTAAGGAAAAGTAGATCAAATGTAAAAGAAAAAAAAAACTAATAAAAGTTTAACATGGAGGAATGTAAAAGTGAATGATCTAGGAAAAAACCCTTAGAAAATGCAGTGCCTAAAAAAGTAGTACATACATTAATTTGTTCCCTTCAACTTTCACATGATAATTTGATACCTCGACTAATTACCAAACACACCTCAACATGTTAATGAGAAAATGGAAGAAATAATTGTCTTGGTGAAGAAATTCACTTCTCACTAATCTTTCTAAGTTAAGATTTCTTCTCGCTAATATATCCAAGTTACGATTTCTAGGAAGAAGATTGCCATAATAGAGAATTGTTATGAAAGTGGTAGTAGGGTCACACACTAGTGCCTTTGCCAGGTTCACCATTGAATTACTAGACCTTATTAGGGGCATTAAGATCTGCAAAATGCAAACTTAATCATATCAATTTTAATTAATCACTTAACTATAAAAGAAAATTTAGTTGGTACCTATGATAAAAAATGTGAGTACCGCATTCACAAGACAAAATTTACTCAGATTATAAATATTCGTTTGATTAACAATTAAATATAAAAAGTGTGGAGGCGACAAATAATTAGATATTGGATATTATACTTAACAAAAATTCTAAGGTATACAAATCAAAGAAAAAAATCCACTAAAGTATAAGAATCTTCACACAAAAAAGTTTGTGAGATTTTTTTTTAAACCAAATTGATTTGCAAAACATCAAACAATTTTTTGTAGTTTCAACTATAAACTACAACATCAAGAGTGGAGCTAGCATACATACCATGGTTAAAGCGTCGTTTATAATATGAATTTATTTATGCAAAAGAATGAGAGAAGAGAAACAACAAAAACAGGTTAGGGTTCAAATAGAATAACTAAATATTAAACTCTATTTATAAGAATATTGATATTTATAAATAATCAATATAAAATTTAATCTTAAGAGATATTTTAAGATATTCTAATATAAAATATAATATAAAAGATATTAAAGATATTTTTCTAATATTCTACTAGTGGAGATATTTTATAGTAAAAATAAAACTAAAGATATTTTCTAGTAAAGATATCTTAAGATTTGGTAAAAAAGAAAACTAGTCAAGATATTTTCTAATATTATGTATGTAAGAAAGTTTATTGAAGAGAGAATTCTTAGTTTGTTTGGCGATGAACAAGTGAATTTTTTTTGGTCTTATATTTTCGATCTTCTCTTCCTTTTCTAATGGTAATAAGAGAAATTTTAGGTACACACTTTTCTAACATTCTCTAATAATAGTAACTAGTTTGTACACCCGTGCCAAGCACGGGAATTATGTAATTTTTTTATAAATATTTGAAAATATTAAGAAATAGATACGATGCATGTATACTACACTGTAGTCGGTAAATATAGATCGTCCGATCATAATTTTAAGTTTAAATTTTAGTTTATTTTTTATATATAAAATTGAGTTTTAAATTTGGCTATCCGATCGTGCTATGAACGATCTTAATTTGACTGAATGCAATGCAATCACTAATCAGTTATTGCACTCAATCTTGGTCCATAATAATATTATGAGTGTGACAGTAAGAATTTAAGTAGATATCTCTGAGCATGACATATATATCGGTTAGCACGTGCAAGGCGAGAAAAATTATAAAGTCTACGCAAAATTTAAATTTTAAACAAAAATCTCAGTTTTAAACACAAGAATATCAATTTTTTCCTAAGCTAACTACTAAAAATCACTATTATAACCTAATTTCAAATAGCTTTTTGATTCTATTAATATTTCAAATTAGTTTAGGTTTTTGACTCTATCAATATCTTAAATATCTCAAATTAGTTATTTTTTAACTTGGTCGGTACACTTGATTCTTTTTATTTTGTGAAGATTATTCTTGATTCTTTATTATTATTGTAATAAGTGCTAAACAATTGAAGGAATAAGACACTTAAAAAAATGTCACAGGTATACAAATAATATCTCTACTATTATATTTTTTTTGGTTACATCTACTATATAATTTCAACCAACACTATTTTTTTTTACGTATAAATACAAAAATATTCTTTTACACATGATTAGAAATCTCTCAAACAATGTACCAAAAAAAAAAAATCTCTCAAACAAATGTTGATTTCTTTTACAAAGAATGTAGAATATTTTTGCCAATACCATTTTTTTTGCGTATAATAAAATACAAAATATTTTATTAGACATAATTTTTAACCTAAAATATAAATTAAAAGTCTCTCATAAACAAATGTAGAACTATAATTTACCAAAAAATAATTGTAGAACTATTACAATTTTTTGAGGAAACTATACAAATTGAATTTAAAAAAAAAAAATGTATTACTAAGCTATCATCTTCTACCGCAACCATGTTTGTCTTAATTAACCAATAAGCATCCCATGACTTCTGCAAATATCGAAGTAACAAAATTATAATTAAAAATGATATATTTTTTTAAGCACAACTATAATAAAACTGTCATATTCACTTTTTTGAGTTTGATTCCTTTTTTTATATATGAATATATATTAAGATATTCACTTGTACATATTTTGTGTCTTGGGCAAGTATATATGAATGAGTTTCTGTAATTCATCAAACATCTACATGGATCAAAATATTCAAATGAGTCACATGAATAATGCACGATTTATAACTCAATCTAACCTAGAAGAGAATTCAATCATATACAAAGTTACACACTTATTCAATTAAAAAAAAACAATCACACAAAACCAAATTCATGACGCATACCTTTCACGAAGCTAGTTTTTGTATGGAATATGTATTGGCGGACATATTTAACCTATATGTATATATTATGAAGGGAAAAAAATCAATTAGAGATCAAAATGAGAAATTATATATTATATGGTATGACAAATAACAAAAAACAAATAGCAATTATATAGAAAAGAAGTAAAATAGAAAACATAGGAAATTGTGTGATGCATGTAATGTTCACTCCAAAATTGTTTATATAAAAAAATAAGTGGTGCTATATAAGTAAATGAATCATATATTTATGAAATAATAAATACGTACAATTGTACAGTTATAAGTATAAGTCTATAAGAAAAAAAATCTTACAGATTTATTTAGAATTTTTATGTGAAATACATGCAAAAAAAACCTATGTGAAATTCATATAATTGGTATTCATTTCATTTTTGGTATGTTTTTATGATTATTTATTATTCTTGATTCTTTTTTTTTTGTCATGATTATTATATCAATGTCATGAGTGCAAATAATAGGAATAATAAATAATTCACAGATTTTTTTTAAATGATATCAGTGTAATCAATGTCAAAAAAAAAATAATAGTATTAATTGTCAAATGCATCACAAGAGAGAATGCATGAGAGGAGAGTTCTGGTGAGGAGAGAGACTTGAAAAAGTTCAGGCTTATTATATATAAAGATATTAACCATCATGTCAATATTCTATTACCTTGATATATTTATGAAATAATATATTTATGAAATAATATATATGAAATAATAAGTGGTGCTATATAAGTAAATGAATCATATATTTATGAAATAATAAATACGTACAATTGTACAGTTATAAGTATAAGTCTATAAGAAAAAAAATCTTACAGATTTATTTAGAATTTTTATGTGAAATACATGCAAAAAAAACCTATGTGAAATTCATATAATTGGTATTCATTTCATTTTTGGTATGTTTTTATGATTATTTATTATTCTTGATTCTTTTTTTTTTGTCATGATTATTATATCAATGTCATGAGTGCAAATAATAGGAATAATAAATAATTCACAGATTTTTTTTAAATGATATCAGTGTAATCAATGTCAAAAAAAAAATAATAGTATTAATTGTCAAATGCATCACAAGAGAGAATGCATGAGAGGGGAGTTCTGGTGAGGAGAGAGACTTGAAAAAGTTCAGGCTTATTATATATAAAGATATTAACCATCATGTCAATATTCTATTACCTTGATACCGGATTCATTTGAAAATTTTTATATTTTTTTTAACAATGTAGATCAGAAGGAAAGGATCCATAGACAAATAGCAAAGGAGAAAAATTCATGGAGGTTTGCATGGAGAAGACGATGAGTTTATTTTTTAAAATGTTTATTCAGCAAAAAAAAACTTTTTGACTCATTGCTTAGCAACCTATACGAAAATTTCTCTTTACACCCTCCAACACTCTTTTTTCCCCCCAATATTCTCTTATATAATTTTTTTTTACTCTCATACAAAAATCATTTTTGGGGGGAAAAGAGAGTATGGGAGTGGAAAGAGAAATTTTCAACCTGGTTAACATGTAATTTGATTAAAAAAATAATGACATGTGGTTAATGATTATTGGAAAGTATTAGAAGAGTGTGTTATAGAGAGTGTGCCTACATTACTTGTCTCATAAAAAAGTTAGTTTAGAAGAAAAAATGAATGAATATGTATAATTGTTGTTGAATAAACAACATGAGAGCAAATACATGAGAGGGTCCAAATCGGTTGACATTGAACATGTCAACAACAAAGAAAGTTTTGCCAAAACAAGAATGAAATATATGTAAAATTTGTATACCGTACGTTTAATCCCAAAAATATGTCTAGTGCTAAAAAGAGAGTTTTTAGAAGAATACAACCAATTCTAATTATATTAAGTTTTTGGAAAAGTATATAGATAAATCCACAGTGAGTATGGGGATTAATGATTATTAGTACATTTAACAATACTTATAAAAAAAATTAGTAATATACTAATAAAAATGTGTCTCCGGAAACATGAAGCGATGAAACATCAATCTACAATACATACATGAGACATTCCCTTTTTTCAACAAAACTATCACTATGCTACCACATGGTGTGCTTCAAAAAGTACATACACTAATTTGTTCCCTTCAATTTTCACATAATTTGATACATCATGTCCTACTATTACCATACACACCTCAACATTGTAATGAGAAAATGGAAGAAATAATTTTCTTGGTGAAGAAATTCACTTCTCACTAATCTTTCCAAGTTAAGATTTCTAGGAAGAAGATTTCCATAATAGAGAATTGTTGTGAGTGTGGTAGTTGGTTCACACACTAGTGCCTTTGCCAGCTTCATAAGAGAACCAAACATTAGGGGCATTAGGATCTGCAAATGCAAAAGCCAATTACATCAAATTCTAATTAAATGAAAACTCTTAATCCCTGAGTTTTAATTAAATGCATGACAATATCTATACTAATATAAAAGCAATTAAATATAAATAGTTGGACATTTGTTCAAACTATATATATATATATATATATATATATATATATATACTTCTTTTAATTACAAACCATAAATGTAAATTAAAGAGAAGGATCTATAGCATACATACCATGGTTAATTATATATAAAGTGTCTTATTGGTGAGTGAAACTCCTACAATGGAATGGATTCATAGTAGATGAACAAGTGAATTTTTAGGTTCTCACCAAATTAAGTATTGAAGAAGATATATAAAGACAAGTCAACTTATGAGTTTATGTGCTAGCTGTCTCTAATAATGGATGCTGCAAAAATGCTTAATGTGACTCAGATGAAAGTAACAACTAAACATATATACACAAACAAATGGCCAATTTCACTATGAAATGAGTGCTACCTACCATTGGCCCTTGTTATAGTTGCCAACATAGGGCTTATCGACATCTCACTTAAACAAAGAAATCTTTGCCAAAATATGAATGAAATATAATACAAAATATAGGGGTTATATTCCAATATATATTTTGAAAATGTATTTTGTTTAGATTATATTTTATAGTATTAAGTTTGTCATATATTAAGAATAATTTAATTTGTCATTTTAGATTATCAATTACCTCAATCAACAAATATAAACAAAAAAGAATAAAAGAAAGCTAATGTAATTGATAAGCATAAGTTGATGAAAGAAAGTGATGTATTTGGTGTAAATTTTGCTCAAAATACATCAACTTTCTTTTATTCTTTCTTAGAAATGGAATTAATTATTTTGTTATAATTGGGTGGTAAAACAGGTCGGTAATTTGTTGTGAATTACAATTATCACTAAAAAGATACTCTAACAAACTTTAAAACAAACTTCTTCATTGATTTTGCTTAATTCATTACATACATCAATACTTTTATTTTGCTTAAACTACTTAATCCTATCATTACATAATTCTTTCTTTTGTTATATTTTCTAAATTGACCAAGGCAGGAGAAATTACAAATAAACTTGGGTGGTTGAGTTACAACTCTTGTCCCGTCTCTCCACGGGTTGGCTTATCAAATTATATTTTTTGTACGTTCGCATTTTATAAAATTAATAACACAATTTATCAAGAATTTAAACAAAAAATAGCAATGACAAAACAGACATACATTCACACTAGCTACCTACCAAATAACCAAATCAAACATTTAGCATGTTTTACCATTTAGCAGGTTAAATATAATTGACCATTTATTTAGCATCTTTTACCACTTTATATTTATCAATAATACACATAGTTATTGTATCAAAAATAAAAAAAGGTGATAGAAATTTAGAATAGATGATTGTGTAATTAACTTTTGAAAGCTGGCCTTGAAAACTCCGATGGAGTTGAAGAGAGTGCCAAAACATGAAAGTGAAACTGTTGTCCATCCTCTGCCACTTGTTTAAAAATATATAAGACGGTTTGCTATATCATATCATAAAAAATGATTTAAAAATAAGATGAGAGACTAAAATTTTAAAAGAAGAAATTAAAGTATTTGGATTTGATCAATACAGTATGTCCAATATTGCACATATATTAAAGCAACCAAAACTTGTCAAAAAAAAATATATTAAAGCAGTGGTAAGCTTAGGTTGAAAATAATAAGGCTTAAATATATTTTTAGTCCTTTAAATATTTTCAAAGTTTCATTTTGGTCTTTTAACTATTTTTCGTTCTGTTTTGGTCCTCTAACTTTCATTCTGTTAACTTACTTGGTCATAACTGTTAGAAAAATGTCAAAAACGAGAGGTGGAAGCCTCTATTGAGAAAATGAACATCATATTTGGATTCAGTGTGAATAACGAGAGATTTTGTGGTATCGTATCGTAAGCTTTCGTGACTGGAAAGATCACCGGTGAGGTGGACGGAGACGGTGATGGAGGAAGCTTCATACGCGATCAAGAAGAAAGTCTTTGGCCACGTGACATTTTCCTATTGGATCTCACACCAAATCCACCAAGTGCCCAAGTGTCACGTACGCAAAATTAACGCTTTTTGCATTTTATAACGATAATTAAGACCAAATAGATTAAGCTAATGAAAGTTAGAAGACTAAAACGGAACGAAAAAATAGTTAAAGGACCAAAATAGAACGAAAAATAGTTAAAGGATCAAAATGAAACCTTAAAAATATTTAGAGGATCAAAAGTATATTTAAGCCAAACAATAACTATTTATCAAAAAGACATACGTTTAATATAAATATACAAATTTCAATACAAATATATTATTTTTAATTTCTTTCTCAAAAAAATTTACTATTTTCAATTTCTGTGTGAATTTGCACATGATTGAAAACTCATACTTAGGGTTAGGGATGCTACTTTTCTCTTTAGCCTCATGTTACTAAAAACCTTTCATGTTTTTGAAATTTTTTCTAGACAACACAAATTGTATGGGATGAGATTGAAATTGCTTACGGTAAAATAAATCTGAGCCATTGATTTAAGATAAGTAGGTTCATATAACATTTTTTTATTAAAAATCAGTATAAAATAATCTTTATCATTTTTTTATATAAAAAACAATCTTAATCAAACGGATGAAACAATGCTTTACAATGGCACGCATTTACTACGTGCAATTTGATTCCCAGTATATGTACTAGAAAATTTTACCCTAAATTCCCAAAACATCCTTCATTCTAACAAGTTAAAATTGTTTTTCCTTTTTTAAAAAGTTTAAATGCAATTTTAATCCTCTCTAACTAAATTTAAATTTTAATCTGGATTTTAAAATTCAGATTTTGTCACACTATTTTGACTATATTTAAATTTTAAACTATTTTTTTTACTAAAAACCTCGTATTTTAAAATTTTAACACTCTATTTTTTATTTTAATGTCTCTATTTTAAAATTTGAAATTTTAGGCCAAACTGATATTTAACACTATGGCCTGTGGGTCAGAAAAATAGTGTCCAGCATCAAATGCTTTTTTGGGCCTGGGCCATTTTCTCAATGAAATGGTATTTTATCAATCCAATTAAGTAATGGCAAATTGACAATGCATACACCTTTGGTTGAATTTCTTTTGTAATGAAAATCAATAAAGGGTGTTTTATTTTATTTACAACACAATAATTTACTAATGAAATGTAATTAAAGACCCTTGTCATAATTATTCATGAGTTAGATTAAATGTTTAACAATCGAAGGACAAAATTTTGAAATGTATCCAAATGAAAGAGAGAGATAATATATTTTTTTTATACATAAACGAAATAATAAGTCATTTGAAATTCATATACACATAATGGAAGGGGTGGGGTTTAAACTTTAAACCCTCATAATAGAAGAAAATCACTCTAAATTTTTTTGTCAACATATTGAGAAAAAAATATTTGATCGGAAAATGTAGATTCATCCATTCAATAATCTATTGTATATTATTTTGGTCAAGTAAATTAGTGACTATAATTTTATTACTAAAAATAAATAAATAAAGTGTACAGAGATTCTGAAGTTTCAGTTCAATTTATAAAAAAATGTCTAAATTGTTAGACAGAACGTCTTTAATCGTGGTTCAACCACTTTGTGTGTGAATTTATGATGGTTTTATCATTTATAAAAAAAATTAAAATGTCGAGGGTTCAATTTACAATTTTGTATGAAAAAATAAAAAATATGATGTCTCTATTAATTGAGCTAAAATTTACGGTGATTTGATTAAAAAAATTTGAAGCGAATTTATTCTTTTTCAACTTTTTCTTTTTTTTTCTTTCTAAAAAAAACCCTTAAAATATAGGTAGCTTATAGAAAACGGTGGCTATGTATATATAGAAGGGAATAAAAGAGAAAATAATTTAGTGAGGGTAAGGTCTTTCTTTGTCTCGTGCTGTTATTTTCTCTTTCGTTTTCGTTTTCAGACCAAACCCTAACTCTTCATCCCAATCATGTCGACCAAGCAAGGTAACCCTAATTCTATTCATTCTTTTACATATCAATATATTAATTATTGTTTTTTGTGAAATCGATTTATTATGTGTAAAACCCTAAATTATAGATCTGTTTATGATTGTTAAAGTTTTTAATTTTAATTTTTTTGATTTGTGTAATTGATCCATTTTTTTGTTGTTTTTATTGTGATTTTAGGTGGAAAAGCTAAGCCTTTGAAGAAACCAAAGTCTGATAAAAAGGATTATGATGAGGTATTTTTCAATTTTGCTAATTTTTTTAATCTATGTTATGTTGTTTTTTTGTTTCTTTATATTATTGTATTTGAATTGTGTTTGTGAAAGAATGAAATTTTAAAGTTTGGTGCAGTTTTGTTTGAGCTTGGTTGTTTTTTTGGGGGGTGTTTTTGTTGTATAACTCAAATTCCTTTATGTTCATTCAAGATTAATAAATTTAAAATTTTGGATTCATCTAAATTAAATATCCCATGTTGGCATAGATAGAATTCAATGATGATGGTGACACCGGTTTACTTTTTATCCCGTGTTAATCATGGTCGGTTAATTTCCATACGGGGTTTTGGTGTAGCTTATTATTGATATGTTTTAATGTTTCTTTGTTTCATTCTGTTAGAGCAAATAGATTTGAACAACCCGGTTACTAGGAAAAAGAGGGGGGATATAACTTTTTGTTGGTTGAAGTAAAGGAATTCAACTATTTTGTTTTATGATTTATTTGATGATGGTGATCCCAAATTTAATAGGCCTGATAAGGAGTGTTAAGGGTAACATTTGGGGATAAATGGGTGTTCTGTTTAATTACCAACTATAGCATATTCAGGTATGCATAACAGAATTAGGAGGAAAGGATGAGATATACATGGGAGGGAGGAGAGGTTATATGAATGCTTAGTGCATATGTGAAATCAATTATGATGTAGAGTCCTCAGGCAGCTGAGATCTTTGAAAGACATGAGTAAGTACTTTTTAGTTTTTCTTTGTTTTGTAAAGCATTCTTGTATCCTTTTGGTTGCTGCTGAATTGTGTGAAAATCAATGAAGTTTCATTCTTTTTCATCACTTTCCCTAAGTTATATGTGTAGGAAGATTGCAGGGACCATTTAAGAACCAATTCTATCTTTTCTCTTTTCTGTTTTCTGTATAAGTGTTGTTATTAAGATAATTGCTTTGTTTATTGTGAAATTTAAGTTTCAGCCATAATTGGTACTACTTATGAATCTTGTAATGATCTTGCAATATGTTTGTATCGCTATTTTGTAGGTTGACATGGCTAACATCCAGAAGAAAAAGGACGAGGAGAAGGTAATATACAGTTTTTTATCTTCTACTACTACTACTACTACTACATTAAATTATTCTGTTAAAATGATAATCCTATTTTTACCTGATTATGTTGCGTGCTTTGAACAGGCCCTAAAGGAGTTGAAAGCTAAGGCACAACAGAAGGGATCTTTTGGAGGATCTGGACTTAAGAAAAGTGGAAAGAAATAGAAGGGCTCGTCATGATTTTATACTCACATTATTGAGCTCTGTAATTACTATTATGACCATGCGAACATCTCTTATTGTGTGGCCTTTTTAATTGCTGATGTTAGTACTGAACCAAAACATGTCATGATGATGTAAAAGCAATAAGTAACTTGTTTGAAGCTTCATTGTGGTGCATCCATTTGGGGTTATGATCATTTCTTATGTTTAGTTGTGTGGCTTTGGCATAAAACTTTCCCTAGTAATAATTGCTTGATATGAGTAATTTCAATTATCACATTCTATTGTGCTCTCAAGTCTCATATCTTGGTAACAGCTTAATGTCAAGAGAGTTATGAGATTCTTCAGTCGAATTAATGTCAGTTCCTTGACATTGGTTTTGAAATCACGGTAGGTTTGATAAAATCATGATGACATTGTGATTTTGCCAAAGTCACCACAAATACGAACAAGTTTGAAGTGTGATTCTTTTTACCTGGCAATGAGTCTCTAAAAATTGGCTGTTTTTTACACTTCTCTACTTTTATTACTCTCCCCTATTTTTCCTGTTATAAAAAAATAAAAGCCTATTTTCAAGATAGTTTGTTAGGATAGATCATTATTGAATATTGTAATCATTGGTCAATAGAGTAGTAGCTACTTTGTCAAAAAAAAAAAGAGTAGTAGCTACTGTGAGGGATACTCATGGAGGAGAAGTTTCTCTCCTATTTGCCAACTTTTACAATGATAGACCCCATTGTTCCATTGGGAGGCTGAAAAGATTTTTGAGGTGAAAAAAATTATGAGTTGTGATAGCCGATAGGCTACGATGAGCTTACATGAGCATGGATGGAAAATTGATGTGTTGAGAACCCAAATTTAGTCTAACGATTTTTATCAATTACTACATCAGTTCTTTATTACAAGAAATTTTCTGGATTCATGAAAAAAAAATCTAATAAAATGCAGTTGTATCATTAGTCATGAGTTAACCATTCCATCTACCATACACGTTTTTCAGTGTAACTTTTTTTTCTATAAATTGTAACTTTTAGGACAAGCACAATGTCCTAAAGAAAGAGAGAACTCATTTAGGTATGCTTGTGGTTTGTTCGCTGAAAGAAAAAAATATCACTAAACTACTATAAGTAATTCTTTAAAACTAAATCTGTAATAAACTGAATTAAATTTCATGTTTTGGTTGGGTAAACCATTTTAATTGTATCCGATTTTGAGACCACCATTTTTAATGAGGTGAAATGAATGAGTCTTATCACAAAGACGTACTGATAGAAGAAAGACAATGTAATGAATAAGATGTAACCATTGTTCTGTTAACTTTTGCAAGAGCTAAAATCCAATGGTGAAAATCGACACTCACACCCATCTATGAAAATAGAACATAACACTTTCTTTAACGTATTTTAACAATCTAATGGAACAAAATATTACATATACTATGTAAGAAAGAAGACAGTTTTCTATTTTTAGGGAAACCGAAATGCATTTGATCATTGTAATTTTTCTAAGTCATACAATTAAGACAGGGTGTAATGGAGTATAATTTGACAGAATAAATACTTGTTATTAGATGATTATTTAAAATTGTTTTATATTGTTTGTGCATATATTATTTTCTTTACCAAAAAGGCAAAAACTAGTTTTTTTCTTGTTTAATCTCCATTTTTTTTTTGACATCTGTTTCATCTCCAAGTTATTTCTTCATCTCTCCGTTAATTCAATTTATAGTCTTGAATACAGGGTCACACCTTTACATCTCAACTCAAGTAACTAACTACAAACTAATTTAATGAATTAACCAACTGTAAATTCAGCATGAATAATGAATACTCAAATTGACATCAAAGCTGCATCTTAAAACTATAAATCAAGAACCATCAAACTAATAGTATAATTGCCACAAAAAATTGACCAAGTGAGGAAATATACTTTGGTTTGGTATACTACCCCAATCAAAAATCAGAAATAGGTGAACAAATTTTCTTTTTGGGGGATAAATTGAACTCATGGTATACAGTGCACGTGGCGGGTAGAAAAATTGAAGAAAACTCAAACTTTATTTCTGATACATATTATACCCTTGCATTACATTAAGTTCAGCAAGCAGCACTACCCTAGTGACATATCAAGATAACTGCAAAATTCAAGACAGGTCTTTTACTACACTATTTCTGGTCTGGCTCCTCCTTTTCAGGATCTTCCTCTTCCTCTCCCTCTTTCTTTTCTTCCTCTTCTTCATCCTCTTCAGGAGGATCTGCAGGCATTGGAGGCGGCAAAGGTGTCTTCATTGGACTAAATTGCGGGAATATATCTGCTCTTCGTCCTGGCCTAGGTCTTTCCCACTCCTGTCAGTATATATATTCAAAAATCTATCAGCTTGTGTATTTGAATGACAACAGTTTGAGAAGAAAATAATACTTCAAAGTCTCACAAAATGTAACATCGCCCAAACTAAATTTGAATATTACAATCAGAGCCACAAGGTTGTGGACAAAGTTGCAGAAAGGGTAGTGCGGCTAATAGTAGACTATCAGGCTAGAATCAATCATCAAAGGGGGCAGAGGAAGGGATTCATCTTTTTCTTTGAAATATGCAGAGGGGAATCTTATAAATCATTAAAATAGCATTAACTTACGACAACAACAAATTCTCTTAACAAACAAACCAAGAAATCCTCACATTATCCAAACCCAGATCAGGTTATTACTTAATACCATCAGAGCCACCAGATTGTGTACAAAACGAAACTGAAGTTATGTTTGGGAGGGGGAAAACAGGCCTTTCAGAAGTTTTTTAAAAAAAACCCAAAACCCTCGTCACTTTCTTTTTTGAAGTTCTTCCAAATGGAGGATGTTTAAACTTGCAAACAAGGTGAGTTGTCTAATCTATTCTCTAATTCCCTCTCCCATCACGCCTAAACCCTTTCCCTTTCCTTTTCCTCCCAACTCAGGAAGGTGTTTCAGTGGTGAAAGGGAGAAAAAGGAAAGGATTGGGATAAAACTCTCATTTACATTATTTTTCAAGTCACCCCCAAATTGGAGAGTTATTGACATTTGAACATTGTGGAAGCCTATACTCCCTTCTTCCTCCTCTTTCCCCACCAAAAAACCCTTCCGATCTACTCCCCCCTAACCTCCATGCAAAATCTAAAGTAGTAATATTACTAAGGGCCTTCTTGGATTGGCTTATTTTTTAGCTTATCAACTGGTATAAGTTTCGGGAGGCTATTAGAAACAACTTATGGAAACAACTTATGACGATTTTCATAAGAATTTTTCAAGTTATTTTCACAATTTCTTCAATATAGCTTATGAAAATAGCTAGTATCATATATAAAAACAATTTATAATTATGCATATGTGCTTATCATGAAAAGCATTTCTGCTATAACCTGCAAATAAACTATTTATCCAAACCAACCCTAATTATCCTATCTAAGACAAAATTCTCTTCTATACACATCACACTAGAATCACTCAATACACTTCCTTCATGTACTAAAAACATATTCATCATCTGCTTCAACTATGCATAAAGGGATTAAATTTGAATTATAATTAAATTTGAATTAATAATTAATAAAATTAAAAACTGCACCCACCAACCACTTTGCTAGTTTCACCGACTTTATCCCAATTATCATGAACTACGAATTGAAATTGAAATTGAAAAAGAAAGCTTACGATTGGGAAATCGAGAGGGGAACGACGAGTTAACTTCTCTTCTTCGGGAGCCATACGAACGATAAGCCTCGAAAAACGACTACGAAGAGGAGAAATAGAAATAATAGTGGGGTTTAATCGACGACAGTTACAAGACGAAGAAGAAGAAGAAGGAAGATTAAGCGGTTGTTTAAGAAGAAGAGGAGAAGGAAGAGTGGTGTTAAGGGTGAAGAATGCCATTGCCGTTTTGCTCTCTGTGCCACACCCAATCTCAATCTTCACCTTTCGTTCATCCTTATGTAATTCATTCTCCCTTTAAATAATTAAATTGAATTAAATAAACGACTATATTAAAATTCTAAAATAACATAATAATAATAATAATAGTCTAACAAAAAAATATCTGGGATTAAATTTTATCAGAACAAACTTATAAAAATAAATTAGGATTATATTATAAGATATATGGAATTATAATATTTTTTGTGATATCATATTTTAGTTTAAATTTAAGTCGGTCATGTGGTTGTACAAAAATATAAAAACAAATAAAATGAGAATTCTAATTGTTTTTTTTTTTTGGTCAAGTAGTCTAGTGAATATCGGGTTCAAACCCTAATCCCTGCACTTTCATAAAATATGTCCAGCCAATTAAGTTAAGCTGAACATTATTCTAATGGGGTTAAAAAGAAAAAAAGAGTGCACCTATAAAAATAAAATTTTAAAATATATACTACGTAGTTCATTGACACTTTCACTAACCTAACCACAAATTTCTGCTTCATATAGTTTATATAATTGGTCAAAATAGTCTACCAATCCATTAATATCAAATCTTATTCAATTCATCTCTAAATTGGTAGTTTTAAGTAGGATCGAACACAGATCTGCGACTTGACTCTAAATTGATATAACCGAACATATATGAAAGCATTTAGTCAAGTGTGGGTTGAGTCTTGGGTTCATAGTTGTAAAAGATTGGTCTTGAATGATTGCATACAGGCGAATTCAGATCTTTAAAAATTTATTTCTTCGTAACCCAAACCAACCGAACTATTAGTATATGCATTTTTCATTTTAAGAACCCTTCTCTCCCTCACAATCTCTTATATACTTTATTGCTTTTATTCATCTTAGATAGAGAAAAAAATGTTATATTTTACAATTTCGTATATGAGTTAACAAAGTAAAGTATATTTTATCATACTGAGTATGTTTCTTCTTCTCTTATTGTTTATATTTAAAAACAACGGTGTGGTAATACTACTTACGTATCAAAATATATGTTGTTTTGATTATATAACATAAATTAAAAAATGTAATTATTGTTGCATAGAAAAGAAAAATTATGAGTTACTCCTAATTTACAAAATTATCCTTCATTAATTTTATGGAAAAAGAATATTAAATATTTCATTAGTAATGTAAAATGACATATATTTTAGTACAATTTTTTTTTCTAAAACAATGTATATTTTGGTGCAGAGAGAGTAGTATTTATCGGTTGTCTTAGGAGCAACTTGTTTGCATAACGAAGGCATGAGATGTAAGAGTATTATAGTTTTAACATAAAATACATCAAATAATAAAAACCCACATTTTAGTGGTCCATAGGTTTTAGAATTTTGGTTGTTAAAGAGTCACTAGATTTATGACACTCATAGTGGGCCCAAATAATGGGGTGGTAATAATTTTTAATTCTTGATGGTAAAATTAAGCTTATATAGTAATGTCTTTGGTTCTTAAACTTGCTCTTATTTATTATTACCTCCGTCCTTAATTATAAGAGACCACTGCACGTATGTCAATATACAATTTTGATCACTAATATCTTTAATTGTCTAATAGTAAAAATTATAAAAATTTGATATTTTGAAAGTACTCATCAAAACAAATCAAACAAAATCTTATATGCTAATATTTACATCTATGAATTATTAAAAAAATACGGTCAAAACAAGATAAATGAATAGTGTAATTTTATCAAAATGGTCTTATAAAAAGGGACGGAGGGAGTAAAATTTAGAAAGGGACAGAGGGAGTAATAGTATAATGGCTACTTAACTAAAAAAAAAAGTAATAGCATAATCCAAAAATTTAGACTCGTGGTTGCTCATATGTTAAAATAAGGTATTTTTCACACTCTTTTTTTCTTGAAGTATTTTTGGGTCATAATCCTAATTTTTCTTGGTGTATTGATTTGCTAGACACGTTCTCTTATTTGGGTGGAGGCAGCGGATAGCGGGATAGAAGGTTAGAGTCACGGAGGATCCTTGGTTAAGTGGTGATCAAGGGTGTTGGGTTAATTCCCATCAAGACCAAGGTGTATATCATATGTTTGTTAAAGATTTAATGTTGCGTGGTGTATATCATTGATTGTAGTGCAGCTTATAAGTATTGAAAAGATTCAAGTCTTGTTGATGTGCCGCAGAATAGTGCTTACGATTTTGGAAGTGCATTTGATTGTGTTTTTGCGATTTGTAGTGGCGAAGATCATAAGACCATTAGGGTATAGGGTTTAGGGTTTCTGTATTCATCATGGTCATGGACCATAGAATTTGACCTCATTCTTATATGAGGATTTAATTAACTTCTCTATTGTCTTTGCAAATCTAGTTGGCATGGATGGAGGTGATGTCACACTGTCTAACAAACATGTAGTAACGTGCAACCTTTTTCCTTAAAAAACATAAAAATCTACACAACATGACACAAACAAACAAAGATTACTGCAAACCACTCATGCTCCTCCAATCTTCAAACTTTCTTTATCCTTTTTTCCTTTCTATAATTCCATCACAAACCGCACTAAATTCATCGTTCACAGTTACACGTCTCTTGTTTACGTGTGATAATGAAACGGTTAAACCAATTTTAATTGGAAGCAACTAAGAATTCCAAAACATTGGTGAACACTAGGCTGGAACCAAACTCTACTTGGACAACTATGATTGTGAGCCCATTCCACATGTTCCCCATGTATTGGTAACATGATTCAATTGATTGATTATTGTCATTTTCCTTTCAAGCGGATTCTTGTAGTATTGATCACATAAATCTCCACCGTCCAATTTACAACAAAGATCATTTGAAACTGATTTTGTTATTATTGTGTAATCTTTGTTTTTTTTTTGGTCAAGAGTGTAATCTTTGTTTGAGTATTCACATAAATGAGCTGAGTATAAACTTTTGAATCATGAGGGCATATTCCATATATACCAAAATTCAAACTCAAGTGTCTTGTTTGCCAAAATTGTTTATCCCAACATAAATGTCTTATATTATTTATAACTTTGATTTTTCTTATTTTATCCTTTAAATCAATCATTAAGCGAGAGAAAACATACACTTAAAATCTACTTTTTAGTATTCCAATATCAACTACCAATAAAAAAGAAGGGTATGTTAATAAATAACATATTCTCTCTTTTATTTACACACTTTTCTTACCGTGTGTATTTGATCAACTGCGACACTTGAAATAAAATGGAGAGAGTACATACAAATATTTTACCAACTGAAATAAGTTCATTCACCGGAAAAATATAATCACTTTTTAGATATACTTATTGACTATAATAGACTCTTACCCACACTTAACATAATCCTCTAATATCAAATTAAAGACCATGATCGTTTAAATGTGTGCTTCTTTTTTTCTCTCTTCTTTCCCACATAAAAAATAGCAAAACAAAATAGCCACCCGTGTCTTTTGTTTTTTTGCCATTATAGTTTATGCAATCAGAAACTGAGGTTAGGATTGAAACTTTTTCATCTTACCTTTTTTCTCTCCATATCATATATGGTAAGATTTAAAAAGGTTAATTTTGAATGAAGAATTCATGTACTATATAGCAACGTAAAGGAATTGTTTTCTTTTTTTGGGTTTGTCAAATTAAGGAAAAAGTTTCAATCTTTAGATACAAAGAACTAAAGAAAAATCATTATTTTTTATTTATTCTATTTTAAAGAATTGTAATAAGTCCCCATAATTGAAATCTCCATTAAGGTACAATTTTTATGCATTTTTTGTACATGTTCTTAGTGATAACATTGTTTGGAAATCAGAAAATCAAAAGGGTTATTTGTTTCTGAGGAATGAGAGCAAGTAGAGAATGGATTTCTGGCCAGAGTTTCTTGCAAGTAGTTCAGGTAGAGAATTTGTGGCAGGTGGATTTGGTGGAACTGCTGGTGTAATTTCTGGTTACCCTTTGGATACTCTTAGAATCAGACAACAAAGTGGACACAATGGTTCTGCTTTTAGCATCCTTAGAAATATGGTATCTAAAGAAGGATTTGCTTCTTTGTACCGTGGAATGGGTGCACCATTGGCATCAGTTACTTTTCAGGTAAATTTTTTGTGAACTTAGATGATGTTGCTTGTAGAACTTAATTTTTTCGATTCCGTAGTTTAATCTATGATATGATTTATCATTTATGGACGTTGATAAGATCTTTCGATCTAAACATATCTCTGGAGTTAGGATCAGATGTCATCTTTGGAGTTAGGACGTTTATGTCATTCACTCATTTGCTCTTTGTTGTTGTATCTTGAGTTTAGATGCATCATCATTCATACACATCACAGATTGCAGCGGGATTCATGTGAATCGGATAATATTAATTTTTAGATATGGTTTTTATTGTGTCTTATCAACATGATGTTGCATGTGTGGATTATTTCCCTAATCTTTCTTGCCATCTTTTTCATGAAGGTAATACTTTGAATCTGTGGTATATGCAAGTACTATACTTTTGCTGAAGGATTCCAAAATGTTTCTCTGAATCTCTGATAAATGCAATTTGAAAAAGATATAGAAAAAAAACAAGAAAAAAAAGTTGAAATCAAGAAAATTTAAGAAAATAATATAATTTGATGTAATTATAAGTATGTATCGGTGTCGTGTCAGACACTGATACGTGTCCGACATCGAAACACACCTAATTCAAGAATGTCCGTTGTGGAGATGATTGTCGGGAATAAATTATTCTTAATTGGTCTTTGGAATATATTCATTGATAGGAGTGTTTAATTCCTTTTGAAAAGGATTACGTTGCCATGCCTTTTATTAATTTTATATTCGTGAAAACGCATTTAGGCTTTGCCTTTTGAATTGTTTACATAAAGGATTAGGATCACTGACTCGTTGAAACTTTTTTCCAACTCAACCAATCAATATTAAATATTTTCAAACGGGTCAGGTGAGATGCATCTGAAATCCCTTGTTCCTGTGATTCAATGTCACTACACAATACGCAACTATAATTGCACTCTTAATTGAGGTCATTCAAAGATTTCATCTGAAATCCTGATTGAATACACCCCCCTTAATTGAGGTCATTCAAAGATTTCATAAAGTTTTGATCACTTGTGAATGTGACACCAACATTGTGACTCTAGCCAGCAGAGAATTTTCATAATTTCCTATGATTTCATAAAGTTTTGTTCATCCACCTACCAATACAATGACATGAAGTTGAAACAGTGTATATTCTGGCTATGGTGGGGAACAAACATAACTGCACAAGACACCAAAGTAACATATCTAGGACATCTTAAGTTTGTGGGTGCCATTGGGCCATATATAGTGGTAGGGCATTCAATGCTATTGAAACATCAAAGAAATGGTCTTTGAATCCTTTGATGTCAATGTTCTGTATATAAATTTTTATTGTACCATTGTTTTATTCCTTCATATGAGATGTTAAAGTGCAACTAAAGTTCACTGTCTTTAATTATTTTTTCGATTTTCGGTGGCAGAATGCTGTGGTTTTTCAAACATATGCAGTTCTCTCAAGGGCATTTGACTCATCTGATTCTGCAAAACACCCTCCATCCTACAAGAGTGTTGCATTAGGCGGAATGGGCACAGGTGCTCTTCAAAGTTTATTGCTTTCCCCGGTGGAGCTGATTAAAATTCGACTTCAGCTGCCAAACACAAACCAGTCAAAAGAATCAGGAGCAAGTCCAGTAAAAGTAGCTAAAAATATATGGAGAAAAGAGGGTTTGCGTGGCATATATCGAGGACTTGGCATCACTGTCATGAGGGATGTACCTTCTCATGGTTTTTACTTCTGGACATATGAATACATGAGGGAACAATTGCATCCAGGTTGTAGAAAAAGTGGTCAAGAAAGTTTGAATACTATGTTGGTGTCTGGAGGATTAGCAGGGGTAGCGAGTTGGGTTTGTTGCTACCCTTTTGATGTTGTAAAGACAAGACTACAAGCTCAAACACCGTCTTCTCTAAAATACAGCGGTGTTTATGACTGTATAGTAAAAAGCGTCAAAGAAGAAGGATACCTTGTGTTGTGGCGTGGTTTAGGAACTGCAGTCACCAGAGCATTTGTGGTGAATGGTGCTGTATTTGCTGCTTATGAGGTTACACTGAGGTTTCTGTTTAACAATGAAAATGTTCAAATTCAGGAAACAATTTAGGATAGCAGGTGTACTCAAAAGAATCAAAATTCACCTGTCATATTCATTCAATATAAAACATTTTATATTCATATACAATATAGTAATTGCCAAATATTTGTCCTACTTCTTCTATTAGTTGAATGTGATGCTTTAGAAAAAGCTTCCAATGCATCCATGTTTTTCGGTTTGAAGACCTCTAATCTCACTATTGCTACATGTATGACGAACATCTTGTATTTGATATTCGTTACTCAATGCCAAATGTCTTTCCTCCTTATATGCATCGAGTGTCATGCCTATAAGTAATAGAACGTGATGATCCACAACTTAAATTAAACAAAAGTCACAACAAGGAACCGTTCTATTTTAAGTTGCCAATTCAGAGAGACCCAAATGCAAGACAACAAAAGCTTGTCGTCGGTCTAAGTAATAAGAGACTCAAACATCTTAAGTTGTCTGTAATTCAATATCAGGCTCTTGCATCAGAAATAAGAAAATAACCAACCAATTTTGTGTGCTCAACAATTTTTTTAACGAAAAATGGTCACGACTCAACAACGTGATACTGATACTTCATATCCATAATATGGTTTCTAAGCGAAGATTAATCTGAATGTAAGACAATGTCAATAAGCATCAATATGTAAAAACGACTCATCATATCAAACACTAATTACATACAACTGTGATTAGAATTCCTGCAGTATAATAACAGAGACGACTAACTGAAAGCAAGGTAACCAAGAAAGCTTAACATTTTCAGCACCAAATGGTTCTATCCCAATCCTACTCATATTGTCTGAGAATCCTATATAAGTATCAAAGGATTTTATAGAACAATTTGACAATCATGAACTTAAATTTAACAAAAACTCACCAAAAGGAACCATCAATTTTTAATTTCACAAACAAAAAACCAATTTAAATTTGAGCAAACCATATAACAAAACTCACACAAAAAGAAACCATATAACTATAACTAAGCAATTCATAGCAATCCAGATGCAACACAATGCCAATATTCAGAAGAAAAAAGACTCATTATATCATTCGCTTAATTACATAGAAAATCCTCATTGATACAAAATCATTAATGATTATTATTCTTATTGTATAATACTAATAATGATAACAATAATAACACAACATAGTAACAATAGAATACAACAATGTTACCAAAAAAGCTAAACCTTTTCTGCACAAAATGACTCATTCATTCTGAATCCTATCACCATCATCACCACCACCACCGCCACCAAGATTAAGACCCATCATAGTTTCAATCAAAACATGAGGATCATTATAATTCCTAACAGCTCGAACAATACCCTTAACACGTTTCAAACAATCTTCATAACCAAAAACCTCTGATCCCACAAACACACCATGACAACCCAATTGCATCATCAACGCCGCGTCAGCGGGCGTCACAATCCCGCCTGCAGCAAAATGCACTACAGGAAGTCTACCCATCTGTTTCGTTTGCGCTACAAGATCATAAGGCGCTTCAATTTTCTTCGCAAAAGTGAAAACTTCATCATCATCCATATTACTAAGAACCCTCAATTCTTTCATCAAACACCTTACGTGCATCACAGTTTCCGAAACATTACCTGAGTTTGTCAACTCTCCTTGAATCCTTATCATAGCTGCACCTTCTCTGATTCTACGAAGAGCTTCGCCGAGGTTGCGGGCCCCACTAATGAACGGAGTTCTGAAATTGTGTTTGTTGATGTAATTCTGATCATCGGCGGGAGCGAGAATTTCGCTCTCGTCGATGTAATCAACGCCGGTTGCTTCGAGGATTTGTGCTTCAACGAAATGGCCGATTCTGGCGGGTGAGATAACGGGAATTGAAACGGCGTGTTTGATGGATTTGATTAAGGAAGGATCGGTCATACGTGATTGATCGGAGACAGTGACGGCGCAGGCACCGGCTTGTTCGGCGATTTTGGCTTGGTGGAGATTGGTGACGTGGAGAATTGCACCGCCGCGGAGGGTTTGTGCAAGGGTTAATTTGAATGAGTATGGGTTTTGGATTGGATCGGTGATTATGGTGGTGTTGTAGAGTGTGACGGCGGTGTCTTGTGCCATTGGGATCAATGCGGAGGTGAAAAATATGAATTGAAGGTGTTTGTGAAAATGCGTAGGTGAAAAGGGATGAATTGAGGTGAGTAAGTAGATTGGGGAGAGAGGGATCTAGAAGTTTGAGAGTGGGTTCTGGAAAATTCGAACAAAAAACAAGTCTTTGTAGTAGTTGTTGGTTGATGAGTGATGACAGATGAGTCAAAGTATGTAACTGTTAGATTCTGTTGTTGCTGATGGAATATTCTCACTGGTATGAGAAAATTATTACACTAGCAATTTTTCTGTTAAATCGGATATTCTTTACGCGCAAATTAGTGAATGAATAGGATAAGACTACAATACATAATAAGGGTTCTCCTTTAAGTGATTTAACATTGTTGCATTCCATAAAATGAAAACA
Organism: Trifolium dubium; assembly: GCA_951804385.1. Taxonomy (NCBI): domain Eukaryota; kingdom Viridiplantae; phylum Streptophyta; class Magnoliopsida; order Fabales; family Fabaceae; genus Trifolium; species Trifolium dubium. The sequence goes on along the minus strand of OX638075.1, from coordinate 32,734,898 downwards.
TTTGATTAAGCTTAAAGAGATTTTTTGTGATTTCATATGAGTTTCATGACTTGTGTGAAGTTTGATTATCATAAAAGAGTTTCATTACATTTTGAAACATCAAGGACTAATTTTATTTTGTTATAATATAAAAAAATGAGGTAAATTTCATTTATTTATTTTTTTGTAAGTAGATAAAGTGGCAAATACGCGAGATTCTAGATAAAAACATTAAGTTTAACAATATCAACATTTTCAGTTGATCGTTTAAATTTACAAATTTTTATTGACCTTTTTAAATTTGCGAACAACATACATAACTTTGCCTAAATCATCATCATCATTATAATTTCACAATCTGAAGTCTTTATTAGCCTTTTTTCATCTACACCAAAAAATAACTAATTTTCCCGCCATCTTCATCTACACACCAAAAATGGCAGCACCATTGATACTACCCAAATTGAGCTTAATGATTCTTGTATTCTGCATTCTAATATCTTTTGATCAACAAAAACATCACAATCACACAAACAAAAACAACACATTCAATTTCATCAACACTATTCCAATCCCATTACATTCTTTTTCTAGTGGCCATGTTTCTTTATCCGTAACCACCAAAAACCATTATTCAGATTCTTCTTCTAATTCTCAATCTCTTCTTGAATATGATTTCTACCACGATTCTTGTCCTCGTGCTGAACGCATTGTTCGTTCTAAGGTTAAGCGTCTTTACAAAACTAATCATACTTTGGTTCCTGCTCTTATTCGTCTCGCTTTTCATGATTGCTTCATTCAGGTGAGGACCAATTATGCATTTTCTTGTGTATTATTTCATAACAAGAACAAAAAGAGGGTTTTTTTTTTATTATTATCTTATTCATGTTCTGAGTTCTATTGAATGATTTGTTAGAGAAATTTGTGTTTTGATATGTGGTGTTTTGAATAAAATTAGATTTATGTCAACACCCCAATGAGCAAAAATGATAAAATTGATTTTTTATAATTATAATCAGTTTTATAAAAGATGATTTCATAAGCATTTTGTAAGCACTTCCCAAATGCAATTTTATGAAAAGTTTCAATTTTTGAAACTTTTTTAATTCAAAATCAGTTTACTTTTAAATCTCAGTTTGACTTAAGTCATAGAAATTAGAAACTAATTTAAAATGTGCATTATGTTAAAATTAAGTGCTTATAGTACTAGTATAACTATCCTAATCAAGTGATTTAGGCCATGTTTGGACAAACAACTTAAGTGCTTATGAAAGTTGAGTTGTATCATTAGGCCTCATTTGATTTTTGAAACTGAAGTGTGTTGATTTTAATTGGGTTTGTATCAGGGATGTGATGCTTCAATTTTGTTAGATGATGATGATTACATTGATTCAGAGAAAGCGGCACCTCCTAATGAAAGTCTCAAAGGATTTCATGTAATAGAGACCATTAAATCCAAGCTTGAAAAAAAATGTCCTGGAGTTGTTTCTTGTGCTGATATTCTTGTACTAGCTGCAAGAGACGCTGTTGTTCTGGTAACGTTAAATTCTTCCGTCTATGTTTCCGTTCTGTCATCATTGAATGTGTAAATATCTAAGAGATTAGCTTCTAACATCGGTGTAAAAATTTTTACGCATGCATCTGTTGGATATAGCTCATAGTTTATTGATAAGTAGATACAGTTTAGGAATAATCTTGTATACTGGACTGTAGTATTGAACCACAAGTTGTACGTTGTAAATCCTAAGCTCGAAAAATAGAAAGGTACTGTAGTCAGAGATGTCGACACTATTTGCCGAACACTGATTAAATATTTTGTTTTCTCTGTTTGCATTTTCCGTGTCTTTTTACTTTTGAACCAGGGTTATTGTTCTAATAGCATTCAATCAATTGTTCTTAATTTTCCACAAATATTTAAATGGTGAGATGTGATTATATGCATGTGTAAAAAAATTTACTTAGACATGGCATACAAATTAAATCATATGTTTAGTAGTTTTTAATAGACTTTTGAAGATAATCGATTATTGTGTTTTTTACAGGCTGGTGGTCCATTCTATCCATTACATACAGGCAGGAGGGATGGTTCTAACTCTTTTGCTGACATTGCAACAGATGAGCTTCCTTCACCCTATGCTGATTTATCTCAAACCCTTACATCCTTCCAATTAAAAGGATTTGATGAAAGAGAAATGGTCACTCTCTTAGGTTAAATTCTTATAGATTCTCTCCTTTTTTCTTTGCATTAATGTTCTAAACAAAGACTAACATGCATGGTAGGGCTCAATCTCTGGCCGGTGAGTATGAAAAAGTATATGTTGGGAGAGGTCAACCCCTTAGATAGATCTTAGTTACCTCGACATATTAATCATTACAGTTGCGTAAGAGATATCTTAGTTTACAAAAAAAATGTTCTAAAAACAAAGCTTTATGTCTTATACATTTAATATTTCGTCTACTAAATCCAGAATTTTTTAACCATTTGATCATTTGTGTCATTGCTTGCACATGAATTTGGTTTCCTCCTTGAGCTGATAGTTGATTCTTGTGCAGTTGTTTCCATTATCAGTTGATGACTTAGTTTGTCCATTTTTGCATTCCAGGTGCCCACTACATTGGTGCAATCCATTGCAAATTCTTCGAAAACCGTCTCTATAACCTCGGTGGAACTAATAAACCTGACCCTTCTTTGAATACTGAATTTCTAAATGTACTAAGATCAAGATGCAATGAAACTGATGCATCGTCAATTTCAGCATCAGGATACTCATCACATGCCTCACATTCTTCCTTAGTTGAAGAACAACAAGAAATCGTTATGGACTCTAAGGAATCTCGATCAGATTTCGGGATGTTATACTACCGCAGCCTATTGCAAGGTAAAGGAATCCTCTATGCTGATCAGCAGCTAATGGAAGATGAAAAAACAAAGTATTGGGTTCAGGAATATGCAGCTAATCCTACTTTGTTCCGTAAAGATTTTGCCCTGGCAATGATGAAACTCTCGGATCTTCGGGTTTTGACAAAGCCTATGGGACAGATTCGACGCACTTGTTCAAAAGTTGCATGACAGTGCTCCTAAGAACTGCGTTACATTCTGCTTAATAACTATAAATTTGTATCAGTTAGAAACTTTAAGACACTGTTAGGTTTTCTGACACTCTTATGAAATAACTAAACAAAATCTGAGAGAAAGAAAAAAAAAATCACGGTCTCTTTGATTGACTTATTTGAGTTTATCTACTTGCATAAACACTTGTGATATTGTTTGTGAGTTTATAGAAACAACTTATGACATGTCCGTAAGCTGTTTTCAATTTAGTTCTATAAGCTCTCCAGGATAGCTTATTGAAAACAGCTTATAGCTTATATATGAAAACAGATTGGCTATAAACGCTTTACTAAGTTGTTTATCCAAACAAGTTTATAAAATGTGAAAATAGGCAAACCAGAAAGTAAGAGATTCATACATTGTAGGAAAACATAAAGCTCAAAATGGTGGAAAAAAAATAAAGAAGAAAGCTTTAAGCAATAGGTGCTAAACCAAATAGAGTAAATAGTACAGAAAACTGGTTTTTTCTATACACTAGAACATGATTTGCATTGTGATTAAATGGTTTATCTTTTATGCAACTGAATTGGACCAAGTCTTTCCTTTGAGCTTTTGAAGCTGACAGAGGGCTGTGGAGCAATAAGCTCTGAGTTTATGTCACTGAAAAACTTGTCCACAATGTCTAAATATACCGGACTTTTAAGGCGAGAATAGTAATGAAGTGCTTCTTCTATGTCTAATACATGTTCAAGATCACCTGAATCCATCATATCCAATTCCTTAATCTTCTGTGCCAAGACATGAGAATGCGATCCTCTAATCATGTTATCCTCCTTCTTCCTTGGTTGTGATTGAGACGAGCTACTGTAATTCATCTTTGCCTTTTCTGTTACATCATAAGTGCTTTTTTGTGAACTTTGCTTTGAAAAACACATGAAGTTTCCATTTGTTGCAGAACCTTCCATTGCAGGCTCTTTTGACTTGGATATGTCGATGTTATTGTTACCAACCATCTTCATTTTGCTGAGATCAGATTGTAAGAGATCATAGAACTCATTGTAGAATTGGTCACTTGTGTAAGCTTTTGCATTGTCCATATTACAAAGGTATGGACTAAATGAAAGTGATCTTGGAAGTCTTTGATACCCTCCAGAGAATAAAGACCTGAAATTTTTTAGACTTCTGTTAAAGAAACGTTTGGTTTTGTGAATGGTTTTTCTTAGATGAACCATTGTGGTTATAGTGTGAAAGGGTGTGTGTGGCTTTCTCTAAGTGGCTCTATCTTCTAGAGCTGTCATAGCTTTAATCTGGTTTAGCTCTTGTTTTAATCTCAAGATTTTATACTAATTCAGATTCACAAAATGTTTCATTCTGTCCCTATCAAACTCCCTCTATCAGCTCATGGCTATATGATAATATAAAAATTAAAGGGTATGTTTGGTTTTTGTTTTTATCTTTCATCATAAAAATGTCATTTTGTTTTTTTATTTTCATTAAAATTTAAAGTAAGAAATAAATACAGGTAATGAAGATTTTGTCCATGTCATGGTGGTGGTTACTGTGTTCAAGATATTTAAAGAAAAATTTACAAATTTGAAGATTTTGATATTAAGAGTTGTAGATTATAAAAGCATTGATTTCTTGTTTAGACAAAGTGCTGTTAAAGTGTCTGGCACATTAATGGTTAGGTCATTAACCAATGAATCTGTTAGAATAGCAAATTTGCTTCTAAAGTAAGAAAATATACACCCAAGAACACAATGATTTGCTCTCACTCTGCTCCGCTGGTTCCGCTTTCAGTTCTACTCATTCACTATATATGCTAGCTCGAGTGTCCGCTCACTGTTATTTGCGAAAATGTATAGGTCATTGACATTGATTAGATCGGTCAGTCTAGAACAAGATTAACTCTAATACAAGAACTCGTGTAGATTTTTGTTCTTGCTAAGATACTGGTATAAAAGTCCTAGAATATGTGTGTTTTGTCTTGTGTAATAAATGAGAGAGAGTTTATACTGTGTACATTACGTCGTAGATATAAATAGAGATGTGAGGGAAACCGACGTTGGACGATTTTCTCCCTCACTCTCCATTCCTCATGATCTCGAATACATGTAATCTTCATGCCCTTAGTAACTTCCGAGATCATGGGTTGCCGCCCGAGTTATGGCGTGTGTGATATGTCCTTATTTCATAAGTATATCGATTTTGGGTCAGGTGATACCTATTTGGGAATTGGGATGGTTCATCTCGGTATAAGGCCTTAGATCCCCCAACTGTCCTAAAACCGAGTCCCGTCATAATATGCTGGTCCAATTTTAATCCAAAATTAATGCACATCTAAAGCAGATTCAACTAACTTTTTCTTTAACAGAAATTCAGTACTCCCTTCGGCCACAATTATAAGTAAAGTTTCATTTTTCCGATTCACTGAATAACTAATATATTTGGTTTAGAGGGAATGTGCATTACAGTGAAAATAGTTAATGGCGCACATTCTATAGTCAGAAAAACTTGTTTATATTTTGCAAGAAAAAAGGTGCATGGTCCACATTCTATAAGTAAGGTTGGCAATGAGAAGAGAGCACACTCCATTTACTGCAATGAATGTCACTATTGGACACTTGCCATTGTTGTATCAATTACTCCCAACCACCTCTTTCCTAAATTATGAAGTTAAAAGCGACTACACTTTAAACATATTGGCATTATATGTTGCTTTCTTGAAAAATTGTGTCTAGTGGAAAGCTACTGTACTCTGGCTACTGACATTAACTTTGGAAGCACAAACATGGGTTATCAAGACCAAACATGAGGGTATCCATGATTTGGCAAACTAATGATAAAGATGAATTTTATGCAGTTATATTGATTGATGAATTATTTCAAGGTTACATAGTTGAATTGTTTAAATTAAATAAGACATCTTGCTAATAACAGGGGGGAAAAATCTTTTAAGTAGTAATTATTTAGTTTAATAAGTTTTTTTTTTATCTTTAACAAAAATGGTTTTGTAAGGTATCCCCTACACATAATGAGATAGATAGACTAATTACTTTGAAAATTTGAAATACAGTTAAGGATTGTACCTTCCATATATTACAGAAGTGACAAAAATATAACAGAAGGATTGTACCTTCCAAACAGTGATTTTTCATACGCCGATACGCGAGTCAGGTTGAAGCCACGACGAGACATTTAATTAAGATATCTAAACTGCTTATCAGTTGGACCACATCAATTTGATAAAAATAAATAAATAAACTTCTATCCATTCATGTAATATACACTTTTTTTAGTCAGTAAAAATACTCATATGATACAAACATTATAGGACTAATTTTTCTAACATAAATTGTAGACTAAAATTATAATATTAACCATTGAAATATCATGTTGTATAATTCCAAAGTAAATAAGTCTCGTGGTCAAATGTTATATTTACAACCATTATATTACAAAATTGACAAGTAAATATCTAGGAGACTATGAACATGATGATAAGAGTCAATTGAACCTGTTGTTCAATTTCTCTCTGTTCTTCCTTTTTCTTGTGAAGTAAAAAGTATAAAACCAAATGAAAACGGTGTTATAAATGAATGTTATCTCCCTCCTCTTTATATAAGCCTCTTTGTGCACCAAAGGGACTTATAATTAGAGACAGGCGTAACATAATATAATGGAGATTGCGGATTTACAAGATCTGCTGCAGTGACTATTGGCGACTCGACTTTTTGAGTTTAAAAAACTGATGCAGCAACTTATGCACTTCGCCATAGTTTTTGGAAGAAGAAATAAGGCGATCTTTTATCCAATTGGGGAGCTTGGTGGTTGGGTGGGTAAAGCTCCTTTTTGAGGAATCAGATGCATACCTTGTGTCAACCAATAAAATAGCTGCATAATCATTGATGTGACGAATTGCTCTACCTAAAACAATAAACAATCATTTATCAGTGAAAAACCTATTACTGAGTTTTAGATCGGTACACTTGTTAGGTAGGTACACAATGCAAATCATACAGGAAATCCAGAAAGATTCTAAGCAATCACTGCTCACTAGTAAACCATTGAGTTTTAGAGATGGGTAATTCAAGAAAGAGGTTGAACTATCTCACTGTATGTAGTATCTTATTCTTGGATGCATTTAAAAAAAGACGCATTAATTGATCTCGACCAACAATTTGAGATTAGTTGGTCCATATATTACACCTCCACCAAATGATCTTTAAATAATTTTCACATTTGATTTGAGATCGGACAGTCAAGATCAATAAATGCGTCACATATTTACCGTGCAAGACCAAATCTTGCTCTTGAGACTACAATGTTCATTGCTATGACAAAATTACACAATGATCTTAAGATAAAAACCTTTTATCGCATTAGTTTTCTGGAGAATATCGATTTTGTCTATGCAATTGTCTCTGAAGGGCTAATGTGATAAAATTCATTCATCTTATTATTCAACTAACAATTTAAACTAGTGAGAACATATGGAGAAGTCAATTCTACCAATCAGTGCTTAATCTCTTGAGATATATACACTCTATAAAATTACCCATTTAAGGTTATTGTAAGCACGTACCTATTGATTGATTTACAGCTTTCATGCAGAGATTATCGTAATACTCTTTTCCCCTGTGACTGCAATTTTTTATTATGCCAAAACCACCTTGTATATCTCCACCATATACATCATAACTAGCAGAAAATGAAGGATGTTCAAGGGCCTTAGAATTTCTAAAACCATCAATGTGCTTTATCCTCTCCAATAACTCAATGTCAGATGGGCTGGCATATGGAAGACCAACCATGATTATGCATCGACCCATCCCATCACTCAAGTTGATCCCTTCAGATAACTTTGCACCAACAACAGCAAGGAGTACTGCACCAGTATGAGATGCTTGGTTTACTTCTGAAGTCGCACTTGATGGAGAATAAATGGAATCTTTATATTCTTTGAGAACAGATTCAACATCCATATTGTTTCTAGGCTCTCTAAAGACACGCTTCCTCGTTGTAATCCTATCAAGAATGCCAGAAGACTCCCAGTTTTCATAGACTCTACTTTCATAATCAAAAGAAGGGAAGAAGACTACAATTCCTTGGGGAACCACGGTCACCAAGTTGCATAACAAAAGACCTAGTTCTCGCATCTGTAAAGCACAATATGCACCAAAATAAGTCATTTTCCACATTTATAGGTTCATGCATTAATTTGAGATCATATGGTACTCAAAAGACATAGTTATATATATATATATAAAGTTTGATGCATTGTGGCATTTCTTTTCTTCCATGCAAAACAATTAATCCGAATTGTGTTAACTATAAAAATGATTTTGGTTCCTGTTGTTATATCAAAAATCAATTTATATTCAGTTTTTCCTTTTGAAAAGCCTTTTAGCTATAAGAATGGTACATGAGAGCAATGATGTGCTCACCATGTCTGCTGAGCTCCTGGAGCTGTAGCTAAAATCGAAGGAGCGACCAGTAGGCCCACGGGAAACTGCAATTGGCATAATGCTCTCTGGCGGGACAATATGACCACAAGAAAAGAAATGCAGCTGATTTGGTGGTAACCATGGAAAAAGTCTCTCTCTTGTCTCTTCTATTGGCTGAAGTGTTCCGCCTACTAACACAACGGCATGTGCTTCATCTACAATCTGTTGAAAGTTTCAAAGTTATAATTTTTTTTGTTCATTATTTGTAAGGGAAAAAAAATGCATTATAAAGGCCTTTCTAATTAAAGCAAACCTCGGAGAAAATCTTCTCTGCACTGAGCATAACATATTTAATATATCCTCCTTGACCTTGTTTCCTGAAGCTTGTTGAACTAGACCTGGAAATTATTATCCTTCCATCACTGACCTTGTTTACCAGTGATAACAACATGTCAGCCAATGCCTGAAAAGCAGACTGACAGCTTCCATCTTCACCGTGTTTGTCTGTTATATTATGTGCCGATACTTTCTCCATTGTAGCCAGCTTTTCTCCATAGCCACTAACCTGGAAAATCAATAAAACTTTTACATCAATGTGGCAACAGAAAATTCAGAAGCATCATACGGCATTCTGTTCTGTCAGAAGAAAATGTAAATATTTAGTAGTGAGATTCACCTTGTGCATGATATGACTTTCCTTTATGTATGTTAACAATTTGACCAAGTTGATATTGTCTATATTTAGTTCAAATAAAAAATCATTGATGGTCATAGTAAAATCAGAGGCTCTCTTTTCTTCAGTAGCCTGCTCTATATCACGACATGAATTTGTGAGATTTCCATCTTTCTCGTTGAGTAGTACCCGGATAAATGCTTGTATGAGGATCATCAGAGTTTGAATATATCTCCTATTAGCGGCTCCCAAAAGGTTCCGGAATCTCACAAAGTACCGCTCCACATGGCGATGCACATTCTCTAACTGTACAAACAGATAACAATCATTCATCCTAACAATGAATGGGGAAATCAAAACTAAACATAAAAAAAGTTAGTCTAAATGAAATAGCTCTTGTAATGTCTTACACTAAAGATACATTAATTGACCATTACATGTATCAAGATACAATTAAAAATAATTAATGTCCCTTCGTTTTATATGATTTTCAAATCAATCACCCCAAATGGATCCTTGCCTTAGCTCATATAACTGGGAAGCCTGGGAATGTGGGTAGAGTCCTCAAGTTCAAGTTTTGGTAGCTACTTTGTTAGTCCACTCTCAAACCCCAAAAAAAAATACAAAATATTCTGATTGCTGATGCAAATGCATATGGCAAGTTTCTACAAGCTTTTAAGAGAAACTAGTAAAACTTCAACCAAGGTAGAGATGGAAATGACACACATACCTGTGATAAAGTAATTTTGGAGTCATACATATTGATGAGCGAATCAGCCAAATTATGAGCCTCGTCTATTATAACAATGTTCGATTTCAAATTCAGACCAAGTGCTTCACGAGATGATTTTGAAAGAAGAGATTGATATGGAAGGACCACAAGATCAACTTTCCGAACCATGCTTCTAGAGCCGTAGTATGGACAAGTTCCCATAGTTCTTCCAAGGTTAGCAAGATCTTCAATATCCAAAGGCCCTTGTTGAGATACCTCATTCCTGAATTCCTTTTGTAGGCTATGTTTTTTAAGCATTGGGCAACCAGAGGAGGCCTTTGTTCTGCGTGCTCCTGTACCTACTTTTAAGTTCTGCAAGTAAGAACGAGCATTGTTCAAGAGACATTGGTGCCAAACTCTATTAACTTGATTTTTCAATTGTAATTTTTTTTAGTTAACACTAAGTAGTGAGAGCTGGGTAGGATACTAAGCAGCTCAGTAAGCAGAGGTTAGAAATACCTATGGTTTGATCTTAACTATTGACAGAGTCAAGCATGTAGAATGGTATCACAAATATCCTTCGTTAGAACGAAGGTGTTAGACCATTGTCAATATTAAGCTTCTACATACTCGTTCCTAAAGAACAATAATAGATCTTTAGACACAGATTAAATCACCATCATTGTATGAAAGCTTCTCAGTCAAAATAAGTTAATGGTTCTTTCATAACAAAAAGTTTTAGTAAGAAGTTAAACAAAAGATGCATAATACGAGAAACGATTATGTTATAGCTCATAGTTCTTGTAATATTTATGTTTTCATGAGTGTCTAAGAAGTTTATCCAAACTACCTCATAGTACATATTCTAAAATCCAAACCCCACACACCTTAACTTTTGTAGCATCATTTTTCTTTTTCTTTTGGAGTTCCAAGCATCTCTCATTTGTGCGAGTCGAATTTCCAAGTGCAAGTACTTCTGTAAAACACACAACACAAACATTTTTAACAAAATCAGCATAACCAAGTAACCAAAAGGAGAACAAAAAAGAACCTTCCAACCAAAAGCAAAATTCCAAACCTTGATTAATACAAAGATTCTTCCTGGAACCTAAACTCACAACACCAATCTCATCAGCAAACACTGTCTTCCTCAACTCCTTTACGAACTGTGAAAGCTGCGAATGTGTCCTACTACAAAAATAAACCTTCAACTTCTTCTCCTCTTCCTCCTCCTCCTCGTCCTCACAAGACTCGTCTTCACTCGAAGAACTAAAACTACTTCTTTTACTTGCTTTCCTCTTCGAAGCTACACTACCACCCTCAACTTTCTCATCATCACTCTCATATTCTTCAAGTAAAAACTCCTCTTCATCATCACCCACTTCACCAATTTTCTTCTTCAAATCACCATTATTCTTTTTTCTATAATCATTATCAGATTTTCCTAACACAGCCCTAAATTTCTCCTTTTTATTCTTTCTTTTTTCCTCTTTTTTCTGATTAATATTGTTGACAACAAAATCTCTCATCCAATCAGGTTCTTCATCATCATCCAAACCTTCATTCTTCCCACTCATAAACCCTACAGCATTTTCTTCCTCTTGTTGTCGTCTCCGATCAAGTACCCATTGCAATGCACTACAAATTACACTCATGGTTTTTCCAGTACCTTTATGACAACAACAACAACAACAAAATCAAAATCAAAATCTCAATTTTAATTTTTTGAATTGAAAAAAAAAATAAAAAATAAAAACGGGAACAGAAATTGAATTGAAAAAACTGAATAATGTTACCTACCAGTTGGGCTTTCTAACATGGAGATGCCACCTTGATTAAGAGAGTGATAAAGTGCGTTCATGAAATCGATTTGGATAGAGTAGGGTTTGAAAGGGAACGCTGAGAAATTAGGGTTTTCAACATCTTTCTTAGTATTATCCATTTTCGATTAAGAAATTCGTTTTGGATTAACTAACGAATGAGGATTGTTTTGTTGAGGAAAGGATAATAGCGCTGTTACTCTTTCTCCCGCCACTCCATTGGCGGCAATTATTATATTCATCATAATTTCTTTTTCTTTTATTTTTAATTAATAAATGTTTAATTAATTTATTTTCTAAATGTTTAAAAGACTCAAATAGGGGTAGTAGCGCTGTTACCTTTTGTATAGAAAATGTAATTATTTTTTAAGTATTTAATTTTTGATTTGCAAGACATATTTTATAGTTTTTTTTATTATCATATAAGTATAAAATTTTCACTTTTTAGTGATGATTGATTTTCACAAGTAATCTATGAGAACACAAGGTGAATTCTTCTCTCTCAACTACATTATTTTCATACACATGGGTTAGGAACCATATTCTTGAACATATGCTTGAGGAGTCTAAAATCTTTATTACTTAGATTAATTTATTGTTGATTTTTTTAGCACATTTGTTAACATAACATTTTTGTTGTCAATCACTTTAAATGTACCAAAAATAAATAAATCAGACCTTACAAATAAAGTTCATGTACTAATATTGAATATATAAAATCTCTAATTTAAACAATTAGTCTCTATAGTAACATAGAGATACCAATTCACATAAAAAAATAACAAATCATTTATATATTAATAAAAGTCATAGAAAAAAGCTGTGTTGATTTTATATCTATTTTTTGGTTACAAAAGATGTGTTGATTTTGAAAAGGAATAAAAATCATAATAGTGTAAAAGAGTAGGGTGCAGAAAGCAACCATTTTACATGGAAAAAAAACCGGGCCGAGGAACGGCCCAAAATGTAGAAAAATGAAACCCTGAATAGTCATGTATATAAATTGTCTCTCTCGTCTTAACGCAGCTACTCTGATTATTAGGGTTTGCGACCTGCTTCTTCTTCTTCTACAATGGTAACCAATTTTCTCTCTCTCACTCTCTCTATGGATCAATCTAAACCCTAATTTCATTGCAATGTTTGATTCGTAAACTATGATTATTGAATGATTTCAGGGTAAAGGAACAGGTAGTTTCGGTAAGAGAAGAAACAAGACCCACACACTCTGTGTTAGGTGTGGCCGTCGCAGTTTCCATCTCCAGAAGAGTCGCTGCTCAGCATGTGCTTATCCAGCTGCTCGTGTCAGGAAATGTAAGTTTTTTCAGAATTGGGTTTGTTTCAAATTTTCATTTTTTTATTTGTTTTGGTTTTTTTAGATTTAGGGTTTTGAATTTGTTTGATGAATGAATGAATGGTAGTTAACTGGAGTGAGAAGGCCATAAGGAGAAAGACCACTGGTACTGGTAGGATGAGGTACTTGCGCAATGTGCCTCGCAGATTCAAGAGTGGATTCAGAGAAGGTATTGTTTTTTGTCACTTTTTTGTATTTTGGCTTTTCTAGAATCATCAACTTTAGAATGTTATGTAATTATTTAATATTAATAATAATGCTAATATTAATTCAACCATTGGTTTGTTATTTTAGGGGAACCAAATCAATAATTAAGTTAAATGTTAACTACTGTTTATTGTTATTTAGGCCTGTTTAGAGGTGCTGCTAATTATTTGTTCTAGTATCCTCACCATTGGTGCTAATTAAATGTTAACTACTGTTTTTTGATATAATGTGTTATTAAATGTGGATTCAGAGAGGTATTGATTTGTTTATCTTTTTTGTCTTTTGGCTTCTCTAGTTCAATCTTAGAATTTGATGTAATTATTTAAGATTAACGACAATGCATATTGATTCAATTATTTGTTTGTTCTAGGTGAAATGTTAATTTTTGTTCTAGGTGTATTATATTTTTGGGTTAGTTTAGGATTGTTAAATCCCTTTTGTTTTAGGTATATTGTTTTATGTGATTTTGTTGATATGATTATTTAGAAGAGCATAATCCATATTTTAAGTGCTATTTTCTTGAATTTGTGTTGTTATTAATATGATGATAAACCTTTTGAATTCAGGTACTGAAGCTGCACCTAGGAAGAAGGGAGCAGCTGCCTCTGCCTAAGCCTTTAAAAGACTAGTTTTTGCTGGATGAATTATTCATAGTTTAAGTTTTTGTGTTGACCAAAGATATTTGAAACTTTATGCTCTTTGTAGTTTTCATTCTGCTCTTTTAATGAATTGAATTATGGTACAACATCAGGATTGTAAGACATTTTTGTTGTTCAATGAAAATTTTTGAGTTGGATATTGCTCTTTAGTTTTGGTCTATTAATTGAGTTTTTGTTATTGTAACATGTCATGAAGTTTTATATGTTGAATGTGTTATTTGGCTGTTTCGGTAAAAACCTTTTCCTTGCACTGTTTTATGCATAAATTGCGCAATGCTGGTAATTAACCGTGGCTTGTGTTAGAAGATAGTACGTCCTAATCTCATGCAAGTCCATTCGTGATGGCAAGGGTAATTCCAGGTTTTTTGAAATCATGGATTCAATTAGTTGCTTGTATTTTGTTATCTTGTGTTTAGTTAGAAATAAAAAATGTCTTGAAGAGCTTTTCCATGAGAATTTTGCTTGCAATCGTGTGATAGTGTTTTGTTCTTGAAAATGCTTTTGTAACTAACCCATTGTAAGACTGTAGAGGATTACTCTGGGTTGATATTTGCATTAACCAAGAAAGAAAATGGAGAGGCATCATGAACCATGATATATTCTTGGAAGCTAGGTGTGTGGAAATGATAATAGAGAACTTTTGTTTTCTTCATTTCTATCAAAACAAACAAATGGTTCTAGACTCAAATATTTTATACATAGAGAATCAATATGCTGATTTGATGAGACTTGAAAGTTGAAATCACAACAATAACAGAGAAAGAAGGTAGACTATACAACTATTATTGTACAAAAACCTATTTTACAGACCTATGTTTTACTCATTTGATTATTTGAAGTTACATCCGTAAGAGACTATTTAAATAAGTAAATACACAGTTGTATTAATAGTAAATATATTTTTTATTTACATCAAAACTAAAAATCCATTAGTTATCTTGTTTTTTTACATAAAAATCAAAATTATCATTAATTTTTTGTTTATGTAATAGTACTAAATATATTTACCATAATTTCTTGGTCCATGATAAAATTTTAAGTAATTAGTGTACGCATTGGTAAAACAGTAAATAGCGTCCTCGACTCCTATTTTGAGGTTGGCTGCACCATTATCTGAGATTCATAACGATGGCTTAGATAAACAACTTACACATATGAATTGCTTATGTCCCAATTTGTATCTAAATTATTTCTTCTAAACATTTTAAGAGTATGATCAAATGATGATTTGGCAACCAAAGTAAATTTATGGCACTCAGTGATTTCCATACCAAAAAGAAACATTTTGATGGTTGCATGATTTCCATGATTTTAAAGATTTTTTTAAGAAGTCAATGTTATTGAAGATTTTGATGTTTAAAGAAATTGAACTCCTGACCTTGTTATCACTCAATTCTCTAACTTATTCACTTCAGCTACCAAACCGTCTTTATAACTGATTTGATTAAATACAAGTATAACATCGCTGACAAAATTTCTCTTTAAAAACTAAATTATGTATTAAGAACACATCTGTTTCTAGACGAGACTGTATAAAAAATCTTGAAAATGATCGCATTAATCTCAAAATTTACAAATGGTAGCCTCAAGATGCCATAGATCATAAAATTGAATTGCCTTCTATTTGTCACTTAGCGGAAATAGAAGGAGGCTGGTTGCAAAGATAATATGGTGACCAGGAACAATAACAAAAACAAAAATGTAACTTTGAAAACAGCATTCACTTTGTTCCTCTGTACTTCATCCAAAAATGATTCTATTTACTTGACTAGCTCGCCAAATTTATGCTTTTCTTCATGCAGCTGCTTGAATACATCATCAAGTTCTGGAAATGCTGACAAAAGCAGCATCTCCAGGAGGTCAAAAGCCAGCTGCTTCAAACAAACAGATGACTGCAAAAGGAAATCAAGAAAAAGTCTTTATAACTATGCTAAATTAAGACCCCAAAGATAATTTATTTACTCAAGTCAACAAAACATGAGATTGCTAAATGATCATTCCGACAACATAGTCTTGTAAAGATTTCAAACTATAATTAATCAATCATTCAGTAGACTAAGGAATGGCTCAATATCATGATCATAGTAGCGAGGTCTTCACTTTTCAATAAGAAAAGGTATTTTTATGAAATCAATACAAACAAATTTCCTGCTGAGAATTATATTGTGATACTAAGTTAACCTGAAACATTTTTTTAAATGATGATATTAACCACTAGAAGCATGAGCAGAGTGGAAGTGAAGCCAAATAAATTTCAAATTGGGATCCAATTTTCGTTGTTATAACTAACAACACAACAAAATTAATAGATAAACAAAAAAGTTTCTCGGGACAACATTATAAAATAGAAATTACCTGAAGAAAAAAATAAAGATCCCTTGCACATTGTTCATACTCCTTCTTTCCAACAAGACCTACAATTGTTGGTGGTGCATGATCTACACAGAGGGAGTCGTGGTTTAAGTCTAATATATTTTATTTCAATAAAAATTGAGCATATCATATTGCACAGTCACAATTACAAAGATAAAACAATAACAGTATAAGGTATTACCAATCATTAGCTCATATACAAACTTTGCGCGCCGGTCTGCCTCTTTTTGCTGCTCATCATCCATCCTTGGAGATGATACTGGTGTAGATTGATTTTCATTAGATGAATTCTGAGATGGACTGGTGGGTGGTCGTCGATTTGGATGCTTGGTTAAGAAAATTCCATCAGGCCAGAGTATCTATTAAAATTGCAGTCACAACATCTCATCAGTACACTACATCTATTGTTGCGTGGAAAGATTATCAGGGACAGGAATGTATAATGTATAATATAAATTGAAACACATAATTTCATCATAGTGAAATAAATTTGACGAGTACATTTTCCAAAACATGTTATAAGAACTCGATCAGATGACAGAAAAAACGGTGTTTATTATAGAAAAACGCTGTTACACTAACAGTCCAGGTTTTCGAGAGACCTGGTAACTGGTTCTCTCTCTTAATCTCTTAATCCCTTTCTATAACCTGGGAAAGAAGATATCCTCTTTAATCCCCTCTTTCTATTATTTATAGCCTCTCATCTTAAACTCCTAACAAACTAACTTTCCCCACATCTGTAATCATTTCCTCAGCTACTATACTCCAACCTTGAATCTGGAGGACTTGGTGGTGGAAGTTTGATCAACATCATCCAAAGAGGATAGTCTCCACCTTCATTTTGTCACTCTCTAATCTCCTTTCTACTAGTTATAGTCTCTCATCTCACACCCTATTTAACTCATTAGAGGATTACCTATCAGCATCACAATATATATAATAAAAAAAAAAGGATTATAAGATTACTTGCTCAACTCGCGTGACCCCTGAAGCAATCACTGATCCCTTTCGGAGAAGAAGAATTTTCTCTAGCAACCAATCATCCAAGGCATCGCCCATTCCTAGTTGTAAGACTTGTTTAGCAACCCAGAAAGCCTGCCTCCTGTAACGTACACAATGCAAGCATTTTAAGATAAGATCTTACTGGTGAAACTTAAATCCAAACATTTAAGATGAAATAAATAAGATTTTTAAAATCACCTAATCCATCCACCATCTTGCAGCTGGAATATAACATCAACCAGATCCAATATGGGTACACTTAAATTTGGTGGTACCCACTGCATAGAAATTATATTAATCAGAATCAAGGAACAATCATGCATATAATTATATAAGACATTGTAAACCAAATATCACCATTTCTCTGTTTGCTAGCAGCAATGAACAAAAAAATAAATCGCCATTTATATATAAAAAAACTATGAAGCATTGTCACATCGATACATGTTAATGCCGTGTTGGTGTCAGACACTGGACACACCGTCGATCAGATATGTCAGTGCTACACTAACAAAAGAATAATACTCCAGAACTACAGATTTAGTGTTTTCATAACCTCTGTTGGAAGAGTTTCAGCAGTATTATGCTGCACATCAGAGACCTCGTTTGAACTATCTCTTCCTTTCACCGACTTCTGCAAGTTATTGGGAGAAGGTGCACTCTTCCATGGTAGAACATCCGCATTGCTTCCAGAATTATCAAACGACTGTCTTGATTCTTGTGTATTCCTTTTTGTTGGTAGAGGAAGAGGCGTGCTATTTACTGTTGACCTTGATCCATTAGCCACGGCGTTATTTCTTGTTTGCAAAAGAGGGTCACTTCCGAGTGCAGAAACATTGGAACTGATTTTAATCTTCTCAGATGACTTAGCATCCAGGCCAACTAGAATAATTATTCATAAAAACAGAATCCATTACATTTCAAAAGATGGGGGTAGGAGGTAATAGAACTATGTATTTTCAATATTCTTCAACAACAATGAGTCACCTGGTAATGTTTCCACGATAGAAAAAGAATTTGAGAATATGTACGTCTGCAATAAATAAAATTTAATAATAAGAGGTAAGTCAGATAGTTTTTATTAAGAAAAACTTTTGACAACAGAAGAGAGGAAACTGCTACACAATAAATCAGACCTGAGAGTCAACACTCAGAAAGTCCCATAATTCAATTGATTCTGAAACTGTAGGTAGCTGCATAAGTTTCTGATGGCCAATAAGCAATGTAATGTGTCAACAAAATATTTTCAGAACCACTGAATTGCAAGCAAAGACAAAAAAAACAATGCTGTACTGTAGACGCAAAAGGAGGTATCAACTCAAAAAAGAAGTGTATATGTATCCAACATATATTCTACTGTTAACAAAGTGTTGGTCATTCCCAATTCTATACAGTACAAAAATCAGAATTTATTCCTCCACAAAAAAATTAACAAAGACAGTTGACCAATAAGCTAAAGGAGCCAGTTCACTAATAATGCTAACCAGCTTAGCCAAAGAAACAATTAGGTACCAGAAAGTGACTTCTTAAGCAATAATGTAGACACAGAAACAACAAATCCAAAAGTGTGTTCTATTGCTACAGTATTGGGTAGTGGTACGAATCAAAGAAATGTGAGCTTTTAACCTAAAAAATTCTGAGTAAAGTTTACCTTCAGATATTTATCAAGCAACTCACACCGCTCTTGAATGGTTCCTACATCTAAACCACTTGACAGAAAATGTTTTGGTGGCAAATGAAGATTATACTCAGGGAACTCTTTCAGGCGCCGATGCAGCTCCTCAAAATGACGGAACCTTAAAAAATAAGCAATATTGTAAGCCAAATAAGAAAGAGAAAGGAAACACGAAAGAGTAGAAGATATTATCGGATCAGAATTTGTTTAGAAATATGAGCAAAAGCTTTAGTACCTTCTTTTAATTGACCAACTGTTATTATTTACATCTGCAACAGATATGGAGTAAACGGCAAACGTTCTTGAACCACTCTTGACAATATTTGCACCTAAGACCTGCAGCAGTGAATTATCTTACACTTTTTAATATACAAATATATTAGTATATGAACTTATTCATTATTGATTAAAAGCAATTTATCACCATCACAAGTACCTCACATCTCAACTTGTAAAAGGAATCTACAGCAGAAGAACTTCTCAGGGGATTGACAGCCAAACTACAAGATTCTGATTTAGAAATTGAGGACGAAGAGGCAGCTGCTCCACTATAAATTCTACCCAAACTTTCATAATCAGCATCATCAGAGGAGTCGTCAGAATTCACACGTGATTTTGTAGAGCCAAGAATGTCTTGACCATCACCAGATAAAAAGCTTGACCTCTCAACTTCCTGCCACATATGTGTCTTCAAATCGTTTGACCGAGACCTTTTACTGTCAGATTGTGTTCTGAATGATCTCGGATAACGGGAACGGTTCTTATTCCTTTTCTTTGTGCTGTGGTTATCAACATTTTCAAGTGGGTGATGAACATAAGAAACAGCTTGATTTCTGATACTTTTTCCATCCCAAACCTTAGTTTCAGGGGAATCAAGACCAGTAACAGTAGTAGTTTCATCATCTTCAGAAGTATAAGAAGTATTGCTCTCTGATTCACTCATGTTCCTATTAATGTGGCTGTCCTCATCATCTTTATATGAGGTAATTGAAGAACGAGTTGATCCATTCTTGTCTGCATGAAAGGTTGCATTTTCAACAGTGAACTGACTGCTGTATCCAGAATTACTGTGGCCTCCCTTAGAAGGATTAAGCTTCAATCTAGTATCTTTTTGTTTGGGTGCAGATATTGCCTTGATATGATCTACCTTGAGTGATTTTCCTGTTGGGGGATATTGTGTGGCCCGCTCATTTGACTGATTTTCTCCATCCTTTTTCTGGTAATTTTTGCCCTTTGCCCACACATTCTCAAAATGTTCTGGAGCAAGAGTATGGGTCTTTCTTCGAGAGACGACATCTAAAATATCTCCCCACTCTCCTCCTGAGCGATATCGTTGAATACCTTGGTCACCATTACTTTGTGAATTTCCAGGCAAAGAGCTCCATGAACGGGAAGACCTAGTATCCATTGAAAGCAACGGGTCTCTAGAAAGGTTATCAGAAACATTTCTTTCTGCAGATGGCTCTGAATTTCTGGACTGACCATTTTTTAGCTGTGTAAGCTCAACACCAGTAACGGAAGGATCTAAACACTTGGAAAAATGATCAGATGAAGTTTGTGACTCATCTTCTTTAGTGCGGGATTGCCCTTGAACTGCATCAACCCCCTTGTTAGCCTTGTTCTTATCATTTACCACAGACTCAATTCTTTCATTAATAAATCTGCAAAAAAAAGAAGGAAAAATGAGAACACCATATGTTAAGAATGAAGCAAAATGGAAGAAGACGGCTACCTTGGATTGGCTAAATTTAGGACAGGTCGCATTACAGCACATGCAAGAAGCTCCCTGACAATATATCGAAAGGTAGAACACCGCAGATCCTCAGACTTGAAAGTGACAGACATAAGACCATTCATCAGATGCTGCAAAACCTGAAAAATAAAGATACGCACAGTATTATAATCCCAAATTAGGAAATATGAGAAACAGAAGCACGGACACTTCTCGGAAGCGTGTCCGACACGACACCGACACTTACGTTTACATTGAAATATATCATTTTCTCAAAACAATTATCCGTGTCAATGTGTCAGTGTATGTGTCGTGTCCCATGTTCGTGTCTGTGCTTCATAGGTGAAAACAAAATTCCCCATTACGCCATGCATGCATGTAGAACAAGTGAAACAACCTTGTGCTCAGCTTCAGAAGAGAATAAAGCAGGATGCAATTTGCCTTCTGCTGACAACACAATTTTAAGCTCTGTATCCCGACTTTCAATTGTTAATGATTCTGTGTGTTGTTTTTCAATCTTTGAGATAGCAGCACGAAACAGCTCCAAGTGAGTGCAAATGAGATTAACAAGATCCCTGAACCAAAGAGAGTTAATTCCGTGATCAAACAAACTACAATTCAAGATAAAGAAAAATTATGGACAGAAAGTGTAACTAAGAACCTTATCAAAAAATCAATCAGATTTATATTTCTCATGCGTCCAGAAATTTCACCAAGAACACCATTAATTATTTGCACCAATTCCTCGGGACCGTCTTTGTCTGGTGTTATGCGGGAGTACCAGAGGTCTGTTACCCACTCAGAAATCAGATGTCTGGCGAAGTGATCAATTGCATCCTCAACAACAGGAGAATTCACTTTTGCTCGCCATTCAAACTTTGCAACTGCTTTAGGATTTTCGATAGGCTTCTTTGAAGACTGAATACTGGTGGAGCCTGATTTATTGTTGTATGATGCAGCTTTTCTCTTCATTTCATAATCCAATGATAAATAGCGGAAAACGATAATTAAGGAGGCTGCAGCTGGCAAGTTGACCCAAACTGAGGAGCTTGTCACTGAAATAAATGCAAAAGATATGAAATCACATATTGGGATCAAAAAAATCATGAAGCTATAAATTAACAAGTGAAGTGACAACCTTGAAATATGCATAATTTTGTAAGTCTTGGAACAAGGTGATATCTTGGTTAGAAACAACAAAATTTGTAGGTAGGGTAGGGCTGTTCAGGAGCAAATTAAGTTTAAAAAAGTGGTGAAAATGAACCAAACTGTAGTGCAACTTTGGTTTCATCGAAAGGCCAAGTAGTTTGATAAGACAAATCATCTGAGTGATTGTTTTATTATTTTACAACACAACAATATATGCAGGGGAGACATAATTGAAATCTTTCGAGATTAAGAGAAAAATGATCCAAGTCACCCCAAGCTGAGGCATATATATCATATGCATGTAACTTGTACCATATATAATCTATCTGTGGTCCCGGTAAGCATTTAGTGAAGATACCAGCGAAGGGATTCTTGGAGCTCAAAGAAGTCTCAATGATTCTTGCGAGAGTTTTTTATGATGAAATGATAGGCATTTTCTATGTATTTAGTCCACTAGTGAAAAATAAGGTGTGAAAAAAGACACAATGTTGATTTGTTATTACAAACAATCTCATAGAAATTATCTCATAAAATCTTCAAAATATGGAGTAAGTTTTTAACCACAAAGGCTCGTAAGAAGTATACAGTCTCAGTGAATTATTTCATAGCACATTATACAGGCTCAGTGAGTGATAGAAGATCCACTTCAGAATATTTCACTTTCTTTTGTGGGAATCTTGTTGCTTAAAGGAGTAAGAACCAGAGTATAGTGGTTTGATCAAGTGCTGAAGCAGAATTCATAGCTATGGTACAGAAAACGTGAGGTATTATGGATAAAAATTGTGCTTGATGACTTGGAGATAAAGTATGAAGGCCCTATGAAATTATTTTGTGACAATAAGTTAGCTACTAGTATTGCTCATAATCTCGTTCACCATGATAGGAAAAAAATATTGAGATAGATCGACACTTCATCAGGGAAAAATTGGATAACTACTAGTATTGCTCATAATCTCGTTCACCTTTTTTTCATTCTTCTTCTTCACATATCTCCAAATCTCCAATTTCTCTCTAATGATCTTATTCTCAATCCTATAGTATCTTGTACGACCACTTATTCATCCGAGCATTCTCTTTCAGTGTTGTCAAGCAGCTATAGTGGGGCTATAGCATTGTGGAATGCTATTCGTCTACGATAAGCTATTTGGTATAAAGTATTTCAAAACAGCGGCACTATTTTTTGTTCTTTTGAAATGGAAAAATATATTATACGAAGATCAAAGTACAAGGAATACTAAACTAAACCCAACAATATCGGACTAAGTACAAGCGGTACTACCACTAAAAAGAAAATGAAACTACGAAATAAAAAATCCTACCAACACAAAACTAATAATTGACAACACTATTATCATTTCTACAGCATTGAACTTACTTTCTCCTATAAACCTTTCTAAACAACAATATCATCATTTCTTATAACTAAGTCTTAATTTAAACAACTTTACTAAACTAATAATTATCCAAAACAAAGAAAAAGCAATTGAAACAAAATAAACTACACAAAATCGAAGTTGAACAAAAATGAAAAAATTGAAATTTGGTTTAACTCACATGACATGAGATAAGAGAGTCCAACGACGCAAACGATGAGAATAACAATTCGTTTCTTAGCTTCCTCAACCAGGTCTCTAACTGCTACTTGATTAGGTTTCGGCATGCTCATCTCGAAATTCTCGAAATCAAAGTGCGAATTGGGAACAACGAATCGCTATTGAAAATTTGAAATCGATCGAAAGCAAAAAACGAACTACTCCATTGATAATGAAGAAAACACGATGCGAATCGATAGAAAATGGAAATTTTCGATTGAATGAAGGGATTGTGAGAATGTTAGGTATTTGTGAGAATTTTGATTTTGATTTTGCGTTTTGGTTTTCGAGTTTGATTTTTCTGAGTTTTTGTGTGTGTGTCACTTTTCTCTTGCACTCTCTCGTTCATATGATAATGACGTGGAAATTTATTATTATGATTTATATTGAAATATATAAGAAATTAGTAAAGTTGGACTTGGATTGGACTAAGAATAGATTAATTTTAGTTAGGTTGAAGAATTTGCTATTCATGGAAGTTTAACAATTTGAGTTTAAGTCGGAGTCTTCACAATTTTACAATTTTGTTCGTAGTGAAGATGGATTAAGAATCGTTTAAATTTGAATTATTTGAGTTATGTTGAATAAAGAATCGTTTAAATTTAAGTTATGTCGAATAATTTGCTACTAGTTGGAGTTGAAGTTGGAGTCTTCACAATTTTGTTCGTAGTTAGAATACATCGAGGAAGGGAATCATAATAATTTTGAATTTGATCAGAAAATAAATAAAATTTGATTACGAGTTGTGTATTTCGGATTCTGTCAAACAATTTGCGATTAAATAAATATTAGATTTTGTGCATGATTACTGTAAGCATTCTATCTTTCGTGTGAGTTGTAATGATGATTAATAGTTGTGGCAGTATTGTTAGACGAGCAGGAAGATGGCATTTTGAAGAACAATACAATGCTATCGACTCTGCGCATACAAAAATTCAATTTGGCTAAAAAGCAATTTTTTTATTCAGCAAAATTTAGAGTTAAAGATTTCAATTTTCACTTCCGGCTCTGTTCCAATAATTAACAACTCTGATAGTAAGTTATTAAAAACTCACAATTTCATAGTGAAGTTTGATTGAGAATCGTTTAATTTTGAATTATTTGAGTAGTGTCGAACGATTTGTTATTGATCGGAGCTTGATCATTTGAGTTTAGGTTAGAGTCTTTACAATTTTGTTCATAGTTATAATACATTCTGCGAAGGGGATCGTAATAATTCTGAGTTTAATATGAAAATAAGTAAAATTTGATTATAACAGTTTAATTCGGATTCTTTCAAACAATTTGTGATTGAATATAAATTATATTTTGTGCAATATTAGTCTAAGCATTTTTTTTTCGACAAAATCAGTCTAAGCATTTTAGATTGTCAAGAAGTTGCAAATTATTTTTGTTTGAGTTTTAATGATGGTTAATTGTCGTGGCAGTATTGTTAGACGAGTAGGAGGATGACATTTTGGAGAACAATGCAATGTTATCGAATCTGCACTCCCTTAAAAGGTTGGTGAAGATAGAAATTTAATTTGGCGATTATGGGGAACAATAACATTCTGGAGTCACAGGTGTGTTATGATGGGACTCCATTCCAAACTTCATCTCTGACGATAATCCGCGCAACAAGAATGATCGTCCTTTTTTCCGCCTCTGCTAACACCATTTTTGGTATTGTTTTATTGGTGTCACTTGACATTGGCTTTCTTTTCTCTTGTTTTTTTGCTCTGCACTCTTTTCTCCTTCATCGAGTTTTACGCCTTTGGGGTTTTAATGCTAATGTTTTTAACGAGACAAATGTTGTTCTTTGCGTTGTTTCCTTGAGTTTTGGTCTAGTCCCCCCAAGTTTTTTTTATCTCTATTTATTTATTTTGCTCTGCACTCTTTTCTCCTTCATCGAGTTTTACCCCTTTGGGGTTTTAATGTTAATGTTTTTAACGAGGCAGATGCTGTTCTTTGCGTTGTTTCCTTGAGTTTTGGTCTAGTCCCCCAAATTTTTTTATCTCTATTTATTTAATGTTAATTATTGGGGTGCTACATATGATAGGTGACAATTGTAGGGTGCCAACATAGTTGGGATGTCATATCCATCATGTGATGCTTTTGCACTATGATTTTGTTTAAAAAAATAATTGGCGAATAAACAATTTTTTATTCAACAAAATTTAGAGCTAAAGATTTCAATTTTCAATTTCACTTCCAACTCTGTTCCAATTAGGTTTCCTTTCCTTCAAATAAATTTTAATTTTCACTTACATGTTTGTGATATTCTCTAGAAGAGTGTTATGTTTGCCATAGGCAATGCGAAGAAACATATAATGCGAAGAAACATATAGTGTATATGAGAACATCACAAACAAATTAAATCTAAAAATTTCTTGAGATTTGTACTTACATAAATTGATTGGACATATTTCACTCGGTACACCTATTTATTTAACTTTTAAGGAATTAATTTCTAACCACTAAGCTACCTAACCAAAAAAATAATATTATTTCACTCTCATAGTTAATATTTTATTGTATGTAAGTGAAATAACGTCATTATAAACTTACAAACTAAACATTTGATTTAACAATTTCGGTATTTTTTGTTCGTCAGATAGTTTAGTGGCTAGAAATTCACCCCTTAAAGATGAATAAGTGGGTGTACTCGGGTTCAAACCCAATCCCTACACGCAATATGTCCAACCAATTGAAATAAGTCATGTGACCAATTTCGGTATTTTTTACTATTAGATTTTGTAATTAGATAAGGTAGAAGATTATTAAATTAAATTTACTAATTGAATCCACGTATTCATAATCCACCTGTAAAAAATGAATTATTATACTACTAAATAATCTTCCATCTGTCTTTCAAAGCTCACTTTTTTGTTTTGTTGCGCAAAAATCTGAACCACATCACAATTCTCTCAATTCCAATCAAATCTTCTTTCTTTCTTTTCTCCACAAGATCCTCATTCTGATCTTCGATGGCTTCTCGCCGCCGCATGTTGTTAAAAGTCATAATCCTCGGAGATAGTGGGTATGTATGCTTTTTCTTCTGCAATTTTTTTTCTTTTTTTCAATTTTTCATATTCAATTTAATCATCAAAACATTTATATTGCTTAAAAAAAATTAAAGGGTTGTTGTATTTAATCTTGAAGTTTACTTCTTTAATTCAAATTTCGAATCTTTATTAATTTATTTTTGGTTTGAAGGAAATTATAAATGAGCATGTTTGGAATATTGAAAACATGAATCTTTCTTTTTTAAATAATGAAAGATGGAAATTTTGTTTTAAATGTAACAGATTTGCAATTTTCTAACATGGGTTTTCTTCGTGCCTATATCAATTTTAGATGCAATTTATTTTTTAGAGTTATTAACCAAGCTATCTTTGTTAATTGTCATTTTTTTTTTGCAGGGTTGGTAAAACATCATTGATGAATCAGTAAGTACAAATCTTGGATTTTAATTTTTCAGTACTTTATTGAAATGTTTGACATTTGTTTATATTGATTTGTATTGCTATCATTGATTGCATTTAGGTATGTGAATCGGAAGTTTAGTAATCAGTACAAGGCTACTATTGGTGCTGATTTTCTCACCAAGGAAGTTCAATTTGAAGACAGGTTATTCACATTGCAGGTGAGAGACACATGAACAAACTTTTATATTTTTTGATGTGTTCTCCATTTTTTGATATAAAATATATAAAATAATCTTACTTATGTACTTTTTACTGAGCTGTTATGTTGATCAATTTTATGGTCACTTTGTATATAATCTAGAACATTAGAGGAAACCATATGGAAATTTTTGAAAATGCATTCAAACATATATCGAAAATTCTGAAAAATGTTAGTAATACATTATTTTCTAGTGTTTTTAGAAATGCATTCTCTCTTGTTAGTTTCCTGTTTTATAACAAAACAATTGATCTCAAACCCCCATCTTGTAAACCCCGTACTTTGAGTTTCCAGTTACTCCTAGTTGCATTTTGTTTAATCACATCATCAAAACTCTAAAATGTATATTCTCTTGTACTGCTTTACGTGACACTGTGTAAGGATGGATTTGGTATGCAGTGGAAATGGCTTAGATTCTCTTCTGTTTAAGACAGTCTGCAACTGCAAGGGATCCAAATCCAGTTTCGCTTATTGCTTCTAGCAAGAAGCTCTTGAGTTTTAGGATCAGGAATTGAAATATCTTTGTCTTTTGAGGAACTAACAAACCAATTAGTATTTTTGCTGCAATGCTGCTTCAAAATTTTGCAGAAATGTTTTTTTTTGTAATTAAGAAAATGTTTGTTCTTCAGATTTCGTAAGAGAAATTTGGAATTTTTTAACCTCTGCTGCTTTAATGGGAAAATTCTTAAATTTTGATTTGTTATCAATACTAACAGGTTATTATTGTCAATGATATTCATTGAATTCATCTGATATTGATATATGTTTTCACTATATACTCAGATTTGGGATACTGCTGGTCAAGAGAGGTTTCAGAGTCTTGGTGTGGCTTTCTACCGGGGTGCTGATTGCTGTGTCCTTGTTTATGATGTAAATGTCATGAAATCTTTTGAAAACCTTAACCATTGGAGAGAAGAATTTCTCATTCAGGTATTTTTGTTTAATTGCTAATAGGCTTTTTTCGTGTTTTCATATCTCTTTTGCTAAAGAACATTGAGAAACTCTTGCATGTATTTGATTTTCAGGCTAGTCCATCTGACCCTGAAAACTTCCCATTTGTTGTCTTGGGAAACAAAGTAGATGTTGATGGTGGAAATAGCAGAGTTGTAAGTTACTCTTCTTCCAATGGCACAATTGCATATTTTTATTCAAATTTAATCTAATTATTACACACCGCGAATAAGGGTTTGTTTGATTCATTACTATCTTTCTTCTTTTGCAGGTTTCTGAGAAGAAAGCAAAGGCATGGTGTGCTTCAAAGGGAAACATACCATACTTTGAGACCTCTGCAAAAGAAGGATTTAATGTTGAAGATGCTTTCCAGTGTATAGCCAAAAATGCACTCAAGAATGAACCTGAAGAAGAAATGTGAGTTTTCTTGAACCATATTTTTCTTCATGCATATGTCATTGGATTTGACACCTCTAAAATGAGCGATTTCATTAACGTGTTTGCATACCAATCATTGATTTTCTCATCAATAGATTAGGATAGACCAACTAATTTTTACTTTTATTTTTTAGAGGAACTAAATTTTACATTGATATATCCAATGAGTCTACTGTTTTGTCATACCATCTCACTTTTTCAAGTTTATTTTAAAATTGATTGTACGAAGTGGCGAAATTGTGAATTCTTATTAGATGTTAGTATAAAACTAATTCACACCGAGTCACCGACTGAAAGTGTACACACTTTTAAATCTTAAATTTGTCCAATTTCATACTTGTAAAGGTTAATTTGTACTCATCAAAAAGTGTGGTGTTTATTGATTATACCAGGTATCTACCCGACACAATCGATGTCGGCAATGGTGGACGACAGCAGAGATCCACAGGCTGTGAATGTTGAGTAGAGAGCTCTGTGGATGAGGTTTACCTACCTGTTTGATGCCAACATAGAAGTGCACCTCAATGCATTACCAATGTAAAACCAATGACAAATTGCAAATTCCATTTTGCATCTCACTAGCGAGTTTTATTGTCCATTTAGTTTTTTAGTTTTTTTCCTCTTGATCTTTAATGTTTGTCAAACAAAAATCTATGAATCAGGAAATGTATACTGGTGAAATATCATGTGTTTTTGGGAGTTATTATTGCATTGATGTTCCTAGTTTAGTACGGTATTGTTTTGCATTATGTATTTAATTGTTTGAATATTGTCCTCTCCACTTTTTTCAAAGGTTCTCCATTTTATTTTTTAATAAATAAAAGATGCCACACTATGCATGATATTCCTAATCCCATCCCCCCTTGTGTTTTTCAAAACAAAGATGCATAACCATGATGGGTATTCCAAAGTGTTTAAATGGATTCCACGTAGATGGTTATTGTCGCCTCCTGTATTGTTCACACTAGAAAAAACACTATTTGAAGATATTTTTTCAGCAAGATTTGAACTATTGAAAGATATCTTCTGATGGATTGGAGAACATGAGAGGATTCTGATCAATTTAACCTTCAAGATTCAACACTTTCTTTTTAAAGTTAAGAATATTTAAATTGAATTAGCATAGTGGTTTTAATTCTCCTAAGTCACTAAATAAAATGTTTGTGGGCAAATTCTCCTCCTAGAGTCTCTTGGTATCTAGAGACTAGTTGAGAGCTCTTGATAGGCAAAACAATGTGTGACTTTAGTTGAGGAGTAGAGTTTGAATGGAGTGTACTGAGGCGAAAGCAGCTCTCTCAAAAAAAAGTTTCCCGTCATCTTAGAGAGATTAGTCGAATAAATTTTCACTTCAACTGCTTGACTCTGAGTAAATAAATAATCTACTTTCTTGATCAATGCTATAAGTTGGTAGCCGGACATCGGGACATTACATGTTATTTAAACATAAAAAAATTGATAATGTATTTTGGAATTTGGTACCATATAAAATACACCAGTTATAATTGCTGATATGATTGAAAAAGAGATAGAAAAAAAATCTATAAACGGAGCAACACTTGCTTGAGCACAGGTGTAAATCTAAATCTAAATAAAACATATTTAAACGCACACACAATGACACAACAAAATACATATAACTTACTTAAAAATAAAACATTATTTAATTTATTCTATTACTTAAAAATTACACATTATTTAATTTATTATTCTATTACACATTCATTTAGGCTTACATCCAAGAAAATATTGCTCAAAAAACAACACCATTTACAAATACGGTGTTGTACTTCAATTTTGATTTTGATGTCCACATAACATTTCTATTGGATAAACTTGTGATGTTTGGTACTCTGTTGACAGCCCCAAAATATCCCCACAAAACCAAATTTGTTTGTACTAATATATACTTCATCCTTGCAGTGACTTGGTCTTGTACTATCATCGACATAAGAAAAGCTAGTAATATACTACTGTATAATATATATTTTCTAATACAATAATGTTTATTGGTTAAAAATCAAATGAATCAAACGAATGTTGGGTTTAACTTTGGATATTGTGATTGTGATTTAAAATAAATATGAAACTTGTTCAAATATTATCTCTAGAATTTGGTGTGGAAATATAAAATTTCTTATATATGTGACATGTATAGTGATGTGTGTTGATGGATCCTAATTAAAATATAGTGTTGAAAGTTATTACAAATGGGGCTTGGGA
The DNA here is from genome assembly GCA_951804385.1 of Trifolium dubium. Lineage (NCBI taxonomy): Eukaryota > Viridiplantae > Streptophyta > Magnoliopsida > Fabales > Fabaceae > Trifolium > Trifolium dubium. The sequence goes on along the minus strand of OX638075.1, from coordinate 32,704,200 downwards.
TTATTGGTTAAAACAATTAGATGAAAATCATATCAAGAACATGTAGCAATATGTTGTAAGAAAATTTTGGAATGAAAATAAAATAAAAAAGAAATTCATGACAAAAAATTGGAAGTTAAAGGAAAAAAAGAAAAAAAAAAACAGATAATTTAAAATTACCGTTAATTTTAATTCATCTCTTTTCCTTTCTTTCATTACCTTCAACTTCTAATTTTTCATCATAAATTTATTGTTTTTTTTTTTATTTTCTTTCAAAAATTTCCTAACAACATGTAGTCATGGCACATGTTCTTGATTTGATTTTTATATAATGGTTTTATTCAATAATCACAAGCCCCATTTACAATATGTTTCATCACTGTATTGGTTGATCCATCAACAGATCACTACAAATGTCACATTAAAAATAATAAGGTCACACACAAATATATATACACATTGTAAAACAAAAAAAAAATCAATGGCATGATATAGTTTACTATAATAATGTAGTTAACTATATAGTATGTTTTTACCATTAACAGAAATTTGTTGTGCAACATATTGGAGAAAATTGTTGGAGCTTTGATTAGTATCACATCAAAAGAATACTTTTTTCCCCTTAAGATATTTCAAATATCAAAACCCATAGAGTATGTGGTAACAAGGACAAACAAAATATATAAAAATGAAAGTAATTCTTTTTTCTTTCTTCAAATAGTTTGTGACGTTATAAGTTAACATAACAATTGAATAAGATATGATAAATTAATTCCTAGGTAATAAAAATTAAAACACATTATGAAAGGTTATTGCAAAATGTTTGATTTCTGTTATTTTGCAATGATCTTATTATCTCAGGTTCTTATAATTGATCATGATATCAAAATTGATATCAATCACAAGAACCTAAAATTGAAAAAACCACTGCAAAATAAAATAAAACCTAAACAACCACTTATGATATTTCGATATCACTAATTGTTGAGTAGAGTAAGGTTATATATAGAGTTGTGTAAATATTGTAGCTGGGTCCATTTTCAATTTAGTCATAAAGATTTAATGTTTGAAATATTATAAAAAATATTATAGTAATTTTTTTGAATAAATAATGATTATAGTATAGGAAAGAAAGAATTTTACTTAATTAATAAAGGATATATTAGAAAATCAAGCAACAAAATCCTTCTGAAATGACAAACATTTTATTTTTGATTCAATGAATTACCAAATATTGACTTTTACTTTGACTTTATTGATTTAGTAAGAAAACTTTGACTAATTGATTTGATAAGAAAAAAAACTGACTAATTGATTTGGTAAAAAAAAATTGACTGGTTGGTTTAAAATAAATATATTCTTAAAATCTTATGAAAAAAAATTGTTAAAAAACTGACTAATTGATTTGGTCAAAAAAATACTAGTACTATTTGTCTTATTTTTTTTGGTCAAAAATATTTTAAATTTGATGGAAAAAAAATCAACTTTTCTTAATTACAGTAAAAAAAAACAGATTATGATTTATTTAATAAAATAAGTGAATTATTCTCCTTGTTGCTTGTTTAATCTTTTGTAGGTTTGCTAGTCTCATCTCTTTGTTCTTAGCTTGTTTGGTGGAATTATTTTAATTTTTTTGGTATCATTAAAAATAATTTAATGTTACCTATTATCCGCATAATTTATTTTTACATATACATTCAATAAAATTGATTTAAATCTTCATATTATATTAAAAAAATAGGATGAAGGGGGTAATATAGCAGAATATATGATTCATTTTTTCTCTCATAAAAATATTTGAAAACCTAGACTTTGATATAGATACATAGATACATGGGTAATGCACTTTGGGTATGAAACAACTTTAAATACTTTAGTTTAGCTATACCTTTTGAGGTGTCTTTAATTAGCGAGAGATTAGTGACTGCGTTTGACGGTAAATACCCTGTCTCGACAAAAAAAAACCATATAGGGGTAATGAAATCTATTATGGGCCAGAAACGTAAAAGCCAGAAACACCAGCACCACCGCCTTTAACGGTAGTATATTAGGATTCAGCGTTTCTGCATCATATCATAATCAAATCAAATGGAGTCCACCGAGAAACAATCAGGATTGCTGCATCAGATCATACCTCCGCGTCTAGAAGACGCTGGTCTCGAAGATCCCGCGCTTCCACCCGAATCAATCCACGAAGCATTTCTCAAAGCTGCCGCCGCCGTGAAATCGAGCGCCGCCGCAATATTCTCCGGCGACGATGATTGCATCGATGATCCTACACCTACCGGTGAGAAAGTCTCCGATGTGGTTGACGTGATTGAGCCGGAAAGTGAATCGCCGAGACCTTGTGTGGATGGATTGCAAGGTTTGGAAATTAAGGAGAAAGAGGATGTGAAAGAAAGCGAAGAGAAAGAAAAGAAACCTATTTTGGTTGGAGGCTATGTTTGAAACTATTTGGAATTTTAGGTTTTAGATTTCAATCTTTTGTTTTGTAATAATGTGTATGTAAATAGTTTAATACTATGTTAGAGTTGATTTGGTGTATGAATAGGTAAAAATGTGTATGCTTGTAATGTTTTTGTGACAGAACTTGGAAACATGTTATATTGTATTTGTATCTGTTTGAGTTTATGTTTTAGTTATGAAAATTTGTTATTAAGGTGCATTGAATGATGAAGTTTAGTAGTATCTTGGTGGATTTAAGTTATTCTAGTTGTTTGTTGATGGTGTTTTTGATGATAGTAAGTAATAACCAAAAACATAGATTACTACTGGTTTTGTTGTGTAAATGTGAAAGTGTGAATGAGCCATGATAGTAATGGAGATTAAGATGAAGTGACTTATTCTTTACAACAATTGTTGAAGCACCAATATAGATATCTAAAGCTCTCACAATCATTAAATCCACCACATAATATGAATCATGAATTGATGATGTAAATGAAATGGATGCCATTCCATCAATTTTTTAGGTCAATGACCAATCAAACTTATGTACATCTTATGTACATAGTTCAATAGGGGCATGGAGATTAAATCAAGGGAGTTAAAAGTGGCTTTCCAAGGAAATGAGCCTCTAGGTTTCCAAGAACAAGGTCAGCCATAACAGTTCGAGTTTCTACTGTTCCACTTCCAACATGAGGCAACAAAACAACATTTTCTAGCCCAATTAGCTCTTCAGGAACATGAGGCTCATTTTCAAACACATCAAGTCCAACTCCACCAAGACGACCTTCAAGCAATGCAGAGACCAGCTCCGGCTCATCAACATGCTTACCACGACCAATGTTAATTAGGAATCCCTTCGGACCAAGTGCATTAATAACCTCCCGGTTGATGATACCATGAGTTTCCTCTGTAAGCGGGCAGGCAACAACTAGTATATCACAGTCGGACGCCAACTCAACAACACTTGGATAGTACTTGTATTTTGAATCCTGCTTTTGAGTTCTGGAATTGTAACATATCAAACAATTAAAACCTTCAGCTCTCTTAGCAATTGCTGAGCCAATCCTTCCTAGTCCAACAATGCCAACAGTTTTCCCAGAGAACTGCAAGGAAAACACCAGATGAAAAAATAATTAATTTCATTTCATCGATACCTAGTTCTAAAACTACAACAATTTTATTTTTTCGCAATATCTAGTTCATGAAAAACAACAACAATTTTATTTTTTGGTTTTCACCACTAGTATGTGGCCCAGACCAACTAATTCGGTTCAGAGCCAGTTCTGACATCGAGTGCTTTCACTTCCCTCTCAAGTGCAAAACAACATCAATTTAGAATCTTGATTATTAGGGTTTTACCTTAGTGGTCAATTTATAGTCACCAAGCTTCCAATTTCCACTTCTAACATATCGATCAGATTCACAAATTCTCCTAAGAAGCGTAAGAATCAAACCAACAGCCAAATCAGCAACCTCATCAGTCAACACATCAGGAGTATTGGTAACGCGAATCCCTTTCTCCTTACATTTGTTAAGGTCGATCAAATCAACACCAACGCTTGAGCTTGAAACAATTTCCAGATTCGGTAGTGCATCAATGAGGTCGGCATCGGCGCCGGCGTTTGAGCGTCCGACCACCGCACGGATGGACGACGCGTGTTGAGTTAAGAGTTGGGATATTTGTGGGTAATCCCATATGCGGAAAAGATTGTAGCGTTTGTTGAGTTCTTGTTCTAAGTATGGAATTACTTTAGCTACGAGGAGAATGCCTGTGGATTTCATTGGTAGCGTGCTTTGCTTTTGAAGCTACACTTTGTAGCTAAAATTTGTAGTTAAAGTGACGCAGATTCAGATAACAATTTGAGTAGGAATAAATAACCGAATACGTTTACAAGAAACCGTTGAAGGCACATGTTAAAAGACAAAAAGAATAAATATTGTTTTAAAATTTGGGCATTTAAATTTTAAAATAATAAATTTCTTATCATTAAATTAATGAAAATATTAACACGTGTCTTTAAGGAGGATCACAGTTTAATCTCCGCAACTGCGATAGGAAGGAAGCTGAAACCACATGATACTAGAATGACCCTTGAACCAGATTAAACTGATGGTGTAAATTAAATAAAAAGTTTATTCCAACCAACATATTTGTACTTCTTAATCATTTGGTCATGAGTTTGATTTTTGACCGATGCGTATGAAGATGTATTTATTGGAAAAGATCAACTCCAAAATGAATTTCAGTTAACTCGAAATAATTAGTCTTTACAGTTGCGCGCAAATAATATATTTGATTTATAAAATAAAAAAAATTATTCCAAGATGAATAGTTTGATTGTAATAAGACTATAGTTTGTGTGATTTGTGTCTAGTATAGTAATACTTGTTGCTTAATGTGAAATTGTGAACTGTGAACTACTCCATAGAACTGAACTTCTTTGCAGATATTAGTGAGAATTATTAAACTACTTTTATGTATTGGCGATGTTTAGCATAGACAGCATTTTGTTCTTTAAATCTGTTCCATAAACCATTTTATTAGTTGAGCAATACAAATTTGAAGCCAACATAATAACGAAAGTCATTTCCGCAAAATTTCTCGGCTAGATGTCACACAATTAAGATGAACTGACTTATTCTTTACTGCAATTGTTGAAGTGGCGATAAATATATCCGAAGCTCTCATAGTCATCAATTCCATATCACAAGAATCATTCATTGATGATCTAACTGATTGTAGGCCATTCCATCAAATTTTCTAGGTCAATGGCAAATCAATCTAACGTCCATTGTTCAACAAAGGCATGTAGATTAAACCAAGGGAGTTAACAGTGGCTTTCCAAGAAAATGAGCTTCCAAGTTTCCAAGAACAAGGTCAGCCATGGCAGTCTGGGTTTCTACCGTGCCGGTTCCAACATGAGGCAACAAGATAACATTTTCTAGCCCAAATAACTCTTCGGGAACATGAGGCTCGTTTTCAAACACATCGAGTCCAGCTCCACCCAGACGACCTTCAAGTAATGCAGAAACTAGTTCTGACTCATCAATATGCTTACCTCGGCCGATGTTAATTAGGAAACGCTTCGGCCCAAGTGCATTAATAACCTCCCGGTTAATGATGTGATGGGTCTCCTCCGTAAGAGGGCAGACAACAATTAGTATATCGCAGTTGGATGCTAACTCAATGACACTTGGATAGTACTTGTATTTTGACTCCGGCTTTTGAGTTCTAGAATGGTAGCTAATTGGACAGTTAAAACCTTCAGCTCTCTTGGCAATTGCTGATCCAATCCTTCCCAGCCCAATAATGCCAACGGTTTTCCCAGAGAACTGCAAGGAAAATACATGCGAATACATATAACTGACTTTAATGAGCAGTATGAAACTATTATATGATTGAAGCTCTGCAATCCTTACAACATGATGATCGATCACTGTGTCCAATTTTAAAATGTTTTCTGAAAGCTTACAAATTGTAAATATTGAAATTTGAAACATAGGAGGTTTGTCAAACTCAAGAGTCTGCACATACTAGTAGAGCTATTATAAATTCAACTAAGTGTTTTCGAAACTTAAAAATAATATTAATAGAACCTATATATGGGAAAGAACAGCATTGCAAGGACAAGTTGGTGCAGTGCAGTGATGCTTCATGAGTGAATGAATCACTACTCACTAGACAGTAAGTGCCCGCTGAAGGTCATTGGACGATCGCCAAAAAGGAGTGTATTAACTAATTCATGTCAACTAGTGTTTTGTGGGTTAGATAACCATAATCAACAGCGGAGATAACGCGATCCTAATAGAGCATTACTATGCTCCGTACTTTGACGTTGCAACAAATTGTAGTCAATGCAGCCACAAGAGTGATTGTAAATAATGATGCAGAGACCTCTAAAAGTTTTATATTACAGCTGCATTTGTGAACCACTATTTAAAACTATGATCCTACTTATAACATGTGTATGTTTGGATTGGCGGTGATATTGGTGAAATCAAGGTGAGCTGCCACGATTTAGACAAAAGCTATACTTTAAAGCTTCGACAAAATCACAGTGCTAATGTGATTTTTCTAAACTCACCACTAATCCCAACATACAATTAGTGTATTTCTACAATTGTTTCACCACTACTAGTTTTTTACAATGCTAAGAATCCTGAACAACCATAAACGCCACAAGACATGAGACTAAAACCATGGTTATCTATGAAGCACAATGACTCCTCGGATTAGATGTGTCACAGTGTCAAACATGCGCCGGTGTCCAACACCGACACATATGATTACATTGAATTATATCATTGTCTAAAATTCTTTTATATCGGTGTCAAGGTTTCCGTGGCTTATCCGGTGTATGTGTTCATGCTTCATAGATTGTTAATCATATCATCAATATTCAATAGAATCCATTGTTGTTAAATAGCGACTATAACATATCAGAATTTGAACAAAACACTGTTTTCCGCAATCAACGTAGCTAAAACCAATTTCAATTTCAAAAAAAGTTGATTACTAGTGTTTACCTGAGTGGTCAACTTATAGTCACCACACTTCCAATTTCCATTTCTAACATATCGATCAGCATCACAAATTCTCCTAAGAAGTGTAAGAATCAAACCAATAGTCAAATCAGCAACATCATCAGTCAAAACATCAGGAGTATTCGTAACACGAATTCCTTTCTCCTTACACTTGTTAAGGTCAATATGATCAACACCAACGCTGTAACTTGAAATAATCTCCAGCTTTGGTAGCACTTCAATGAGGTCAGCAATGGCAGTGGTGGCACCTGGATGTCCGACCACCGCACGGATGGACGCAGCGTGTTGAGTAAAGAAATGTGATATTTGTGGGTAATCCCATATGCAGAAAAGGTTGTAGCGTTTATTGAGTTGTTGTTCTAAGTATGGAATGACTTGAGCTATGAGGAGAACATTTATGGATCCCATTATTTTTACTGTTGTTGGGAAGATGCAGATAACATTAAAAATACCATCTTCAATTTTTGAAATAGAGGGACAAAATTGACAGAATTATCTTGTTAGAAAATTGTGAGGTCCCAAATGAATCTTTATGTACTAGTCAAAAAGATGGAATCCAATGAAAAAATACAAGCTTTTGATATGTTCATGTCATGTCCACGATATACTAGCTTGAAAAATTGCTAAAATCAAATCAAAAGAATTTAATGTGTAGGAGTTTGCCATGGGGATTTTTGTTTGAGCTTTGCTGTGATTTATTAGAATTCTTAGAATCATGAGGAAAATTGGAGAGAAAATTCTCATAAGGTGTCATATTGAAATCGAAAATATGTATAAAATGTATACAAGGTGCTCATTGAGAAATCTGATAAATCTCAATTGTGTTTCAATATTATTTTTGTATCTGATAAATCTGTTCCATAAACACCACTTTATTAGTTGAACAATAAAATTTGGAGCCAACATAATAACAAATGCTATTTAGCAAGATAATTTTTTTGGGTAAAGTTCAGAGAAATCTCGATTGATAATCAGAAGATGTCACACGATTAAAATGAACTGACTTATTCTTTACAACAATTGTTGAAGCACCAATATAGAGATCTGAAGCTCTCAAAATCATCAATTCCACATCACAAGAATAATTAATTGATGATGTAACTAAATGGAGGCCATTCCATCAAATTTTCTAGGTCAATGGCCAATCAATCATATAATCATAGTTCAACAGGGGCATTAATAGATTAAACCAAGGGAGTCAACAGTGGCTTTCCAAGGAAATGAGCCTCAAGGTTTCCAAGAACAAGGTCGGCCATGGCAGTTCGAGTTTCTACTGTGCCACTTCCAACATGAGGCAATAAGACAACATTTTCTAGCCCAAATAGCTCTTCAGGAACATGAGGTTCGTTTTCAAACACATCCAGTCCAGCTCCACCCAAACGACCTTCAAGCAATGCAGAGACCAACTCTGGCTCATCAACATGCTTACCTCGGCCGATGTTAATTAGGAAACCCTTCGGACCAAGTGCATTAATGACCTCCCGGTTGATGATGTGAACGGTCTCCTCTGTAAGAGGGCAGGCAACAATTAGTATATCGCAGTTGGATGCTAACTCAACAACACTTGGATAGTACTTGTATTTTGAATCCTGCTTTTGAGTTCTAGAATAGTAGCTTATTGGACAGTTAAAACCTTCAGCTCTCTTGGCAATTGCTGTGCCAATCCTTCCCAACCCTATAATACCAACAGTTTTCCCAGAGAACTGCAAGGAACATACATAATGTGGAAAAAGAAAATCTTGTCAACTAGTGATTTAGATAATCATAATGAAGAGTAGAGATAACGCGATCCTACTAGAGCTTTACTATGCTTCAAACCTTGACATTGCGGCATAATGCGCACAAATGCAGCCACACTAATGATTGTGATGCCGATGCAGAGACCTCTAAATTTTTTATATTACATTGACAACTGCAATTAAAAACTATGATCCTACCTAAAACATGTGTATGTTTAGATTGACAGTGATATTGATACAATCATGGTGAGCTACCACAATTTAAACAAAAATTACATTTCAGAGCTTCAACAAAATGATAGTGCCAACGCAATTTTGCCAAACTCATCACCAATCCAAACATACAATGAGTTTGTTTCTACACTTGTTTCACCAGCACTAGTTTTTTACAATACTAAGAATCCTAATACAACCATAAACGCGACAATACATAAGACTTAAACGCCAATATCATGCAATTTTCCGCATAGACAACACCGATTGAATTAGACCGCAAATTTTCACATAATCAACATAGCTAAAAACAACTTCAATTTCAAAAACTTGATTATTAGGGTTTTACCTTAGTGGTCAACTTATAATCACCACGCTTCCAATTCCCATTTCTAACATATCGATCAGATTCACAAATTCTCCTAAGAAGTGCAAGAATCAAACCAATAGCCAAATCAGCAACATCATCAGTCAAAACATCAGGAGTATTCGTAACGCGAATCCCTTTCTCCTTACACTTATTAAGATCAATCTTATCAACACCAACGCTGAAGCTCGAAACGATTTCCAGCTTCGGTAATGCATCAATGAGTTCAGCATCGGCGCCGGCGGCTGCGTTTCCGACCACCGCACGGATCGACGCAGCGTGTTGAGTAAAGAGTTGAGATTTTTGTGGGAAATCCCATATTCGGAGAAGATTGTAGCGTTTGTTGAGTTCTTGTTCTAAGTATGGCAATACTTGAACAACGAGGAGAACGGATATGGATGCCATTAGGGTTAGGGTTTTGAGAAATTGAGTTGCAGAGATTTGATTGGGTGTGTGTGGTTACTGGTTATAGTGATGGAAGCTGAAGAAGATGAAGATTCATATAACATTGACTTTTTTGTTTTATTTTTATTTCAAAATCAAATTTTTTATAATTTTTTTTTGAAGCATTTTATAATTATTTTTTTTGACAAAAATTTATAATATTTTCGGTCATCTTCTTTTTTGGCTATTAGTAATTGTCATTTCATGATCACATAAATTTGGAAAAAAAAACAAGTCTATTAGGATTTAGGATGTCTTTGAGCAACTTGGTTGTACTCACGCCAAATCAAATGTTAGGTTGTACAGCAGTGGTTAATATTGGATTTAGTAGAAAAATTACGTATAATTGTATTTGAGAAGGGATTAAAACACTTTAATGTTAAAATCCGTCTTGAATTTTAGACAACTAAATCTTTTTTTTTTTTAAGAATGTGAAAACTGGCTATACTCACAAGGAAGAAATAATTCTAATTATAAAATGAGTTTAATAAATATGTAGTGTTTGTGTAAATTAATTTATTTTTTTTGTTGAAGCAAGTGTAAATTAATTTTATACTAACAATCATTATAATTGAAGTATTCTACAATTAAGAAGGAGTGTAGTGGGGAGATTTAATAGAGAGAGCAATTGTTTTTTTTTTTTTTGATATAATGGTCGTCTAAAATTGTTTTACATTATTGTATTTGCATATACTAACTTTTCAATATATGTTCTAAATAAATATTCAAGAGAGAATGCTGCTAGTAGTATAAAATTTAGAGAAGTGTTATGAACACTCTCTTTTCAAAACTCTTTTATACTCACTCTCTACTTGATTAAAATTAATGTAAATCATTTTGTCAAAAAACAAAATTAATGTAAAATCATTTACTTTGAATTTATAAAATGGTGAGACTAATACAGGACGGACAAAGAATTTTTAAGTGGCAGAGACAATATTTAAACAAATTCATGTTCATACTATAAAATTAAAGTCTAATATGTACAAGTAAATTAATTTTGCACTATGCACGAGTTTCTTTTATATTTTCATCGAATCAACGAGTCTTATCAAATTTTATTTAATTTAAAGGTGGAATTTATTGTTACAATAGTAAAATCATATTTGTTATAGTGCAAGATGCATCTCACTTATACACTATATGTTGACTTAAAACACACAAAATAACTTTTAAAAATACTACCAAATTTTAATAATTAAGTCTTCCCTCGATCGAATTAACTTCTCTCTAGTCCTTTCAATATTATTTTATAGTGTATACAATATGAAAGAAAAATTCCTTGAAATAAAGTGAGGGTCGAAACCTACACAACCTTTAGTGTAGGTTCGTCCCTGAATTTATATGACTTTTATTTAATTAAAGTGAGTGTCAATGTTTAAAAGAGAGTATTACTAATATTATATAATTTAAAACTTCATATATATATATATATATATATATATATATATATACATATATATCAATTTTAGACATATAAAAATCCAAAAACATTTGAATGAAATGATAAGAAATTTCTTCCGGCTTAAATAGATCTCATGTGATCGAAACTATTGAGAATGAAACAATGTTAAATTTTTTGAATGATTAGTTTTTACTGTTGCGCACAGAAAATATTCGATTAAAAAAAACTTTAGACACAAAAACTAAAAGTGAGATGCCTTTTGAAAATTTGAGAGAATATCTGCCCAAAAACACATGTTTGAGAGAAAAGATTTAAGAGAGAATGACATATAAAGGTTGAAGATGAGCACGGGAGATCTATGGTTCATGGATTTATGATCTGAATAAAACAAATTAAAATCAATAAAGTTAAGTTTTGGAATGGGCAACTCAAAATTTCCAACGATGACAAGGTGGAGATTTATGACATTTTATTTTCTAACAATAATTGTTGCACTAACTACTAAACTATACATTTTGATGTCAATTTCTTTCAAGTGTGACATGTGATGGAAGAAAAGAAAGTAGTAAGGTTTATTATTGTATAATTGTGTATTCATTCATGCATGTCTGTCTTCCCTGGTCTTTAGCAACATTTGACCCTCAAATTAGAACCTTAACTCAACCACCAAAAACAGATTCTTCCAAACTTAAAATTTTAAAATAATTGCAATTTAATTTAATTTTTTTGAGGTAGCAATTTAATTTAATGTTTGTTAATTTTTCCATCTCTTAAACCCATTAATTTTCTTAAAACATGCACCCCACATTCAATGAACCAAACTCAAAAAAGAGAGAGAAAAAATCTAACACACAAACCCCTCCATCAAATAATCACATCCAACCTTTTTTATCAAAAATTCTCTTTCTCCTAAAAATAAAAACAACCACAAAGGAAAAATAAAATAAAAATTCTCCCTGGGTTTCATTTGGCTTAATCTCCCCTTGGTGTTTTCCTTCTCTCCCTTGCATTGCAAGTAAAAAAATATTCAATAGGGAGCTGAAAATGGAAACTCCATGTTTTGTTCTTGCTTGTCCATAATCATCATCCCTCTAAACATTTCCTTACAAAATATATAATATTAAAGGGAAGAATTTATTTTTTATTTTTTAAAAAATAAATTATAAAACAAAATGTTTAGAGCACTTGAACAAGAACAAGAAAATTGTAAGTCCAAGCTATTCCTTTTCAAAGGAATGTTTGAGCATTCAGGGAGGCATACAAAAAGTTTAAGCATTGAAAGTGCTAGCACATTCGACCCTACTTCAGAAGATGATGTTTTTTCATCAAGAAGTCAAGGATCTAAGCCTCTAAATCATGAGCCTGAAAGGACTAATCTTGAAAGGGCTCTTCCTAGCAAGTCAAGAACAATCAAGGAGGAGATCACAGCCAAAGAAGCTAAGGATAAATCAATGCAAGGTAAATATTAATGTTGATTATTAATTAGATCTTAATATACATTATTGCTTTTAGATGATTATGCAAATTATAACTATTAGCGTTTTAATCCATTTGGGTTGGCCTATTTATGTTGGCTTGAGACCTTGGAGCGTACTTCTCTCAAGGCCTCATATGTCAATTTTGGCGGTCTAGTTCATTCACAGTTTTGATCTAGCTTTAAATGGGTTCATGTAAGTGGACGGTGGGATTATATCTTTCGGATTAGTCGGTCCTTAGACCAGATACTGAGTTTTTAAAAAAAAAACTATAAACATTTTTTTCTTTCTATTCATGCATAAAACATTGACACAAACATTTGACATCAAAATGTTAGACATGAGATTGGATGGTTAACGCAGTTCAAATATGCGGTGAACTACTTTTGGTGGATGATAAATGCATATAACAATGTGTGACATCTTATTTGATCTGCATTAACCACTTCATTTGATGTCAATCAATTTCTTTCATTTCATTGGATTAACTTGCTAAGTTTAATGTTTATGATTTGATTTAATTCAGAAATCGAACAAATGAAGGAGAGATTCGCTAAACTACTATTGGGAGAGGATATGTCTGGTGGAGGAAAAGGTGTTTCTTCTGCTTTGGCACTGTCAAATGCATTAACAAATCTTGCCGGTATACTCTCTTTGTCTCTCTCTTTGAGATAAGATAAAAACATTCTCTCTATACTTCTTGAAATTTTATGGAGAAACAGTGTGTTATTTCCTTCAATTTTCAGGAAATGTTTCAAATTATTCTTGTAAGTTTCTTTTGCTGACTTAAAGATATTTTCTTACTGAGAATTATTGCAGCTGCTGTTTTCGGTGAACAAAAGCGGTTAGAGCCAATGCCAGCGGAAAGGAAAGCAAGATGGAGAAAAGAAATCGATTGGCTTCTTTCGGTCACAGATTACGTCGTTGAAATGGTTCCTACACAACAAAAAGCCAAGGATGGTTCAAGCATGGAGGTAAAAAAGATCCTCTGTAGTCTTCTCATATTGTTCATAAATCATAATCATTCTTCCTTTATCTGATTGAACATAATCTTTGATTGAATAGATTATGACAACGCGGCAACGAACCGATCTTCATATGAATATCCCTGCCTTGAGAAAGCTTGATACAATGCTTATTGTAAGATCACAAGTCCTTAGTAAATATGATCAATATTTGTCTGGCTAAACATGTTTTTATTAGTCCCTACTTGAGCTTTGTTTTTGGTCTCTGCAAATTACAAACTACGTGCTTTTAGTCACAACAGAGGGACTAAAACTGTACAATTTTAATTTTTGGGGACTAAAAAGTTGAAACAGGGACTAAAAACTAAAATTGTAAATTTTATACGAACTAAAAGTATATTTAATTTAACCCTTTGTTGTTATATAGGATTCAATAGGTTTTAATTTATCGATAAATTTATGACGATGAGCAGGATTGTTTAGATAATTTCAAAGACCAAAATGAATTCTTTTATGTATCGAAAGATGCTGATAATCAAGACAAAGATGCCTCAAAAGGAAAACATGATGACAAATGGTGGTTACCAACACCTAAAGTACCTGTAGAGGGTTTGTCTGATGCAGCTAGAAGGTTTCTGCAGTATCAGAAAGATTGTGTGAATCAAGTACTTAAAGCAGCAATGGCTATAAATGCTCAAACTCTATCTGAAATGGAGATCCCTGAAAGCTATATTGAAGCTCTACCTAAGGTATGTGAAAAAGAGTTAGGCCATGTTTGCACAAACAACTATTAACCGCTTATAGCATAAATGGTTATGATATAGTTGCTTATGTATAAGCTATTTATAAATATAATAGAGTCATACTATTTACATATTAGCTATAATATGTTTTTATAAGTTATTCTGAAGAACTTATGTAAATAAGTACATAAGTTGAAAACATCTTATGAACAGGTCAGTAGAGCAATATCACAAATGATTATGCTAGTAGATAAGTTCAAATAAGTCATTTCAAACCGACATTTAATATTTGCTTAGAAGCTATGATGATTGATATTCTCATCATATGATATCTATTTACATAACTTAAATTTTAGTTTTGTTTCTTCATTCACAGAATGGAAGGGCAAGTCTAGGGGACTTGATATACCGGAGTATTACCGATGAATTTTTTGATCCCGATCAATTCCTAGCAACAGTTGACATGTCATCAGAACACAAGATTCTTGATCTCAAGAACAGAATTGAGGCATCAATAGTAATCTGGAAGAGGAAGATGAACCAAAAAGATTCGAAATCAGCATGGGGTTCTGCTGTGAGTATAGAGAAAAGAGAACTCTTTGAAGAGAGAGCAGAAACCATCTTACTTCTCTTGAAGCATAGATTTCCAGGACTTCCCCAATCTTCATTGGATATAAGCAAAATCCAATTCAACCGGGTAAGAACACGTTCTGTTTGCAGTTTGCACTTTAATCCTGCATGCATGAATTAAGGATCTTTGGTACGACTCATGTTCACTGATACATGGGTAGACACCCGAGCATAGCGGAGCGAGGGGGCAAATGGTAAACTTGTAATTCGGACTGTAGTATTTAAACACAATTTTCTCTTTGAACCTCTCGAGTATTTAATAATAGAAAAACTAACTATAGCAATCACCCTGCGGTCGGAAATGTAGGCCCAATTAGCCGAGCTTCGTGTGTGTTCTGGTTTGCGTTTGTTTATCTGTTTTCTTTCAATGTGTTTGTTGTTTTAACAAGTATTGTTTATTATGGCAGGATGTAGGGCAAGCTGTTCTTGAAAGTTATTCAAGAATATTGGAAAGTTTGGCCTTTACGGTGCTATCTAGAATAGAAGATGTACTTCATGCAGATTGCCAAACACAAAATCCATCAAATGCAAGAAGGATTAGTGTGAGAAATCCGGTTCCAAAGCCAGACAAGTATCTGACTCAAAGAGAAGAAGTAGACAAAAGCAGCTTAGAAACACCTTGTTCGATGACACTATCAGATTTCATGGGTTGGAGTGGTGATCAAGGTGAATCAGACCCTAATAAGAAGGATCCTCTTGCAGTTTCAGATGATTCGGACAAAGAAATTGATTGCGGAAAGCTTCAAAAACTTCCAGTCATAGCGACCGATAAGAAATTGTCTTACGTTGATAACATAGGAGGTATGAGAAGTCCAACATCACGCCATTGATTAAGCTAAAAAAAAGCACAGAAACTTTGAGGCTTCAAAAGAGGGAGAGGAGAGAAAGAAGACTTGATTATTTATTCTCGATCATCTATTCTTTCTATTTTTTTGTACATAATAAGATAATCAAAAGGGTTTGAAGCATTTTGTCATTCTGCCTATGATGGCAGGAGGATTAGTCCTTTATACCAACATGTAATCACACAGAGAACAATTGATCTTGCTAATGGATTTTCCTTTGAGCTTCTATCCTATATATATATATATCCAACATCTTATTGTTTTACTCCTTCATGAATGAAACATCTGAAATGATTCTAGACAATTTCTTCTACCTGTAAACTAGGAAGCAAAAAAAATAGCCAAAAAAAAAACCGCGAGGAATTAAAAATATAATGAGACAGATTAAAAAGTGATAATGTCATATGATCTTAAAGATGTTGCAAACTTAAAGATCAGTGAAACATGTGCAAGTAAAATAAAAAATAAATCAATGCTTCAAAAATCAGAATAAATGTACTTGAAAGCGCGTAAACAAAATCAGACCCAAAATACTAGCATCTAAACAAATACTACCCTCATTACCTTCAATCATACAGCATGCCCATCCATAAATTTCAAACAAATACATATTAGTCCTCTGTCAAATTGAGATAATTATGCACTAATGCAAGACTACAGGTACTAAAAAATTGAATTGTGGTAAACACCCGGCAGAATATTCAACCAAATTGGTGCAGCACAGAAAAAATCCTCACACCCCCGCAACATTGGCATGCACATGGTCTCATGCATTCATCGTTATACTTCATTAGTAACCTGTAATAAAACACAGAACAATTGATCTTGCTTTTGTATTTCCTTTCACCTTCTATCATGTGCAATACCCCCAACATCTTATTGTTTTCGTCCTCCATGAATGAAACATCTGAAGTTATTTTGGACAATTTCTTCCTCCTGCAAACTAGGAAGCAAATAAAACAGCCAAAAAAGTAAGTTAGGAATTAAAAAGTATATAGAAATGATGATGGATATTCATCATATGATCCAAAACCAGTTGTTATTGCTAAACAATAATATTACAGGCAACAACTCATAAGGCACTCGTCCACATAAAGGTCAGTGAAAACAAAAATCAGCATAAATGTACTTGAGAGGGTTTACACAAAATCAGACCACGAACAATATCCAATATCTTATGTATATAGTGTTTGTTCGTACAAGTGTTTTTAGGCTTTTCAAATACACATAGACAATTGAGTTTTAAATATAAAAATAGACCCACTTCGTTTAATCATCATAAAAACGAATATTCGGAGAATCTACTAATATGAAAACAACATATATGAATTTACATAAATCCAAACAAGTAAACCAAGAAATATGAACTTACTTTCAACAAATGGGAATTAAGCTTTCAACAAAACTGTTGGCATATTGCCAACATATATGATCGCCATAACTTCTACGATCAATAGTAGTTTTATGCACAATAACTTTTGCTTGCTCCACTCTCTGATCTCTCCAATTATAGAGAATTACTTTCGATTTTCGACTACTAATAGTCAATATAAACGTATTACAATCCTTAGAAAGAAACCATGGCCTGAATCGAAGATGATACTTCAGATAGGTATTTGTACTAAAGTCATAGTCTAATTGAAGATCATGATAACTAATTTAGGAAATTGATTCCAAGACTTTTCATCACCAAATTTCTTCATCTGCCATATAATAAGATCAGTTTCCCTGTAAGAATAAGAAAAACAAAGGCAGTCTCCCAACACACTAACAGTTGGTTCTGCAGGCGGCACTTCATCAAAACCTGGAGGCAACATATACTGATTGTATGTCTCAGTCCCCAGATCAAGCGAAACAATAACAAACTGCTTAGTTGTAATCTTCTTCTGCTCCGGCATATGATAACAAGTGTACGGGGTGTCATAGTGAATAGCCAACCAGTTAAGAGTGCCATTAAAAAACACAGCATTAGGCTCAAATGATTCTACACCACTATACAAATTAAGAGGAACAACAGGGAAATTTTCAATATGCCTCCAAACATTATCACTGAAAACTCTCACCTCGCTTGTCAACTGATCATGATCATGAATATAACATGATGCAATCACTTTATAAGTGCCGGTGGAATTTTCACAACCAAAATTGAAATCGAAACCTTCTTCTTCTTGAAAACATCCAAATTTTTCAGAAATTGTCCTAGTGGCTGGGTTCCATAATCTAAAAAAGTAGTCGTAAACTCGTTTGTCAAATAAGAAACGAGAACCGATCAAACACATCAATCCATTACAATAACCAGCAAAGCCAGAGCAAACTTTTTGGCTGAAGAAATAGCAATGATCAGCGGTAAGAGTAAACGAAGGTTTGTCGAGAAAAGAACTTATAGGATATGGAACGATATTGTGATCAGACTCGATTTCATCGTCACTTTCGTATTCAGATCTTCTTACCTTTCTAAGGTGTTTACTGATAAGTGTGAAGTGTGGAATTCTTGATTTTGATTTATTGAGATGGAATTTCGCAAAATTGAGATCGGAAATAAGAGTGTTCCATGAATTACTTACACATTTGAATTGAAGAAGAGATTTGACAGGAAGTAACGATAGAAACTCCGTGAGGAGATCGTCAGGGATGAACGCCGGCGACCGAGTCGTAGTTATCGACATGGCTGATCGACAGCGCAGTTCCGATTCGAATGGGATTGTTGACTACGCTGCAAGTAAATATAAAAACAAAACCCTGAATCCTAATGGCTTCTTAAGAATGCGACAAAAACAAAACTCTTTGACACGTTATTATTAGCAAAATTATAAAAACAAATCTTTATTTTATTGTTGTAAAAAAACATTAAATAATTTTCCACTTTTTAAGATTCATTAGATAAGTAATGTATCTGATATGTAATTAAGCTGTGTTTATAATTAAAGTCGTATGGAGTACAATATTTAATATTTAGTCTCATATAAATAAATAAAAACAATTTAAAAATAAATAAATGTTGATTTTTTTTTAAAACAATAAAATTAATTTTTCCTAATTGCACTTTTGGTTCCTTATTTTTACAATTTTAATTTTATGTAATTGATGTTTATATTTTAAAATTTGACAATTTTAATTCTTTTAGAAAATAATTAATCTAAAATATAAAATATGGTGATATGACATGTTATAAATGAAGTATATAAGTCAAAGTGTACTGTACTCTTGCATATTAAAATTTTTGATTGTGACAAAAATGTCCGTAGAGGAAAAAAGTATTTGGATGACATACACAAAATTTGTTTAATGAAATGATGTAATTACAAATACTGAATTGTGTAAGTAGTCAAAAGATAAGAATAGAGATCATAGGCTAAATCTAGATAGTGTTTGAGAGATGAATTTTAGAAGGTAAGTTGTTGATTGATTGATTAAATGACACCGAATAACACTAACTAACTAACTAATTTCCGGAGAAAGTTCTGAATAATCTTCAACTTCACTTACTGGTTTGAAATTTGTTCAGAATGTTGTGAGTTTATCCTACCATTCTCATTCTTCTTGTCTCTTGTATGCATGCACAAGAACTTTACCACATTTGGCTTGAGATGGATAGAAAATTTGTGCATGCATGCGTGCTGCACAGAATAGTATACTTCAAAAAGAAGAAAAAACGTGATTAACCATGCCTTGGTATATTTAAGAAAGTTCACAACTCAACCAACAATGAGCTTCTGTGTCAATGTAGTATTCTTTGTATCTTGAAATTTTAATTTATTTTCCTGATTGGAGTTGAAATAATGAACAAGTGTGTTATTTATTTTCTTTCAAATACTTGTTCGGAGAACTGGTTTATAAAGATATTAGAAAGTAGAAACAAATTTTTTTCTTTCTAAAACAACAAATAAAAAAAACGGAGGGAGTAATATTTTTCATTTTTTAATGATGTAGAATGTGCGTCACAAAAAAAATACAGTAGAAAGTAGGATATTTAAATCGATTTTGGCCAACTTCAATTGGATCTAGAAAGACACATTTATATCAATTTAGATACTGCAAGTGTGGTATGGGTGTGCAGGTGTGGTTTTGATCAGATTAGAGACTTGAATTGGATATCTATGGTGATGTTTTATGCTACCTTTGATTTTCTGGTACTGCATTTTTGTTTTACAAAGTTGTATTTAAATAATGTACTATTTTGTTGTCAAAAAAATCTCACATATATAGTGGAAATACCCAACAACACACTTCCACCACTTCTGTGAGTTTCAACAAGACATTCAATTTGATTTGGTTGAAATGTTTGAGAAAGTCACAAATTTCATCGAGGAGAGAATAAACGCAAAGATGCATGAAAATAGCACTTAGCTTCTGATCTACAAGTACTAGAGCACTTAGCTTCTTTTCCAACACCTATTTCATGAAATTGCTCATGATTTCAAAATAGATATGAGATTCCATAGGAGATCTGAGACTCCACTGTGTTTTTGCAAACCGTCTGATTAAAAAGAAGAAATCGAACTCAGTTTGAGAATTAGGGGTGGGGATGGTGTTTATTTGGCTTTGTGGCAAAAATCAAACCAAAAATACTAGCATCTAAACAATTTTATTAATAGCATAAATGTGCTTGAAAAATAATTTTATCAATAGGAGCACAAGTTGTGCTAATATTAGATTACACCTCTCAGACAATTCAGTTGAGTATAAGAGCAAAAGCTTCTAAACAATTTTCTTTTACCCCTGCCTCTGCACAAAGATACTTGCTACCTTCATAACCTTCAATCATACAGCATACCCATCCCATAAATTTCAAACAAATACACATAAGTCCTCTGCAAATTGAGATAATTATGCACCGATGCAAGACTACGGACACCAAAAAATTGAATTGTGGTAAACACCCGGCAGGATATTCAACCAAATAGGTGCAGCACAACAAAATCCTTATATCCCCGCAACATTGGTACATGATCTCATGCATTCATCATTACTTCATTAGTAACCTGTAATCGTCTCGTGCATTCAACATTTCCTTTCACCTTCTATCATGTGTAATATCCCCAACATCTTATTGTTTTCCTCCATAAATGAAGCATCTGCAGTTATTTTGGACAATTGCTTCCTCCTGCAAACTAGGAAGCAAATAAAACTGCCAAAAAAGTATGTTATGAATGACAAAGGATAGAGAAAATGATAATGAAAATTCAGTCATATGATCCAAAAGTAGTTGCCATTGCCAAACGATAAGATAACAGTCAACAACTCATAAGGCACTCATCCACAAAATCAGCATATATGTACTTGAAAGGGTGTAAACAAAATCAGACCACAAACAATATCCAATGTCTTATGTATATAGTTTTTGAGCAAGTGTTTTTAGGCTTCAAATACAAAAAGATAATTGAGTTTTAAACATAAAAACAGATCCACTTAGTTTAATCATCATAAAAACAAATATTCACTGAATCTGTTAATATGAAAACAACATATATGAATTTACATAAATCCAAACAAGTAAACCAAGAAAGATGAACTTACTTTCAACAAATGGGAATTAAGCTTTCAACAAAACTGTTGCCAAATTGCCAACATAACCTATCGCCATTACTAGTACGATCAATAATAGTTGGATGTACACTAACTTTTGCTCGCTCCACTCTCTGATCTCTCCAATTATAGAGAATTGCTTCCGAAACTTGACTACGACAAATAGACAATATAAGCGTATTACCATCCTTAGAAAGAAACCATGGCCTGAATCGAAGATTATACTTCAGCATAGTATCGGTACTGAAGTCATAGTCTAATTGAAGATTGTGATAACTAATTTTAAGAAATTGAGTCCAAGACTTTTCATCCCCAAATTTCTTCATCTGCCATATAATAAGACCAGTTTCCGGATAAGAATAAGAAAAACAAAGGCAATCTCCAAACACACTAACAGTTGGTTCCGCAGGCGGCACCTCGTCAAAACCTTGAGGCAACATATACTGATTGTATTTCTCAGTCCCCAGATCAAGTGAAAGAATAACAAACTACTTAGTTGTAATCTTCGGCTCACCATACCGATGCTCATCCCATTCCCAAATACCACAATAATCAGTGTACGGGGTGTCATTGTGAATAGCCAACCAGTTAAGAGTGCCATTAAAAAACAAAGCATTGGGCTCATTGTTAATACTAATAGTGAAAGTATTAAGAGGAACAACGGGGAAATTTTCAATATGCCTCCAAACTTTATCACTAAAAACTCTCACATCACTTGTCAAATGATCATGATAAAGACCATCACGCAATGCGATCACTTTATAAGTGCCAATGGAATTATCACAACCAAAATTGAAGTTGAAGCCGTCCGGATCTTGAAAAGTCCCAAATTTTTCAGAGATCGCCCTAGTGGATGGGTTCCATAATCTAAGCCAGTACTCTTGACTTTGTTTGTTTTGTTTGTCATAGAATAATTTATAACCGGTCAAACATATCAATCCATTACAAAAACCAGCAAAACCAACGCAATCTTTTTCGCTCAAAAGATTGGTATGATCAGCAGAAAGAGTAAACGAAAGATTATCGAGAAAAGAACTTATAGAATACGGAATGATACTGTAATCAATCACTAAATCACTGTCACTGATGTAGCCAGATTCTGATATCCATCTGATGTATTTGCAGTGTTTAGTGATAAGTGTGAAGTGTGGAATTCGTGATTTTGATCTATTGAGATGGAATTTCACAAAACTGGGATCGGAAATAAGAGTGTTCCGGTAATTATATGAAATGCAGATTTTTTTTTTAATTTTTTCATAAAGTATGAGATGTAGAAATAATGGAACTTGAGAAATATGTTTTTTCATCAACAAAAGACTTTATGATATGCAAGTTTCTTTTACTCAAACAAAACTATAATTGAGAAAAAGCATGGAGACATATATGGAGAAAAGCATGGTGCGGGTGAAATGAAAATAGAAGCATTGCAGTAGCGGCGGCTGCACATAGATAGCAGTGGTTAGCATATGTGTGAGATGAGTCAAAGAAATATGTTGTACTTGTAGGTAAATGGAATTAAGGTTAATATTGGGCCTAAATTATTAGCTTTGATTGAATATTGAGTTTAAGTTTCATTTTAGTGTTTATTTTCTTAAACAATATTTTTATTTTTATTTTTTTAATAATAATTTTGATTATTAATTTATTCATGATCATGACTTTGTCTGACATGTACAATATTGAAAAACAATTACTTATTCGAAAGTTATACATTTAATATAAAATACATAAATTCAATAAAAACTCACTACTTTGATTGATTTTCTTAATATTTATACAAATTTTTTCTTAATATGTATACAAATTTGTGCTGTATAATAAGAAAAATCTTTTATTTATTTAATAATAATCCATTTCAACAACGGTTGAACCGGTTAAATTGGTTGAACCATGAATCAGAGGTCTCAGTTCAATTTTCAGTCCAAATTATTGCATCTATATTTTCACTCATGTAATAAAACAAATTGCTTTGTACCAAAAAAAAAAAATACAAATTGCTTACTATTTTGCAATTCAAACGGATATTTTTGGTCTTACTAGCTCGTACACATTAATTCGAATATTTTTTAATAATTTAAAAGTGTTTCTATTTTTTTTTAAAGCTATGGGCACCAATTTTTTTAAAATTTCTATAACAACTCATATTTCTATTTATATATATTAATATAAATCTTTATTTTTTTGTAGTTTTTACGAGTATTTATATTTAAACTCATATGTCTATTTTTTATAATTTACTTTATTCTACCATTTTTTTAATACAAATTCTAAGTTTTAAATAAAACATTATTAGTTTCTTTAAACTTATCATTTTTTGTAAAAATTATATTATCCAAATTTACTTTAAAGAATCTATATGTTATAAACATAAAATTTAAATGATCTCTCGATTAATTTGTCCTAACAATTATTTTTATTGAACTTTGATGTCTTAAGACATATTTGTATTTTTGAAATGTTCTAGAGCATTTTTTGAAATTATGAATATTAGTTTATTGTATTGTACATGATAATTGATATAAATTTATCTGAATTGTAAAATTCTATTGAATCAACAAACGTTAATAGGTTTTTGTCAAAACAAAAACAAATATTAATTGATTAAGGAGTGACTGACACTGGACAATTGATAAGGAGAATTACTGTTCGATCTATTTAACAAAAATAATGATATATTGATTTTTTTGGTACATAAATAATGATATATTAATAAGTAAGAAGGACTACTAAACTATTTAACCAAAATAAAAATTAACCGTGCAATCGCATGGGACGAACACTAGTTAATACTAATCCGCAGCAAGTATAAATGTAATAATTTGCTACTATTTGCTATGCAAACCCTAAAACCTAATCGTTTCTTAAGTAAGAAGTGATAAGTATAAAGTGTGGATTTCGTGATCCATTCGGGATAAGTATGAAGTGATACGTATAAAGTGTGGATTTCGTGATTTTGATTTATCGAGATGGAATTTCACAAAATTGGGATGGGAAATAAGAGTGTTCCAAGAATTATTTACACACTTGAATCAAACAAGAAATTTGACTGGAAGTAACGATACTTATCCAAGAACACAAGACTTTTGAATCCAAGAAATTTGGCGAGGAGATCGTCAGGGATGAACGCTGGCGACCGAGTCGTAGTCCTAGATAGGGCTGATTGAATAGAGGAGTTCCAATTCCTATAGAATTGTATAGCTAAAAGATACCAATTCTTTATCTTGATATGATAATAATCCAAAAAGAATCCTAATCCTAGTCCTCCTAAAAACTCCATAATTTGCTATGAATAATGCAAACCCAAAATCCTAATGGTTTCTTAAGAATGCGGCAAAACTCTTTGGCACGTTATTTATAGTTGTTTCCTGGAATGAAAACAATATTTGTTTTTTTTTATTATTTATCGCTTTGGATATTTATGTTATGTTTTGTTTATTATATGTTTATTTAAAAAAAAATTAACAAAGTTTATTTGTTTTTTTAAAATAAAGTTTGTTTCCTGAAAAAAGAGGAGACATGAAAGAGAAAATTCAACATATATATATATATATATATTTGTCAGTATAATTTGTAATTTAGGGGGTTATTGGATTGGGATTTCAAGGAATTATTTTGATAAAAAAAAATCTTGAAAATTTTAAAAGACTTCGTGAGATTATATTGATTTTGAGAGACTTTTTTTAAAAGAGACTTTACAATCAAGATTTTTAACAGAGGATTTTTTGAAAATTATAATACAAAAAAAAATTTGATTGAATAACAACGGATTTTGTAGCATTGAAAAAAAAAATTAATTGAATAACACAAGACTTTTAAAATCCATTAAAATTCCTCAAAATCCATTAAAATCTCTCAAAACCCTAATCCAATAACCCCGCCTTAATTTCATGTGAATAACTTGTTTTTTGTTTACGATGGATTTGAAGATCGAATATATAATCCGACGTACTACTTACTATTCTAGCCTTAAAGTATATAAATGAGATGATTGGAACATCCACCGTATATATATAATATAATATCTTACAAATCGAGCTAAGGGGGTTACTGGATTGGGATTTTGAAAGATTTTAAAAAAAAATTATGATAAAAAAGTCTTGTAGTCTTGTGTTATTCAATCAAGACTTTTATAAAATGTAAGTAAATTTTGTTAAAAACATTGAAGACTTTTATAAAAAACCCCTAACTCCTAAGTTCACAAAATTTATTATTTTTTTTTGTCAAATAGTCTAATGGTTAAACTCATACATTTAAATGTAGATAAATATAGAATATTATAGTTTTTTTTTGTCAAGTAGTCTAATGGCTAAAAATTCACCTTTTAAAGGTAAATAAGTGAGTATATCAAATTCGAACCTCTATCCTTGCACAATTAAGTTGTTATGCTCATGAAAACGAATAGTATAGTTTTCTAGATAATATACAATTTCATTTATAACATTATTATTTATATCACCAATTTTTTAATTAAAAAATCTAATAAAAGAACAAATCTCGAATCTAAAATAGGATTAAATCTTTAAAATGATAATAAAATAAAATAGACATTAAAATGATAATAAAATGATTATTATCTTTAAAATGATAAAAATAAAATATAAAGAAAATAGACATTATTGAACCAAAAAAAAAAAAAAGACATTAATGTGTTTTATTTGTTTTTTGTGGTTCACACACTCTCTGTAGATTTCAAGCTGGTCTCTAACTCACAACCTCCTTCATCATTTCCAGCAGCAGAGCAACCCAAGGTTTCTTTCTTTCTTTCTTTCCCTAATTTATTTGTAGATTCTTCCTTTTCATTTTTGTATTATTATTATTATTTGATTATATAATTGACTTTATATGATTATTATTATTATTATCATTTCTTTTAGAGCATTGAAAGTGAAAAAATGGCTTCCATTATTGCAAGTTTGCCATCACCATTGCTGCTTCATGGTAGAAAATCATTTCAAGGGAACTCCCAAAATTTTCATGTTTCTCTTCTTCCAGGTAAACCCTTTACTGGGTTTGTTCTTTTTCTTTGTTTTTTATTAGAAGGGTCTCTCAAAGTTCAATTTTTTATTCCCTTACTGTAATTGTTGGGTAAAATCTTCAATCTTCATATATCTGTGACAAGAATTGAAAGTATGACATTGTTTGAAATGGAGTTGTAGCATTCACACTTCAGATTGATAGTGTGCTTGGTGTCACCCTGACACATGCAGCTACATTTAATCACTTCAATTTTCTTAAATTATTAGTACTATTGTCAGTCGTGTGTTTGTGTCTGTGTCTGTGTTGGCACTTGGCGCTTCATAGGTCTTAATTCAAGTTGTGGTTCTTTTAGGAGGTTCACTATTCGCGGTCATGCAGATCTTGTCTATTCGATAAAGATTGGATGATTCATATTCTAGTGTTGTATTTTTATGTTGATTTGGTGAAGTTAAAACGAGTGTCCGGTTTTCAGGAAATTCCGGTCCTTTTTTTTTAACTGTTGATAGTTTAAGTCAAAGTGAGTACTCTTGCAAATTGAGAATTTTGATTGTTACAAAAATGTCCATAGAGGAAAGAAGTATTTGGGTGACAGGCTTATTCCCCATAAAATTTGTTTAGTCAGAAGATAAGAGATATAGAGATCATAGGCTAAATCTAGATAGTTTGTGAGCGATGAAATCTTAGAAGGTAACATTGTTGATTGATCAGAAGACCCCGAATGATACAATAGGTGCTCTTATATATTGTGTGGATAGAGCACCACCAACTACCTAACTTCGGATATAAACTAACCTAGTAATCATAGTGAAGTGTGTTTGAGCGAGAATAGTACTACGGTGAGGGATCTTCTAGGTAGTCCTCGATTGATCAAAAAAGACTAACTTAGGCTCTGTTTGGGTTGATGGAATATAATGAAAAGGAGCGGAGTGGAATAGAATGGAGTGGAACGGAATGGAGCGGAATGAGATAAATCTACCATTCCATTGTTTGGATATTTTTTATTCCACTATTAATTATACAATCCAAACAAATGGAACAATTATAACAATGTTTTCAGTCCTTAAAACACCATTGATTCAATTACTTTTAATTTCTTCTGGTGTTTACCACAAGTGTTTACATCTCTCTACATGTTGCTTATTCGTAATTTTTGATCTCACAGGGAGACGGAACAACATTGCAGCATTTGTTGTGAAGGCTTCTGGAGAAAGTTCGGAATCTTCAACTTCACTTACTGTTTTCAAGTCTGTTCAGAATGTTGTGAGTTTCTCCTACCGTTCTCATTCTTCTTGTCTCTTTTTTCAAGAAAGACATTAAATGTTACTTAAGTTTCTGTTTGTTTTTTGATGTTTGAACAGTGGGATAAACCTGAGGACCGGTTGGGACTAATTGGTTTGGGCTTTGCAGCTGTTGTAGCACTTTGGGCTTCAACAAATTTAATAGCGGTAATCTTCACCAATCTTGCACTATTTCAGAACCAAATTTAAAACTGCGTTAGTCACATTCTCGGTGCTAGCTTTGAACCGAGCATCTTAAGTTTGAAAATTAACTTCCAACATAGAAACCGCTCTGGAAACCGACCGACCATTGGTGACATTCATTCATTCCTTTGTAATATAGCTATTGAGGCTGTACTTTTTTAAACATGGGAAAGAATAGACCTTCAATTTAATCCCTATCTGTCATTCTGATTTTGATTGTTTCCGTGATTTTTGTGTGCAGGCCATCGACAAATTGCCAGTTATCCCAATTTCATTGGAACTTATTGGAATACTTTTCTCAGTGGTAAGCATTGTGCTAAATAAGGTGTAAACTCATGAGGAATAAAAGCACCATAAATTTGTATTCTTCATTTAAACTAAGCAACTAGCCAAAATTACTCACTTTTGAGCATTCTCATATGCATTGATAATAGAAAATGCATCATTTTCTCCTGTTCCAAAAAATTAGAGAAAGTATACTAAATATTTTTGCACTCATCACAAAATACATGTAGTTGCAGAATATGTTTTGCAAGAAGAGCGACTTGATAAATTTGATTGATTTTTTGTCAAGATGATAAGTAACTTTAACTCGTTTTTGTGTTTCAGTGGTTCACTTATCGCTATCTCTTATTTAAGCCTGACCGGTAAGCATTTATATCACTCTCTTGATTTCCAGTTTGTCTCATATTAGCTACATCACTAAAATCATATGAAAACCTGTGATATCATAATTGAAGTGAGGAAAGAAAATAAAATTACTAGTATCAAGGACCATGTATAACTATAGTCATATAATTACAGAAAAGAAACGTATTGCTCACTCGATCAATCCTCTTATTAACCCTTTGATTGGTTTGAGAGAGTTAGGAGAAGATCAAAGTACCAAACTTATTCTCATTAGTTGCAAGAGAAGTTAGAAGAATAAATAGTTTTTTAGTTTAAGGGTATTTTTGTCTTCTCACTTTCTTCCCACAACGAAACATCTGGACGAATCGGATGTCAGAATCTAGCTTTGAAAATAGTCGCATCAAACCAATCTAGTTAAAAATAAGCATGCCACAAGTAATTAATGATTAACTACCTCAAAGTGAGATTAACAGTGCCATTTTTTTGATAAGTAAGTGTATTCATTGGTACTTAGAAAAAATTTGTTAGCTTATATATTACATAAAATATGCAATCAACTTCATTTGAATAATTTCTTGATACAGGGAAGAACTGTTCCAAATCTTGAACAAGTCAGCTTCAGATATCTTGGGACAGTAAGATGAGCTGCTAAAATGTTGACTAGATTATCACTTTAAGTGCAGATTGTCATTTATCAGTGGCAAAAAGTTCACTCCTATTTAAAATTACAGTGCAAGTACATAAATGAATTGAAGCCTATGTCCATTGTGTTAGCTTTTTGTACAAAACTTTAAAATGCTTTGAACATGAACAGTTAATTTTGCTCACCTATGAACTCTTTTAAAGCTTATGATATGACCTCTTATTGCATAAGTGTTTGGTTAAGATATTTGTTCATATATCACATTTTATCTCTGATTATAATTATAATGTGTCTTAGCATTCATATTTAATTAAAATCTTTGATAGAAGTTAATCTAATTGATAAAGAGTTGATTCATATACATAAGGGTGTGGGTTCAACAACTTCGGTAAGGACTACATTAATGAATACATTTGTAAATACATTTGTTAGGTGTTCTTTGATTGTTGGTGCACATCACTAACAAGTGTCTAAAAGGTAGTATTATTTAAGAAATAAATTGTCTTAAAAATACAAGTAAAACACATGTGAAAATAGTAAATGCACGCCTTTCTATACATAAGTTACTCAATTTTGATTGCTTAGACTATGCCTAAGGACACACTTGTTTCTAATCACTACATTTGATTCTAGTTCAGACGGTTTAAGTTAAATATTAATAAAATTAACTTCGATCATTCTCAATTATCGATTTTGAATCGGACGAATAAAGTGAATAATTGTATCAAATTTAAGTTCATTTAGGTTATGTTTGGTAATATGGTGGATGTAACAAAATTGCGGTGATTTACCGTGATTTTGCAAAAAATTTAACTTGTAGTTTCTAAAAATTACTATGGGTCACCATGATTCTGGCACACCTTCACCGTAATAATACCTAACATACATTTAGTGGCTTGATACAACTCTCTCATTGGTTATTGACCTACCTATGTGAGATATTTTCTTTGATATAATGCAAATGAGTTAGACATCGTGGAAATGCACCTAACTTTGTTACACGTGTAGGTTTGGAATTGGAAGTGACATGATTTGTAAGAGTTGAAATAAGAGATGTATCTAGGGGGTGCTTGCGGTTCGGTTTGAATCGATTATAAGATAAAAATTCATCCAATCCAAATAAAAAAGAGCATGCAGTTTGGTTTGGTTTTTGGATGATTAAGAAAAATATCCAAACCAATCCGATCTAATTTTGTGCGGTTTACTTTGGTTCAGTTTGTTCGGTTTTATTCGGTTTTTAAATAAACAATGCGTGAATAATTGTGGATATAAAAAATATATTTTAATTGTTAAAAACATTTATGCAAGCAACTACCAATAGTTATATTGCTAGATTTAAAACATATTGTTAGATGAAGCTAAAGAGAGATATGAGTGAGATGACGGTGATTTGAGAATGCGGTGATGGATTGAGAGACGATGATTTAAAAGAGACGAAACAAAAAAGAGAACTAAGTGAGATTGCGTGTTGTTACGGTCAAGGAAATATTATTTTTAATTTAGCGCACCTTATAAATAGAGAAATAGTTTTTTTTTACGATAAAAATAAAGAAATAATTGAGATTTATAAGACATACTTCGATTCGGTTTGGATTGGATTGGTTCGGTTATCATGAAGTCGTTCAAAATCCGATCCGAACCATTGATTTTGTTATAAGGTGGTCCAAACACATCTAAAAAAGTTTGTTTTTTTTCGGTTTGATTTGTGGTTATTTTTTGGATTGGATTTGAGCAACCCTAAATGTCTGTAAATGTAAAGACTAAAGTGACATTTATTTTTTGAATCCAAAAGTGACATTTATAATGACGCGATTATGACAAATTTATTGTGACATATATACAGATACATCAATGTAGTCAAATGAGATTTTTTTTGTTGATATCAGAGATAGAGAGGAAGGAGAGAGATGGAGAAAATATTGAAGGAGATATTTAAATTCATATGCTAATAATTTGTTTTATCATTAATAAATTGAGTGTTATAAATTCAACACAAGATTAATTTTTTGTTAAAGCCCAAAACATATTTTTCCTAATAAACCCAATTATTTTTAGTACAATAATAAGCCCAAAAACATATTTATTTATTTATTTATTATTATTTTTAAATTTTTTTAAATATTTATTATAATTAAATAATATTATATTATTAATTTAATAGGAGGTGTTGACCGGATGTTTACCACTATTGGTCACGAATATTGTATTAAAATTTTTTACTATTAATTTAAGAAGAAGAAGAAGATAGATTGTTCACAGAATGATGTCTTCATCTGAGAAGAAGAAGAAGTGTGCAAATAAACAATATTTTATTTTGAATTGCACTTGTTAATAGCTAAATTCAATTTATTTTGATTGTAATGATATTGATATAGTAGAACTCGTTAATTAAGATATACAACAACAAGTCGCCTTCAGATTATGAGTATAGCACACTCCAGTTTTATTCTTTTTCTTGCAAATATCAACACAACTTGGTGTACTTGTAGGTCCGCAAGGAGCTGAACCTGGACTACAGTCTGCATGAGGAGGAATCACCACACTTGTGACAAATCCTAAATCAATCCAAATATTAAAATTAAAATATTATACAAATGACAACATATTTACATTTTTAAACTAATTTTTAAGACAATACATAATTACTTGAACTCATGCATATGCATGCATCGACTAAACTACCTGTATATTTCATATAAATGAGTTATTATTCATCTTGGTACATACATTCCACAAAAAGTTCATAAAATAAAATAGAAGAGTTATTGATAATAATTTTATAAACAAAGTATTTTCTTTTCTTTATGTTGAATATGTAGAGTATGAATGCAATATAAATTTCAATAACAGTTTTTGATTGAAATTAGTAGTAAATTGTGCATCAAAAGTGTCCTTCAAAAGATAAAACTAATTGATTTTTTGTCTTACCTGAACCAATGATTAAAATGACGCATAAAATACTCAAAAGATATGATCGATTGGTCTGAAAGCCCATTTTGTAAAACTTACAACTTATTTTTTGTTTTGAAGAAATAAAACTTACAACTTTTTTTTTGACACAAAAATAAAACTTACAACTTATATTTTGCTTTTTGTGAAAAGTACTTGTAACATAATATCCATTATATAGGCACGGAAAGTAGATTGATATTATAAAATATTTTTATTTTTGGAAATATCATCAAATCTCATTTGACTATGTTATTTTTACCAAAATCTCATTTGACAATTAGAATTTTATATAATAATATTATGTTCTATATATCCAATTACAATGCAAAAAACAAATAAATATATATATATATATATATATATATATATTTATTTATTTTTATTTTTATTTTTAATTTTTTTGGAAATATCATCAAATCTCATTTGACTATGCTTTTTTTTATTACCAAAATCTCATTTAACATTAGAATTTTATATCCTGTCAAAAAAATTAGAATTTTATATAATAATATTATGTTCTATATATCGAATTACAATGCAAAACACACACACACACACATATATATATATATACTACTTCCGTTCCTTTTTACTTGTCGTTTTAGAAAGGAAAAAAAGATCAAAATTGGAGAGTGTATTTTTGCACCTTATTTTCCTATTATGCCATTTTTAAATATATACCATATTTTTAATCCACCAACAATATCATACTTTTTTATAAACGTTATTTATTCCTAAAAAATTGTAACAAAATTTATTTAAAAACAAACAAAATTTGTATACAATAAAAAGATTATATTGTTTCAACAAAAATAAAATACAAAATTTAATCAATAAAATAAAATAGGAAATAGGATATAATAAGCAAAATATAACCTAATTTGTCAAAACGATAAGTAAAATTGAACAAATATTTTTTCTAAAACGACAAGTGGAAAAAAAAACAGAGGTAGTATATATATATGGGACATTTCGATTATGGTGGGTTAGATTTTTGTAGTATGCTAAAAGATGCCACGACTTTATTGTGACAAATTTATTGTAACCCACGACTTATATTTTAGCATACTACTTAATCCATTGCCATCTTTACTGTACATTTGAATTCATCTTTGAGTAGCCAAAAGTGATTATGAAGACTAAAACTTAGAATTTTGTATGGTTAGAAGTTATCGATTAAAATTGAATTTGTATGTCTTTAAAAATAACTTAAGTAACTTTCATACAATATACTAATCACTATCATGTATTATTTTCTAGAAGTCACTTTTGAGTGAAATTTACTTTGTAGAACCATTCATAGAATCTTCTAATTTATTTAAATATTTTAAATTCAATTTAGTATCGAGAATGCAACAATATTACATTTCTTGAGGGATAATTTTGACACTCATCATAGTTCTACTCAATTTAAGATGTTAATTTTGCATAGAGAGGTACAACCTGATCATAAAGAAACAACATTTCTTTTTAAACCATCGTTATTTAAGTACGAAGTTTTTATTGTTGATAGCAATAACTAATTTCCATTAAAATAAATTGTAAGACACACAATCTATTTCAACCGAATTTTTTCATACACAAAAGTTGGACAAAATATTATAACAAATCACATCTCAAAATCATTATGATAAAATGCTAACCGATATCTTCTAACTTAATCAAAGATTTTGAATTCAAATTCATCCTTTTTTTTATAGATAAAAGCTAGCACCGTGCAAAGACATCATTTGTGCAAATTTGACATTCAACTATGTTGAACCCCAAGCAACACCAATCATTTGTAACGCCACACACAATTTATTGAAAAGAAAGTAACTAAAAATTGAGGGACTAGACCAAAACCCAATAAAAACACTTTTTTTTTTCCTTTTGGTACATTAATTTAATCATGTACGTCAAAAAGTCATGAAAGAAACAAAAAATTTACGTATCTCAAAATAAGTGTCATACTTGCCGAAATTGTTTGTCCCAAAATAAATGTCTTATACTATTTATATCATTGATTTTTCCTATTTAATCCTTTAAAACAATCATTAAGTGAGAGAAAAAGTTACATTCAAACATCTACTTTTTAATATTCTAATATCTACTACCAATATAAATAAAGGGTATTTTTGTAAAGTCATATTCTTTCTATTTCATTTATACGCTTTTTTTAAACTGTGTGATTTAGTCAACTGTGACACTTAAAATAGAACGGAAGTAGTAATAACCACTTTACTTGAAGTATAATCAAG
The DNA here is from genome assembly GCA_951804385.1 of Trifolium dubium. Lineage (NCBI taxonomy): Eukaryota > Viridiplantae > Streptophyta > Magnoliopsida > Fabales > Fabaceae > Trifolium > Trifolium dubium. Next base: position 32,669,953 of record OX638075.1, on the reverse strand, counting down.
TTATTGCTTAAATTAAATAAAATCCGAAATGTATGGTAACTTTTGTACAGTATTGACCAAGATTGTGTGACGTAGTTCTGACACGTGTCTTCTTCTTCAACTGCCATGATGAAAACACTTCACTCTCCTTTCCTTCATTCTGTTGCATCTTCTTCATCACTTTCTTCTAACTTCTGCATTTCTAAAAAATTTCCATTTTCATCTTCATCACTTTCAATATCAACAACAAGGTATTCATTTTTTCAATTCTCTCTCACATTTTCACATTTTCAAGTAAATGTAAGATTTCACTTTTCTTTGATATTTTTGTGATTTTCTTTATATAACATTTGAACTCATCAAATAATTGAATAATGTTGATATTTATATCACCCCATTTTATTGGAACAACAATGTACATGAAAAAAAAAAAAAATTTGAAAAATGAAGTTCTGGGTATGTTAGATCTGACAAAAAGTTTGCAACTTTATTGTTGTTCTTATTGTGCAATAGTTTGTTGATAGGTACTCTGTTGTGAGGTTTAGAGAAGGATTTTATCGTTACGCAATGCGAGGAAGACAACGAGTAGCATCAAGGGAGTTCATATCTGCGTATGATAGTAAAGATGAGAATCCAGGTATCTTTCTGTTTTTGTAAGGATCTTGTTTAAGATTTTTATTTATTTTAGTTTGCCCTTTTTTTGCTGTTTAAACTAAATAGTTGGATTAATTGATTTTATATGAGTGATTTGATTAGTTATGAATGGTATTGGTATCCAATGTACTATATAGGAGTTGGTATAGTAGTAGGGTGCGTGTCTGAGACGTGTCTGAGACACGCACACTACTATACCAACTACACGCACGCTACTATACCAACTTAGTTATTCGGCTCATAGTATCTTAATTGTATAATCATATGTGTGCGTTTATGCATGTCTGTTTCATGAATTTGTTGGAGATGGCATTTTTTGGGTGGTGGGTGGTCGGGGATGCGTTGTTAGGCTAATTCTATGTTGCACAAGTTATACCAGTCTTGTAACATGCCCAAAATTTTCTCACCAATATAATCAAATGTGTGTGCGAGAGAGAAAGCACATGTTTGTTTCATGAATTTTTGGACATCTTTTGGGTGGGTGATGGTGATCAGGGATACATTGTGAGGCTAATTCTACGTCGAACAAGAATTTTACACGAATAGATCAATAAATCCTACCACATTTGATCATGCATCCTCTACACCAAATATTCCTCCCTCCTCCTCCCAGTCACACTTTCCTTCTCTCTCTCCCACTCTCTCTTTTAAATTTAGACTGTTTTTAATCCCTCTCATGATCATTCCTTAATGCTTCTTATCGCTTTCCTTACTAAAATCCTCTTCTTAATTTCTTTATGATCTTCGATTTTTCCATATACAAGTTTTGCTTCATTGCTTACTTATTGAATTATATATTTTTTAAGAAGTAAACCTACTATTGTTAACAACCAGAAGAGGTACAAGCTGTACCCTCCAAGAAACACACTACAACATTGCAAATACCCTTTCATCGATTTGTATAGTATATGCTTAAAAATTGAATACAGTCAATACACATTTTGACGATTTATTTCACTTATGAGCTTGTGCAATTTGGCTTGAGATGGAAAGAAAATTTGTGCATGTATACCTTACCAAAAAAAAAATGATTAATCATGCCTTGTATATTTATGAAATTTTACGACTCAACCAACAATGAGCTTCTGTGTCACATGTATTTTATGTATCTTGAAATTTTAATTTCTTTTCCTGATTAGAGTTGAAATAATGAAGTGTGTTATTTATTTTGTTTCAAATACCTGTTCGAAGAATTGGTTTATAATGATATTACTAACAGAGCAATTTCCTTTTTCATAGCTTCAGTGCGTGTACCGGGTGCCAAACCTTGTTGGCAGCGCTCATTGCGGCATGTAATAGTGGCTTCTCTTTCCTCATTCTTATATGGCTACCATATTGGGTAAGATATGCTTCACATACCTTCATCTTTTTGTTTTGTTCCTATATGAAATTGTCTAATTTTATTATCACTATTGGCAATGCAGAGTAGTCAATGAAACCTTAGAGAGCATTTCGATAGATCTAGGCTTTAGCGGAAATACATTGGCTGAAGGTACTTCATCTTAATTTTTTGGCGAACATTAGTCTCTTTTTTGTGTTTTACATATAAATATTTATCTAATTTCTTTTATGTTTATGTTGATGAAGGTCTTGTAGTAAGTATATGTTTAGGAGGCGCTTTTATTGGATCTCTATTCAGTGGGTGGATCGCAGATGGGGTTGGGCGTAGAAGAAGTTTCCAGTTGTGTGCTTTGCCTATGATCATTGGAGCAATAATGAGGTATGAGCTAGAAACAATATAAAATAATTTCCATCTTTATTTTATCACCTCGCATTTTTATAAGATACTACTGTTGGAAAGCAAGTACAAAGCTATACCGTTTATTTATAAGATACTACTTTAAGTATAGTATCTTCCTTTTTCATAGGAGGTTAATTTTCTTTGGACTAATTTAGCTAGGAAATAAGAAAAAGAATCATCAAAATAAAACAATGCATAAAGCTATAAACTTATCATTCAATGTTTTTTGCAGTGCAACATCAAAATCCCTCTGGGGCATGCTTTTAGGAAGGTTATTTGTTGGTACTGGAATGGGACTTGGCCCACCTGTTGCGGCTCTATATGTGGCTGAGGTATAGTAGATCATATAATCAGTATTGTTTTCTCTGACTATGAAGCACAAACACATGCACTATCACGACACATAATTAGAAAAATGGAAGAAATTGAATGTAACTACATGTGTCGGTGTGAGACACTGACACGTGTCGTGTCAAACTCTTACATGTGTCGGACACACCTTTAATATGAAGTGTTGGTGCTACATAGTTCTCCATAGTAGGAGGCCACTTTGTTTTTGGATAGAAGTATTTTCAGTTAATACTTGAAAGCTTCACTCGCATTAATAGGTCTCACCTCCAGCTGTGCGCGGTACTTTTGGGGGCTTAACACAAATTGCAACATGTCTTGGACTCATGGGGGCTCTCTTTATAGGAATCCCAGCCAAAGAAATAGTTGGTTGGTATGGAATATCAAATAGACTTTATGAAATTCATTATCATATATTTACTGTATTTGTTTGTAGTATTATATATCAGTTCCATTTTTACCTAACTGATGTTATTTGGTCAGGTGGCGGATTTGTTTCTGGGTATCTATCATCCCTTCTACTTTACTTGCTCTTTTCATGGAGATCTGTGCAGAGAGTCCTTATTGGCTTTTCAAGGTCAAATCTTCATATAAATTATTAAGTACCGACTTTTAGTATTTGTTTAGTACTATTTTGGACTTCTTGTTGGAGGCCAATTGATTGTGGGGAATGAAGTTAGATAAAAAATGTATCCTTGTAGATATTTAAATATGAACTTGATCACTGTAATGATATACTCCCTTCATTTCAAAAGAGTGCTTTAGCAAAATAAAATTGTTTCACTGTAATGATATATCTATCATCTTTTCCTATTTGTTACTTCATTCAGAGAGGAAGAACCATTGAAGCTGAAGCTGAATTTGAGAAGCTGTTAGGAGGAGTACATGTGAAACCTGCAATGAGTGAACTTACAAAATCTGACAGAGGTGATGAGTCTGCCGCAATAAAACTCTCAGAATTATTGTTTGGCTGCCATGCCAGAGGTACATATCATATTTTTTTCTCCTTCCATTTTTTGAAGTAATGTGTGGAACAGTATATGGTTGTATCTTCTAGATGATTGCTTAATCATATCATACTTTTAACAACATTTTTTTTTATTATAAAATTTATGCGGTTCTCTTACTACTGGTTGCTAAATCACTAAATGCATTTTGCAGTGATGTTCATTGGATCTACGCTTTTTGCTTTGCAGCAACTGTCCGGCATAAATGCTGTTTTCTATTTCTCTTCAACTGTCTTTGAAAGCTTTGGTGTACCATCTAAGATGGGAAACACATGTGTAGGAATTTGCAATTTATTAGGTATTTTCCGCCGGCTTAACTCCTTTGTAGGTTAAGCCAAGGAATTGTATATTCTAGTTTGATTTGTAAATTGTTGTATATTCATCTCAATCTTTTTTTGTATACCATTTCAGGTTCAGTTATTTCAATGATTTTGATGGATAAACTTGGAAGGAAAGTGCTTCTCCTTGGTAGCTTCTTAGGCATGGTAAGAAATAAAAATGAAAAAAAACAACTTTGCTGAATTAATCACTTTCAAACTAGACTCTTCAAGAGTTTCTTTTCTTTCCAATTATAATATCTTACTTTTATTCATTTTTCTTATTTAGGCAGTAACAATGGGTCTTCAAGTCATTGCTGCAAGTTCTTATGCATCAGCATTTGGAGGGATGTATCTATCCGTGGGCGGCATGTTGCTGTAAGTGGTTCAAAAACTTCAACTTGCATATGTGTGGTTTTTTTGTGTGTCAATAAAGCATTTAGGAGGAGTCTTTATGAGGAACAAATGAAAAAACAGGACTTATGGAAAACTTGACTTGTGTGACAAATGAGAACAGATGGTACCAGCTCAATAAACATTTTTTGGACACTTTGCTTATGAATTTGAAAGACTGTAGTTCTTTCTTTTGCACTACCGAATTACTGTAAAGATCTCTACACACTCGAGAGTTTATGTTTAATAATGTGTTTTAAATGTAAAGTGTACCATGCAATGCAGGTATGTGCTATCATTTGCTCTTGGTGCTGGTCCGGTTCCTTGTCTCCTCATGTCCGAAATATTACCTGGCAAGATCCGAGCCAAGGCAATGGCAATATGCTTGGCTGTGCATTGGGTAATTGTCTTTTGCATTCATTGAATAATTTGTTTCATTTTTCAGCAATTATGTTTCATTCATTGAGTAATTCATGAATATATCAAATAGCGGTCATCCCACTCCCACACCCCACTGTCCAAGTTTTGTGGTTGGTTGCTCAGCTTCGCTATTCGGGACTGACAACATAGGGCATGAGCGGTGTGGTGAGAGTATCATTTCATTTGGCTCCTTCATCTAACATTTTTAACATACTTTAACAGGTGATAAACTTCTTCGTCGGTCTATTATTTTTGCGCATGCTGGAAAAAATGGGGGCACAACTTTTGTACAGTATTTTTGGTTCATTTTGTTTGTTGGCTGTTCTTTTTGTGAAGAAATATGTTCTGGAAACAAAAGGGAAGTCACTGCAGGAAATTGAGGTTGCACTTCTTGCACAAGAAACAACATAGATGAACAAAGGAGGGGGTCATATAGATGAGGTATAGGTATATTTCCATTTATTGAATGAATTGAAGAAACATTTTTGGTGAATGAAAATGATAAAGAAAATACATCTTTAACATAAATTTTGGCCATTGCATTAGCTTACATGCTACTAAGCTTTTGTATGACTTGTAAAACAAGAGACTGTATATCATGATTATTTGTTCTATGTTTGACAAGGCAAATTAAGGGATGAGTGCCACCTAGTACAAAATTCTAAAACCTAGTTACTCAACTAATCAAGTGCTCTCTCTCTCTCCATAATCTTTTCTCCAAACTTTTTTGTTGCTGCAATGTCTAACAACTTTTTTTAAGATACTATGATGTAAAACAGAACTTTTTGTAAGATACAAAATTAATCAATTCAACCATGAATTATGTTATTTTAGGTAAACAATTGCTGTAAAAAAGCTAACAAGTTATTAACTGAAATATAGTAGCGACCTCTATTACTATACACAAATCACTTGAGACAAAATTTTGATGTCCAAACATCATTTTTCTTAACATAGGACTCAATTTTTATTGATGTCACAATCTACAAATCAACATAAAGTGAATCAAAAACCAATTCATTGATTCTAAACAGATTCAATGAAGTTAATGAACTATTAACACCACCACTCTAAAAGTATATAACTTTTTCTAAAACTTTATATGGTATTTTTTTTTTGACAGTATATGGTATTTTACTTTAAATTTTGTGAAATATGATTTTAGTTCCTTTAATTTTTTTTCGTTCTAATGAAAGTCGTTTTATTTAAAAGAAAAACACATTTCAGTCGCTTTTTTCTATTGAAGAAAATTCAATTACTTTCAATTCAATTATAAATATAACTACAACGAATCGGTGTTCGTATTGGGATTGAAAAAGTTTCGATGATTAATAAACAATTGGCCAAGTCGATGATGGCTCGGTCACCGGTGTTCATCCCTGATGATCTCCTCATTGTGTTCTTGTCATTACTTCCTGTTAAATCTCTTCTTCGATTCAAGTGCGTAAGTAATTCCTGGAACTCTCTCATTTCTAATCCCAATTTTGTGAAATTCCACCTCAAAAAATCATCACAAAATCCTCACTTTACACTGATCACTCATCACATAAAAATTAACAAAGGAGATCCTCCATATATCAGTGATTATGAATATGAGTATGATTTCAGTATCATTCCATACCCTATTTGTTCTTTTCTCGATAACTCGTCAATTACCCTTTTTGCTGATCATCACTATCTTTTGAGTGAAAAAGATTGCTCGGATGTCGTTGGTTCTTGTAATGGATTGATTTGCTTGTCCGGTTATCGTTTCTTCGGTGGCACACATGAGCATCGAGAGTACGATCGTTGGCTCCGTTTATGGAACCCAGCTACTAGGGCAATTTCAGGAAAATTTGGGTGTATTCGTGGTGGTTGCGATTTGGGCTTTAGTTTTGGTTGTGATTATTCCACCGGCACTTTTAAAGTGGTTGCATCACGTTATATTAATGATCAATTGCCAAGGGAGGTGAGACTTTTAAGTTTTGGTGATAATGTTTGGCGAAATATCCAAAATTCTCCTTCTGATGAATTCAAGAAAACTAGAATAACTGGTATTTTTTTTAATGGCACTCTTAACTGGCTGGCTATTCACAATATCATTCCGTACACTGGGCATAATCCAGAGAATATTACTACTGTTAATCAGTTTTCTATTCTTTCTCTTGATCTGCGGATTGAGACATACAATGAGTATATGTTGCCTCGAGGTTTTGAGGAGTTGCCGCTTGTACAACCAATTGTTAGTGTGCTGGGGGACTGCCTTTGTTTTTCTTATTCTCACAAGGAAACTGATTTTATCATATGGCAAATGAAGAAATTTGGAGATGAAGAGTCTTGGACTCAATTTCTTATAATTAGTTATCACGATCTTCAATTAAACTTTAACTTTATCGGCGAGGATACAGTAAAGTATTATATCAAATTATTGCCATTGATTCTTTCTGAGGATGGTAATACATTGATATTGCATTGTAGTCGAGACAGTCAAGCAATTCTCTATAATTGGAGAGATAATAGAATGGAGAGAACAAGAGTTAGTGTGCATAAAACTATTATTGATGGAACTAGGAATCATTTATGTTGGCATTGGGTTTACAATTTTGTTGAAAGCTTAACTCCGGTTAGTTGAAAGTAAGTTCATCTTTCATGATTTACTTGTTTAAATTTATGTAAATTCATATATGCTATTTTTATATTAATAGATTATATATGTGAATATTCGTTTTTATGATGATTAAACTAAGTGTGTCTATTTTTATGTTTAAAACTCAATTATCTATGTGTATTTGAAGCCTAAAAACACTTTTGCTAAACTTATATATAAGATATTGGATATTGTTTTTGGTGTGATTTTGTTTACCCTTTCAAGAACTTTTATGCTGATTTTGTTTTGAAGTATATCAAACTATTGATAGATATTTTTCTACTTGCATGTGTTTCACTGACCATTATGTCCATGTTTGGTTCCACAATTGACCTTTATGTTTTAAACAGTCAAAATTGTTTCTATAAAATTGATTTTGACACGTTTTCAATTGCTTTTGAGCAATATCATTTGAGTGTAAACATAGTTTGATAATATTATTTTACAGAGAATCAAATCGCTCAAAATCAATTCTTATTAATATTGTTTTGCAAATGCCTTATGATTGAATTTCTGAAATCACTTCAGATGCTTCATTCATGGAGGAGGAAATGGACAGGATGAGGTAGAAGGTGAAAGGAAAATCCAAAAGCAAGATCAATTGTTCTGTGTTTGATTACATGTATGCATGCATCTTTCACCCAGCGTTTATGAGACCAATATTTAATAGGACAATTCAGTATAAGACACATTTATCTCTTTTATTTATGCACTTTATTTTAATATTATGCTTGTAAGAGACTTGATATTCCGGATTTATGTCATTTTAATTCTATGGTTTTACATTTTTAGCATTGGAATGTATGTTTGCACCATTCAACTAATTGCTTTATCACTTGAGATTATTTGAAAACATCGTTCATGATATTGTGATTGCTAACAAAAAATTCACAATAACTTGATCAAGTTATTGACTTGAAATGATTAATAATTTTTTTTTAAAGATAAATTGTTTCAAAAAATCTAAATTTTATTTTTAAATTAGAATTAAATTTCTTATTAAGTTTCTTAACGTGTGCCCTCATTCTCCTTCAGGGATTAACCTCTCTAAATCGTACAAAACCAATCATCCACACATTTGACTAAACTATTTATCCAAATTTGCATATCTAATTTTTTTTTTTGATAAATTGAGCATATCTAATCTATCTAGCAAGAAAAATTCTTAATGCCCCCTAAAATAATATAAAAAACAGAAACGTGATTTTGTAGGTTTTGCCAATTTGCTATAGCCAAATGGAAAATAAAAAAACAAGAAAATAAAATTAGAATGAACTATGAATGAGTGTAATTTAAGCAACATTGAACTTCCCCCTCAAAAATTATCCTTATATATGTAACATCTTGAATTGAAAGAAAGAAAGATTAGGAAAAACCATAACCAAAACAATTCTCTCAAAAATCAATCTTTTTCAAATTTAATTTTCGTCACCGCATAACCAAACACACACAGAATCATCAATAATCAACAATCACTTGTTCTTATCACAGATGTTTTTGATTGAATAGAGAAAGAAAGAAAGAAACAAACACAATTCCACCTAATTCTACCATTCAACTAACTTGTTATTATTGTTACTACAAATAGTTTGAAACTAAAATGAGAAGAAACTCATTTAGGACTTTTCACAAACACTTCACATTCATTTCTTTTCATAAACCTCTTCACTCTTATGCTTTTCTAACTTCTTCTACCAACCCCACCTTCTCTCAATTTCACTCATCATACTCTTGTGAGTTTCTCTTATTTCTTCTTTCTATCATTGGTTGCTATTTGGTTTTGTACTAGTTGATTGAAAATGAAAACTTGAGTGGTTTTTTCTTAAAGATGAAATTTTTTATTTTGATGTTGAATTTGATATAAGTCTGGTTTGGACAAACAAGCTTAATTAAGCACTTATTATTTAAGTGCTTGACTGTATAAGCTATATATGTAATAATAGAAGATAAAATAAAGTCAAACTTTTTTTTATATACTACAAGATGTTTACATTAGTTGAAAAATTGAAAAAAACTTATGGACTTATCATAATTCATAAGCTGTTTTTCACATGTGTTTATGCTGGTAGATAAGCTCAAATAAGTCGTCTAAACAGACTCATAATATACTTGTTTGATTTTCTTTAAGTTTGACTACAAGAAGATTACTTTTTTCCTCTGGGTTGACCGTCGATTAATTAAATGTACCTGCATGATTTCTTTCTAAATGTTGTAGTAGTATCAAATTCTCAGTTATCATAACTTGCTGAAATTTCACAGTTTGTAAGTATGAGGTTTGCTTTGAGTTTTTATGAGTATCTGATGATTTTGAAATTTCTGTGCTTGAGAGTGTAGAAGGAATACATTTGTTCTGCGCACTTATAAGTTTATTGATTATAGTCCATTGAGAAAAATGCCAAAATAATCAATACCCTGATTGGTAACTATGCATAATGTAGACATTGTTTAGTATGTACTAAATTCATTTGTGAAGTTATTTGATAGTTTCTTCTTTTTATATAGCATCTCCATCTTCTACGTTTATGGAGGTACTCAAAACAATTGCGAAGCAAGACCTTGTATCCCATAGAAATGTTGCTATCAGAGCTGATCAGAAGAGTTATAGTTACATGCAACTTATCTCGTCTGCACATAAGATATCTAATCTCTTGAGTGGAAGTGATGTCAAAGCTGTAAGTTATATCTACTTTTATTGGTTTGTCGTCCGAACACTTTACACTGACCATATAAAACAGCTTGAAAGTAACAGGAGGCATTTTTTTTGTGAAAGTTATTATGTTTTGATCATCTGCTAAGAATTGAAGAGTTATTAAATGCTTAATATGTTGCTTGGCACTTGTGGATTGTGGTTATGCTATGGGAGTGTGATACTACAATCATATTATATATATGCAGAAAATAATTTAGTCAATTATTGTTGGTACCAAAATCTAGGGAAATCTTGGTGGAGCTCGAATAGGAATTATAGCCAAACCCTCTGCTGAATTTGTTGCTGGAATACTTGGGACTTGGCTTAGTGGAGGTGTTGCTGTTCCACTTGCAGTCAGCTATCCAGAAGTAGAGCTCCTGTATGTGATGAATAATTCGGTATGCTTTAGAAATCCTCCCTTTCTTATATAGATCTACAATACTCTTTTCTTTTATTTGTTTAAGATATGACCTGTGAATATTATGAAAGTCGGGACTTCATACATTTTTCCTTGACACCGTCTTCATACTGGATTTATTTGTAGACATTTGCCCGTGTGAAAGTAAATAACATAAATACCTGAAAAAAATGAGTGACGTGACATTAAAAGATTGGAGTGTGTTTAAAATGGTGTGTTAGTGAGTGTGACCCTAGCATTGCTCATACATTATATATTATAGATTTCATAATGTACCTAAGGAAGAAATAATTGGTTATATATAAAATAGTTAGGCTATTTATATTCTGCATGACCTTTATGCTTCACTTTTTTTTGTGTGTGGATTATATCTTAATATAAATTTGATTATAATTTGGCTATAGGACACATCTGCAATACTGAGTACTGAAGATCATAGTGAATTAATGCAAAACATTGCCAATAAAACCTCTTCTCAATTTTTTCATCTTCCACCTGTTGCAAATGATTCTTTAGAGAAGAGCAGAGGTGAACATTCACATAATGGGGAAATTGATTCAAACAGAATTTTCCTGGAGAATATTCAAAGATCAAGTATGAATATCACAGTTTTAGCTTTTAAAAATTGGATAGAGCAGAATCTTTTGGTGGCAATTTTCTGTCTTTTCTTTCTCATCATTTGTTTTTCATATCCTTTGGCTTAGGTGAAGATCCGGCACTCATTTTGTACACTAGCGGAACAACAGGTAAACCTAAGGGTGTTGTTCATACACATGGAAGCATCATTGCTCAGGTATTAGATGAATCCTATTTACTAATACTAGTTCTATACTGGTTCTATTATTTCTCAAGTTATTTAGAGAGAATAATCTAATCATAAAAATACTGCTGTCTGTAACTTAATTTTAGTCGTAGCGTGACACACTTTAGTCCTTGTTGACTTGAGCATGTCAATCCATTTCTATTTTGTTTTTATTTTTCTTTAATTTTTATTTTCAATTTGTTGTGATTTTAGGTCCAATCCTTGGCAAAAGCGTGGGAGTACACATCTGCTGATCAGTTTTTGCACTGTCTACCGCTGCATCATATCCATGAAAGTTTTTTTGTTTGCATTACTCAATATTTTTGTAATTAGATAACAGTAATATATTGTGTATTTTTTGAATAAGTGATTTGGGATATCTTTACAATGTCAATCCTTGACATACATGATATACATGTCCACGGGCTTTTCAACGGTTTACTGGCCCCTCTCTATGCTGGCTCCACGGTAATTTACTCTCATATCAAATACAATTAGAAAAAATTGTTAGTCTCGGTTCATGTGGCATTAAAATATGTAGTATCCATTTTGAATATAGATTTTTTTTGTGCTAAGAATCTAATTGTCTTGTTGAAGGTTGAGTTTTTGCCAAAATTTAGTGTCAGGGGAGTTTGGCAGAGATGGCGCGAGTCATATCCAACTGAAGGATCTAAGGCTGATGATGCTATAACTGTATTCACTGGAGTAAGTCATCTTATCAACATTCCTTAGATCTATGATATGGTTCATTGTTTGTTATAGTGCCTTGGCTTGTGTGTTTAGTCTAGGCCTGGCTGAAGAAAGAAGATAAATAAATTTGCTGCCATAATCATAAAAGACGGCATTTATAGGCCATATGATGGTGTCCTTTTTATTCTTGAAAAATTAATAATTTTCACATTTCGTGCATAAAAAATCCTTATGCATACTATTTGGAAAACTTGTCATGGGTGACCTTATCATGGTTAAATAATTTTAATTGAAGGTTCCAACTATGTATGCCCGATTAATTCAAGGTTATCATGCAATGGATCCGGAGCTACAAGCTGCTTCAGCATCTGCTGCAAGGAACTTGCGTCTTATGGTAACTTACTGTTTCCATGCATCATGGGTTTTTATGTCAGAATTTTAGAAAATAAAGATTATTCTTTATTTTTGTAATTTGACTTAAAATCAGTTTGTAAAACTTATTGGTGTGGCAATTTATCATGCATATACTCACTGCAATTAATGATATGTATGCTGAGTACTACTGACTCAACTCAATAGCTGAAGTCTGATATATTATCATGCTATTATACAGATGTGTGGGTCCTCGGCACTTCCTCAACCTGTTATGCATGAATGGGAAACCATCACTGGGCATCGTTTATTGGAGCGATATGGCATGACTGAAGTAAGTACACTTTTTGCAAGAATTGTATATTAATTTTGTAACGATTTTTGATACGAATCTTACATTTTTGTATCAATGTTTCTAGTTTGTCATGGCATTGTCAAATCCATTGAAAGGTGAGCGTAAGGCAGGCACAGTTGGAAAACCATTGCCCGATGTTAAGGTTAGTTGAACTTTGCATTTTTCCATTTGCTATCTATTGATCATAGAATATCGGCTTGTTGATCTCTCAGTTCCGCCGTTGCATAATCTGTTTACGTGATCAGGATTCAGACCCCGCCTTGACAATTTTATAATATGGTCTAGCACGAGTTTCTAACAACACTCAATAAATTGATTTTCTGTATGCATAACAGGTCCAGATTCTTGCAGATGAGGAGAGTTGGAGTGAAAAAACTGGAGCCAGTGGTGAGCTTTGTGTTAAAAGCCCTTCACTGTTTAAAGAATATTGGAAACTTTCAGAGGTGCTTACAGAATGTTATGTTCATACATCTAATGGTTCTGAAATCATCGATTAGTAATAATTATTACTTGTCCTTCTGATTTTTTTAATACTACAAACAGTTTCGTATTGATGCTTGATGCATCTGTATCATGATATTTTTCCCATAACCTTGTTATTCCTCACTTCTGTATTCAGCTGTGCATATTGTTAAATATTTTTGAGCAACAGAAGTATGGAAATTGTATTGGAGTCTCGCATTGCTTAGGTTTCCAGGCTATTGGATATATAAATGTGTTTGAGCACATTGCTTAGGTTTCCAGGCAATTGGATGTATAAATGTGTTTGAGCAATCAATCAAAGATTTTCACAACAGAATCTTTGATTTTGGATCATCAGCATTGTTGATTTTGATTGAATCAATTAGTACTGTATTTGTTATTGTAATTCTAATTAACTAGGATCTCTTCCTTGTAGAAGAAATAGAATATTAACTTTAATTACAGAAAGTCCATGTAGAAGAACTGTAAAATTTTCCTCTAAGAAATTTTATTTATTTCCATGTAGGTAACGAAAGAATCATTTACGGAAGAAGGATTCTTTAAGACCGGAGATGCCGTTACAACTGATAAAGATGGATATTACATCATTCTAGGACGTAAGGAAATATATACTTCTCTATGCATGTTTGTATGGACATCTGATTTTGTCCTTTAAGTAGTAAAACTTAGATTTTAATGGAAATAATTGTGTGCATTCTCTATTTTTATATCAGGTACTAATGCAGATGTCATCAAGGCCGGTGGCTATAAGCTGTCTGCATTAGAAATCGAATCAGTTATAATAGAGGCAAGTGAGTTATTGTTTTTGTTGTTAACAAACCCTTATATAGTTGTACGATTCGAATGATGTGATATTTCATAATCAAAACCTTTTTGCAGCACCCAGCTGTCTCAGAATGTTGTGTCTTGGGATTACCCCACAAAGAATATGGAGAAATTGTTGGTGCAATTATCGTGCCAGAAGCCAATGTTAAACGAAAGCGAGATGAAGAGTCAAAGCCGGCTATAAGCCTAGAAGAATTATCCACCTGGGCCAAAGATAAACTTGCACCTTACAAGGTATGGTGCCATGGTCATTGATAACCTTTTTGCAATGATTTTTTTCTGGACCTTACCTTTTTATATCTGATCTCATTTCTATGATCCGGTATTTTTGTAAATTTTATCTCCTCTTTTATGAATAACCTATAATCGCAGATGATACCATGTTATCCAAAACTTGTATTCAAACAAAGAAATAAGTCATGCACATTTTAAGTACTTCAACTTTTTAAAATATAATCATAAGTTGTTGTTGGTGCTATGCAATTAAAGACGAATCGAGTAATAATAGAAAATAAAATTTAGACACCAAAACCCCATTTCACCTCAATTAATAGTTATAGATGTGATGCATATCAAGTGAGATCATAAGGAGTGAGAAGATTGTATGGTCAAGATTACCTCTTATGCCGTCTCCTAATATGCTCCACTTGCATATGTAAGCATGTACATGTTAATCTATATTATGTAGAAATATCTCTTGCATTCTTATTCTTTATCATCATATACAAGCTGAAGCTGCCATGGAAGATGCTTGTGATACTGATTTAAGTTATCATACTCCCCATATCTTTACGAAAATTTGTATGCATACGATTCTGGTGATCTCATTCTGTTCTTTTTATAATTTCATCAATTGTGTTTCCTTGATCTATCACTTGATTCTTATGTCGGCAGTTTCTACTGAGGTTTACTTACAAAGCAGTTGCTGCCTATAATATTAGATTCCTCAATTAAATTGTGCTGAATACTCACCTACAGAAAAAGTTCACCTGACATTTCAAATCTGATGCATTTATTTATCTTACATTCATCGAAGTTGTAGGAGATTCAAAAGTAAATGTCATATGATATTTTGTTTATATTTTTGTTAGATACCAACTCGACTTAGTGTGTGGGACTCACTCCCCCGCAATGCAATGGGGAAGGTAAGTTACTTTTACCTCCATGACATTCTAATTTCGCGTCATTTACCTTTTCATGTCAAGTGTTTGGATCCTCTGTATTGGTGTAATTACTGTAGAAAAATTAGATCTAGGAGACTAGGACTAGAGGATTCAAATTAACTTTCCGTTGGGATCTAAGCACTCTACAATGGTTGCACTGCTGCAGCCTTTTGGATTACGAGGGTAGCCTAAAACATCAGGGAGATCTCTACATTGGGCTTAGAGCAACCACACAAGTGGTTTGGATACCACGTCTTTACCGAAAATCTTATGACATTGAATATATGGGTCCTTTACTCACAATTACGTCCAATGAGAGACATCTTCATTTAACACGCTCTCCTTGAAGCGGAAACTTCTTCATCCACATATTATCTAGCCTCCGCATTACTCCCACTTGACACTCTAACATAGCCGCTGCAGAGGATCCATTTCTACTTTTTTTTAAGAAGGAAAATTAATTTTTCTTTGTTTGAAATTTCAGGTGAGTAAAAAAGAGCTGAAGAAGATGCTAGTTTCAGAACAGTAAACACCATTTGATTATTTTTAAGATTTACCTTATTTATTAGGATGATTGAATGTAATGTGCCTATGTATCTAGAGATGTATGTATATCAGTGATGAATCTTAAATAGCATTGTTTTCTAACCATTCACATTTTTCTTGTTTACTTTCATTCATGGGAATATAATGATAGAATTGTAGCCACCAATTTTTTTAAGACTCAGTATTCAGCTCAAAGACCAACTAATCTGAGAGACATCAATCTCATCGTCCACTGGTGGAACCATTACTATATATATCTACCAAATGGAATTACATATATGTTTTTAGGATGGAGGTATGTCTAACACTCAAGAATTACCATATGTCTGTTTGTAGTTTGATGTTTACTGACGTAAGATTCAATTCAAGACATTATCCAACTTGCTTATGTTAATATGAGTTTTTAAACTATATCTATTTAAGAGTTTTTCAAATATCAAACTTGTATTACTCATTTTAAAATGCAAATAAAGAAAAGATACATGAGAGGGTACTGAATACCTGATTAGAGAAGACACATGAGCTCACATGATTTTAATGATTTTCACAAAAGGACAAATTATTTGGGAAAAAAATTTGGGTTTGATTTTAATGTGGAACAATTTTTAGTCATATTTTACTTATCTCGCGGTCGAATTCCAAATTACTAAGTTTTATATCCCTAAAAACCAAAGAGTTCTTGTAAAAAAAAAATTAATACCAAAAACATAAATACCTAATTAGGATTTTAAATTTTGTTTGTCTAGAATGCATATACAGAAAAAACACATGGATGCAATATATCGGAATATATTTTTTTTTATAGACAAATGTTAGTTGTTAGTGTATTGTCAGTATATTGTCAATGTTTTTCTCCTTTGCCAAGATTCAAACTAGTCAACTCCTTAACCATTAGTTCAACTAATCAGCTTAACCAGTTGAACTACTCATCTCCTATCAGGATATTTTATTAATTCCCTCCTTTTTAATTTGAATTAAGTTAATCCATGTCATTGTTCACCTAGAAGCTGCCAAGAAGCAATCATTGTCCATCCATTATCCACCAAATTTTTGGCGTTACATGCCCACAATTTTTTTTGAATGTTTTGTTCTCATCCACAAACTTTACGATAATTTTTCAGAATGTTACTCATTCTGAAATTGCTCAAAGTTAAATACGCTTTATTATGGAGTTATGGTATGGGCTAAAGAAAAAATGATGCATCTTGATTTTTTGATACGTTCTATATATATATATTTGATCTCTTATGTTTTAAACCTTTTATATTGGTCTTTATGTTTATAACGATTGTATAAGTTGGTCATTTTCATCAATTTTGTCATTAACACCGTTTCAATTGGTCACGTGTCTACGTGTCTGTCCACATATGCAAACCGCCTGCCATATGTGACAAAACTGGCGAAAAAGATCAAATTGAAACTTAAAATAAACGTAAGAGACCAAATTGAAACCTAAAATAGACGTATGAGATCAAATGTGTAATTAAGCATATATATATTCCGGATAAAATGACACCAAGTTGTCAAACTTTTTATATGACACCTCCGATAATTCTTTATCGGATAATTGCATATAAAATTGACCATTGAATTGAAAGATATTATAACATAGATCATATCTATAAAATTTGACATTAATCAGAAGTAATTCGATAGGTCAATGAGTACATCAAAATTAACTCATTTTTTGAAAGTTGCTAAGACGTGATTTTGATGTATCTCACTAACATGTCAAATAATTTCTAATTAATGTCATATTTTATACATATGATTTATGTTATAATATTTTTCAATACAACAATCAGTTTTGTAATACAATTGCTCAATAAAAAATTATCGGAGGTGTCATATAAAAAATTTGATATCTTGGAGTCATTTGACCTTGACTCATATATATAGAGGATTGTTAACTTTGACCAATGTATGATCTACATGTAATTACTTACCGCATCCTCATTGTCTTCGCGCTCCCCCGACTACTAACAGTGTAGGGCGCGCGCGAGACGTTGGAGGTGGTGGGGGGCGCGCGAGAAGCTGAGGGCGCATTAAGCAATTTCATGTGGGTCAACATTGACCAACATCGTCTAAGTTAGAAGTCTCATATATATATATATATATATATATATATATATATATATATATATATATATTTGTTTTTTGTAATTCAATATATAAAACAAAATATTATTATATAAAATTCTAATAGTCAATGAGATTTAATGATATTTCATAAAATAAAATAAAAAATTATAATATCAACACACTTTCCGTGTCTATATAATGGATATTATTATGTTACAAAAAGTACTCATCACAAAAAGTAAAATATAAGTTGAAGTGTAACAAAATGGGCTTTAAGAGCAATCAAACATATTTTTTTGGTGTTTTATGCATTATTTTAATCATTGGCTCAGGTAAGGATAAAAATTAATTACTACTAATTTTTATCTTTTAAAGGTTTTATGTAAATATATATTGTCATTTGCATAATATTTTAAATTTGGATTGATTCAGGATTTGTCACAAGTATGAGTGTTCCACCTGGAGAAAAATGTTTCGTTCCTTGCTCCGCAACTTTTGATTGTCGTAACTATTGCCGCGCCAAACAATTTAAGAGTGGACATTGCTTATCTCGAATTATGAAGTCGACTTGTTGTTGTTATAATTAACGAGTTCTACTATATCATTACAATCAAAATAAATAAATAAATAAATAAATGCTCTTGAACTTAGCTTGGGATCGTATAATTTGTGTAAATCTATAAAAGCTATGAATATATATGATTATTAACAAGTGCAATTCAAAATAAAATGTAGTTTGTGGCCAAAATATTTCAATTTCATAGGTGAATCAAAATCGCTACTCAAAATTGGTATTTTTGCTACTATTGGAATTTACAATTTGGAAAACATTTCGTATAATTTAATCTTTAAAATGTATGAACATGATTTTTTTTACACATATCTGAACATGATTATTAACAAGTACATTTCAAATTAAAATACTGTTTATTTACACACTTCTTCTTCTTCTTCTCTCAGATGAAGATATCATTATGTGAACAATCTAAAGATGAAGACACACTATTAATGAGTCTCATTGTGTACCAGAATAATCAGTAAAATTGGTTATGTGTCCATGCCAAATCATATTCTATCGGTGAGAAATAAAACTAGAGATCAAATTTAAGAATAGAAAAGTTGACTATTCCCTCTGTCTGAAAATTATTATATTTTTAAAGTTATACGCGTGGATTAAATGCACCCAAAAAAAATACACGTGGATTAAAAAATAACAAAAAATTAATAAGTTAAGTATCTTTTACCTCTTATTTTATTAATATATATATATATATATATATATATATATATATATATATATATAATTAATATTTTAACTTTTGTAAGAGTACAAATGATAAACTAATATTAATTTTACATTGATTTTTGAAAAGAACAATAGTTTTGAGACAAAACTAAAAAGTTAAAAGGATAATAGTTTTGGAACGAAAGAAAGAAGTACTTCAAAAGAAGAAAAGTTGAGGACATCATTATTCACCGAAAAGTTTTAGAAAACTAAAGTTAAAAGTATCTACT
Organism: Trifolium dubium; assembly: GCA_951804385.1. NCBI lineage: Eukaryota > Viridiplantae > Streptophyta > Magnoliopsida > Fabales > Fabaceae > Trifolium > Trifolium dubium. Next base: position 32,650,528 of record OX638075.1, on the reverse strand, counting down.
CCCTCTGTCCTATTTAAAGTGTCATAGTTGACCGAATCACACACTTTAAGAAAAATGTGTAAATGAAATAGAGAATATGATTTTTACAAAAATACCCCTTCTTTTTATTGGTAGTAGACATTGAAATACTAAAAATTAGATCTTTGAATGCACTTTTTCTCTTACCTAATTATTATTTTAAGATATAAAATAGTAAAAACTAATGTTATAAATAATATATGACATTTATTTTGGGACAAACAATTTTGACAAGTAAGACACTTATTATGAGACGGAGGAAGTATTATTTTGTAGAGATAGAAAATGATACTTTCTCTATAAATCGTTCGTTAGTTGGTTCAGTGGTTATTGACGCTAAACATGATAGGGAGAACTACTATTTGATCTCTCGCAATTGCATTCGATGACCTCCGAATCAGATTAAACTGGTAGTGAAAAAAAATTAAAAAAAATGACACTCTCTATTTCAAAATGAACGTCATTTTAGCAATAAAATTTTATTTTAAAATGAATGTAATTTTTTACTTTTCAATGTAACATTTTTCGGGCTCTAATAGTAATTGTTACATTATACACTATTTCTAAAGAAACAAATTAAAAAATCAAGATTAATTTAGTAAACGTGCTATTAAAAACAACAACTTTTAAGTGAAATTTTAAAATTAAAAATCAAATCACATTTGTTTCGAAAAACTTTCCTGATTACAAAATAAGCACAAAATTAACAATGGTCAGTACTAATTTATGTGAAATCTCATAGTCAAATGAGATTATGGTAAAAGAAAAAGTTAAATGTGACTTAATTTAATATATAGAATAAAATATTACAGTATTATATAAAATTCTAATGGTCAAATGAGATTTAATGATATTTCCTAAAATAAAAATATTTTATAATTTTTTTGACTAAAAAATATTTTATAATATCAATATACTTTCCGTGTCTATATATGGATATTTTTTTTAAAAGCTCTATATAATGGATATTATGTTACAAGTATTTTTCACGAGCAATATAAGTTGTAAGTTTTATTTCTTCAAAACAATAACAAAAAAGTTGTAAGTTTTACAAAATAGACTTTCAGACCAATCGATCATATCTTTTGGGTGTTTTATGCGTTCTTTTAATCATTGGTTCAGGTAAGAACAAAAACCAACTAATTAGTTTTATTTTTTGAAGGACATTTTTGATGTACAGTTTACTAATTTCAATCAAAAATTGTTATTGAAATTTATATTGCATTCATACTCTACATATTCAACATAAAGAAAATACTTTGTTTATAAAATTATTATAACTCAATAACTCTTCTATTTTATTTTATGAACTTTTTGTGGAATGTATGTACCAAGATGAATAATAACTCATTTATATGAAATATACAGGTAGTTTAGTCGATGCATATGCATGAGTTCAAGTAATTATGTATTGTCTCAAAAATTAGTTTAAAAATGTAAATATGTTGTCATTTGTATAATATTGTAATTTAATTTAATATTTGGATTGATTCAGGATTTGTCACAAGTGTGGTGGTTCCTCCTCATGCAGACTGTAGTCCAGGTTCAGCTCCTTGCGGACCTACAAGTACACCAAGTTGTGTTGATATTTGCAAGAAAAAGAATAAAACTGGAGTGTGCTATACTCAAAATCTGAAGGCCACTTGTTGCTGTATATCTTAATTAACGAGTTCTACTGTATCAATATCATTACAATCAAAATAAATTGAATTTAGCTTTGGATCGTATAATTTGTTTAAATCTATAAAAGCTATTAACAAGTGCAATTCAAAATAAAATATTGTTTATTTGCACACTTCTTCTTCTTCTCGGATGACGACATCATTCTGTGAGCAATCTATCTTCTTCTTGTTCTTAAATTAATAATAAAAATTTTAATATAATATTTTTATCGGCGGTTGCAGGCGGTATACCGTGACCAATGGTGGTCAACATCCGGTCAACACCTCTATTAAATTAATAATATAATATTATTTAATTATAATAAATATTAAAAAAATTTCAAAAAATAATAATAAATAAATAAATATGTTTTTGGGCTTATTATTGTACTAAAAATAATTGGGCTTATTAGGAAAAATATGTTTTGGCCTTTAAGAAAAAATTAATCTTGTGTTGAATTTATAACACTCAATTTATTAATGATAAAAAATATTATTAGCATATGAACTTAAATCATCTCCTTCAATATTTTCTCCATCTCTCTCCTTCTTCTCTATCACTGATATCTCTCTTAACTTTATTCTCTCTCATCAATAAAAAATTTTAAAAAAAAATCAAGAGAAATAATGGGATTAAGAGAGAGATAGAGAGGAAGGAGAGAGATGTAGAGAAAAATGACGGTGATGATCCAATTTGCAAATATGTGTGCAAAAGTTTTAAACGATACTCATTTTGAAATAGAGAAAATAATGACCATTGAAAACGACACGTTAGTGGAGGAGCTAAGTTCAAATCTTGTTCATGACATTTAACCTAATAATTTTAACATATTTATAGTTAAAATTTATGTATAGAGTTGATATATTTAACTGAATTAAAAATATACTTAACTGAATTAAAAATATATTTAAATAATTGGATTTTATTGAATTACTATCAACAAAAAAAATCTCATTTGACTACATTGATGTATATGTATATATGTCACAATAAATTTGTCATAATCGCGTCATTATAAATGTCACTTTAGGATTCAAAAAATAAATGTCACTTTAGTCTTTACATTTACAGACATCTAGAAGTGCTCAAATTCAATCCAATTCAAAAAATAACCGCAAATCAAACTGAAAACCGAAAAAAAAATGAACTTTTTTAGATGTGTTTGGACCACCTTATAATAAAATTGATTGGTTCGAATCGGATTTTGGACGACTTCATAATAACCGAAATGAAGTCGACTTGTTGTTGTTTTACTTAGTTCTAGTGTATCAATATCATTACAATCAAAATAAATAAATAAATGCACTTGAATTTAGCTTTGGATCTATAATTTGTGTAAATCTATAAAATGTACACTATTGTTTATTTGCACACTTCTTCTTCTCCTTCTCTTTTTCCTTCTCGGATAAATACATTATTATGTGAACAATCTGAGAATGAAGAAGATAACAAATTTAAAAATTATAGTTGAATTTTATAATTGTACCAGCCTGACCCATTTTGGCCTATTTAGCATATGATATGTTATCTATATGTTGTGTCCGGCCGACTCTCTCCACTAACTCACCTATTCTCTCCACTAACTCTCCCACAATCTCCACTATTTTCTCTTATGACTCTCCTATATATTAGTTATCATGAATATCACAAAAGAAGATTAACTTCTTCATCCTCAATCCTCTTACCACCATATCACAACCTTAGAATAAAACTATGTAGCTCTGATTCCCTAATCACTGAGGAATACATAAGACTAGAGACCCTCCCCTTCGAGCCACAACACACACAACCTACATCATTAGCCATACGGCCGATCTGATCACCTCCTAAGTTCCAGACCGGATTAATAACATAGTTTATTTTTGTTATTAGCTCGAAACACTATTAATGAGTCTTATCATCATGTGTACCAGAAATAATCAATAAATTTGGTCACACGTCCATGCCAAATCATATTCTATCGGTGAGAATTAAAACTAGAGATCAAATTTAATTTAAGAATAGAAAAGTTGACTACTTCAGAAGAAGAAAAGTTGAGGACATCATTATTAAATGAAAAGTTTTAGAAAAGTAAAATTAAAAGTATATTATTTTTGTAGAGATACAAAATAATACTCCCTCTATTTTAAAATGAATGTCATTTTAACAATAAAATTTTATCTTGAAATGAATGTCATTTTTTACTTTTCAATGCAACATTTTTCACGCTTTAATTATTACTTTATATATTATTCTTAAAGAAATAAAAAAAAAGTTAATTTAGTAAAAAATTTATTATTTTTAACACCATGATTGCATTCTTTAATAATGTATGCAAAACTTTAAACAATACTCATTTTGAAATGAATAGAATAATGATAATTGAAAACTCACACATTAATTGATGAGCCAAGATTCAAATCATGTTCATGGCATCTAACCTAATAGTTTTAACATATTTACTAGTTAACTTAGAATTTATTTATGAACAAAGTTGATATACTTTTTTTTATTACAAAGTTTTTTTGTCGAGACTAAGGTATTTACCGTCTAACATAGTTACTATTCCTCTCACTAAATTGGAAACACCTCAAAAGATGAAATAATTGGCCTAAAAATTTAAAGTCTCTCTGTATCTAAGGCGAAAATTGAACCATCAACTCTTAGTTAAAAGAGGATGAACCTCAACCGTTCAACCACACCTTATGAGTTTTTTTAGTACAAAGTAGATATACTTAACTGAATTAAAAATTTATTTAATTTAATATTTTTTTAATGCCGCAAACCTATTCTTCACTAATTTGATTTAAATTTCGTGAGAATAATGTGGATCCGTAATGTAATGGTAATATGGTATTTATCTCTTTTAAATGAACAAAAAAAGAAGGATAATAAACGGGGGGTACTTTTGCTTCATTTACATTTCTTTATTGCGAGAGATAAATACATTGATAAATTTATAATTTTTTTTCCAACTTTCACTCTCCGAGTTTTAGGAAAAAAAATTCTAATAGTTCAAAGTTTGAGACGATTTTTGCATCAAATAATTACAGTCCTTTAAATATAGTTGTAGGAGATTGAACTGCGGTATCCTCTAGAAAATCTAGCGTCAATCACCACTATACAAACTAACGTTTGATAATATTTACTTTAATAAATGAATCTCACTAATACATTTTATAGATCTTTTAATCGTATTTATGACTTTTTTGTAAGAACGAAATATGGAGAATATTGTTCAGAAATTTTAGCTCAACTAACATAAAATATCAAAATTATTAGGCTAAACGTCCATAATCGAGATTCAAACTACAATTCCTCCAATTTCTATGTGTGGATTTTCAATATATTTTTGTCATTTTGTCTAAATGCTAATAAAAGGCTTAAATGACTTTTCCATCCCTATATATACACACATTTTTTTATTTTAGTTTTTTTTTTGGAATTTATCCAATTTTAATTTATAAAACGAAAATCAAGAGAAAAAAATCTACGGATTTTAAATCCGCAGGAAAATTTAAAAGAAAAAATTTGAAAAATTTTTCTAAAAATTTTAACTATAAAGATTAAAATCAAAATATTTTAACATACATAAATGAAATTCTAAGAAAAAATAAAACATAAACTAAAATAAAATATACATGTATATACAAAGATGAAAATGTCATTTAATTTTTAAATGAAATAAAAATACAGGATATTGCACTTCTTAAGTTGAATCCGTGTCCCTCACCAGTCACTCTCTTCACGTCTGTCATAATGTGACTCTCGCCTGACACCGACCACCGTATATTCATTAATTCCTTTTTCATTTTTTTAAAATTAAAATTAGTTCTAATACTAATTAATAAATAAATAAATAAATAATAAAACACGCTCTCTCTCTCTCTCTCTCTCTACATTTATACATTTTCTTTCTCTCTCTTCCATGGTGGAACACGGTGGAGCAAAAGTCGCCGGAACAAGAAACAAGATCGGAAACCAGAGACTGAAACTCCAAACACTATCACAGAATCTACTCTTTCTGAATTGCTGAAAATTTGTACCAGAAGAATAAAAATGCCGCTCTCGAAGTACCTTATAAGGAACGAGTATAGTTTAGCGGATCCCGAACTGTACCGTGCCGCTGATAAAGATGATCCGGAAGCTCTTCTCGAAGCTGTTGCTATGGCTGGTCTCGTCGGACTTCTACGCCAGCTCGGTGACCTTGCCGAGTTAGTTTTCTACTTTTCTTATATCTCTTTGTTTTTTCATTTGTTGACTCTGATTTGAGTTTGTTTGAGCACTTTTGCGCTTAGTTTGGTTTAGTTTAGTTGAATTAGTGGTGAATTTAGAAAAGGATAGGAAAAATCTTTGAGGATTTTGGTGGAGCGAGTTTATTTTGGATTTTGGATTTAGTAACTGTTTTGTTGAATTTGGAATTGGAGGAAAATATTGATGCTATATAGAGATGCTAAATTTGATTATGATTGTTAATTTGTTAGTGGAATTTGATTAATTTGATTTTGTTTCTAATTTTGTGCTTTTTATGAGTAATTGAATTTTGTGTTGGGATTTGAAGGAAAAAAACTAAATTAAATGAAGATAATGAGTGGCTGTATTGCATAAATTGGATTGGTCTGGATTTCATTGACCGATCATTGACTTGACGTTTTTTTTTTGGTCAAGTAGCCTATTGGCCAATCCTTAAGGTGAATAAGTGGGGAATGCTAAGTTCGAAGTCCAACCTTGCATATTTTAATGTCCCTATCAAATAGTATCAATTAAGCTATGCACACGGGGATGATCATCGACTTGACTTTAAAAATTGAAATAACATAGTTCCTAATAGGTTTAGGCTAGACTTTCATCAATATCAAAAGTAGATTGGTGGAAAATTGTGTTTTGTGTTTAATGAAGGCAATTCTGCGTACCATTTTGTAATTGAGTAATATTGAGGCTATTATTGCTTAAGCTTAGGATTTTCAATGCACAACATCCTCACCAATCATTTGTTCAAAAACATCCTCAACAATCAGCCAAGTTAACCCTTTCTGGCTTAATCTAGTGAGTTCAGTTGAAGTAATTGTAAGCGAAAATGTGATTGTGATGTACCTTGCAGGAGTTGTGATTGTGGTATTCTGTACGTTTTGTTTGTTTCTAAGAAGTTAGTATTAATTGCGTCAAAAAGAAGTTAGTATTAATTGGCTGAATTTATTTCCTTCTAATTTTTAGCGCTGGCAGTTTTCACCCTGATCTTGAGGTTTCTCTTTTTAAATTAGAATTTTTAAAAGTCACTAGGTGTTTAAGTTCTCTTAGGTACTCTAGGAGTAGGAGATGTAAGGATCTATGAGGATGTAGAGTGAGGGTCTGAGGGAGATGGTTATAGTAGTTACGAAACGAGGGCCATTATAGATATGGTTCTATGGATGGAAAAGCCATTCTTTGGGCATTTTAATTTTTAAGGGCCTGTTTGAAAAAAAATTGGTTTTTAGTTTTTAAAATGTGTTTTATAAATGTGTTTTTAGAAAGCTATTTTTAAAATGAGAAAAGCAAAACTCCTTGAATTTGTTTTACTTTTTTAGTTTTAAAAATTGATAAATAGAAAACAGTTTTTAAAAACACTTTTTGTAAAATTGAATTACCAAACAAGTTTTTTTGAGAAGAGATTCAAACAGGCCCTAAATTTTTAATGACTGTTTTGCAGTTCGAGATGGGACTTTTCCCTTGGCAGATATTTTTTTTTGAAGCCTTTGGTAGATATTATTTTTTTGAAAGCTCGGTATCCGGCCTAAGGACCGACTAATCCGAGGGGACCAATCCCACCGCCCACTTGCGGGGGCCCATTTAAAGCCAGAGTTTTTTTGCTCTGTATGGACTAGGCCACTGAAATTGGCACCAGTGGGAATCGAACCTGAGACCTTGTGAGGAGCACACTCCAAGGACCCAAGCCAACACCATCAGTTTTTTCTCTGATTCTCTTCTTTCCCACCCACCTTTCTTTCTCTTAATTGTTTTCTTAATTCTAGAGGATCTATCCAGTTCCCGTCATTTATCTTCTCATTCTGATAGGTTTGCTGCTGAGATCTTCCATGATTTACATGAAGAAGTAATGGCAACCGCTGCAAGAGGCCACGGTCTTACGGCTCGCGTCAAACAGCTTGAGTCTGAAGTTCCTTCACTTGAAAAGGCCTTTTTCTCTCAAACTCATCATTCATCATTCTTTACCAATGGAGGTGAGATTACTCATGCAGAGCTATACTAAATGTTATTGGTGTTTCCCATCATGATTTGAGTACTGTTTATGTTGTGAAATGATGTAATTTTAGTTTAAGTTGTAACCTTTAGGTGTAATGGTGAGGTGTAATGGCGGCTTTCTAGTTTAAACATTCTTTCATATTGCAATGCAGGGATTGATTGGCATCCCAATCTTCAGTCTGAACAAAATCTTGTTACTCGTGGAAACTTTCCTCGATTGATAATGGATTCATACGAAGAATGTCGTGGTCCCCCAAGATTGTTTCTTCTGGACAAGTATGTTGGTCTGATTCACAGATATATATGATTTCAACATAAATAAATAGATGTTTGAAAAGTTTTCTTTTTGGCTTTTGCCTTCTTTTAAGGTTTGATGTGTCTGGGGCTGGGGCATGTCTGAAGCGTTATACTGATCCATCATTCTTTAAGTTGGAGTCAGCTTCATCTGTAAGAGCCACAGTACAAGTCCACAGGGAAAAGAGGATTCATAAAGTCAAGGTACACAATTTTCTATTCTAACTTTATCGGTGTAGTTTTATACTAGTGAACTGTTTTAAATGGATGATTCTAATGAGCTTCATGCTGTGTGATATTGGCTGGGATCTTGCTGAAAATTTGTAAACTATAATTGAAATCAAATTATGTCAGTTATGAAGTCATGATATGTGCTACAAGCTACAAATGTTTGGTGCTGCCTTTTCTTGTCCATTCTAGGGTTGCAACACCCATGTGTTCTCTTTATAAAACAATCCTACACAATTGAAAATTGAATAATTTTGCAAGTTTGATTATATAATTATTTCCTTCATTTCCCGCAGAGGAAAGGAACACGACTAAGGGATATTGAAGCTCCTAATGGCGTACCTACACATTCAAAGTAAGCTCCAATCATTTGGTTATGGTGCACTTATATATTTGACTAGTTAGGTCTTTAAGTTGTTGATTGGTGGCTCAATTTAACGTCCAATGTTGCAGATTACATCAGCTACTTCTAGAGGAACGTATTGAAAACGGCTATAGTAATCCAGCGCGCCTGGTGAAGTTGAAGAAAAGACAATTGAATAGACCTGCTGTTGAAGCAAATTCTAGCAAAAGTTACATGGGGATATTTCTAGAAACTCCCTCACCTGATCCTAAAATGATTTACGAAACTTCAATGTTTCCGCTGCCTGTGAAACTGACATCAGATGATTCTAGCGAAGCAGGGATTAAAATTCTTGAGATCAGTAGCATCAGTCCTTCGAAAAAGTCGTATGGAGATGAAAACACTTGTTCATATTCATCCCCTAATGAGCAGGAATTTGAACCTAACCAATTTCCAGAAGTGGTTGGTGAGACAAATGGAGATCTTGTGATGGTGAAAGAACATATATCAGTGGGTGTAAGAGATGAAAAGCCTTTTAATGATGTCAAGGTGTCTGATGAAACAGAATTCGCAATCAATGAACAAAAGAAAATAGAAGGCAGCTTAGATAGGTCCCATTCTGATGATGTGACTAGTGAGGTCGACAACTACATGGATGCTTTAACTACCATGGAGTCAGAATTGGAAACCGATGATGAGTATAAACCTAAGAAAAGCTTCTTCAGTATTCAAAATGTAACTACCAATAATAAAGAACGTCATCTACAAGCTCGGTTTTCAGATTCTCAGTCATTAGCAGACTCCTCAACATCTGATGACAATAGCCCATTCAAACAACAGAGAAATGAGGAAGATATTGAAGTGAAAGCTCGCTTATCAGATTCTCACTCAACTGGAACTTCCTCGACGTCAGACAATAATAGCTCATTCAGAGGAGATGAAGATGAGCACGTGGAACTGCAAGCTCACTTTTCAGATTCTCAATCTACCGGAAACTCCTCGGCGTCAGATGTAAATAGTTCTTCCAAGAAAGGTAAATCTTATCTCCCTTGTGATGAACCAGAAATTGAAGGCACACTATCCAAGAAGCTTCCCAAAATTGTTGAATTTCAAAACACTGATAGTAGGAAGTTTGTCATGCATGATGGTGCACATGTTCATGAAGAAGAGGTTTTTGACTCTAAGGAAACATATTCTGGTTTGTTGACTTCAGAGAAGGTGTTGTGTTCTGATCTTGTACCTACCAAACCAATGACACTACCTGCAGTGACTCAGTCAGATCAAATCGTTTCTGACAAGGTTGAGCTTAATATAAGATTAGGCAGTGATGCGGACAGAGCAGGTCTTGTTGAATATGTTACTTCCAAACCTTCATCTCCCTCCCTAATAAAAGATGATACTTGCCCGGTGGATTCTTCTGATAAAATTTCATTGGACAACTTGGTTGATGATGATCCACATATTCATTCTCATGATTTGTTAGAAGTTTCTAATGATTCACAAGATTCCCTTTGTCCATCCATTGGAGAATTAGACTTGAATTCAGCTCTTAATGCTGTGCTTGATCGTCAAGGCTCAACAGATGAGGATTGTATTAATATTGCACACCAACTTAATCCAACTCCAGTGAGTTTCTTTACTGGAGAGCTAACTTCTGGTTTAACTCACAGTAATCAACAGGGTGAACAAGACTCAACAGAAGATCAGCTTGTTCCTTCTGTTGATATGGCTGAAAATGATGTGGGTATCATCACTTGTCCAGCTTCAGGTATGATTTGTTCTCCATCAAGGAGCCTTTCAAATCCGGAACAATTAGTCACTGCTTCTTCAGGTTCTTATCAGATGGAATGCAATGAAGAGGAACCGAGTCATAGTTCTATGGTTTCGAATATAGAGGCAAATGAGCATCAACTGGCAACATTGTTAGATACAACATCACCCGATATCATATCTTCTCCAATGAGTAATCTTACAAAAGCTGAAGAATCTCTTTCTACTTTTGCAAGTCCAAATGAGAAAGAGGCGGAAGTCCGTGAGGCAGTTGCTAGAGAATCTTTGACAGAGCTAGTTGGAGAGAAGACTGCAGGTCATCCGGAAATTGTTTCTGCGGATGTACGAATGAAACTGAACAAATCGGTTCCCTGTGATCTTCAAGATTTGGAAAGTAATATTGAAAAGTCATCTCCTAGGGAGCAAATCCAACATAGTGCTGTTTCGGATGATGCAAAAATGGGGCCTGACTTTTCTGGGTTTGACGCTCTGCAGCCAGAATCTACGAGTGGCCAGAATGATCTTATTCATAATGACAGAGATAGTTTTTCATCACCGCCTTCTAATCAGTTGGAGTCGCAAAATTATTTAGAGCCACACTTACAGTCCCAAGTTGGTGAACTGGATGGAGAGTTTCTGCTCAAATATAAGGAAAACTTTGCCTCTGAGAAATCTCAATCTCAGCAGATGCAGATATGTCAATTGAAGCAAGAAGGCACTCATGCTACTTCTGAATCCGTTTCAAAATTATCTGCAGATGAATCATCATTTTATTCTAAACTACAGTCATTTGGCTTGGAGATTAACCCTACACAACATGTCACGGATCCATTAAAGCCTCTTCTTCCTGACCTCTTTCCCAAGGCAACTGAAGACAAACTTGATGAGATGCCACCTATGCCCCCTCTACCTCCTATGCAATGGAGAGTAGGCAAGGTTCAGCATGCTTCCCAAGATTCACATAGAGAGGAGTCAGAAGTGCATCAGCCTTCTGTCCAACCAATGAAGCCAATTATGCCCAATAAGAAGTCTCAATTTGGTTTTTCAGCTTCTGATGGAGAGACCTTATTTCATAAAAATCCATTTTTACCTGTCATGGCTTTGGAAAGTGATAAGCTCCAACATTCTTCTGGGTTTTCTGTGGGTGTTTCAGGGCATCCTGTTGCTGTACCCTTTCAGTTTCCTGTCATGGTGGATGAAACAAATGGACAGTATAATTACCTAGTGCTGGACAGGAACCAAATTCAGAACCCCTTCTTAACACTACCTGTGGTACCTACAACTGTGCATCCACCACGTGGTTTCATTGTTCCTTCTGAGGGAGAAATGACACAGAATTCAAACCTATATGCACCAATACTACCTGCTGCATACATTGTATCTGGACATGATTCCACATCTCCACAAGTGGAACCATTTCAATATCCAAGTCAGTTAATGACAGAGACTAGTGCAGATGATAAATTATTTGAGCAGCCTATACATAATGTATCTAGGGATGAGCCTCCAAACAGTAATGTTATTGTTTCTGAGGGAGAAATGGTACATAATTCTGAGCCTGCCGAATGTGCTAATTCGGGACATGATTCCATCTCTACTATAGAAAACGTGACTCAATCCCCTGATCAATTAACAGCGGAGACTAGTTCAGATGATACAACACTTCCGCAGCATATGAGTGATGTTGTATCTATGGACAGGCCTCCACATAGTCACGTTGTCACTTCTGAGGAAGAAATACTACAAAGTTCTAATCCGTGCCCTACTATATCTGCCGAATCTGCTGTTTCTAAACACGATTCCATCTCTCCACAAGAAAAACTAACTCAATCTACAAGTCAGTCGCTGCCGGAGACTAGTTCGGAAGTTAAAACACCTAATCATTCTGTAAGTAATGCAGAAGGGGAACAAGGACAATTGGGTATTTCACTCATGTTGCCACCAAACATGGAGAGTTTGGATCCCAATCAGAGTTTGCAGTTCTTTGAGGGGGAAATGTCGTCGTTGGATCCATCTGCGCAAACATCAGATTTTGAGAGTGAAAGGACAAATGTAAAACCAAAGCACAAGATTCCTCGTCCTCGAAATCCTCTAATTGATGCTGTTGCTGCTCACGACAAAAGCAAGGTCAGTGTCTACCTTTTATATGGCTTGGAATCACTTTTTGAGGTCTTAATCCTTGCATAATACTTTGTCTTTGAACCACTGCAGCTTAGGAGGGCTACCGAACGGGTTATGCCTCAAATAGAACCAAAGGTAGATGAAAGAGATTCATGGTTGGAGCAGATAAGAACAAAGGTTCAAACTTGCAGCTTGTTTCTTTATACTGATTTTATCCTTTTTATTTTCAAAGAATTCTTGTATTTAATTTTTTTTTGTGGCTCTCTCAGTCCTTCAACTTGAAGCCTGCTGTGGCTACACGGCCTAGAATTCAAGGTCCTAAAACAAATATGAAGCTTGCTGCTATCTTGGAGAAAGCTAATTCAATTCGCCAGGTCTCTCCCTCTTTCTCTGTTTACTTTATTGTTGGTTACCACTTATATATCATTTTTCTTCAGGGCAACTAACCTTGATTATTGAAACAGGCTTTGGCTGGAAGTGATGAAGATGATGATGCGGATAGTTGGAGTGATTCTTGAATATACTCTGGAAAGTGTTCCCAGCTGGTGGGTATTTTGATATTCTTGTTCCGTTTTTGAACCAGGAAATCTCCATGAAGTCATTCTAGTTCTTGTATGACATCAATTAGATCATCCTCTTGGCTCTCTTTCTTTACATGTTTATGCATGAACATTGGTCCTAGCGTGCAAATTAGCATCAATGCAGGCCGTTTTGGGAGGTGAATTCACTTCACTTTAGACAGATAAGGTGCGGCGTGTAAGCACTGTACCAGTCCAGATTCAATCCATCAACAAATAACCACATGTATACCGTTCATATAAGCAAATGTATATTTGTATTTTTCATGAATATCCAATTTTGAAATTCTGTAATTTTCGTGATAGTTGCCCAGATATTGTAGTTCATCTATGTCCAGTGTAGTAAAATCATTATAGTGTACAGTTTCTAGCATTTACCTATGTTCATTTTTACACTCTCTTTATGAGTACTGTTGTCCTGTATGAGCAACAACATTGGAAACTTGGCAGTGGTAAATAATGGGGGGTAAAGATGACAAATGCCTACTTCTGTTGGTGCATGCATAATTTACTAGATTAATCCCATTGGAAAATTAAACCTTCCACCCCTACACTTAACCTTTCACCCTTACAAATTACTTAAAAATCCTATTTTGCCCTTTTTATTATTAAATTTTTTATATTATATTTTATCATTTGTTTCATCCCTATAATATGTTGTTCCGATAATTTTAATTTTTTTCCGGTTTGATGTGTTTACCGGAATGATTTTTCAATGTGTTCCGTTGTGATAATTTTATCAATTTTTTCAAGCGTTTATACCAGAACACTTTAAAATTTTATTCCGATTTGTTAAAATTTGTGCTGGAACCCTTGAATATTTATACCGAAAAACTTTTACAATTGTTCTGGTATTATTTCATATTTATACCATTGGTGAATTCAGACAATATATTGACAACAATTATGCTTTGTGCAATAAAAAACAAGAAGGATGAAATAATTAGGAGGTAAGAACAAGTTAATAATGGCACGGCAAGTCAGCAAGGCAACTTTTATGTTCTAATATTGTACAGCACACAAGAGTGTCGATAGTGAGCAAAAAACCCAGCTAAACAAACTAGAGATATTTATACCGGAACAAACAAGAGAAAAAAACCCAGCTAAACTTTTACCGGAACAATTGTCACCCCTTCACCCCAACATATCTGTGTTCCGGTAATGTGTTCTGGGAAGAATATTTTTACAAAATGATAAACCGGAAGAATTTAGAATAATGTTTTGGTATATATTCGGACGATCCGTATATTTTAACAATTGTAAAAGTTTTCTGGTATAAATATTCAAGGCTTTCAGCACAAATTTTAACAAACTGGAATAAAATTTTAAAGTGTTCCGGTATAAACGCTTGAAAAAATTGATAAAATTATCACACCGGAACACATTGAAAAATCATTCCGGTAAACACATCAAACCGGAAAAAAATTAAAATTACCGGAACAATATATTGTAGGGATGAAATGAAACAAATGATAAAATATAATATTATAAAAAATTTAATAATAAAAAAGGCATAATAGAATTTTCAAATAATTTGTAGGGGTGAAGGGTTAAGTGTAGGGGTGGAAGGTTTAATTTTCATCCCATTGACAAGTTTTTTTTTAATAACCAAGCTTGGCTTAGTGTGGTATATTCGGACCCAGATCCTCGGCAGCCCTTATGTCTGCCGTGGTACCGCTTCAATCACACCATTTGATTAATTCAAAGGATCATATGTAAAATATAAAGGGAATTTCTACGGTACAATAGGTAAATCCTATTGTACCGGTACACCTGATTATCAAAATGGTAAATAAATACTTATTTTTATAAATTAAAAAGTTATTTATTAACTATTATATATTATAGACCATAATTTCATAAGAAAAATTACAATTTTTTTATATAAAAATTCAATATTCACTATTATGAATAATAAAAATTCAAAAATAATAAAAAAAATCAAATTTTATTTTTTTGATAATTTTAATGAATGATATTTTGTTATTATAATATTTTAAAAGATAGAAAATTTTATTTTTTTCAAATAATATTCATTTTTCTATTGTTTTAAACCTATTGTACCGGTACAATAGAATTTGTCTATTGTACCATAGAATTTGTCAAATATAAAAGCAAATTCTTTCAGTGGTTTAGTCTTTGCAATGGTGTAACTATTTTACCCTAAAGTTAATCAAAAAGAAAAGTTAAAATCCAATTTAAATTACCAATATAAACACAGTCAACATCTCTTACATTTGAGACCACCATTATAAATTCTACTTTATCATAGTTTGTCTCTTTCTCAGAACCCATATAATGGAAGACAATAGAAGTGCACCTTCATCTCTTTCCCATAACTCTAAGATTGCATCCTTACAGAACCGATCAATGAAACTTTCATCACTCTCAATTAGCTCTTTTGTCATGGTGGGAACCAATAGAGATTGTATAATCCCACAGCACCACCAACAATGATGACAAGTTCAAACTTAATGACACTAAAGAAAATGTTTTGAAAACTCTCATTAATTTAATTTCGTGTCATTAATTTGGAACTTGCTATCATTGTTGGTGTTGGTGGTCATAGTGTTGTGAGATCATGCAAACTCTATTGGTTCCCACCATGACAAAGGAGCTAATCGAGAGTGATGAAAGTTTCATCGATTGGTTCTGTAAAGATGCATTTTTAGAGTTATGGGAGAGAGATGGGGGTGCACTTCTATCGTCTTCCATTATAAGGGTTATATTTTTTTTTTTTTGAGGAAGAGACAAACTGTGATAAAATATTGATAATGGTGGCCTCAAAAGCAAGAGATGTGGATGGTTTCCATTGATATTTTAAATTTTCTTGTAGATTAATTTTAGGGTAAACTTAATCATTTATAAAGAGAGTTATGTTATCCAAGAGGACTTTTTTCTTACACAATTAAGAGGATCTAGTCGTTTATATTTATAAATAATACTTAGGTCTCTGTAAGTTCACCTTTTTTTAAAATAAGTCCCTGTAAGTTTTTTTTAAAAATTTAGTCCCTGCAATTACACTTCTTGTTGATTTTAGTCCCTGCCGTTAACTACCGTTACAAAAACGCTGACTTGGCTATGCTGATGTGTCAAGTGAAGTTTATTGAGGGACTAAATTCCAAAAACACTGATATTACAAGGACCAAATAAAAAACAAACACAATATATATGAAAATAGTTACTAAACATAAAATCCTTAAACCCCAAAAACAGAGTAACATCGATTTTACTTGTCCCCTTCCCTTACATACATCAAATCTAAAATTCCATTGAGCTTTCACTGCATTCATCGTACAACTTCATCTTATCTCTTTTCTTGCATTCAAGGTCTTGGATAATGGTAGTAACATCCTTTACCAATTCTGAGCAGTTGCAAGCACAACCAGTTTCTTCATTTGATGTTGCTTTGTCATTTGCATTCCAAACACAAATTTTATTTGGTTCAAGTTCTATGGGACGGAGGGTGACCTTCTATTTCATCATCCCATAAAAACAATCCACAACTTTTCATTGGCTACAAAAGCAACGAAATTCAACATTACACACAAGACATAATTAAAACAATAATATTTAAACAACAAAGAAACAATATAGAATCAAACTTACCCTAATAGTTGTACATTTCCAATATCTCCTATTATGGTTCTCAATTGTTTTGGTGATGTACATCCTCATGGATTTGTTGCAACCACAAATTGGGATTTCAATTGGAGTGGAGTTTGATGATGAAGACATTCTTGCAAAAAAAAACAATAAAATTTTAGATTTGATGTATGTAGGGGAAGGGGACAAGTAAAATATGTATCACTCTGTTTTTGAGATTTGAGAATTTTATGTTTAGTGACTATTTTCATAAATTGTGTTTGTTTTTTATTTGGTCCCTGTAATTTCAATGTTTTTTGAATTTAGTCCCACATTAAGCTTCACTTAACACATCAGCATAGCCAAGTCAGCGTTTTTGTAATGGTAGTTAACAGCAGGGACTAAAATCAACAAAAAGTGTAATTGCAGGGACTAATTTAAAACAAAAAAACTTACATGGACTTATTTCAAAAAAAGGCGAACTTACAGAGATCTAACTACTATTTAAGCCTATATTTATTTTAGTTAAACTCCAAAATTAAGGGCAAAGTCAATGTATTCTAATTTTATTTCAAATAATTCAACACAAATAAAATAATAAAAACATACTTGAAATGAAAAATAATTTTGTTTGACTTTCCTAGCTTTTTAATATATGGGAAAATTTGTCAAAAAAAATATATGGGAAAAGAAAATGCATGATTCTCTTTGTACTATTATTCCTTATAAAATACACTCTCTTAATTCCATTCAACTAATCGAATGCAATTAAAAAAATCATATCAACTAATTAAATCAAATTATTTTATTAAAATTGGAAAGTAGTATTAATTTTGTTGACTGGTGTAGTGTGTTTCCATAAAAGAGAAATAAGTCAACGTAACAATATAGTCAAAATAACTTCCACCCATTTTTCCTATTCAATGCATTTGATTCAACTTAGGTTACTGAATTAATACACCATAGATTTTTTTATGATCACAATAAATGATGAGATTGAATTCTTCTCCGTATTGAAAATTTTCATTAAAAGCAAAAAACATGTAAAATTGAGATACTGTTTTTTTCCTACAGCAAAGTTAAGATACCGTTAAATGTTACCAATGAGAATATAAAATGTTCATTGAAACACTTGTTGATAACGTCACAAATACTTTTTCCTTTTTCTTCAATTACTTAATTATGACGCATGTTTCATAAAAGAACCATAAGTCCAATAACAACAATGAAAATAATTTTTTTTTGATGCAAAAACAACAATGAAAATAATAGGTATTTCAATGTTAGACACACCAATAATAAAATGAAGGAAATTATTAATAATATGAGACACACAATGTGATAAATACTAAAATTTTCAGCTAATAATCTCACTATAATTAAATACACAGAAATAACAATAGGAAATTAAGCTTACTTTATTCAATTATTAAAAAGACTCAGAAAACAACAAAGGAAACATGCAAGACTCTCTTTGGCTAGCTAATAATCTTTAATGCTAGTTAGTAGAGATGTTCAGGTGCACGATCATCAGCATTGATGATAACATCATCGGCAACAGCAGCATCAGCATCAACATCAACATCAGCATCATCGTCGTCTTCATCACCATCCTCATCCTCGTCCTCCACGTCATCTTCTTCCTCGTGCTCCTCCTCGTCATCTTCTTCTTCCTCTTCTATTTCATGAACAATTCCATTAATGACAGCCATCTTATAAAACTTTGGCTTTCTAAAAAGATAGTCTGTAATCAGAACAACACTAGCAGCCTTAATCTCCCCTTTGACAATTCCACCAAATATTTCTCCATGATTGTCAGAGAACAAAATGGAGAAAAAGGACCTTAGTGGGCAAGTGTCCGTGAATTGAGGAGGAACACGGATAGCATCAGCATTGAAGTAAGTTCCAAAGAGAGATGTCATATGGACCTGTCCTTCGAAGGGTGCAGGGGCATGAGACATTGGGCAGAGAAGGGTAACGTCAGAGACAAGACCAGAACCACTTAATATAATGATTCCAGCATTATGAGACTGAGCTAGGTTTATAAGAGTTTCCAGCACATTTTCACCGATAGGTACTTCAATAAGAATTGGTTCCATGAGGGAGTTGATATTTTCTTTGGAGAACTCCATAGTCTCGGGAAGGAGATCAACATGACTGTCAGAGGACGAAATCACCAACTTGTCATCGTTGTTGGTGTTCTCAGGGATCAAACACTCTCTTTTAGTTCCCTCCGAAAGAGGGGAGCTAATTGATAGTTTCGAAAGCCTCATTAAGCTATTGTCTTCCATTATTTGATCGTTATATTTTTTGAGGAAGAGACTAGTTGTGATAGAGTTATGAGAATGAGACTAGTATTTATAACGGTAGCTCTCAAATCTAGAATATGTTTGTAATTAAAATTAGACTGTAATTTTGGATAAACTTTGAGGTAAATTTAATTGTTTAAAAAGAGTTATTAAAAGAGTAAAAAAAAATTCTTACAGAATTAAGAGGGTCAAATAAAAATTTGTTTTAGTTAAACTCTAAAATTAGGGGTAAAGTCAATGTATTTTCTTTTTTACATTATTATATTTCACATAATCTATAAAAATATGTTTTGTTTAGTCAAAAAAAATCCATAAAATATGTGTGTCGAGTCAACATATACAGTCCAAATAACTTGCATCCATTTTGCTTGTTCAAAGCATTTGGTTCAATATGCAATTTAGGTTATTAAATTTAGGTTATTGAATTAATTGAATTCCCCCCATATGTAAATGAATTAATTGAATTAATATATATATCATGGATGTTTTTTTATGGTCAAGAATGATGAGATTTGTACTCACCCCACTTATTGAATATTTTCATTTAAAAAGAGAAAGATATATAAAATTACTGTTTATTGAAAAAGTGATGAATCTAATTTATAATAAGAATTAAAAGAATTATTTTCCATAAAGTACAAAATTCAGATTCATGCTTTTCTTTTCTTTGATTTTTTATTTTATTTTATTTTTAGGTCCATGCATTTCTGTTTGCTATTATAAATCTTTTCTAATTCCATAAAAATATTGGTAAAAAGTATTGGAAGGGTTCCATCAATTTTATATTTTTATAATTAAAAACTACAAAATATGTTGTAAAAGTTATTTTATTTTCTCATAATTATATTCTAAAGAACTCAAAATACATAAAATTTAGGAAAATGTTAACATGTGCCCTTTAGTGAGATAAATAGAGAAACTTTTGTATCGGTATCCGTGTATTAGTGTAATTTTTAAATTTTTCATGTTTTCAATGCACAAAATTTAAGAGAATATTTCTACTTTTAGATTCTTCGGTTTGATTTTCAAATATTAGCAATGAAAATGGATGTTTCTCCATTTTTTTGAACAAATAAAATAGAATACACACACACACTAAATCACACTTATTATTAAGAAAAAGTAAAATATAATGATTAAGAGTATACTTTTTTGAAAAAAGTTGTATGGAAAGATGTAAAAACAATATTTATTGGTTGTTGGTTATAAAAAAAAGTAAGAGAGATAGTAAACTTTTCTTGAAAAGATAAACGTTTGGATTTTTTCTCTTATATTTTGGGACAAAAAATTAATTTTTTTTCTCTTATATTATGGTACAGAGGAAGTATATATATCCACCCCCCATTTCTGTAGACTCTTGAGCACAAGATGTGCCAAAAAGCCTACAAATATTTACATAATTAGCATTAAAATAAAACCCCAAAACAAACTAGTCAAGAGCTAATATGCATTGTGAACTAAATAAACACGTAATAAAACTGCCACCGCCATACATCTGAAGATTGAGCCTGCAAAGTAAAGGTATGAAATCACAAGATGTTTCTCCGGATCAGACTACCACCTCAATGAATCTAAAGACTTGGTTTAGTGGCAAAAATATAAGTCATGAATTCGTAATGTCTCAGATTCGAGCCCCGTTAGTGCCCCTCTTCCCTTCACCCTAATTTTTTTTATCAAACAAAAAAAGTATATAAAATAGTAACATTTTTTGAGTCAAAAAAAAAAATTGTAACATTTTTTTAGGTAAGATCTATATTATTATTTTTTCCGAAGACATTATACTCCTAAACTAGTGTTATTGAAGTCAGCGGAAATGGATGAAAAACATATTATTTTTTAATTTTTGGCTAGAAATTCACCCCTTGAAATTGAATAAGTGGGCATATCGGGTATAATGTCTATTAGCTCTTGAATTCTTTATATAAAATGGATGAAAAACAAAGTGTGTTATCTCAAGAATGAGAATTTCCCTTTTCTTCTTCGTTTTCTCTGATCACTTATTTATACATTGCCCACTTTTTAGCTAGATGGAGTTCCAGGTTCTTCATTCATGTCACTATATTGCACTATTGATTTTGTTCCAAATCAGAAATTTGTCGGTGGAAGTGTGAAACAAACTATGAAACACTGACATCAATCAACACGTCATGAATGATAGTAATTGATAATTTGAAATAATGATATAATTTAATATAATCATATGTGTCTGTATTATATCTCTTGTGTCCGACATCAGGACACACTGATGAATATGAAAAGTGTCTGTGCTTTATAAGGAACAACTATAAACTGATGTATAATGTCTTTGTTACTATATATGTCCCATTAACATAATGTATCAATTTAATACTACATCACATTATAGACATGCATGTTACTTTAACATAAATTGGTTACATCATATTGTTTGAATATGCCCCATTAAGATTTTAAAGATCATTGTTGCAGAAAAGAAATTAAGTTTTTTTTTTTTTTTTTTTTGCAGAATGTGGGAATTTTGTGTTGGTTTATATATGATCAGTATTTGGCCAGACTCATTGCTGTATGCAGCAATATATGGTGCTGTTGAATCTTCTTCCACTGCATTGTTTGGTCCAATAATTGGAACTTGGGTTGATAAGTTGACTTATCAAAAGGTTTGTGATCCACTGATCCTAAATATATTGTTATGCAAATAATAGCACTGTGATTTAATTATGATTATTAATTAATTGAAGATAATACAAAGTTAATTTTATAAAGTATTATAGGATAATATAGATATGTAGTTAAACTAGTCAAGGTTTTAAATTGCAGTTGTTGCCGCATCTCAATCCTTGATATGGTAGAGAATTTGAGTCAAATGTGACTCGGGGTAGCGTTGAGGTAAGAGACATCAAAAATCTTGAAGTTGCGGCCTCTTTTTAAACACATTGATGTCAAATACAGTGTAAGTTGCATAAGATAAAAAGTAAGACATAGATAGATAGCAACATACGCAATGTCTGTATTTTGATGTTCTAATAACACAATTCTTATGCACATGGTTAGATTCTTGTCATTTTCTATCAAAACAGTATGGACAAAGTTTGAAGATAAACAATGTAATTATATATTTGACTTTAAAATAACCCTGTTAATTGTTGTTATGTAAAATCAATCCTTTTCTTCATTTTTTTTAATGGCAGGTTTTGAACTTGTGGTTGATGACACAAAATCTCTCTTTTATTATTGCTGGTGCCGCTGTTGTTACCTTAATTATCTACTCATCTTTGATGCTTACAAATTTCTCAGTGTTCTTAGTATTGATGGTCATAATCAATATCTGTGGTGGAATTGGAATACTTTCAAGTTTCAACTCTTGCTGGAACTATCCTCATAGAAAGAGAATGGTAACACTTTTTAGGCTTTAATGAAAATTGATTAACTATATTGAACAATCTATTGGCTTAATATGTTTCACGAGATGGATTTAAAATGCAAAGTATAATAATCTTGACATATTAATTTATAATACAGGATTATGCAAATTAAAGGATTTGGAAGATCTAGATATCAGCCATAACATGTTTAGAAGGTGAGATCCCTAATGAAATTTCCAACACGTCAAGTCTTGTAGGTATGGATATTTCTCAAAACAAGTTAACTGGATTGGATTTATCATGTAATAGGCTAACAGGTACCTTCCCTTCTCAAATTGGTGACCTACAACAAATTAGTGCCTTGAATCTATCGCATAATTACTTGTCTGGTCATATTCCAATTGCTTTTTCAAATCTTACTCAAATAGAGAGTCTGGATTTATCATTCAATAACTTGAGCGGTAAGGTACTTACTGAACAGTCCAATTGCACTTTTTATCAAGGCTTAAACGTCATTTTAGTCTCTGTATGTACGCGAAATTTTGGTTTTAGTCTCTGTATGTGATTTTACTTCAAAACAGTCCCTGTATCGACCAATTTTTTTGTTTCTGGTCCCTAAAGCAAAAATCTGCAGGAAAATTCACAGGAAAATCTGCAGGAAGCTTGAGAATTTTCTTGCAGATTTTTGCTTTAGGGACCCGAAGCAAACAATTTGGTCGATACAGGAACTGTTTTGGAGTAAAATCACATACAAGGACTAAAAATAAAATTTGATATACATACAGAGGCTAAAAGAATGTTTAAGCCTTTTATCAATCTTCAATGTGTCATACAACAACCTTTCTAGAACACCTAGTTTGGAAAAACAAAGAGCATGATACTTACTATTTGCTAACTAAAAGAGAAAATCCCCTCTAACCCAAGAATTTGTTTTTTCCACTTTAGGGGGGTTATTGGATTGAGATTTCAAGGGATTTCGAGGGATTATTTTGACAAAAAAGTCTTGAAGATTTTAAAAGACTTCGTGGGATTATATTGATTTTGTGAGATTCTTAACATAGGATTTTGTGGGATTATAATACAAAAAAAAAAAAAGTTTTGTTTAAAAATCTTGATTGAATAACAACAGATTGCAAAAAAAAAAGTCTTGATTGAATAACACAAGACTTTTAAAATCCATTAAATTCCCTCAAAATCCATTAAAATCCCTCAAAATCCTAATTGAATAACTCCCCCTTACAGCAACAGTAACAAAACCAAAAGAATAAAAAGTCCCTAATATACAATTCGCTGACTAAATAAATAATTTTGTTTGATTTTCTCGACTTATTTATATATGGGAAAAGAAAATGCATGCTTCTCTTTAAAGATGTTAATTTGTATCTGATAACAGATTATCTGTACAGAGATTCGAAGTCGCAATTTTTTTTCTCCACAAAGATGGAGGGAGAAATTCTCTGTGGATAATTTCGGCCGGAGAACGGGGAAGGTCTATATCCGCCACCGCGGATTCCCGACCCTGACCATATTATTTAAATTATATATATAATATATAATTGTATTATTTTTTTAATAAAAAATAATAGTTGATATGTGATAAAGATTAAGATTATGTATGGTGACAATAAATTCAATTATATATTTATTTATTTAGACAAAAAGAAATATTAGAAAATTATTTTACAATTTTTTTTATTGATACAAAATGTAATTTTATTTTAAAAAAATGAAAGATACAAAATATGTATTTTTTTTTTAAATGGAAGAAAAAATAAGATATTAGTGTCATATTTTTAATTAAAATGTATAATAATTTTGTTAATTTTTTATGTTCGTTGTGAGAATCCGTAGAACTCTCTTTATACTATTTTATTTCTGACTAAACTCTCTTTATACTATTATTCCTTACATTTTACACT
Source organism: Trifolium dubium (assembly GCA_951804385.1). Taxonomy (NCBI): domain Eukaryota; kingdom Viridiplantae; phylum Streptophyta; class Magnoliopsida; order Fabales; family Fabaceae; genus Trifolium; species Trifolium dubium. The sequence continues at coordinate 32,626,144 of OX638075.1, read as the reverse complement.
CTTTTTTATTTTTTTATTTGTTGATATGATATATCTTACACTCTTAATTCCGTTCAACTAATCGAATGCATCGCAATTAAACAAATCATATAATAATCAACTAATTAAATCAAAATTATTTTATTAAAACTGTTTGGAAAGTACAGTATTACTTTTGTTGACTGGTGTAGTTGTTTCCATAAAAGAGAAATGAGTCAACATAAATACTCAAAATAACTTCCATTCATTTTTCCTATTCAATGCATTTTGTTCAATTTAGGTTACTGAATTAAATATACACCATAGATTATATTTTTTATGATCACAATAAATAATGAGATTGGATTCTCCCCCATATTGAAAATTTTCATTTAATTAAAAAGTGAAAGACATGTAAAATTAAGATACTGTTTAGTGTTACCAATGAGAATATAGAATGTTCTTTGAAACATTTATTAATAATGTCGCAAATACTTTTCCCTTTTTTTTTAGTCAGGTCTTTTCCCTTTTTCTTTTATGACATACGTTTTATATATCAAAAACCGTAACAACAATGAAATTACATTGAAAATAATAGGCATTTCAATGTTAGACACACCAATAAGAAAATGGATCATTCAGACAAATAAAATGAAGGAAATTAATAATATAAGACGCACAATGTGCCACATAAAATTTCAGCTAATATATAGATCACTATAGTTATATTAGATATAACAATGGGAAATTAAGCTTACTTTATTCAAATATTAAAAAGACTCATAAAACAACAAAAGGGAACATGCAAACTCTCTTTTGCTAGCTTATACTAATCTTTAATGCTAGCTAGTAGAGATGTTCAGGTGCATGACCATCAGCATTGATGATAACATTGTTGGCAACAACGGCATCAACATCAGTATCATCCTCCTCCTCCTCCTCCTCTTCACCTTCCTCATCATCATCATCATCATCTTCCTCCTCCTCTTCATCTTCGTCATAATATTCTTCCATTTCATGAAAACTTCCATTCACGATATCAATCCTATGAAACTTTGGCTTTCGAAAAAAAAAGCCTGTAATCATAACAACACCAGCAGCCTTAATCTCCCCTTTCACAATTCCACCAAATATTTCTCCATGATTGTTAGAGAACAAAATGGAGAAAAAGGACCTTAGTGGGCAAGTGTCAGTGAATTGAGGAGCATTGAAGTAAGTTCCAAAGAGAGATGTCATATGGAACTGTCCTTCGAAGGGAGCAGGGGCATGGGACGTTGGGCAGCGAAGGGTAACATCAGAGACAAGACCAGAACCACTTAATATAACGATTCCAGCGTTGTGAGACTGAGCTAAGTTTACAAGAGTTTCAAGCACATTTTCACCGATAGGTACTTCAATAAGAATAGGTTCCATGAGAGAGTTGATATCAACATAATTGTCAGAGGATGAAATCACCAACTTGTCATCGTTGTTGGTGTTTTCAGAGATCACACACTCTCTCTTAATTCCCACTGTGAGAGGGGAGCTAATTGTGAGAGATGAAAGCCTCATTGAGTTATTATCATCCATTATTTGAGTTATAATTTTCTGAGGAAAAGACTAGTTGTGATAGAGTTTATAGAAAAGAGACTAGTATTTATAATGGTAGCTCTCAAATGTAGGATCCGTTTGTAATTGAAATTGGACTGTAATTTTAGATTAACTTTGAAGTAAACCTAATTGTTTAAAGAGACTTATCAAAGAGAACTTTTTTTTCTTACTGAATTGAAAGGGTCAAATAAATTTTTTTTTAGTCAAACTCTAAAATTAGGGGTAAAATCAATGTTTTTCATTTTTATATTATTATACTATTTCACAAAATATGTTTTGTTTAGTAAAAAAAAATCCACAAAATATGTGTGTTGACTGTTGAGTCAACATATACAGTCCAAATAACTTGCATCCATTTTGCTTGTTCAAAGCATTTGGTTCAACATGCAATTTAGGTTTAATTTCATGTTATAGAATTAATTGAATTCCCCCCTATATGTAAATGAATTAATTGAATTACTATATATCATATTTTTTTATGGTCAAGAATGATGAGATTTCTACTCACCCCATGTATTGAAAAAACTTCATTTAAAAAGAGAAAGACATAAAATATAGATAACTCAACTCACATAAAATATTGATAAAAATATTTATTACATGTAAATGATAATAAATAATTTTGTTTGACTTCTTTGACTTTTATATATGGATAAATAACATGTATGCTCTCTTTTATATATATATATATATATATATATATATTCATTGATTCTTATTATATAATATAAGAAAAAAATTATTTTTTAAATTCATTAAAAAAGTGATGAATCTAATCTATAATAATAATAAATTAAATGAAATGTACAAAATTCCGATTCATTCATTTCTTTGATTATTTTTATTTTATTTTTAGGTTCATGCATTTCTATTTACTGATATAAATCTTTTCTGGTTCCATAAAAATATATTGGTAAAAAGTAATGGAAGGGTTCCATCAATTTTATATTTTATAGTTAAAAACTACAAAATATGTGGTAAAGGTTAATTTATTTTATTTTCTCATAATTATATTCTAAAGAACTTAAAATACATAAAATTTTAAACAAATAATTGGTTTGATTTTCAAATATTAGCAATGAAAATGGATTTTCAAATTAAGTAGACTCTTGAGCACAAGATGTGCCAAAAATCCGACAAATATTTGCAAAAGTAGCTTTAAAATAAAACCCCAAAAACTAACTAGTCAACACACAAGCATAACAATGAGCTCGACCACCACTTATGGTAGTTTGCAACTATAGATTCACATGCATCGATTTCAACCACCAAAAAGAATAAAGATTGACTTTGTCAAACAATTGAAGTATGAATTCCACTGTCTTTCCAAACAATCTATGGTTTCTTTTATTCCATACAACTCAGACACACAAGCGCCATATGAGCTGCAAAAAAGACTGTTGCTATCGGTGACCACCTGTTGAATAAGTAAACTGCACAAAGTGATTAGACCAAAACTGAAGATCTGCCAAGGATAAACCAATCCAAGCCCGAACCGACGAGAGAGGCAAAAGTATCACATGATAAGAATAAATGTTGAACCGACTCGACATCCTCACAACTGCAAACACAAAAAGCAGCATATGAAGGAATAATGCCTCTGGCTACCAAGTTTACTTTCGTCGGCAACCTGTTGCGCAAGAGCCTCTCCAAGTAAAGATAGATACGTTCAAGGGGACATGTTTGTTCCAGATAAGATTTGTTCCTACATCCAAAGTAACCGCATTGTGATAAGTCAAGATCATATATGCACTGAGAATAACTTTTCACGGTCGGGTTGTTAGTGCCATGAATCTAAAGACTGATCCTGCAAAGTAAATGTATGAAGTCACGAGATGTTTCTCCGAATCAAACTGTCTCCACCATGAATATGAAGAGTTGGTTTAGTGGTAAAAGTATAGGTCATGAATTCGTAATGTCCTAGTTTCGAGCCCCGTTAGTGCCCGTCTTCCCTTCACTCAAATTTTTTTTATCAAACAAAAAAAAAATTAAAGTATATAAAATAGTAACATTTTTTTTGAAGTAACATCTATATTATCATTTTCTCGAGGACATCATACTCCTAATTGTTTTTATTATGATATAGAAAATAATTGTTTTTTTTATACCGAAATAAAAAATATCAAAATTATTAGTTCGAGTTCTCATGACTTGGTTCGATCTCCCATCTTTATTTTGTGTGTGTAAATTTACAATAATGATTTTTCAATTTCGTCAATGGTCGGAAATCTTTGAGGCATATCGGTTCCTTATTACAAATCAAATATTTGGAATAAAACCCTAACTATTTATTTAAGAGGTTCAAATTAAAACAGTTATCAATTAAATCAATTATTCTTTCTTTGTGACGTGTTTGGTTATAATGAGAACTAAATATGAACCATTGTGATAGTAATACTAAATAGTCAAAAACTAGTGAGTGAAAGAGTCTTGAATTCTTGATATGAAATGGATGAAAGACAAAGTGTGTTATCTCAAGAACGAGAATTTCCCTTTTCTTCTTCGTCTTCTCTGATCACTTATTTATACATTGCCCACTTTTTAGCTAGATGGAGTTCCAGGTTCTTCTTTCATCTCACCATATTGCACTATTTATTTTGATTCCTCTTTTTATGATTTCACTTCCATAAATTTGTTTCAAATCAAATGATTGATTTTGTTTCAAATCAGAACTTTGTCAGTGGGAGTGTGAAACAAACTATGAAACACAGACACCATACACAACACCGACATGTCAACAACACCAATGATAATTGATAATTTGAAATAATGATATAATTTAATGTAATTATATGTGTCAATATTTTATCTCTCGTGTCCGACATCAGGGCACGCTGAATATGAGAAGTGTATGTGCTTTATAAGAGACAACTATAAACTAATGAATAATGTGTTAGTTACTATATAAGACTCATTAAAATGATGTATCAATTTTAATACTACATCACATTACAGACATGCATGTTACTTTCACAGAATGACAGAAATTAGTTACATCACTGTTTGAATATGGCCCATTAAGATTTTTAAGATCATTGTTGCAAAAATAATTTAAGTTTTTTTTTTGTTGTTGCAGAATGTGGGAATTTTCTGTTGGTTTGTATATGATCAGTATTTGGCCAGACTCTTTGTTGTATGCAGCAATATATGGTGCTGTTGAATCTGCTTCCATTGCACTGTTTGGTCCCATAATTGGAACTTGGGTTGATAACTTGACTTATCAAAAGGTTTGATCTCAAATATATTGTCATGCTAATACTAGTACTATGATTCAATTATGATTATTAACTAATTGGGGGACAACTCAAAGTTAGTTTTATAAAGTATTATAGGAGAATATAGATATACTAGTTGAACTAGCTAGTCGAGGTTTTAAATCGCAGTTGTGGTTGCTGCCGCGTCTCGATTCTGATATGGTAGAGAATTTGAGTCAAATGTGACTCGGGGTAGCGTTGAGATCGGAGACATCAAAAATCTTGAAGTTGCGACCTCTTTTTAAAACCGTGATGTCAAATATGGTGTCATTTGATTTTTATGTGTATTTTTGAAATACATGTAAGTTGCAGAAGATAAAAAGTAAGTCAGAGATAGAGATAAACATATGCAGTGTCTGTATTTTGATATTTTAATAACACAATTCTTATGGTAATCATCACACATGATTAGATTCTTGTCATTTACTATATAAACAGTATGGACAAAATTCCTTAAATTAGTACTTTGTTAATTGTTGTTATGAATATGACCTTTATGTAAAATCCTTTTCTTCATTTTTCTTCATTGGCAGGTTTTGAAATTGTGGTTGGTGACACAAAACCTCTCTTTTATTATTGCCGGTGCCGCTGTTGTTACCTTACTTGTCTACTCATCTTTGAAGCTTACAAATTTCTCAGTGTTCTTAGTATTGGTGGTCATAATCAATATCTGTGGTGGAATCGGAGTACTTTCAACTCTTGCTGGAACGATCCTCATAGAAAGAGAATGGTAACATTTTTTATGCTTTAATGGAAATTGATTAACTATATTAAACAATCTATTGGCTTAATATTTACCAGTCAGAAGATATTACAAGTTTCTTTCTATTTATCAGTGGGTATGAGTGTATGACTTAAAGTTACTGATAAGTGGGAAGGTTACTCGAGCATAGCCCGTAGTATTAAAGCATGATTAATATTAACGTATTGTATCCGCACTGCATAGTTGAAGAGATGGACACAATCGGCTAAACTCCATGATTGAACATCATGTGTTCTTTGTCTTAGTTTTTCATTTCATTTTACTTTGGATCCGAGTTTTTATTCTACAATTAGTTTTGCTTGTTTAGGTAGAAGTTTCTCCGACCTTCTCCCTTAAACCCTCTCCATCCTCACCTTCTCCAGCCGGCTCACACCTAGGCCGGCATATTTGTATACGATACACAAACTCACATTTTTATAGGAAATTATACAATGTGAAAGAGATTAATTTATATGCACCGACGATATAATTTTTACAAAAACATTATATGAAAAAGTATGCTTTTAATGTTCAGGTTGTTAGTTATATCCGAAGGTCAATCACCGGAACTGCTGACAAAGATGAATTCTGTTACTAGACGCATCGATTTAACCTGCAAGCTTCTTGCACCAGTTATAACTGGTTTCATAATAAGCTTTGTATCCCTTAAAGCATCAGCTATAACATTAGCACTATGGAATGGTGTTTCTGTTTGGGTCGAATATTGGCTTTTTACATCTGTGTATAATGGAATTCCAGCTTTGTGTCAAAGTAGCGAAAGGAAAATGGAAAAAATTTCATCACAAAGTGATCTAGAACGGAACAATTCAACTTCTGAGGGAGATAGTTTGCTTAATGTTAAAGGTGGTGATAGCTCAGAATTGGTAAATGGAAAAAGCAGGACAAAATTTTCAGAGTGGATTTCAAGAATCTCATATGTTGATGCTTGGAGAGTTTATTTGCAGCAAGAAGTTGTCCTTCCCGGACTCGCTCTGGCTTTGCTATTTTTCACCGTACTCAGGTAAAAAGCTTACGAAAAACAGTAGCAAGTAAATATACCAAAGTCTGTTTGAATTGACTTATCTGAGTTTACCTGCTAACATAAGCACTTATGATATTGTAGTCGATAAATAACCGTGGTTCCAAACACATCTTCAGAAACATGTCTTAAATTTCTTTCATGTAAGTTAGAAATGAAGCATGCATCACTGATAAAATTCCAATTACTTGCTTCAGCTTTGGAAGTTTGATGACAGCCACCTTAGAATGGAAAGGTATACCTGCATATCTTATTGGAATAGCACGAGGAATAAGCGCTGTCATTGGAATAGCTGCAACAGTTTTATATCCTGTGCTACAGCTTAAAATATCGGCTATTAGAACTGGACTTTGGTCTATCTGGTCTCAGGTACAAACTCACAAAATGACTTTAATGTGCTTTGGATAAGTGACATGTTGTGCAGGACTTTAAAATTTGCTGCAACATCAAAGTTTTTGATGTCTCTGCGACCATAATTTAAAACTTTGGTTATTTGTTCGAGTCAATTATGCAAAAATATTTACACGTTTATGTATGATTTGGATGCAGTGGACATGCCTCCTTCCTTGTTTAGCAGCAATATGGATCCAAAATGGAATTTTATCGTCATATATTTTGATGGGAAGCGTCGCAATATCTCGGCTTGGACTATGGATGTTTGATTTATCTGTACTTCAGCAAATGCAGGCAAGAAATTAATAACCTTAACGGCTCATATTATTTCAATTTTTACCGAATATTTTTTCAACAAATATGTCTATGGCGAATCAAAGTTCTCATTCTTCGTAACCATATTAGCCTGATTATTTTTATTTCAATTCCGTTGAATAGAACCTTGTTCCTGAATCGGATCGTTTGATTGTTGGAGGTGTTCAGAGTTCACTTCAGTCCTTTATGGATTTATTGGCCTATGTTATGGGAATCATAATATCTGATCCACAGGTGAGTTTTAAAACTAAAACTACTTTTTTCCAACCCAAATATGTATATTTCATAATAATGTTGGCCTATTGATATAGCTTTGAATCTGATCCTGTTATCTTAATCTGTTCAGGAGTTTTGGAAGTTGAGTTTATTATCATTTTTGGCAGTCACATTAGCCGCATTCATCTACTGCATCCACTTGTTTCGCGTACGGAAGCATATCTTTCACTTTGACAAACTATTTGGTCTAATTCTTCTGCACGAGCATCGTAAGTTGGGGGCCGAATCAACACAAGTTGAGGCCTAAAGCTAGACGAGGTCTCAAAGTGAACAAATCATCTCTGTGCCATTTTTGTCAGACATTAGAGTGAAGGCGAAACCATAAGAGAGGCCGAGTAAGGAGTGCTGAAGGTCCTAATGTAAGGGCTTGCCTCACATTATGCGAGAGTCCGCCCTTGTTCTGGAGCCTAACTCTTGCATTCAATTTTCATACCATTTTAATAATATCTACACAATGGTAAAGGAATGACAGTCTTTAGGATTAAATTTTGGATAGTCATCTTGCTTTTTATACTTAATTAAGATTTAAGACCGTCCTTTTCTGCATAAGGTCATTGTAGAAATGCATTTTTTTTCTTTTGAAATATTAAAAAATGACAGTACATACTAAAATAAGTGGTTAATGACATGTGTAGATTGCAATTTCGCCGTCATGTTGATGTGGAAGCTGCATAATTTATTCTCGACGTTTTGGTGCATGAAAAATGACAGAAACCATCATAAAAAATGACACAGAAACATTGTGAGAAAAAAAATTGTGGCTGCTGATTTCTTAAGTGGTTTGTTGGTCTGAAGTTGATACTTCAACCTTCTCTCCTTTAGTTCAAAACCAGAATGAAACAAACAAAAAAAAAATGTTAAAAAATTGATAAACATTTGTTTTTTTGGTATTACTCTTGTAAAAAGATTGTGAAACATTTGTCTTTGGCATTATTCAGTTGTTATCTGTCCTTTTCCTACGTCACAGACTCACAGTCACACAACTAAGATTCCAGCAATTAGTCAGCCAAATTTTTGTTTAATAACTTTGACTCTTTGAGTACTTATTAATTTTATGGAAAATGCATACACATATTAAGATTTTTTTTTGACAGAAACACATATTAAGAAATATAAAAATATTTTTTTTTATAAATTTTGCATTCAACTTTTTAAATTTTAAAATTAAAAAATTATATTATTAAATATAAAATTCTTACATTAAGATGGCCACATTGGTACTGCCTGCACTTAGATTGTCCTTCCTCATATACTCCTCCCCCATATGTCATCTGCAATCTGCATCATGTGAAAGAAAAAAAATCAACTTTGAATTTACCATATTACCCTTCATTTTTCCATTGTGATATCGATGCAAAAAATATATTGATTCGTACCGCTTGGTTTTATGTAAGTTGAATAAGTAGGCGTACCAGAGTTTAAACTAAACTAAGCTCAGGAACCGTGCTATTTGGTTTTATTTTACTCTAAAAAATTTACTCAAATTCTTGCCACTTAAACCAATCCATATATCTCCATATTATGAGAACTTATATATGATAACCATTGCAGTTTGCTTGATTAATATATATGAACTTATATATGATAACAATTGTGACACTAAATACTAGTTGTAGTCAAAACTAGTGAGGAGAAGACTAGATCTTCTTGAACTTGATAAATGGATGAAAGAGAAATTTTGAGGGAGACTTTGCTATCCCAAGAACCACCAGATTTTCCTTCTTCTCTTATTACTTATTTATATATTGGTCACTTTTTAGCTAGATGGGGTTCCAGGTTCTTCAATTTCATTTCATATCATAGCTTATTATATTATTCATCATTAATATATACTACCTTTGTTTCTTGTTATAAAAGATAGTTCGTTTTTTAGTTTCATTGAATAACTAACTAATGTATCTGATCTATAATCGTCTCTTATAAAAAGAACGGTGGAATTAGTTTAGCTTATTGCGCAAAAGGGGTGAATTGAAATTATTGCTTGAGATTTTTATTAATCATTTGTTATTTTTCTTTTTTGCAGAATGTGGGAATTTTCTGTTGGTTTATATATGATCAGTATTTGGCCAGACTCTTTGTTGTATGCAGCAATATATGGTGCTGTTGAATCTGCTTCCACTGCATTGTTTGGTCCAATAATTGGAACTTGGGTTGATAAATTGACTTATCAAAAGGTTTGGTCTCAAATTCTTTTAAGTAATTGAGCTTCAAATGTGAGTTAGGGTCGCGTTGTGGTCGCAAAGACATGTAAAACTTGAAGTTGTGACCAAAATCGCAGTTGTTGTCCTCTATTTAAAACCTTGGACAAATTATCTTTTACTTGTGTGCCGGAAAGGAATCGAAAGTTCCTCAAATAGAGAGAATGAATATCCGGAATTCATTGTATCGGATTAATACATCCATGAAGCTAAAAACATACTTGAGATCTTCTAAAAAGTTATGTGTCAATTTTTGCCTTTTATGTTAATCATAACATATGCTTAATATTCTTTACATATACTATATAAACAATGAGATATGGACAAAATTTGAAGATAAAAAATGTAGTTATATATATATATATATGTGTTTTTTAGTTGTTTCAATGAGATATATATAGACTTTATTGAAGAAACACTTTTTTCATTTTTTTTAATGGCAGGTTTTGAAATTGTGGTTGGTGACACAAAATCTGTCTTTTATTATTGCTGGTGCCACTGTAGTTGCTTTACTTGTCTACTCATCTTTGAAGTTTACAAATTTCTCAGTGTTCTTAGTATTGGTGGTCATAATCAATATCTGTGGTGGAATTGGAGTACTTTCAACTCTTGCTGGAACTATCCTCATAGAAAGAGAATGGTAACATATTTTATGCTTTAATGAAAATTGATTAATATCATTAGATAGAAGAAAATAATTGAAAATGGAGTGTAGAACTTTAGTGAATAATCTAAAGGAAATTGTAATTGTGAAAGAAGTTAATTTATATACAATAAACTAACAGTGTAATTTTACAGATGCATTTAATTAAATTACTTTTTTACACGTACATGCCTAATGTCTAGTTAAAATCATAGGAAAAATATTATATGATAAGTATTTTTATTGTGCAGGTTGTTAGTTATATCCGAAGGTCAACCGTCCGAACTGCTGACAGAGATGAATTCAGTTACGAGACGCATTGATCTAACCTGCAAGCTACTTGCACCAGTTATAACTGGTTTCATAATAAGCTTTGTATCACTTAAAGCATCGGCTATAACGTTAGCACTTTGGAATGGTGTTTCTGTTTGGGTCGAATATTGGCTTTTTACATCTGTGTATAATGGAATTCCAGCTTTGTGTCAAAGTAGCCGGAGAAGAATGGAACGGCTTTCATTACAAAGTGATCTAGAAACGAACAATTCAACTTCTGAGGAAGATAGTTTGCGTAATATTACTGAAGGTGATAGCTCAGAATTTGTAGATGGTAAAAGCAGGAAAACAATTTCTGAGTGGATTTCAAAAATCTCTTATGTTGAAGCTTGGAGAGTTTACTTGCAACAAGAAGTTGTCCTTCCCGGACTCGCTCTGGCTTTGCTATTTTTCACCGTACTCAGGTAGAAAGCTTACGAAAAACAATAGCAAGTAAATACCCAAAAGTCAGTTTCGATTGACTTATTTTGAGTTTATCTATTAACATAAGCACTAATAACATTATTTGAGATAGCTTATGAAAATAGGTTATGACATGTTCATAAGCTCTCCAGGATAGTTTACGCAAACAACTTATAGCTTATATGAAAACAGTTTGACTATATATGATAAGAGTTTATGCTATAAGCGCTTAACTAAGTTGTCTATCCAAGCATGACCCTAGTCTGAAATAATTCAATAAGCCTTTTCCACTAATGCTTAAAGTGTCCACTCTCTATTAATGAACAAAAGCCAATTAAAATTCTAATTAGAAATGTAGAATCACTGATAAAGTTATACTTATTTGCTTCAGCTTTGGAACTTTGATGACAGCCACCTTAGAATGGGAAGGTATACCAGCATATGTTATTGGAATAGCACGAGGAATAAGCGCTGTAATTGGAATAGCTGCAACTGTTTTATATCCTGTATTACAGTTTCATATATCAGCTATTAGAACTGGACTTTGGTCTATCTGGTCTCAGGTACACACTCGCAAATGATTTTAGAGCGATTTTAATAAATGGTAGCGACAACAATCTGAGCAGTAACATCAAAGGTTTTTTATGTTTCTGACTGTAACGCGGCCATATATATGTTTATGTATGATTTGAATGCAGTGGACCTGCCTCCTGCCTTGTTTAGTTGCAATATGGATCTATAATGGAATTTTATCCTCATGTATTTTGATGGGAAGCGTCGCAATATCTCGGCTTGGACTGTGGATGTTTGACTTATCTGTACTTCAACAAATGCAGGCAAGAAATATTAGCACATATTATTCCATGTTGTTTCAAATGTGAAATCTAGATTTAAATGTTTATGATGAATTGAAGTCCTTTTCTTCATAATCATCATGGTCTAATTATTTTTATTTCGATTTTGTTGAATAGAACCTTGTTCCTGAATCGGATCGTTTGATTGTTGGAGGTGTTCAGAATTCACTTCAGTCCTTTATGGATTTATTGGCCTATGTTATGGGAATAATAATATCTAATCCACGGGTGAGTTTCAAAACTAAAACTATTCTTCATCAACCCAAATATGAATATTTTGTTTATTTTTGCTGCTTACTTCCATACAAAGGTTCACTAGTTTTTAGTTTTTGGCATACAAATATTTTAGTTTTTATACTAGTAGTCTAGTACTAGACCTTATAGTTATGTATGTACTACGAAAATTTTCAGTTTCAACTACTGTAAAAAACCTGGCTTCACAAAATCATAGATGTACTGATCCTTTTATCTATATTTGTTCAGGAGTTCTGGAAGTTGAGTTTATTATCATTTCTGGCAGTCACATTAGCCGCATTCCTCTACTGCATCCATGTGTTCCGCGTGCGGAAGCATATCTTTCACTTTGACAAACTATTTTGTTGTAACTCTTCTGCATGAGCAAACAGATTTTGTGTACCGAACCAAGGCAAGTTGAGGTCTAACGCGATGTCTCAGTCACTCTCAGAGGGAACAAATCATAAGATCATGTGCAAAATTTGTTGGATATCATAGCAAATAGGAGGCTGTGTATAGGAGGCTGAGCATGGTGGACCTAAGGTCATAAAGTAAGGGTTTGTCTCGCCTTATGGTTGAATCGCCACCCCTGTTGTAAAGCCTAATGCTTGTATATTCTCATACCATTTGGATGAATTTAGTGTGTGCTGAATTATCTTGCTTTTTAGAGCTAATTTCTTGTATTTACTTTTCATATTTTTTCTGCCTAAGATCAATATCAGATGCCCCTTGTATAGTATTATTGTGTGATCCACGTAGAGTACAACGTACAAAATCACAAGCTTAAATTTATACATATACAAAAAAACCCACCTCATTTAACATGTCTATAGTATTTGTTTGCAACAAGAAACCTAAGCAATTGCTACATTAAACAACTAGAATCTACTTCCTCCAAACATTAAATATTAAACTAATTAAAGAAACCATTAGCTTTAACCAATAATAAGGATCCTTGGGCCAACTATCCTGCCCATCGAGGTGCCTCCAATCTAGCGAGGGATTAGTCACTGAGTTCGGCGGTGGATACCCCGGTCTCGACAAAAAAAAAACCAATAATAAGGCCAATAACATGAATCTTTCCCAGTGGGAGATATTCCAATATTTAGAAAGATTAAAAAAATTCCAATGTTTTGAGTCCAAAATGGGCTAAAGAAGTGCTTATTTAATTTAGGGAACACAATAAATAGGGGTAGAAGAGGAATTCTATTAAAGGAGCCACACTTCCTACATGAGATTTTAGAGCTTTCTTATATTGGTATTAATTTTTCTTAATTAGAGTATAGTGCACAAGTGAAATAAGTGTTGTACTACGCACATATTTGATTAGGTTTTTTTTCGTCTACCCCCACAAAATTTGGGGGTATATACCCTCAATTACTTAAAAAAAATTTAACCGATATAAATTTTAATAAAATATACCGTTAGATTAAAAGTTTATATCATATAGATCATTTGTGTTAAATTTCAGACAAATCTAAAATCATTTGATATGTTATTGAGACGCATCAAAATTAACAGTTTTTGTGATTTCTTAAACACCGTTAATCTTTATGTGTTTCAATAACATATCAAATGATTTTAGATTTGTCTGAAATTTTACACAAATGATCTATATGATATATACTTTCAATCCAACGATGTATATTATAAAAAATTATATCTTTTAAAACTTTTTATAGTGGTTGGGGGTATATACCTCCAAATTTTGAGAGGGTACACAAGTTGGCACCATTTGATTATATTATTGAATTAATAAGTCTTCGTCTCCGTCAATATTGTTCACTTGATTGAGATATTGTGTATTATATGCAGAAGTTGAGGTTCAAAATTTCGTACGCTCATTTATTCACCTTATAAAATGAAATTCTAGTCATTAGGCTACAAAATAAAATATAAAATTCTAGCTCATTTATCACATTTCTATCTCTAACTATGGTTGAGTAAAGACTAATATATCCAAGCACAAGGTGTTTGAGAAACCTTTGCTTTAGGACTTTTGAAAAAATGATTTTTCTAAAAATGAAAATAGATATGTGTTTAGTATAACTAACTAACTTTTTTTTATCTATAACTAACTAACTTATAACAACAATGAATTGATTTTAAATAGTGTGGAATGTAGACCTCTTAAATAAATAAACGAGTGTATTTTATTTTACATATATATATATAGGTTTTAGTAATTTAGAATTCAACCTTAAAATAAATAAATCTCACAAAAAATTGTTCAATTCAACTCGAAAAATGAGAATATTTTATCCCCATCATTGTAGAACATAAAAAACCGCCCATTGATATAGAATATAGATGCCAAGAACTAAACATTCCCTCGATTGATTATTGATTTTTTCTGTTTTTCTATTTTTAAAAAAGTTTAGGAATATCAAAAACTTATCAAACACATTTATGAGAATAATATTCATGATAGTACATCTTTCTAAGGTATACAATTCTATAGCTTGAAACAAACACTTCCTGACAGTCCACAAAAGCATATTATCCCCCATCAAAATCAAAACAAATTTAAACAGTATTGATAAAAAATAAAATAAAAATGATCTAAGTTTTGGTTCAATATCCTTTTTTAGGTGTATAAAGAGTGAAAATATTCAATTTATCAATACCAATGTTCTAAATTTAAGTTTAATTAAAAGAATATATATATTTAATTTTACATAATCAACATTCCTTCAAAAAACATTGTTAGTTGGGTAGACTTATACACATGTAAGTTATAGATAGAGGACGGAGAAAGATAAACCTGTAAACTTAGTTAAGAACTTTTTCTTTACTTTATATATAAATGTTTTTAATTTATGAGAGAAATGTAAAAAAATTTATAAAAAAATTGAAAGATTGTAATTTATAAGAGAGATAAAAATAAGTTAGTGATTCAAAAAAAAATTAAGTTAGTGAAATTTTATTTTCAGAAAATGAGATTCATTTACCATTTTCTTTCTTCTAAATAAAATTATCTATTCTTTTGAGATATAAACACTATTGTCACTGTAGATTATAGTTTAAATCATAAAATTAAGAAACATATAAATTAGGTAGAAAAAAATCTATAAATCAATTTCTGATAAAAACAGTTTATATTTCAATATAAAAATATATGTAAACACCATTTCAACCCCACTTGCATGCCTTTAGTATAAAAAAAAAACCCACTTGCATGCCTAGTTATAACCGTCATAATTCAAGACTCTTCCCCAAGTCACTACTACTAATTTTGAAGTTGAAAGAAGGCTTCCAAGAAAATAACCTTACTACCTTCGGTACGGCACTAGAGTCATATCTACTTTTCTTTCTTTGACAATAATTCATTCTTCCCGACTACATTTAAAAATAATATATATTTTTCAAATTTATTGATTAACTTAAATATTTTAATTATTTAATAAATTTGAAAATATATTTTTGTAACTCTGAATAAATTGAGTGGCTCATATATTAGTACAGACAAATCATTTTGTCCCAAGTCACCCAATTTATAATTATTGTTCACCTTATATTAAAATTACTATTATGAATAAAATGCATTAAGTTTGTTTGAGTTAAAAAGAATTGTTTATAAATATAATTGGAGAATATAAATATAGTATTGAATAATCAACTCTTTATTAATATTGTCTTGTAGCATAACTTTTTAACAGGTGGATTTAGCATTTACATGCTTCCAATAAGTATACTGTTTCAAATGCTTATGATTACATGACATTGCAGTTTAGCACTACAGTTTTAGATCACACAAACGAAATTTGAAATAAGGAAAATCCTTTCAGAGTCAGTCTTTTTGGTTGACGTCTTTTGCATAATCAGTAACCTACAATGAACAATTTGATTAGGCGTCACGTTATTCAGCATAATGCTCAACTTTTTGTGGGTGGGTGCGGCTTGATGGAGGAAGTATATCATTTGTTCTTCTCTTGTGATTTCTTCGATAAATTTTGGTGCAACATTTTTGTTTGGCTTGGTTTCACCACGGATCATTCGTTGGGTTTTCTAAAAATATTTGGTCGGCCTTGATCCTCATTTGGCTATCATGTGCTTGGGTGTTTTGGAGTGAAAGAAATGTGCCGATTTTAATCAAAAATAGGCTTCGCTTCAGTAGCTACTCAATAAAATTAAACTTCAATCGTATTGGTGGCTGAAAGCGAATAACCCAAATTTTGAGAATAGTCTTGTAATTGGTTCCACTTAGCCCTTTTTTCATGTTCCTTTTTGTTTTTTTACTATAATTTAATACTTTTCTGTTGACTCTTTCGGCACTCTTTATATTGAGATATCCAATCTTTTTAGTTATATGGAATATATCATTTTAACTTCTTCAAAAAACAATTCTATTAATATTATCGATTTCATTTCTCTCAATTTAAGTTACATGACAAATAAAAAATATTGAATTAGAATTGATTTAATTTACTAATGATTAAATTTAGAAAATTAAGTTTAACCCTCTCACTATAATGTCATATTTTTCTTTTTGAAAAATTGACTATAGCGTCATATATTTAAATGACCCTCTAAATTATAATCATCTTAGATGAAAAAAGAAAGTACCTATAAAAGATATATAAAATAGTATAAGATGTAGATCGTATATGAGCCACAAACTTGGTGACCTAAATTCGTGATTCTAAATCTATCAACATGTTGCGGAATTTTGACTCTATCCCTCTCATAATCATCTCAATTAAAAAGCATATAGTATATGAAAAGCATAAGCAAACATTTTCTCTCTCTAACCGTTCTTATCTGAGTCAGGCAGGTACTATACCTAATAAGTACGGCAATTTATTTTATTATTTTCCAAAAAACATTATACTAATTTTCAAATTTCAACCACTTTTCAATTTTATAAACTTGTAAATATTTATAGAATATGGTGAGAAAGTTTATGTCGTTTTATGTGAGTTGGCCACATTCGTACTGCCCCGCACTTCAATTTGTCCTTCCTCATATACTCCTCCACCATATGTCATCTGCATCAGTTGAACAAAAATAATAATCAGCTTTCATTTTACTATAATACCCTTCTTTTTTCCTTTATTAAATTCCGTCCTTACATGTCCTTCTCCGTACGAATCACTTTCTTACTTTGATAAGACGGTAATACCCCGTAACAAACAACTCTACAACATTCTTACTTTGATAATTCAAACATAAATTTATGTAACTTATATAAATTGAAATTACACGAGTTATGTAAATTGAATTTATACTAACTACATTAATATCATTTATGGACTATTTAATCATTTTAAAGTGTAACCATAATTTATTACAGCGTGGAAAGAAAAAATTTATCAGTTTGATCATTTTGAAGTGCTAATTTTATCTATTGATTTGATTTTTATAGAACAAAATTACCTTATTACACCACTACACACTTGATATTGAAAAACAAGTATAACAACATCTAGAGGAAAAAGAAACAAGTATAACAACTGAGGAGTGTATCCTTATATGCCAAAAGATATTGACATATAATTATATTTTTTTTAATCCTACTAGGTACCACTTGGTTCTAAATTAGAATTCAATCATTCATAGCCTACATGTAGATTACATCTTAAATATTAAAATTTCTTGTTTACCTTCATCTTGTATCCTCCATTAAAAAAAGCACAACATTATATTTTTATTCTTTCGTCTCATACTTTAGAATATTGATTTGTTTAATTTTTTATTTTAGTATATTAATTAAATATTTTATATGTTTTTTGATAAAATAGTGTAGTGACTAGAAATTCACTTTAAAAATGAATAAGTTGAGTGTCTAAATTTCAAATTTTATTTTCCACATAAAAAAAAAAGTGATATTCTTACCAATTAAATTAACTCTCATAGAGATTAAAATCATTAATAAGAAGATTATTTCCACAAATAGAAAACTAAAAAAATCATTATAAAATTATACACATAAAATAGAGTAAAATAGAATGATCGAAGATCGAACCTCAAATATAAACATATCACCTAACAACTTTTGCATCTTTCCTTACCCAGAGTTTCTAATTTTGACCCACAGTTTGTACTTTGCAGTACCTGACTTATGTAAATCTAACAGAAAAGCAAGGACAGTTGTGTCTTTTTAAGGGTGGACACAAATAAGTGCAGAACAATAACCTATAAAAAGACAATGACACCAAAGTGGCATTTTGGTCATTTATGGACCACCCTCCCCTCCCTCTCTCATTATCATCATTCTTCAACATAAATAAATAAGTAATAACCCATAGCTTCCCCACGTTAACTACCAAACCGTACCCATAACATAACAACCATACTCCAAAAGAAAAGAAGAAACAATGAAGAAGAAGCAAAAACAAAACACAAACCCATTCGAAACACTCTCTGAGGAACTCATTTTCACAATCCTCGACTTCCTCGAACCAAATCACCAATCAAAACAAACCAAAAAATCATTCTCTTTATGTTCCAAGTGGTTCCACGCGCTCGAATCTAAACACCGACGCGCTCTCCGTCCTTTACGCGCCGAACACATACCAACAATCCTCGCGCGTTATCCATCCATTCAAAACATCGATCTAACCTTATGTCCGCGCGTGGACGACACGTCGTTGTCTATGATCGCCGGAGCGTACAAGGAATCTCTCCGGCGGATCGATTTATCGCGGTCGAGGTTTTTTACTGGGAATGGGATATTGAATGTGGCTGTTAGTTGTGTGAATTTGGTTGAACTTGATTTGTCGAACGCGACGGAGTTGAGAGATGGAGGGATGGTTGGTGTTGCACGCGCCGGGAATTTGGAGAAATTATGGTTGAATAGGTGTAAGTTGGTTACTGATATGGGAATTGGATGTATTGCTGTTGGTTGTAGGAAATTGAAGTTGATTAGTTTGAAATGGTGTGTTGGTGTTGCTGATTTAGGTGTTGATTTGATTGCTATTAAGTGTAAAGATCTTCGTTCTATGGATCTTTCTTATTTGCCTGTGAGTTTTTCTCCTTATATTTGTTCATTTTCATCGCGATTGATGTATCAGGTCTATATTATCGATCAGATAAATATGTTATTTAATGAACTTAAATAGTGAATTGTTTCTTATAATAAGGACTATATAAGAAGGATTTGAGGGAGTAATATTATTGTTTTTTAAAAAGATCGCGTTAAGAACAAATTATTTGGAAGAATCCGAATTTAACTATAATTTACTTATCTTCCGGTTGAACTCTAGATCCCATAGCTTAGAATTTGTGGTGGATTGAGAGTTTTTTTGATAGTAGTATTGATGTATGTAATAAGTCATTGTGGTTTTAATTTTCTAAATTTGGAGTTTTTATTTTAGTGAAATATATGTGGAGGTTGATGTGGGGGAAAAAGTGGGGGTGTGAATCATATCAAGTTAATTTTTGTAGTTTTATTTCAAAAATTATTATTACTTGTATATTTTTTTTTTGGTGTGGATGGTTGGTGGATTGAGATTTTTTGTTATTATTGATGTTATGTAATAAGTCATTGTGGTTTTAATTTTCTAAATTTGGAAGAGTTTTTTTTGTAGGGAATGAATTTGGATGTTGATGTAAGGGAAAAGTGGGGTGTGATATTATTAATGAGCTATGTTTTTGTAGGTTTTTTAATTTCTAAATTGAGGAATTAGCTTTCATTTTTGTTTTATTTTTATTTTTGGGGTGTTAATAATTGTTGGTGGTGAAGTGAGGATTGAGGAATGATTAGAAAGGGGAAAATGGTTAAAATTGAATATAATGAATTGGTTGTTGGCTTAATTTGTTTTTAGTGAATCACTAATTTATATCCTAAAATTTTAGGGTTAGGTTAATTTAGTTCATAATATTAATGAAAATCTAAAATGATTTGTGAAATTGAAAATTCTTGTTTTTTCAAGGATTAAATTGATAGACTCAAAAAGGAATAATTTGTTTCGAGTGAATCACCAATTTAGACCCTAAAATTCAAGGGGTTGATTAATTTGGTCGTAAAATTAGTGAAAAATCGAATCTAAAATTATCGCCAAAATTGAAAACTTCTATTCAAATTAGTTAGAGATATCAACTGTAGTTTGAAAGTTAAGTGATTTAGTGCTTGATTATGCTTTTAGCCCTTGAGTTACTTGTTTTGAAATGATATGGTTGATATAGGTGTTATTGGTTTCTTATGATGTGTAGATCACGGAAAAATGTCTCTCGTCGATCTTCAAATTGCAACATCTCGAAGATTTGGTCCTTGAAGGATGCTTTGGTGTTGGTGATGACAGCCTCAACAATTTAGTCTTCAAACAAGGGTGTAAGACATTAAAGGTATATGGGGAGATTACTATTAATGACTATTATAGCCTTCTCACCTGACATGAGAAAATAATATTTTGGTTGTTTCATCTTTTTTGACAAATTCACTTTCTTCTGCAGAAACTGGATATCTCAGGTTGTCAAAACATAAGTCATGTCGGTCTGTCAAAGCTAACGAGTATTTCTGGATGTATCGAACAACTTGTTTTATCAGATGGTTCTCCGGTAATTCTTCCATCTTCATAATTATTAATTTTTGAACTTAAGGACGAGGAATTCGATTATAAATAACTGTTGGTATTTTGATTATCCAGGTGACTCTTGCTTTTGCTGATAGTTTGAGTAAACTTTCAATGTTGCAATCAATCATATTAGACGGCTGCATTATTACCTCTGATGGATTGAAAGCCATTGGAAGTTTGGGCATTTCACTGAAGGAACTGAGTTTAAGCAAATGTTCGGGAGTGACAGATGAAGCTCTTTCTTTCCTTGTGTCAAAACACACAGATTTAAGGAAGCTTGACATCACATGCTGCCGCAAAATAACCGATGTTTCTATTGCTAGCATTGCAAATTCATGCAGAAGTCTCACTTCTCTCAAAATGGAATCGTGTACACTAGTTTCATCGGAAGCGTATATATTGATTGGACAGAAATGCCATTATCTTCAGGAGCTTGACCTCACAGATAATGAAATAGATGATGAAGGCCTCGAGTCTATATCTCGTTGTTCGAGGCTTTCCAGCCTGAAACTAGGTATCTGCCTGAACATAACTGATGGAGGAGTTTCCTATGTTGGCATGTGTTGCTCAAAGTTAAAGGAGCTTGATCTATACAGGTTTGTGATTCAAATTTGGGCCTTTGCTTTTCTTATCATAATATGAATATTCTAAGCATTCTATTAATTTCCTTTTGGGCATATATAGTATTGAGTTGGGTCGAGTTTCTAATTTTTAAATTTTTTGAATATTTAAAAAATTAGGGATAGTTTTCCACTATTACTTGGGTAAATTTTTAAGAAAATGAATTATTTGAATATAATCACATGTGTCGGTGTTGTGGCAGACACACCTTCAATAAGAAGTGTCAGTGCCACCAAGGATGTATGGTAGGTTTGATAAAATTTGGCTTTGACATAAAAGTCCTATGATTAACTTATAAGATGTTAACATAAATATCATTGTCCAATGTCCCCTAAGATTTTTTTTCTTTTTTCAGATGCACAGAAGTAACAGATTCGGGCATTTCAGCAATTGCTTTTGGTTGTCCTGAACTCGAGATGATAAATACCGCATATTGCACTAGCATTACTGATAGAGCATTATTCTGCTTATCAAAATGTCCAAATTTGCAGACACTCGAAATTCGTGGTTGTCATCTTGTTACATCTATAGGTTTGGCATCTATATCAATGAACTGCAAACAACTAAGCCGCCTAGACATAAAAAAGTGTTACAATATTGATGATAGCGGTATGATTCCACTAGCACATTTCTCCCAAAATCTAAGACAGGTACTTATTTTCGTCATCTCGATTTAATGCAAAACATAAAAACTACAAGAAATATTTTATAGGGATTCTGATGTTATTATGTCTTTTTTCTTGACTTGCAGATAAACTTGTCGTATAGCTTAGTTACAGATGTAGGGCTTCTGTCACTTGCTGGTATCAGTTGCCTTCAAAACTTTACCCTGCTTCACCTGCAAGGCTTGTCTCCACAAGGACTAGCGGCAGCGTTATTGGCATGTGGAGGGCTAACAAAAGCAAAGCTTCATGTTAAACTAAGATCTCTTTTACCAGAGCTGCTCATAAGACATGTAGAAGCACGTGGATGCGTGTTTGAATGGAGAGATAAAGTGTTTCAGGTATGTTCATCTCTCGTCCTTTTCTATCTTAGCATTTGAAAGCAAAATTGTGGCATATTTTGTGAAAATGCTAGTACGGTTCAAATAATGTCCTGTAGTCATTTATTGTGTTTTATGCGGTCACTGAGGTTCTTGTTGTTCTATTGACAGGCTGAGTTGGACCCGAAGTGTTGGAAATTACGGTTAGAAGATCTGATGCAATAGGATCGTCTCAAGTTGTTTGGAGTTAATAACGATGACTCACACATTCAAGTTGTTTGAAGTTAATAACGATATTCAAGTCAGTGAAAAATCTCGCATCACAGATTCTCTCGGATGTAGTAATAATCATCCATGATCCGTTCACTTCCACTTATACTAGAAGAACAAATAGAAAAATAAACGAAAGCGGCATGAAAGATGTTGTTAGAAGTCCAAAGGTCCTAAATCAACCAGGAACTTGTGTTTTGGATTCTCACATGAAAACTCACAAGTTTTTGCTGTTCTTATTAGAATGTTGAACCCTTTTTTGTGTGTAAGAAGCTGGTTCAATCAAGTGTATAAAAACTTTGTAACCCCTTTTGATCAAGCTTCATATTTTTAGGGTCTTGCTATAAGCAAGGGTATTCAAGTGTATAAAATTTGTAATTTTATGTTTTCTTGTATCCCAAGTTTGATACTCTTCCGAGACATCAAGAATGGAAGATGTTTCAAATGTTTGTGTCCCATGTTTTATAATTTCATGTTTCTTTGGAAACATAATGTTTTTGTCAAGTAGTATAGTGGTAAGATTCACACAATTTTAAAAAGAATCACTAAAAATAATATACTCTGGTGTGCTGCAAATGATTATTATTTTGAAATGTCGTTTATACTTTTGCATGCTAGTAGTCTTACTAAAAAATAATCACTTTTTTAGATTTTGAAATGCTTTCTAAATATACTATGTTTTTCAAAGAATTTGAGTTTGAAATAAACTAATAAAATGATTGTATAAGTTTGAAAATAATAGTATTATTAGCTTTCAATCACTTTTTTTAGATTCTGATATACTTTCTAGAGCTCCCGTGTTTTTCAAAAAATTTGATTCTGAAATAAACTAATAAAATGATTGTATAAATGTGAAAATAGTATTATTATCTTAAAACAACTGGTCTCTTACTCTCTTTAAGGTGTTTGAACAAAATCAGTAAGAATAAATATTACTAATAAGGTCAGAGAGTCTTGTGCTCAAGATTTTACTATATTTGTTTACCAATTTTAAGCACTTGAAATAAAATGAAAAGAAAAGTGCCATTAACATATGCCAAAAAACCCAATTATGTTATAAAGAAAATTGTAAAATACTAATATGACCATTTATATTTAAAAAATATTTGAGTTTAAGTGTGTTTTTTATCCTCTATTTGTATTTTAGTTTTTCATTTACTCATTTTTAATGGCTGAATAGTTGAAGTTCATTTTCTCTTAACCAATGGTTGTGGGTTCGATTATCGCTTTAGATACAAAGTAACTTTAAATC
This sequence comes from Trifolium dubium, assembly GCA_951804385.1. NCBI lineage: Eukaryota > Viridiplantae > Streptophyta > Magnoliopsida > Fabales > Fabaceae > Trifolium > Trifolium dubium. The sequence continues at coordinate 32,602,272 of OX638075.1, read as the reverse complement.
TCTAAATCAGCTATCACACCTTTTGAAGTGTCACCAATCTAACGATAAGAATAGTCACTGCATTACTTGAAAAAAAAACTAATAATAATCATGTCATATTTTATATTACAGATAAAGGCAAATAATATCTATCGTAACAATATATCAAATTTAAAAATAAAATATGAACTTGTTAAAATATGAGGAAAAAAATAAAAAATTATTGGATCTAGAATTGGTGCCACCACATGAGACAGGTGGCAAAGCAAAGAAAGCCATGTAAAAGAACTCGTATTATCATCATGCAATGATAGCCCAAACAAACCCAGTCAAGTCAAACCCACAACACTTGACCCATTGCCTTTTCAACGGTCAATTTTTCAACTTCTCATAAGTAGCTTCCAAACTCTTTGGTGTACTTAGTACAATATGCATAACATACCAACCATATAAATATAAACATTATGAACTTGTATTTTTTCAAACATACTCCAAACACAATTCACTTAACACAACAACCTCAATTGTCTCAACTATGTCATTTACTAGTTTCAACAACAACCTTTTCAACACTACTAATGGTAACATTATAACCACCAATAACTTGGATATTGCTAAACTTGTTACAACTTCTTCTCAACTCAAAACAAATTATGATGATGTTCATTTTGGATTTGATCAAGTAACTTACCCTTCTTCTTATTCTGATTTTCCACCTGGTTTTAGCCCTGAGGAGTTATTCAATTCTTCCTCCCTTCTTTCTTCTCCTAAGGTATATATGTTACACTCTCCCTTGTTATTAATAAACTATATAATATATAGTTAAAAGAATTTTCAAAAGAATTCGAGTTCAAATTCTAATTGGATTAATTTTTCGACTAAACTTAACTTACTTTCTGGTCAAATTCTAAATTACCAGAAACTCTTTCGTCTAAAAACCAAAAGGTTTAAATCTAAAAATATTGTGGTCGCGTTACGGTCATTACTTTGCATACTATACAAAATTACAGTCAAATGCGACTAATGCACATGGCCTTAACTAATTGTTGTCACACTTTAGTCGCAGAGACATAAAAAATCTTGATGTTGCGCCTTTCGGCCGGAGACTTTTTATAAGATTTTTTGCAAGTATAGCGTTGGTTTTGAGTCAATTCTAATAGTGAACTTTTTTATATGATGATTTTAGATTCCTTCATCTTATACAACTGAGCCACCTTCTGGTCAAAGCATGAACCAACAACATAGCAAAGAATTAGAAGAGAGAAACTTCTCTGAGCTCTCTTTCCAAACACAAAATCAGAACATGCATGATCTCTTTCAATCTTCCACAAATATGTTTCAAGTGGTAAGTTATAGTTTATTTAATCACAAGTTTTACTTATAAAATTTAATTTTGTTTTCTATTTCTTGTTCTATATGCTGATCTTGACTTTCTTGGACAAAAATTGATTACTAATTAGTATCTGAGTCACACACTTGCATTAATTTTCTGTAATTTTGTCTGTAGTATAGTACAAGATAGTTTGAATAGTTTTGCAAATTAAAAATTTGACTAGAATATCTCTGTTGACAAGTCAAACATTGTGTTTGTATTAAAATTATTTGCTTGAAAAACATATTTGAAGTTGATGTGCCTAAAATAGAATATTCAAACATAATGTATTATTTATTGATGCTTAGGAATATGCAAATCTTGTCATTTACTAACACTTGTTCAACTTGAACAGGAAGAGCCACAAAAGGAACAAGACACAATGATATTCAATGAAACTACGAACCAAAACAAATTTTCATTTGAGAGAACAACAAAACATGAAACACAAACAAATTCTTCAGCTCCTAGTTCTAGTTTTTTCAACAGCAATAATGCATCTATGTCTACTAAAGAACAAAGAAAATCAGAAGAAGATGGATACAAGTGGAGAAAATATGGAGAAAAACAAGTGAAAGGAAGTGAAAATCCAAGAAGTTATTACAAATGTACTAATCCTATTTGTTTGATGAAGAAAAAAGTTGAAAGATCTTTGGATGGATACATCACTGAAATTGTTTATAAAGGAAATCATAATCATCCTAAGCCTTTGTCTACAAAAAGAAGAGCAAATTCTCAATCTATTTATCAACAATCTACATCATGCAACAATTCAGAAGATGAGTTTGAGCACACATCACAAACTAGTTTTTCTGGTGGAGAATATGATGAGTTCGGATCAGAGGCCAAAAGATGGTAAGATCAAGAACTTACACCATATTACTTTACTTAAAATCAAAAGTTGCATTGAAATTTGAATTGGCCAATATCGTAATCCAACAACCATCAATGTGTTGACTGCGTGAATGTGTGGAATGGTTGACTGCATACAACAGTCACTACAATAATTCATTCACTCATTTAGAATATCGGTGACCGTTCGATCTTGACCGAACGGTCCACTAAAAACCAAATTATAATTTTTAGTTTATAATTAAAATAGGACAAAAAATTTGAACTGTCTGATCTCAATCTAACATATACCGTATTACTAACTATGATTCTCATTATTGCAGGAAGGGAGATAATGAAAATGAATCTTATTCCATAGAAGGGTGTAGAACTGTTAAGGAACCTAGAGTTGTGGTTCAAACTACAAGTGAAATTGATATACTTGATGATGGATATAGGTGGAGGAAATATGGACAGAAAGTAGTTAAAGGAAATCCAAACCCAAGGTATTTTCACTAATTCAACTTATGGAAACAAAGAAAGCTCATTAGTTGTACTAAATAGATCTTAATAATATGGTATAGAAATAACTTATTACCAACCTATTTGATCATAACTTGTTAAAAATAATGTTTGTGCAGGAGCTACTACAAATGTGTAATCCAAGGTTGTCCTGTTAGAAAACATGTTGAAAGAGCAGCACATGATATGAAAGCAGTGATAACAACATATGAAGGGAAACATAACCATGATGTACCATTAGGAAGAGGAAGTTCAAGCTATAATAACATGAACAAAACTTCTCTTAGCAACAACTATACATGTAATAATGTAACACCTATTAGGCCTTCACCAGTTACTAATTATTCTAGCTTATCAAATTTCACAAATTCACTTCAACATGATGATTCAAAGCTACCAAATTTTGGAACTCAAGAAGAAAATTTTCAGCTAGACGTGTTGATGAATTCTAAAAGCTTTTTTGATCGGTCAATTGGTTCAAATACCAATTATGAACAATGCTCGGTTAAGGATGAGTCATTCTTTCAGTCTTTTATGTCGAAGAACTTTTAATTTGGAATTAGAATATTACTCGTCATTTTAGATCCTTTGCAATTGTTCAAATCGGTGCAGACAATTCGGAATCATTGGGTTCGAGTTGCAACTCGATCCAACGGCTGAGATTTTGCCTTCACCGATTATATAATAGGATAGGATCTATGATAATCAGCATATCATTGATATAATTTTGTATATATTATTATATGAATTTTAGTCTTAGTAGAACTAGTCAACTTAAAGCTTGACAAGAGTTAGGCCTAACTTCAAGTATCACTTTAGGAATAACAGATTTCTAAAAGGTGTTGGCTGATTAATTTCATCATTATTTTGTTGTAATTTTAAGCATGAAATAAAATAATTCTTTTGCTGAGTCTTGCTTTATAGTAAATTCTCCATCAGAATATGTGTACTTGTTGAGTATTGCTTTGTTTGACAAATTCAAACAGAGTCTTAAGATTGAAACAACTGAAGACAAAGTTAGTTATTGAGACTATAATCCACATTTTTTTCAAATATAAATGATATTTTAACACATAAATTTGACAAAAGATTTCGACAATTCTAGATGGTCAGCATATTATAAATATTTGGTTAATTATTTTCGGCGGATGATTAATGAATATAATAACATACGAATAATAAATTGGTTTAAGTGATAAGAAGCTTTGACTATTTAAGTAGATAGTCAGAAATTCAATTTTTGACTTCTGCATATAAAAATTATTTTGCTAGAATGACACAATCCACATTATGTGCCATACAGGTTCTCCAGCAGAAATTACTCACCGATAAACGACGGTGAAAACTTTGATTTCGGCCAAATTTGTTATTAAATTAAAGATAAAATATCAACATAGTTTCAAGTGGGGAATATAAAAATTTGTATACTAATTAATGTATGAAACAAGTACAACCTCACATCTCATACAGAGAATTCATAACACACTTCCTCACATAAATTTTACATATAAAGTATTTTATTTGATCAAAAATAAATTAGAAAATTAAGGATGAAACTTGATATGAGAAAATATTGTGCAAGTTGAGATTTAAGTATAGGATGATAATTTGTATCCTGATAAGATGGCTGATAGTGCTAGAAATGTAAAGGAAAAAAAGGACATAGTAATGGTTGCAGATGCAGAGTCTGTAAATATAGTATCTCCACCTTCTCTCATTCTATCTGTTAGGGGAATTGCTGTTGATGCTGATGATATTAAGAGATATGCCATGACCTGAAATTAAATAATTTAGATAATTAAGTTCGTTCAAATAATCATTTTTTTGCATAAACATTTCATCACTAAAAAAAATAATCATTTAGCTTAAGATAAACTTAAGAGAAGCAAGAACTTTTCAATCAATATCTTCAACTTAAGACATGTTTATTGCTTGAAAAAAATAGATTTTTATTCTAAATTTTTTGTATTAAAATAATAACTTAAGAAAATGTTGTTATTTTCAATTTCAAGACTAAATTTAATTCCTTAATTGGGCTAAAAAAACATAGTACAAATTATGTGATAAGAAAGTAAGAAATTTCATACCTGATCTCCAACAAAATCAATCAAAGCTGCCAATGTTGGTCGAAATAAATTATTCCCAGTTGAAAGTTCATGAATTTGACGATACACTTGACCTCCGGTGTATAAACTAGTAAATATTGCTATTGCAAGCAAATACCTATCATAAAAATTTATAATAATTAAAGTTCCATACCCAAGCCTAAAAATAATCAAATTTTAACAAAAAAACCCATCAACCTTCACTCAAACTCATATCACATTCACGTCCAAAGTTTTAAATTGCGGTCACAGTTACTATATTAAAATTTTTAATATTGCTACAATTTTTCAAAGGAGAATAAAGGTTAATGTTAGCGAGGTGAATAAAGACATTTATAGTTCGATTTTCACTTTCAACATTTTTTTATAAGATTTATATTTTCAACATATTACTCATATTACTCTGTATCAACTAATACTTAAATTGAATATTTAAAAAACTACAATTAGATATAAAAATGTTGGCATTGCGACCATAATTGCGGTCACGATTTTCTTCTTCACAAAATTGTGTTTATGATAATATTTTCTACTTTTTTTTTTTGATGAAATAATATTTTCTACCTGTATTCTTGATAGTTGTCAAAATTTTCCCAACGGCCATGATTGTTACTTGCCATGAGGAGGAATGAAATTAAAGAGAAAAATAGTGCAACTCCTCTCAATCCCAAAGAGAATCTCTTGAGTGAGTCCTCCCTCTTCCACCGTTGTATGAATCCAATGCTGCTGCCACTAGTTGGTGGCTCCGGATTCATGTCTACATTTACCTCTGAATTATTTGAATTCATCATCACTATTTTGTTAATATGTGACACCTTTTTTGATTCACGGGTTTAAAAACAATAATGAATTTGAAAAAATGAGAAAGAAAGAAAGAAGTGGAAGGAGGCTCAAGACAAAGACATATATATGCTTAATGTTTATGTATTGTGTTTCATTTGATTTTATTTTGAAACCAATTTAAGCTTGTTGTACGATGTCAATTTAATAGTAAGAGTTAAACTTTGTAACTTTAAAAAGTTTAGTGTAATTTATTTATTTTTTGAAACAATTGTAAAATGACAATATTATATTTTGAGAGACATTTATAAAATGATAAGTATTGTCATTTTATATAATAAACTTTTCCCCTATACCCCAATTTTTGTTTTTAAAAAAGTTGTTGTGTTGGTGAATTGTTATGAGCTACGATGCCCAAAAAAAGAAGAAAAAACTACTAAAAGAGTACATGATGAGCTACACATGAGGATACATACATATTTAGTATACTCGCAAGGACGCACACAATTTTTTTTTAAAAAAAATCACACGGTTTTGTAAATTAATTATAGTTATTTAATATTTTTTTTTCTTTTGGTTTTACCTTTTCCTTCTACTTAAGAGGTGATACTAAAATTTATTGTGGCTATGTATTTCTGCATTGATCTCTATTATTTCCTCATATCAAAGGGTTAAAATAACTCTTCCAAATCTTTATGCATATGTTTATGCATAGGCGAAAAGGTGATGTTCAAGTACAAGGATGATAATGTGAAAAAAGGTGCAAGGATATATAGATCTAAGTAAATGTGTATGTAGTTATAAAAATTAGTAACTATAAATAAAGTTTTTTTTTGACAATATATAAATAAGGTTTTTATTTATGAAATGAATTTGCATTTGAGTTTGAGTAATTACTCTAATAAAACTATGGATATGAGTGGAAGTAATTACTCTAATATTACTTTTTTTTTTCTGTTAAGGTTAAAGTGGTGCAACACAAGGGAAGTACTTTAACAAACTTATATCAGCGAGAATTTATAAATTAACGTAAAGACTTATAAATAATAGGTCAAGTGCATCTACTGTTCTTTAAATTTTCTGTTTGTATCATATAGTTCATTTAAGTTTTTTGTAACTCATAGATCTTTTAAGTTTTAAATCTATAATGCAGAAGTTATTTTTAGTTATATCCATTATCTAAATCTTCAAACTTAATATCACTTAAATATCCTTTTTTAAATTTAGATGATAAATATAACTTGAAATGAATTATGTTTTACGGTTATAAAACTTATAGACTCCTATGTATGAGTTACAAAAAATTCTATGACTCATATAAAATTTCCATGACTCCTATGTATTAGTTGAATAAGTTATTTTATATAAGGTCAAAAATAAGTCAATCTAAATGGAACTTAAATATTTTTGAAGTCGACAATATAAAAGAGAGTCCAACGCAGCTATTAAAAATGGTAAATCGTAATTTTTTAAAATAATTTTTTTTGAAAAAGATAAATTAATCCACCTAAATTAGCATAAAATATTTTTCTATTAAATTGATAATTAGTCTCAAAGCAATACCCATTAACATGTTTCTGAGCATTGTATTCAATATTCTTCAGTATAAATAAAGTAATATACAAATTATTTCCTCCGGTTTTATATATAAGAAAAAATTTATTTTTTAGATACATTAAAAATTAAATGTATATAGTCAATAATATAGACTACGGGTCTGTTTGGCAAGCACAAAAAAGAGCTTATAGCTTTTAGCTTATAGCTTATAAGCTCGTTTGTAAAAAATAAGCTCTGTTTGGCAAAACGTTTTTGACATGAGCTTATAGCTTATTTTACTAGCTTTTAGCTTATTTTCCAAACGCTATTTCATATAGCGTTTTAGCTTATAGCTTATCATCTTTTCTTCCAATTTTACCTTTATTATTTCACATAAAATCTTTTTTTATCCTTTTATGTATATTTAAAACAAAACAAAACATGTACATATATTATTTTTTTTGACAATAAAATGTACATATATTATTGTGGACACTTCTACCAAAATGTTTTTTTTACGGTATCACTATGAGCTTTTTTTTTTCATCTATCTATGACTTTTTTTTACGGTAACTTTTATGTTTTTTTTTTTGACTATGTGCTTTTTTTTGTTACGTCTTTGTATTTTTTTTTATTACACTAGTATTTTTTTTTTTGTTAAGTCTTGGTATATATGTACGTTGTTCTACGCCTGTCATATACTCATATCATTTTTTTAAATTCTTTTCATTTATCAATTTTGTATATGTTATAAAGTTGTTATTTATAATAATTTGTTTTATAAAATATAAAAATTAAAATAAAAACAATTTAAAGAATATAAAAAGATGTATTAAATTAATAAATTTAAATTATTTAAATTTTAAGTATTTTAAATATTAATTTAATTATATATTTTATAATAATTTTTTTTACAAGAGATGTTAAAATTAAAAATGTCCTTTTATATCATTTTATACTTATTAGTCAGTTGAACCGCTAATTTTACCAAACACTTCAATTAGCTTATCAGCTAACAGCTATTAGCTATCAGCTATAAGCTATAAGCTATCAATCATCAACTATAAGCTATCAGCTATCCGCTATTTTTACCAAACAGACCCTACATACATTAAACTTTTCAATGTATCTAAAAAAGGAATTTTTTCTTATAAAAACTAGGACTCAAAGCAGCTTAAAATAAGTCTTCAACTGAAGTTGACTTCACCATATGGGTCCGGAATGTCATAGCATGGAGGTAGCATCCTCATCTTCGTCTTCCAACAAATAATATGTCTTGAGAATTTTAACAGCCTTCTCATGAATTTCACCGTTATCATGACACTGCAATTTTTCAATCTTTGCCAATCCTTCAGCATCATCTATCATCTTAGCATACAAGTTGACATCATCTCCCTTCTTAACGAAGCTTTTCTCCGCTTTTCCAACGTATAGAAAATTCTCAAGACCTTTTAAACATAAAGTAACAATTTCTGGATCAGGGCAAGCAAGCAAATCACACAGATGCTTAATGCAACCCTGGCTCCCCAAGTACTTCATTTGCTCATTGGTACCACCCGCTGAAGCATTATAGAATGCCCAAGCAACTCCTTTTTTAATGTCTAACTCGGCATTTTGAAAAAGATTGACTAGAGAAGCAATCAGACCAGCGTCGATAACAGCCTACATTATTATACATAAAAAATAGAGTTCAGAGTGCTCTTTTCGTAAATAAGCCAACTAAAAATCACATAAATGCAAACGCGATATTACCTGTATCTGCTCTGTGTTTTTAGTTACGATGTTCGCTATAGTCCGGCAAGCTTCTATCTGAATACTTTTGTCGTGATTATAGGTCAACAGGCTCAAAAGGCATGAGAGTGAACCATGATCGATAACAACCTGACAATAAAAGTTAAATTTGATTAGAAATAATTAATTAGGTAGAAATTAGTAATTATAACAATTCACAATCCATTGTGACTTTACCTGAGTCTGCATAACGTCTCCGGTTGCAATATTTCCCACCGTGCAAAGTGCAGCAATTATCACCGAAGGAGATGGGTGCCTTCAAAACATGCAGATACAGTTAGAGACAAAATAATCAACAATTAATTGCAACAGAATATTGGTTGATCAGCAGGGATAGAAGAATTGGTACTTACAGAAGAAGTTGCACCAGTCTGCCACATACATCTGCCTCAATCACGGCTTGGATTCTGTCATTTGGTCCCTCACAAAGACATGAGAATGCCCAGCATGTAGATGCCACGACTCCTTCATCATTGGAAAAAAGTAAACGCCGGAGAACAGGAAGGGCCGGCCTCACCTGTTCATCAAAATTCAAGTATTAATACTTGCAGGTTCATCGGTTTTAATTTAACAAGAAACGACAACTACCTGCTCAAATTGGGGTTCTGGTTTGCCCTCGAGAAAGTTTAAAAGAGTCCACATGGCATCTTTCACTGTAGAAACATTTGCTTGCTCATTCAACTGGGATAACAGCGGGATCATGGCACCATGACTGAGAACAAGATCACGGCACCAAGAGGAATCACCGGCAATGTTTCCCAATGCACACGCAACCTACGATTCCAATTTCGGAGTTTTATGTTAGTGTTCGGTTGAAGAAAGAAAATCAAAGGGAAAAGACAATCCCAATTCTATATTGCTATAAATAAATAAATATACCGTTTCCCGAATATCTTCACGATGTGAACTTAGTAGCTTGACAAATATCGGCAATGCCCCATGATCAATGATCACCTTATTAATGTTCTTAGAAGTTCCATATGTTATGTATGCGAGTACCCATGCAGCCATAAACTAAACAAACAAAATTTCAACTACACCACACTACATAAGTTTCAAAAAATATATAAAAGAATAGCCAAGTTACAAACCTGAAGTTGAGGCATGTCATCCATAGCTACAAATTTAACAAAATTAGGAACAACACCAGATTGAATAAATTTCTCAATAACTTTCTCAGCTGGAGGGCTGCCTTCTACACAACAAACATCAATACTTTAACACTTAGAATCAAAGCAACATATATAGTAAATATCAGTGGCCGAACCAAGAAAATTATAAAGCTAGGGCAAAATTTAAAATTTAAACAAAAATTTCAGTTTTGCAATGCAAAATTTTGAGATTTAGAAAAAACAATTCAATTTTACCATAAATTAATTCCTACGAATCTCAATTTTACTCTAAATTAACTCATAAACACCAAAAAAATTATTTTGCGGTGAAAAATAAAATCTGAGTTTTGAACAAAAAAAACTTCAATTTTATCCTAAATTAAATGTCAGTTTTACCCAAAATTAACCATAGAATACCAAAAAATTCCGACTGAATCCGGACTGCAGACGGTATGGAAAATCCGCCTATAGTAAATATGTATTAAAAAAAATAACAAAAAAAGTTAACAGTTACCATTCAAAAGAAGGTCCTGAAGCTTCTCGAATTGAATAGTTGCATTTAGCATTTGGCTTTTATCATCCACACCCATTGCAACTGAGAGAGACAATGTTTGAACTTTGAAAGATATCTAAATTTAACTTGGTGGTTATAACTTATGTATCGGGCGAGTTGTTTAACACTATAGCTTATTATACAAGTTTGTTACTTAACTTATTTTTCAGGGATAACAATTAACCTTAATTAGTCAAAAAATAAATAAATTAACCTTAATCTTTTGTGTAAAAAAATAAAAATTAACCTTAATATTTTATTATATTTCCTCCTAGTTAAGGTTAAATGTTGCTTAAAATAAAAGCAACAATTATAGCTGATCATCTAAAAATACAATTACAAAGAAAAATATATAAAACTTATATTTATTAATGGGCCCTTATTTAAGTACTAAAAATGAAATATTGGGTCGTGGTTAATTTGGACATAATTATTAAATATCTTATTCTAACCTCTTTTTCAAGCGGTAATCTCTTTCTCCACCAATATTTAAAGAGTACTGAAATATCAAATTTCTCTCTAAAATTTAAAAAATTGTAAATATCTCATTCTTCTTAGAAATTACACCTCTTTTATGTAATGTGGCGCTACGTTAGCAAGTGTTACGTATGCAGATAATAATCATGTCATTCAAAATAGACGGAGTAAACAAAGCAGTGAAAATTTGATTGGTTTTTTATAATTTTAATGGGGTATTTGACTATTTTTAAATTTCAAAGTGATATTTGACGAATTTTTAAATTTCAGGGGTATTTGACATTTCACTCAATATCTAGATGGAGAATTTCCATCTATTATATATATCGTGAGACTAATCGGTATATTAATATATAAGGTGTGTTTGGTTCAATTGAGGGGGAGGGGAGGGATTTTTAAGGAGCTGAAGTGAGAGAAAATATAATTTATTATGTTGACAAAATTACCCACACTTTTTAACTAAAATCTTAAATTATCCTCGTTGGAGTATTAAACATTTAGGTTTTATTTTTTAGACAAAAAAAATTAGGTTTTCTACTTATTAGATTTTTTTTTTTGTTATATAAATCCATTATAATTTAATCCTTATTTTTTTTGTTAACGATAAAAGTAAATTAATTATTCTCTCCTCTCCCCTCGTTTAAAATTTGAACCAAACATAAAAATTTAAAATATTCCCTCTCCTTTAGAAACTCCAAACCAAACCGGGCTTAAGTCTTATTAACATGTGTCTCTATGGATATTTTAAAAAACTCAAAAGTAGTAATTTTACATTAAAAAAAGCAACATATTGATTAATAAAAAGATTGAATTTCTTAATATATACCATAAATGCACATGTTAACATTCTCCTTAATATATTAACAAGTCATGGACATTCTTTTTTAAATTTTCAATGATATTTTGTCTCCTACTTTAAAACTTCTAATGTTTTTTGATATAAAAAAGAAAAAGAAAAAACTTCTAATGTTTTTCTCGTTTAATTTAGTAATTTAATTCATTTTCCTATCAAAAAGAGTAAAATATTTAAATTATGATAAAAAATAATAACTAATTTTTAATAAAAAAAAAGTCTTTCTCATACATTATTTCCCCTAAAGTATGCCATATGCTGCGGTCTGTATTGTATGGTTACTTGTATGTCAATCATATGACTGCCTAGTGCCTATCACCTTTTGTTGGGCCCATTTAAGTAAACACGATTACAAAGGAAGTGCTACGGTACTATTGGCTAAAAACATTGTATTGGTACTATAGAGATTTTAACCAATAAAATTGCAAATTTTGTCTAAGTCAGCAAATTGGTCAAACATAATAGTTCCAACATGTCAAATTTTATGACACATGTTAAATGGCTATTGGACAACACATTTAATGTATTGGTACATGACTATTTTACTATTGTAACATAGAATTCACCCGATTACAATGCCAAAAGCCCACAAAAAAACCAACTTGGAGCCACAACAAAAAGCCTGTTGTATGACCCATGGAATAATATGGTTGTGGTTCTTTTATTTTTACTAGCATGCTAAACGAGTACATTTCGTGTCCGTTTGTGTATTATGTTTTTTTTTTTGAAATGCCAAACTTTATTAATAAGCAATCTCCGAACAAGATGTACCGGAGAAGCAAGGATCCAAAAAGGATCTACAAGAAAAAAAGGCACCAAGGGCGCGCTAAGGCACAGGCCGCCAAAGCACACACCCAAAGCAACAACAACACAAACTCACGCAACAAAACACACACCATTAGCGCCTTAAGCAATCGGCCGGATTCCAAGACCATTCGTAGAACATACAAGGCAACATCTTCAACCTTGCCAAACTCTAATTCCAACTCATTACTTTAATTTCCTCCACCAAAGCACTAGCGTTGAAACTTCCATTTACAAAGATTTTGTTATTTCTCATCTTCCACAAAACTCAAATGGTAGCATGCCATATCACAACACTCCCCTCCTTCTCCTTCTTTCCTCTCCCAACATCCCTCACTTGTTCAAACAAAACAGGCAACGTCGGTGGAATCACCAACTCCACCCCAATCCACCGAAAAATATCATACCACACGGACATCGCACCTGGACAATGTAAAAAAAGATGGAGGGAGGATTCAACGGCCTCGCTACACCCCACACACTCTCTAGATGCGTTCGGGGCAAGAATACCGCGAATGTCAAGATTGATCTGTGTAGGGATCCTATTTTTACTAGCGTTTGTGTAATATGTATTTTTTATGATGTTAACTTATATGTTGAAGATGATTATAAATTTGCTTTCAATTTTATTTGTTATTAGAAAAATTAGAAGTTGAGGATAAAATATAAAATAAAAATAAAAATAGACTACACATCAAAAGAATGAATCTTCTTTATATAGGTATAGATTCTCTTTTGAAAAAATAAAGAAGAGTTCACTTTCTTAAATGTATTGATAATCAAATCAATATATAATCTCGTAAATTTTGCTTACGGATAGTACATCTATGTATAGATTATACATACAAGTTGGAGTGGTTCAATCGGTTCTACAAGAATCTACGGTTACGTCTATATTTTTTTTTGGGTATGATCTACGGTTTCGTCTATTTAGTTATACCAAATTATATAAAAAAAAAGTCTTTTAAATATTTCTTTTATTGGTGAAAAAAAGAGTTAATATTATCTAAATTTTAAGTTTATCTTGTAAGACAAGAGATTTCAAATCAGATGGGAAGAATTCTAATAGATAGAGCACTTCGAATGTGTTCTCTCTTTTGTTATAAAAGCTACACATATATTTTGTTTCTTTAAGAACATGTATCAGTGTAGTGTTACCGGTCTCATACAAAGTTTCTATAATATGCATGATGTCTGTAGCATAGACCTGTAAAATGTTATCTCGTCCAGCATTAAACACTTCTATAATTAATCATATTGAAATTATATAAAATGTATTAAATATAAGTTTAATATCATTTGTTTATTATTAGTCCATTTAAATATATTCATATATTAAGATTTTAAATATATTTATATAAATTCATAAATCATGTTACATACTTTCTAAACACATAGTCCAATTTATCAATGTAATTGAAATTTATTTAAAAGTTAACATTTTTAGACATATATTTTTTTTATATGTTGGACATGAACAAAATCACATTTTAGACCAAATGTTTTTTTTTAAGGAGGACTACATTTCAATACCTACAATTATATTTTACAGAAAACAGAAATTACTTTATATCCAAATTCACTTTAAATCGAATTAGTAGTTTTAATATACTGTATACTATACTGATAGTAAAAATAGAAAAAGTAAACTTCAAAAAAAGAAGAGACATGTGATTGATGAAAAGAGAAGAAGGAACTTCTCTAACAATAAAAACAAAAGTTGTAACGGCTATATATATCAAACAAATGGTAAGTTAGTACCGCGCAAGCAAGCAAAACTGGGTGTTGTAGCTTTATAGTGCGCCTACCAAGATTGTTGTTCTTTTAACGCGTTAAGTTGTTTAATAACAACCCGTGAATGACCCACACACACCAGCCAGCCAGCCAGCCAGCCACCATATATTCCAATTTCCCACCGTATAGTAATCAATCGCATGCCACCTTCTAACGCGTGTATGTAAGTAAGGGTTTCTTTCATTCTCATCATTCCCAACTCTTTGACTTACGTTTATTTTAATTTTTGTGCTACTGATTTGAAAGATAAGTCTATAGTCCACTCTTACGATGTCAGCTTTTTAGATCTTGGCTCAATTTACCAAATGATTCTGTCTCAAAAAATAAGTGTTACGGTTGACTAAATCACACATTTTAAAAAAAATATGTAAAAACAAAAAAAAAATATAATTTTTATTAAAATATTCTTTAATTTTTATTGGTAGTAGACACTTGAATACTAAAATAAGTGTCTTACTTGCATAATATTTTTTTTTTGACAATACATGCATAATAATTTTATAGGACCAAAAAGTGGCAAATTTTTTTAAAGAGACTAAAAGTAGAAAGTTCAAATGTTTATAGGGATTAAAAATATATTTAACTCTTTAAAATTTAACAATTTTCATCTCTCATCTTATTTTTTAACTATAAATTGATCATACGATATGTTTTAAACACGTGATAAGTGATCTATTAATATCAATGTTGACGAAATTGTAAGAAAATGAAATGAATTTATAAATTTCATTTTAAACACGCATTACCATATTTTTGACAAAATAATTGATGAAATTGTAGGAAAAATTAATTAGTAAACATCTGTCAACTATGTCTCATTATTAGAATATATATCACGTTGTTTAAAACATATCGCATCGTCAATTTATGATTAAAAATATGATGAAGCCAAAACTGCCAATTAAACCTCGAGTCTTTTACTTCAATATTTCAGTCGATTTTTGTAAACTTATAAGCTTTAATATAAAAAATAGTTTTGTTTGGTGACTTTGTTTTCACATAAGTTTATAACTTATTATTATTAGTTAACTTGCAGGTTTTAGCTTATTAAGCTTGTTATATTTTTTCTTTCAACTTTACCTTATAAATTAGTTCAACTGTTAATTTTATCAAATTATTTTTATTAGCTTATTAGTAATAAGCTTCAACTATCAGTTATAAGTTATTTTTCTCGAACAAAGTCTTCATGAGCTTCGCTTAATAAAACACAGTGCTTAGAAATAATTAAGTTTGAGACACAAAAAGAAATAATTAAGTTTGATGTAATTTGTATGAAATTATATTTTCTCAGATCTTATTTATAGCTGAACTCTAGATTAATTGTTAGGATATTCTTGGATCATTTCCATAAAGTATATATAAATTAGAGACTACAACTAAAAATATAACTAATTTAATGTTGAAATTAATACTACATGAGGGAGTCCAAGCTATGTACCCAAAAAAAGGGAGTCCAAGCAACTAGTTTTTTTTAATTGGATAATTTATGCTAAGTGCAGAAATCCATTAGCAAAGCTATGCAATATGAAGTTTTGACTTTCTCTAAATTTATGACTGAATCTAGAATCTCTTGTTACAGAATAGATTAAATTCTATAATAGAAGAAGAAAATTCTAAAGAGTAGAAAATAGTAATAGTAGTACTACAATACAAGTTTTACCTATGCAAGTTGGAGTATTTGTTTTTTGTCGAAAAATAGCATGTGCATGCTGTTCTGGTACGCAAGCAAGCATCGTGGCGGGCGAAACTATAGCAAATCCAAATGCAGATTGCAGTTAATTAAGGATTTGTTATGTTAATGACAACCCTTTGGCCTTAATAAATTTGCTTGGTCAGTTACACGAAAACTCTTAAACTAGGCATGAGGTAGAGATTTCAAGTCCTTTGAATAACATTGTCAAAACAAGAGGATACATTTAATTTATAAAATAAATTATACTCCCTCCGTCCTTAATTATAAGATCTTTTTTTACCACAGCACGTACGTCAATGTACAATTTTGATCACTAATATCTTTAATTATCTAGCAGTAAAAATTATAAAATTTAATATTTTGAAAATACTCATCAAAACAAATCAAACAAGATCCTATAAGCTAATATTTACATTTATATATTATTAGAAAAATACGGTCAAAACATAATAGATGAATAGTAAAATTTAGTAAAAAATTGTCTTATATCAAGGGACGGAGGGAGTAATATATATCAGTTGTTTAATAAATTTAAAAAATATATTTATTTACAAATATAATTAGAGAGAATATAATTATTAATCTTTGATTCAAAAAAAATAATTATTAATCCATTTATATTTGATATTGAATTGTGATACCTTGGTTTAAGTCTGAATTATGAATTATGAATTCTCATGGATCCAATGGACAATTATTCATGTTTTAAAGATGTATTAAAATTTTATTGTGAGATAGACGACCTTCAAAGTTGCTTCAAGCAAATTTGTTAAACATAAAAAAACATGTTCGGATAATCAACATATTTTTATATCATTTGTATTTGATATTTTTGATTTTCTAGCATCAGAAACTGTAGATTTTTAAAATAGAGTTCAAAATGTAATGCATAATAACATTGTCTCTTCTAAGTCTATGTAGTTTTTAAAAGAATGATTTTGCAATCAAAAAAAGAGTAGGGGCGCAACTTATTGTTCGATTACATTCTATTCATATGTAATTAAATTATATATCAATATAGATATGAAAATTAAAATTTGGTCAAAAAAAGATGCATTAAAATTTAGTATGGAAGACGTAATTCGTAAAAAAAAAAAGTATGGAAGATGTAAGTTCGATCATCTAAAGGGTGAAAAAAAATACACTAGATAACCTTTTTTTTTTCGAGATCGGGGTATCCACCGCTGAACGCGACTAATCCTTCGCTAAAATTGAGGCACCTCAATGGATAGAATAGCTGACGCAATGGATGAGAATCAAATCATCGACCCTTGATTAAGGGAGGATGAGAGATAACCTATTTAAAATAACTTTTATAAACATATTTTTTATTTGAAAAAAATCATTTAAGAAAAACAAACACACTCTATTATTATAATTTTATTTTACAAACGTTTTTCTTAAACTCTAAACAATTTTATCCAATCACACTTTTATGTTTACTATTTTAACGATAAGATAGAATAACTGATTTCCATTTTTTGACAAAAAGAAAGAATAATATAACCTGACCAACCAATTTTTTTATTTTAATCTAATATAATATATTTGATTATTCGATAAAGACATGCCTATCTATCCATTTCACAAACTAACAAAACATTTCTACATACATCATCACACATTACAACTTGTCCTTATAATTATTTTTGGTAACAAAAAACGTAAACGGCATCATTTTAACCGTCTATTCCGGTAACCAGTCATCACTCACCGCGTTTCCTTACCTTCCTTTCATTTAAACACCCTCACACTCACCATAACGAGTCATTACCGAGTCAAACTAACTCCGATTCATGGACTCGTTCTTCTTCACTTCTCCTCCATAAACAAAAACAAAAATCATGATTTCCTATTTTACCCCTCACCGTTTCTCATTCATCTCCACCGTAACAAAACCTCTCATCGGTGCAAATCACACCTCCGCTAGATTCTGCTCTCGCTAAAATCGCAACAACAATTTTTCTTTTTTCTTTTTCCTTTTTTATTTCATTTATTCAATTTTAATTTTTGAAACAATTTTTTTTTTATAGAATTTTTCTGATTATTATTATTTTTCTGTAAAAAAAAAAAAGAAGAAGGTGCACAATTTGTTTCTATGGAACCTACCGTAGCGAAGCCTGGCTTCCTTCGGAATGTTCTGGTACGGTTACTTCTCTTCGGCGTTTTCATCGTCGTTATTCGGTTTGCTTACGTCATCACTATCGCCGGTGAAACCTGCAACGTCGGAGATTTCTGTTTTTCATCTACACCGGATAAAATTAATGTCACCGTCACCGGATCTGGTCCCGGTGCTCTCTCCGTCCGATCGTCATCGGAGTTGGCTTTACCGGAGCATCATGCTAGCAAAGATTGGATTAACGGAGTTCGATTTTATTCATCCGTTTTCCAGAATATGATCGCCGCCGGTTATCTTTCACCGGAGGCGAAGTCGCTGTGCGTTGATACGCCGACCGGAAGGGATGTGTTTGCGTTGAAGGAGATTGGTGTTGTTGATGCGGTTGGAATCTCGAAGAAGACGTTGAAGCCGTTGGTGAAATCCGGTGAAGGTCATAAGATTCCGTTTGGTAATAACACGTTTGATTTTGTGTTTTCCGGTGACGGAGGTTTGGAGAGAACGGCGAAAGCGTCGGAATTTGCTTCGGAGGTAATGAGAACGCTGAAACCCGAAGGGTTTGCAGTTTTCCATGTAAAGGCTAAAGATTCTTATAGTTACAATTCATTTGTTGATTTGTTTAAGTTTTGTTGCAAAATAGTGAAATTCAATGATATTCAAGGTTTCGATGAATCGATGCCTGAGATAAGAGAAATCGTCGTGAAGAAAATCGGTTATAGAAATATTGATTCTGATATTGATTTGTTTGGGAATAAGGAATGTTCTGTTGCTGAGTATAAGAGAGAATTGGTGAAAAATGCTGAGGAATTGATTGAAGAGGAACCATTGAAGCCATGGATAACCCTAAAGAAGAATGTGAAGAATATAAAGTATGCACCTTCAATGGTTGATATAAGTTTCAAGAATAGATATGTGTATGTTGATGTTGGTGCTAGAAGCTATGGTTCAAGTATTGGAAGCTGGTTTAAGAAACAGTATCCAAAACAGAATAAAACTTTTCATGTTTATGCAATTGAAGCTGATAAAACTTTTCATCAAGAGTATGTGATGAAAAAAGGGATTACTTTGTTACCTTATGCAGCATGGGTTAAGAATGAGAGTTTGGTTTTCGAAATTAACAACGACCCGGGTGATAAAAAGAAAGAGAAAGTAGGGCGAGGAATGGGAAGGATTCAACCAGTTGATTCTCAGGGTGGTGGCGGTGGTGGTGTTGAGAAGATACAAGGGTTTGATTTTGCTGAATGGTTGAAGAACACGGTTACGATGAATGATTTTGTTGTGATGAAAATGGATGTTGAAGGTACTGAATTTGATTTGATTCCGAGGTTGATTGAAACCGGAGCGATTTGTTTGGTTGATGAGGTTTTTCTTGAGTGTCATTATAATAGATGGCAGAGGTGTTGTCCTGGACAAAGAAGTCCTAAGTATGAGAAAACATATGATCAATGTTTGCAGCTTTTCAATTCTCTTAGACAAAGTGGTGTTCTTGTTCATCAATGGTTTTAGTGATAGAGTTTATCTCATAGGTGAAATACTGAAAAATCATTTACATTTTTTATGTAGTATTCTTATTTTACATTTACAATCCAATAGAAAAGTTTGCACTTTTTTTATGAATTTGTTTACTTGTAATAATTGCAAATGAAAATGAAAATCATCCCTTCATAATAATTGTATTTGTTACACATGTTTCTTCTTTTGTTTTTGTAGATGCTAGATGTAACTATGGATTCAATAGTTATGGCTGTTTATGTGATTCTGAGAAGAATTTGTGAGTTTGTTTCCTCAGAGTGTTCTTGAATTGGTTATGGTGCATCATTCATGAACAACGAATTATTTATGAATTCACTAGGAATCTTTAGTCAAATGGTTCTTGAGGTGTGATAGTGTTTTATAATTTCTGCATTTTGAGATCTCTGCAACTGTGCAGTATTCACAGGAGGTTGTATTAACAACATTTATGTTTGAATTCTTGGCGAGTGCGGCAAAATCATGATGACACGGTGATTTTGTGAAACTTTAAAGTGTAGGTTTTGTTGTCTCAATCACGGTACCTCATCATGATTTTGCAAATCTCACCGCCAATATCAAGGATCACAGTGTAATTGTAACTATCAAGTTACGACCGCAACCACAATTTAAAACTGGAAGATAGGCAAAATGTGATAAATCAATTAAAACTTCAAGTAGAGGCTAATTTGATCAATTTTTGTTCATGGTTCCTCCATTTGGTTCTTCTATTTACTTTGAGTACTTTATCACTTTTTGCTAGTTATAAGCTGTTTGATAGATATGGCTTTTGGAAACTCTGTTTGTTAATCATTAAAAGAAAGCAAAATTTCATTTATTAGGCAGCCATGTGATGTGAGAAAGTACAACTGTTTTTTAAGGGAGATGTATTCTCCATTTCCAGCTATGTGTGGTTGTTAAAATGTGATTTTCTTAAGTTGAGTTTCTCAGCATTTATTATTGATAGCTAATAATAATGACTAGTTAGCATATTAAGTGCTTAAACACATGCAAAGTAGTACAATTTGAGATTAACACTTATTTTTAAGCTGTCACTTCTTATGGCCGAAAATGACTTTTTTGTATTTGTTTCTATATTGAAAAGACAATTATGTACTTCAACGGATAGTATTAGTAAAGCATCTAGTGTCACTATCATCTTGTATTCAACAAATACAATTTAGAATGAAATTAGTTATTTGCATTTTGCAGTTACAAACAATTTTATTTTTTGTCAAATTTTACATTTTCAGGACTAAAGTTCTATTAAGTGTTGCTTTCAGTAAATCTATTATTTACCCATCTTCTAAAGATTTCTACCTATTATGGGGATTGGTTGCAAGGTCCATTCCACCTACTCATGATAAGTAGTGAATCTAAAATGATAAATTTGATGTTGAAATACTTGCATGTGCACCCTCATCGGAAGATGGAGATTCTCTCATGTTGAATTTTTACTTGAGAGTCAAGTGGTAATAAGCAACATTTAATCGGTGTGATGAGTGGTTAGTTGCTAGGAGCAATCCACAAACTCATGACCTACCTAAAAACCTTTAGAGAAAAGCATACCAAATCACTATAACAAAGTGTCATACTCAAAATAGGGTAAATTGAGTTAATTTCTATTTAATATGTCTGATTTCAAAGAGTTTACTCTGTGTTAACTCGTGTGAAATCGAATTTGAGTTCAATTTCACACATATTTGATTTTACAAGTGATGACTTACGCTCAAAATTTACATCTTGAAATGTCAAATCGAACAATTTTATGAGTTAAAAAACAATTTTAATAACCATGCTATGAAGGTTCATCATAAACACTATAGCTTAAATAAACTAAACAATGCTGGATGAACCATTGAATAGTTGAAGAATAAAGTGTGGATTAGGACAAAATGCCATTGTATATATTGTAGTGGAAAGATATGAAGTGATACATAAACTAAAAAGTAACAAAATCTAATTTTTATTGCCGCTATTTTTGGATCACTGTTCAAAGGTGAGGAAACATTTTCTCAGCATATTTTCCAACTAGTGAAAAAGGTTCATGGTATAGTTGAAAAAAATACTAACTTCATGCGCGAGAAAAGGATCATTGATAGGGAAATTGTCGAGCAAAATTCAAGATTATGAGTTTCATCATCATCATCATTGGTTATACAAATCAAGTGCATGATTAGCACATAAAAAGTAAAAGGAAAAAGAATATACTTATTTAACTTTAAACTAAATTTTAATAATCTAATACGTAGGAAAGAAGAGGATGGTAGGCGCTATCAACGGGAATAGAATTAGATAATTTCAATTTGAAATGGTTATGATGGTTATAGGCTAAGACGGTGGTTCATGGTGGTGAAGATACCTACCAAATAAGAATAGCATTTTGACGTTTAAGTTAATACGAGATCAATCTAAAGTGAAAGTGAAATGAATCATATCTAGCGTGAATGCCTTCACGTGTAAATATGTAGAGCGGTTGTAACCACTAATACAATCTTCAATGAAAAATGCTGATGTTCGTCAAGATTAATTTGACGGTCGTGAGAGAATGAGAGAGCAAATCTGCCGCGTTGAGTGTTTGGACTCACTCATGTGCATCACATGGGACTTTGAGCTTACCAATAATGTTAGATTGGACCCATAATAGTTAGGCTTAGACCGCTTCCAAAACATATGATTTGATGATCAAGATCTATGCATAAACTTTCAAATTGATATTTATAAATTTTTTATTAATAATAATGTAAATATTTTATTCTAATGTACTTCATCCTTCCTTTTTTTTTTAAATTATTTATGTGGAACATTAAAAATGGATAAAATAAAGGAATAATTTAGTTAAAAAATGAAGCAAGAATAAAACATCTATAAAATGTATTGATGAAGTTTATATCATAAAGGTGTAAAAAGGAATAAATGTGGGGTAGATGAATGTTGTTAATATTGTTTTGAAATAACATCTTTTTTATTGGGTTTGGTTTGGTTTGTATGTGGGGTTATGATATGTTATGTGACATTGAAAGTTTGAAACCATCTCAGATAAAGATAGAAAATAATAAGGAGTGGATGCTGAATTTTGTAATCCCGTTTTGAGCATGTTTGTTTTTACTTCTTTTTAAAAAAAAAAAAAAACTATAGTGTATATTTAAAATTACTCTTTGTATTTATAACAAATGAGTTTAAAATACCTTTTATTATTTTTTATTATGTTCTCATAAAATTTACAAAGTAAAAAATCATTTTTTTTAAGTTAAAACAAACATGGCAATTGGTTGCAACAAATTAATTACATTTTTATGTTTTTTTTAACAATAATTACATTTTTATGTGTATGACGCCATGAAGGATTTTCTAAGTCACAACAATGCTTCGAAGGATTTGCACCAACGAATCATGTGGAGGCGATGGCGGAGGTTGCTGGAGGTATGCACTGCTTGAATTCGAGTCTAAAGTAAGCCTAACGCGTTACAATGTGGAGTTTGAGGATTGACGAAAGGAGTGAATTCATCTTCTTGAACTTGAGATAAAATATGACGGAATATTCTACAAGAATATATGCATATATGATCATTGTTGTGGAATGATGTTCTTGCCATGAGTAAATCCATGATGCCCGATGTGGATTGCGGAAGACCGTTGAGATGCATTTGCGAGGATCCACTGTAATGACGAATCTTATGGAGCGTGTACCTCATTCGTTAAACACGCTTTTGAACGCTTTTTTTGATTGAGCCTAAGTGAAAGTGGACTGCTGGTTTGGGTCTTTGGCTGGTCCAAAACTGTTTTAAAGTGGGTTGTTACATCATCCAATCCCAATTTTTTTTACGAGATATCCATACCAAATTTGGAGAAAATGATATATAAACATATCAAACAATACATACATGATACATGATGTACAAACCGTTAAATTGAGTTTTGCATCCTACTTGTCCTACAAAAATAGATTATACTATCAAAAATCTTAATCTATATTAGAATCAAGCCAACTAATTTAATCCAAATTAGGATCAACAAATACAACTGCGCCTGAACAATCTAACAAAGATATAAAACTAATGGCACAAACAAAATGTTCAATAAAAGATTTCAATTTCATCATCATTTTCTTAATCAAAAACACACAAAAAAAATCTCCAAAAATTTGAAAGTGTAATTGAGGGTATGCTAGATATGGGAAGTTGTTGCAGCTGCAATGTTAAAATTGTAGACAGGATACATGATGTTGTTGATAATGAAGGTAACCAAAAGGGTATTGATTCTACATTGGAACATGGTGGGACCCACATAATGTTAAATGGATCATCTAAATATGTATCAATGTACACACAAAAGGGTACAAAAAAAGTTAATCAAGATGCAATGACAGTTTGGGAGGTAAGATTCTTCATGCATCTTCCATTAACTTATGTTTCTTGTTTTTGCATAAACCTTGTGGTTTTCTTAGAGGTTCAACTTTTTAATCAATTCGTGTACCTCATTTGTGATTTCTTTTGTGCAATTATTGTATTTAGATTGACAAGTCATTTGTTAGATGAAAGTTTTACGATTTATACAATCAAATTTATCAAATCAAACTTCAATTAAAATAATAAATCGTAAAATCTTAATATAATAGATAAAAGGTAGAATCTATTAGATTAAGATTTTACGATTCATTATCCGGCATTTTGTTTTCCTTCCACTAAGCATAATTTTTTAATATAAAATAATTTTCTTAAAACCATCATTTTTTGTTACACTATTTCTACAATAACATTTAATTAACTCTTTAAGTAATTATTACATGTTTATAGCTAAATCGTTTTTCTTACGTATCCAATGTTTTTTTTTTCATCAAATGAATGGCCAAAATTAATGTTGGATATTTGATGCTATATTAATAGAACTTTGCTGGAGACAAAGATACAACCTTTTGTGGTGTGTTTGATGGTCATGGTCCTCGAGGACACAAATTTGCACAATCTATACGTGACAATCTACCATCCAAACTATCAACAACAGTTATAATGTCACAACAAAATGTCTCCAAAGACAATAATGATGAGGATAAACAAACCTTGTCCTTTGATTCATGGGAAGAACACTTTTCTAGCTCCTTCAGTGAGATGGATGAATATCTTGCTAAGAATGTTGATACCGATGGACTTTGCGGAGGTAGCGTAGCGGTAACTTTAGTTAAACAGGTAAATTGGTTTATGTCTTCTTAATTTTTGTTTTTTTTGTTCGTTTTATTAATATAATCAGCTTTAGAAAGCAAAATCGCGGTTGAATCCGCTGAATTTGACCGAAAACCTATGCAATTGTGACTTTGATATATGATTCTAACCATACTTTACTTTTGATAAAACTTCAGGGTGACCAATTGATAATTGGTAATCTAGGGGATTCTCGTGCAGTTCTTGGTACGAAAGAAGATGACAATAATCTTGTTCCTATTCAACTTTCGGTTGACTTGGTTCCCGATGTTCCAAGTAAGTCTTAATTGAATATTGACATTTCAATTCTCAAATCTAAATTCTAAAATCAATTTTTGTCACTGCAAGACAAAACACATTGTGATAAAGTTTTTGACCAATTAATTAACTTTTTTTTCTTTTTGTTGTTATTAGGTGAAGCTAATAGAGTGATTAAGTGTGGAGGTAGAGTTCATGCAGCACAAATAGATCCTGATGTAAAAAGAATTTGGATGCCAGAAGGTGATTGTCCTGGATTAGCTATGTCAAGAGCCTTTGGAGATTTTTGTCTAAAAGAATATGGCCTCTCCTCAGTTCCAGATCTTTCTTATAGAAAACTTACCAAGCAGGATGAATTTGTTGTTTTGGCCAGTGATGGGGTAAGTACTCAAGATTCATTCTTTTTACTCTCATAAAAAAATTCTCCAACTATTACACAAAGAGTTTGAGTTGTGTGCAGTCAATCGGTCACAATCCCATGTAGTTGTGCAGTTGGTCACATCTATGACTGTTGGATAAAGATTGGACAGTCTAGTCGGTCACAATCTCGTATGGTCATGCTGTCAACTACATCTATGATTATTTGATTAAGATCAGATGATTCAATTATAAATTTTGACTTTTAAAAAATCAATCTAAAATACATATTTTTTTTTGAACAAATCAAAATTTGAAATATATATTTTGAAATATGGACCGTCAAATCTGGATCCAATAATCATATATCAATGTGGCTGACTGCATGACTACATGGGATTGTGAAACTGCACACAATTTAAATCTCCGTATATTACCGGAAAATGTGTTGATGCGGTTGAAATTGCAGTTGTAGAAACTCTAAAATCCTTTATACTATTGCGACTGCCGACCGTAATTTAAACAATGAAGTATTTCAAGCATGAATTACATTTGCTATGCATTGTGCTAAGATTATTTTTTTATATAGATATGGAATGTGCTAACAAATGCCGAAGTAATAACCATAGTAGCATCAGCACCAAAGAGATCGTTAGCAGCAAAAATGTTAGTAAAACGTGCAGTTCAAGCATGGAAACGCAGATATCCTTGTTACCATATTGATGATTGTGCAGCCATATGCTTGTTCTTTACTGAACCACCAGTTAATGTGAAAGGCAGCAGAAAACAAAGCTAGAAGAATTTTGTATTGCTCTTGATCTAGAAATAGTTTTAAATTGTAGTCCGCAATAGCAATAGCAATAGCAATAGCAATTGTAATATCATGATTTTTGAGATCTTCGCATCTGCGACCGCAATTTTAAACCATTTCATGAATAGATAACAATTACAGTATCTCACTAGACCATTAGCTACATTATCTTCTGTCAAAAAAAAAAGTATAGTTTCATTATCTCAATGCCTTAAAAATTGAAGTTCACATTAACTTAGTATAGTTTCATTGGAGCTGGATTTCTCATAAATTAGTAAAACTGTGAGAGATTGAAAATTTTGTTTTTGACACAAAGACTTATAAAATGATGGTAAAAAGATGTTTAAAAGGAAAACGACAGAAAAACTAAGTCATAGTTTAGTCAAAAAAAAAAACTAAGTCATAGTTATTAATTACTTAGCTAACTCCTCCCACCATTTTGAATGCGTGATAAGATTCATGTCTTACCACTTGATAACATTAAATGTCTAAGATTTTTGTATTACTAAAAGTGAGAATAATAAGATTATATAAAGTACTGATACAGTCGCAAACATTGACATATATAGATACACTGCATATACCTCCTACATAAAGTATCAAAACATCTTAATTGATGGTAAGCAAGTAGGAAATTTAACTATAAGAATGGACCCTTAAAGTTTCTCACCATTGCAACAAGTCTAGGTGACAACAAGATATGTCATATTTTTAAACAATCTCAAAAGTTGGTTGCTTAACATAAAAAAATAATTTAGGTGAAAAATGGTTTACAATAGAATTTAGATTTAAATGTACTTTTAGTCCTTCTATTTAATTAAAACAGCAATTTTAGTTTTCCTATTCAATTTTTTGTTGTTGCTGACATATGATTTTGATCATCTCATTTGATGATTTGACGATAAAATAAATGACTTGATATAAAAATGAAAGGTTTAATTGCCGTGAGTCTTTAGAAAATAAATATTAAATTGAGTCGTGATCAGCATACGAAGTGAAAAGAAGATCAATTGAAATGATACAAGAAATGAGAT
Organism: Trifolium dubium; assembly: GCA_951804385.1. Classification (NCBI taxonomy): domain Eukaryota; kingdom Viridiplantae; phylum Streptophyta; class Magnoliopsida; order Fabales; family Fabaceae; genus Trifolium; species Trifolium dubium. The sequence continues at coordinate 32,574,787 of OX638075.1, read as the reverse complement.
TGAATAACTTATGATCATGTCATCAAATTGAATGGTCAAAATTATGGAATGATTGAAAAAATTAAATCGAGGGACCAAAGTTGCAATTTTAGCAGAATAGAGGTACATTTAATAACTTTACAAAAAAAAAAAATACTATGAGAAAGGTCTAATGGGCTTTAGAAAGGTTTTCAATTGCCCAAATGAACCCTAACTCTACAATTGAAGGATTTGGGCTCCCAGATGCATCAGAAAGGTCTAACGGGCTTCAAACCATACACTCTTAGTCTTAGGCTACTTTTTCCATATCATATAGGAGAAAGAATACATATAGTCATTTGAATCGATTTATTGTTGGTGAAAGTCTATATTTACTATATTTTTTTTATATTTAAGATGGAATGAAATTTATTTATTTTTTTGAAAAGGGAAAGAAAATACTAAGATCCGGATCCTCTCATTTCCTTCTTATCCAGTTTTATGTCCCGCACATATCCGAACTATCCATCAATTATAATATGATATATGTAAACATTTAATGAAAATCAATGGCTAAGATTGAGCGGGATCAATCCATGACAATGACAAGATCAATCAACAACTACTACCTAGATAATTATTACCAATACATGTTACTGTAGGTCATGCTGTAAATAAACTTGGTCAAAAAACAAAGGATCAATTCTGAAAATTAAAAACTTGTATATGATGACAAATTCCTTTTCCAAGACTCATTTGTCAATACCATCAAAGCTGATTTGAATTAGAGGTCTACACCAATTGCTTGCACTATGCAATCACTGCAATATGCTCAGCAGAGAAGACAATAGTATATGCACTATTCCAATAGACATAACTACAAATAATGCATTCCAAAAGATAGACACAAACCACAAATAGTTTACATTTGGGTGCAATTTTTCTAGTAAATTTTATGCATAGGCTGTCAATACTGAGGTCAAACATAGCCCTTCATAATACTTTAGTAGGAAAATGACAATACCAAATATTACATGTTAAATTTATCAACTACAAAAAATTACATGTTAAATGTGCTTTCATTGCCTAAAATAAAAAATTATATGTTTTACATTCCCTCAAGATAGTACTTTTAACAAAATTTAATTTTGTAATCCCCTACTATAATTCGATCTTTGAACTTTTTTTAGATTATGTATTTGATTCAATGACTAACTAATTCGAGGAACACTAATCTCACCATCCACTAGCAAGGAATCCACTAAAAATCAGAATTTTGTTTTGTATAGTCTGAAGTAAAATTTAAATCTAAAACTTTGAAAGGAACACACTTTAAAGTTTCAAGCCTCACCCCTAAACTAACCAAAGTTTTTGATCTTTAACCTCCAATAAACACTTCAATCTTCAAAGTAACAAATTGATTCTTGTAAATATAAAACTACCCACAATGGTTTCAACACTAAACACCCTCTCAACACCACTTTTTACATTCCACATCATCTCTCAACACACATTCAACTTTTATCCTCTCCAATAGTTTTTTCATTCAACACTCTACCCCACCACTTTCTCTATCCCACCACTTTCTCTACCCTACCACTTTTTATTTCATATTCTTATTTAAATTTAAATTTTTGTTTTTATAATTAAATAAAATTACAATTATCGATTAAAATTAAATTAAAGGTGGCTTCTAAAGTGAGGGAGCAGTTAAGCCCCTCACCGGTGAGGTACCAATCATATACCATTAAATTTAATCAATGGTCTAGATTTATTAAAAATAAAACAAAGAACATATATCCATGCCACACACAATCTTGTCTCACTTGCACTTTTTTTTTTTTTAACTTTCTCTTTCTTACCTTCCTTCTCCCCCGTCTCCATTATCTAGAATCAGTTGAATGCATCAGAATAATGCCATGTATCCAGATCTAAAAAAGCACGTCCTCTTGTTCCAACCCTTTTAATCAATCCCTCTTTTCACAAAACCAATCCTCTTGTTCTTGTTGAAATTATTTCTATTCTTTTGTTGAAAATGATTATTTTTATGCTTTGTTATGTGTGTTTTCTTATTCTACAGAGAGAAGTTATATGGTTGTAATTGATTTAGAAATGCAGAATTTTCAGATGTATAAACATAAACAAACTCATAAACAATATTTTGATAAAGAATTAAAAAAACAAGAACTTTCATCTTCACAAAGCTTTGACGCAACTACCCATATGGCCGGATAAGTAAACATGGACGAAAACAAAATTCCAATGGATATAACCCAATTCATTCAATCGATCCTGGCAGATCAAAGATCAAACAAACAGAGAGGTATAGAAAGAAAAGAAGAAAATATTGTAAGGAACAATAAACAAATAAATTGTGATGAAAAGTGGATAGGATCCGATGTAACAATGAATAGCTGTTCTTTATTTTATTTTTAATAAATCTAGACCATTGATTAAATTTAATGGTATATGATTGGTACCTCACTGGTGAGGGACTTAATTGCTCCCTCACCTTAAAAGCCACCTAAATTAAAATAATAAACACTTAACAAAATTTATTTAAATAATTTTTTTTATTTTCTTAACTTAAAAAAAACACTTAAACTTCAAAATTAATACTAATAAACACTAATAATATGATTAAGGTAGTGAAAAATTCTATTTTTTTTCCTGTGTCCAAATCAAATGAACCAAATCTCTATTTATAGAGAAAAAAAATTACGAATTTTAGTGAAAAAATAAAAAAAATAAAAAATTAATTTGCAATGAAAGAATTGAGTTAAAAAATAAAGATATAATTAAAATCGCGCAGGCCAATCAGAAATTGACACGCGTACCACTCCATTGGTCACCTCTTTCTCTCTCAACGTGCACCTGCTACCACTCGCCCTTGTCGCGAGTGTAGCGCACACGCATGATTTCAGCGAAGAAGAGCTTGCTGCGTGTCCTGATGCGTCAGATTAAGAAGTGATTAGAGCTCTCATCTTCTCTCTCATGTAAACAACCCATTCCTACTTATTTTAATGTTTTTTATTACTTTCAACAGCCATTAAACCCACCATTGTGGGTAGTCTAATGAGATGAGACTAGTCTTAAAATCTACAATAAAATATCCAATTTCTTACATGATTGGAGTGCTTTGCAATTGACATGATTCCAAAAATAGAACTTTCGGTTCATATTTCAATAGAAGTTTTTTTCAATAGAAAGCTAGGTGACAAACCTCCTTTTTATGCCAGAGCCAGAGTGATCAACTATCCTAAAATAATATTGATCATTTTATTAATTTTAAGTCCTACATTTTGTTGAATTTTAACTGTGGTGGTCAAATCTTACATTGACTATAAATAGATAAAATGTTAAATATATTAAAGTTTTGAATAGAGATATAATGTCTCAATTTTTTATAATAATCCTACAACATTGGTCTATTGTTTCTCCTCAAATACATTTAACATAAATTGTGCTTTTAATCCTTGGTGATTAAAAGTAAAAAAAAAAAAATCTATGACAAATTCATCAGAAATATCTAAATTTAAACTCAAACAAGAAAATTTTGAAAATACTTTACTTATCTTCTGATTATCAAACCTTATTCCCCTTATTAAAGATCATATCATAGGATTAAGATTAACAAAATATATATATATTCCAAAGAGAAGAGACAAGAAATGGATGAGTGCATAAATGGTAAAGGGGCAGAGAAGATAATAGAATGACACAATTTGAACTTGAAAAGAAAAGGTAAATGCCAAAATGGTTCACCAAACAAGAACCATACATCAACATCACAAACAATTGAAGGCTCCATTCATCCATCCACTATCAAATTTTTAGCTCCTTCAACACGTTACCAGTCACAACCCGTGAACTTTTCCCTCTTCTTTTTTTGGAACTTTAAGTCACAATCATGTTCCATTTCATATATTCAAACAATACCAAATCTATACAATAAAGTAATCAAAATCATCTTACAATACACATTGTCTAGTCAATATCAAACACAATTCAATTTTTCCTTTCATTTTTGGCTAAGACATCACATACACTCTACCTCAATTAACCAAACCCAAGATAAAATAAAAATAACTTACAAATACTATTTGATCATTAAAAAAGAATTGAATAATAATTTAGAGTGTTTAAATATGTTTCTAGTACAAATTTACAAAACCTAGTTTTAAATTTTAAATTATGATCAATTGTAAAATTACAAACTATTAATCAATTTTGTCCATGTGAGTGTTAAGCCACTACTCAATTGTTGAAGTTTAAAATATTTTTCAAATCCTAGTTTTGCGGTCCATAATAGAATTTGCCTATATGATTAACATTAAGCAATTTAATGTTTATTTTGAAATATTGTTTATGTTGAACATTGGATAGATAAATCAAACAATTTCAAAAACCAATTTAGAGATTTACTCAAAATTTAAATCATAAAATATAGATTGCACCTTCACAAAGTCACCCTTCTCTAGGCAGCAACATACACAAGTACTTTGTCCCAAAACCCATCAAAAAGGTCACAAACAAAACAGTAACATTGTATGCTATATATGCAAACTTAATTGCTTTTCTTGTATACCAAGCAATATTACCAATACTACTACCAACATTGTTCTCTTCTTTACATTACACTACTAGTTGTAATTAGTAATATTAATATCTCTAAAGTTAAACAGGCCAAGATAATGATAAGTTAACAAGCATAAATGAGACTCTTAAACAAGATAGGTTAAAAGAAAACATCATTAGCAAAAATTTAAATTCAAATAAAAAGCTATTTGATACTTCAAGTGTGTTTGAAAACATGTTAGACACAGCCACCACGCGGTAGTTGGACTACTTCAAGGTTACCGCAGGTTTGTGCCACAGAAATTCAGGTTTCCAAACACACTTAATGACAATATCGATCAAGTAGTGGTGGTGCTTTTGCGGACAACATAACGGTAAGCAGCGACCTTTTTCTTCCTTGAGGCAGTGTTGTCAACCGAGAGTATCATTTTGCCCGATTCCTTGGCTGTGAATGAGTTGTGAATTGCTACTTCTAAGGCTCCAATCTTTCTTGGCTTCTCAACTGCTATAATGTAGCTTCCTTCAGCATTTGGGACAAACTCAGCACTGTATTCTAAGTCCCAGCCTCCAACAACAATGTCCCAAGTGATAGTTGCACCTCCCTAATTCATCCCCATGACAAGTAAAACAACCAATTAGCACAAAAAGAAGACAAAATATTACATCATGTATGTTTGGTTTCATTCGTGGAGAACTCGTAATTGAATTTAGAGGTATAGAATTGATTTTAAAGTGTTTGGATGTTCTCAAACAAAGCTGTGGAAAATTCTTAATCAAATTATTCCTTCTAAAAAGGTTTTAGGGACTACATATATCAACCCAAAAAGACTAAGGCTTAGTTTGGATGATAAGTTTATTTAATCACTTATAACATAATGGTTTATAATAATAAGTAATTATGTATAAGCTATTTTTAAAACAAAGGTAAAATGAAGTCAAACAATTTCATATAAGCTATTAGCTGTTTTCATAATCTATCATATGGAGCTTGTGGAAATAAGTTGAAAATAGCTTATAGATCTCATAAGTTGCTTCAGTAAGCTCTCTAAATCAAGTTCAAATAAGTCAATCCAAACATGTCATAATGTAATAGAAAAGTTTCAATTTCAAGAGTGATTTCAAAATTACAACAATTTTAGGTACTAAATTATTCAACTACAGCTATACAACTTTAGGGGTTAATTATAAAGTTTTAAAATGAAAGAGAGAACCTTAATAGAATATTTTATGTGAAAATGAAACAACCCACTTGCACTATGACAAAAGAAGAAATCATAATATGCATAGAGAAGAGTAATTGGATAGAATGGGGTGAATGATTACTACCTCAATTCCTTCTATTTGTATATTCACTTTCTCTCCTCCTTTGACAGTGAATTCAGAAGCAGGTTTTGGGGGACCATTTTGCAAATCACTTGGAAGACTCAGCCCTCCATACTGAACAGGAATATCCTCAGGTCTAATGAATCTGATCATATGAAAACAGCTTTCAGAAAGAAAATTCTAAAATGGAAAATAGAACGAAAGTTGGAACAGTTTTTGCTGATAATAGTAGGTGCATCTTTAGATTGATGATAAGTTTGAAAAAATCACATCTTGCTAGTACCACCGTGATTTTGGCAAAATTTGATTGTCTATAGTCAACAATTCAACGCATTCACACAATCGGCACATCAGTGGTCATTAGATCGAGATCAGGATATAAACATTTCAATGGAGATTTTTATTCTAGAGTCTAGACCACCGATATTCCAACCTCGGGAATATATGGTATCGCCGACTGCAAGCAATTCAATCTGATTACTAAAAAAGCTGCACTGAAGAGCATCGGTAAAATCACGGTGTCACTATAATTTTATCAAACTCAAAAGGTATACAACTTGACTACTAAAAGTAGTTAATAGAAGAAAATTTGAAATCAGAAACAATAGTAGAAAGGGATCTTAATATAGATAAAACATTGAGAGAAACAAACCAACTAAAACATTCTAGATCAGTGTATTTATTACTTGTAAAAGGTTCAAACAAAGTCACATAAAACCAAACCAAATGAAATAACAATTATATACTCACTTGTAGAGTGTCTCAGCAGCATTTCCTTCCTTTGAGATCACAAACTTGCTCTTAGTCCTTTGTGTCAAAAACGGACTAAACATTGAGTACAACATGCTAAAGTACCATGGCACATTGATGAAAATCTAAACCACCAAAAAAAGACAAAACAAGTAAATGACCAAAGAAAACATTCATAATTTAAAAACTAGTACTAAAACCAATCCACTAAAAAACAACAAAAATGAATAAAAATTTCAAATTTTCAATTTAATCCCTAAAATATATTAAAAAACTAATATAGCCCCTAAAATATATGAAATTAATCATTTTAATCCCTAAAATACATGAAAAATTGTAATTTTAAAACTACTTATTAAATTTGAGAGATTGATGAATAAAAAAGGTACCTTTCTAGCAACCATTTCTGGATAGTTATCTTGAAAGAGTGACATGATATGGTTAGAAGCAACCCTTAACTCTCTTTTAGGCATATCTTTAAGATCAGTAACTTGAATAAGAGAATTAACACCACCAGGCTTAAAATGAAGAAGCCTAATACCTCTTTCAAGAACTTGAACTCTCCATCTAAGAAACTTCTTAAGCTTTTCTTCATCACCAAAAACCCTCTCATACATATCTTTATCTCTAAACAAACCATAAGCATTGTAACAAACAGGATGACCCTCTTTGTCATAGCCTTGCATATAAGCTATAACACCTTCAAGCTCTTTAAACTGACTCAAATCTTCTTCAACTATTGTATCAGCATTAAACTCTTTTCTCCAAGCTAAACACTTCATAATCATGTTTAGTGCTTCATTAACTCTAAAATCTCTTGCTCTAAGAAATTTCAGAAGGATTACATCAGCTCTGTCATCTCCACCAAGTAGAGGAATACCCCACATGGAAGCTCCAACTTCAAGACCATTGGAAGAGTTTTTTCCATTAGAGGTAGCTTCAAGAAGGGTTTTTTTGAGGTCTTGAAGTGCTTTTTTCTCTGAGGATTTGAGAAGGGTAACAAAGTAGTTATCTTCTTCAAAAGAAGGGGTTCTAAGTGTTGAAGAAGAGTTGTTATTATTACTACCCATTAGAGATGAAAGTAAGCTTTTTTTACTTGGTTTTGGGGAAGAATCTTCATGTGGGTCTTGAAAAGGTGATTTTTGGGTTTGAAGAGAAAGAGGAGATGAAGAAGAATCCATCATCAAGTTTGGATTTTGAGAGATACCTAAATGGAATCTTTGCATGAAATGAAGAATGGAAGATGGTTTTGAGGATTTGAAGAAAATGGGTTGGTGATTGTATGAAAAAGAAAAGAACTTTTGGTTTTTGAACTGAGAGTGTGAATGTGGTTTTGTTGCAGAAGACAGAGGAAGGAGAGAGAAGAAAGAGTGTTTTTTGAGTTTGAGGTTGTTTGGTTTTTTTTCCAATGTTGCTTGTTTTGTGGAGAGTGAGGGATTTGAATGTGTTTTTGAGGGAGTGGAGAGGAAAAACGTGGGAGAGAGTGAGAGCACGCGCTGGTTTTTGGGGGAAAGTGTGTGGTGTGATGTGAGTGAGGTAGAGTGTACTATTTGCTGCATTATACAGTCACACGCACAGTGTTCAAACTGTGAAGTTTGAAAAAGATTCATAGAGAAGGTACACTTTATAATTGGGAGAGGATATTATACTATGGAAAATGTTAAGAAATTTAAATAAAGAAATTTTTGCCTCTAAATTTGTTCATTTAAATTTTTGAAGTTAAAATATTACTACATCTTGTAATACAATTTTTTCTCTTTTAAGATTCTTAATATGTCTCTTAAGGGTAGTGTTAACAAGATTTATTTTGGTTACATAATACTGTAGTACGAAGTTTCAAACGTTGTTAATGATGACCGAATTCAATCTATGACAATGTTTAAGCGGATCAAGATGATTGCCACTTGAAATAATTTATTGTTGGTGTGTTAACAAGACCTTTATACTATTATATTACTTCATCCGTCCCAAAAAAAAATCACCTTTATACTATTAATAATGAATTTAATTTAATAAAAATTAAAAGGGAAAAAGAATTTTTTTAGATATTTTTATTTGAAAATAAGCTTAATAGGAAGTCATTATGCTAACACATTATAAGCTCAAATTAAATTCAAAATTTGGATGGAAAAGATATGCCACACACAATGAATGTATCAACATCAATAGGATAGAATAGGATAATAGATTGTAACCAAAAGAATAGAATGATAGATAGAGTTGGAGATGAGAAAAGTGTGATAAAAATTAATAATTGAGGAATGAGATAGTGTAGTAGTAGCAACCTCATATTGATTCGTCCCCTACCAAGATTGCAGTGCACGGGTTTGTAAGCTCCACTCTTTGGACCACAACTCCCCCCTCCTTTGCCTTTCACTTCATGCCACATTACCTACATTCCTATAAAAGAAAATTTATTGGTGTCGACTTATATCTCGCAAAAATGTGAGTTCAATTTTCGTTTTCGGCATAAAGGTTATAGATGATCATCTTTAAGCACATTTGTCAATGTTTTTTATGTCTTAAGACGTACTATGTTTTAATTGAGTTGCTGAAATTCAACTTACTGTTATTTTATCTACGAACAAAAGTCATGTTAAAAGTTGATATTAATTATATCATAGTAAATTTTGAAGTTTATTTTAATTATATTGTAATTGTAAGGAGGTAATGTGGGGAAGACTAAAAAAATAGTGTTTCTATTATTTTCTTAATGAAAGTTTCATAATTTTTTCTCCTCAAATTTGCAATTAAATTAAAAAATATTACGGTGATGGGATAATGTCTAACAAAGAAGACCTCTTAGGACTCAAAAAACACTCACAAATATATGTTGTACAAAACAATAAACACAAAACTTTTAATGTACGTATAATTCTAAGGCAACCATCATATATATACTTTTAAAGCACATGCCTAACAAAGATTCTTAATGAATACCCAACATATAGTGTGACAGTCAAATGCATCATAATGTAATGTATAATCATATGCTTAAACATGGTTCTAAAATATAAGCCACAAAATGTGATCTATAATGTCGTTGGAGGGGTTCTTGCTTTGATTATGGTTTGGCAAGTGCAAGACTGTAATCAATATTCTCAAGCATGCATTTGGATTAGTAATAAAACTTAAGATCCCATTATTTATATTTGTTAATAATATATCGGTCTAAATTTTGAGTTACTATAATTCAGTAAATTGTGACAAATGTATATTTTGATGTGTATGGTTAATCTTGTGTAGAAAAAAAAAAACTTTAATTTCATTTCTTACCTTCATAACATTAAAAACCTAACTAATTCTCTGTAATTTTGTTAAAAGTTGATGAGCTTTTTTAGTTAAAAAGGTTAGTTTCATTATTTTGTGGGAATTTTGGATCTCAAATTTTTTAAGCATTGTTTGATAATTAAGTTTTATAGATGAAAGAAAATGTAATTGAGAAGACCCATTAAAGGTGATCAGCTAAAATTTTCGACAAAAATTAACCATCAGATATAAATATACACTTTTGCACCAAAAACATGATTAAAACAAATTGATTTAAAAAAATTTCTTCATATAATTTGGATATGTGACATGACTACCATTCCATGAAGGTATATCGTTTTCAATATTTTTAACGAATATATCACTTTCAATTAAATGTCTTTTTCTTAAGTTAATATGATCAATTAAACGTCTTTGTCCACCATTGATGTATTCACTCCACATATATATTGATAGTGATTTAGCCATGCCAAGACTTTGTTATATGTGATATCAAATGTCAATTTCTTTATCTATAGATATACATGTCCAAGAGTATTAATTCATGCATTTTGCTGCATATATTCAAAATCATTCCTGATCATAAACTATTTTGCCAGGCCAATCAAATCAAGTTATATATATGAACTATAAGGAAGAGAATATGAGGAACTCAGCCAATCATCATGTCTAACTAAATTAATTTTTTTCTTTTTCGTAGACGAAATGAAATAATCACTGAAAATTCACACATAAAATAGAGAGATTGGGGTTTATTTGGTTTTAAGTGTGTGATATAAATTTATTATTTAGTTTGAAGATGTTTAAAAATAAATATCATGCAATAGTTTATATGAAGAAAAAAATTGAAAAATTAAAAGCAAACAATGCACCGAAAAAAATAATAACAGAGAATTAATACACACATGATGAATATTTGTTTGGAAAAAGGAACGTTTCAAGCCAATCAATCGAACTAAGCAGTTAATTTGGTTCATTTACATTTTTAAAACACACAAAAATCAAATCAAACTAATACAAATTTTATCAATCTAAACACTACTATATAAAAGAAGAAATCATAATTGTGGCGTGGCTATAGCCACAATATGCTACAGTGTAGATCCGTTGATGATCCACGTGTCTATTTACATATGTAAATCACTTGTCATGTGCGATTAAAATGACGGAAAAAATTAATTTAAAACTTAAAATAAATGTAAAAGATTAATATAAAATATTTAAAATATAAGAAACTAACTTAAACTAAAAATAAATTTATAGGATCAAATATGTAATTAAACTTAAATTTTACTAAGAAAATTAGTATATTTTCAGAGTCATTTTTTAAATTTCAAATTAGACAATCTTAAACTATTCTATGCGATTCTATTTTGAGCTCACTAATAAATATTTTAAGAATACATAATGTTAATGAATTAAAGAAAAAAGTTAAAAGTGTGTTTTTCATTCTTTAACGTTAAAATATTACACCGCTTCAAAAATAAAGTTAAAATATTACTCTTTTGAATACAGTACAAATAGTATTTGTAAGCATTTTTGTTTTTATTTATGGGAGGAAGTGGTGATATGATTTTCTACAAGTTCCCATTGATTTATCGTAGAAAAAGGAAAAGTGAAAAAACAAGGTTTAGGCAGCTTCTAGGGACAGAACAAAAAGAAACTTTAGGACCCACATTTTGACGGAAAGTCATAATTTATGCATCCGATTCAAACAAAAAGAAAATAAAGTTCATTACATTCAAGCCTATGGATTAGAGAAATTTCTTGGAATATATCGGGATTTCTTTTTTTTTTTTGTATTTAAAAATGCAATATACAAGTGGTAAGAGAAACAGCTACTTAATCATTAGTTTTATTCTAATAAAAAAATTTCAATATATATTTATTAATTAATTTTTCATGATAAAATATGGTCATTAGTATTTTTGATTCGTAATTTGATATTTAATTATTAATCATAATTATTAACAAAATATAATTTACTAAAATAAATTGAAGAATATATTTTGAATGAACATATTATTTTTTCAAATAAAAATGAGGAACAAAATATCATTATGACTTACTCACATCTTATGTTAACACCTTAATATGAGTCAATAATCATCTTCAACGTGTATTATTTACTCTGTCTCAAAATAATTGATGTAGTTGATCTTTTCATATTTGTCAATCTATTTTGATCGTTAATATATTTAATTATTTTTAAAATTATTAATTTTTAAAATATTTATCGAGATAAATCAAACATAAAAAAAATCTAAGGTCAAACGAACTTAAGTGAATAATGCACATAGTCAAACTATGTCGATTATTTTTAGACGGAAGAAATATAAAAAATAATAAAAATGAGAAATAAAGAAACATGCAGCATCAAACCTAAAAACCCTTGGAAAAAAATCAAAGATAGTGGGGAAAAAATCATTATAATGGTATAAAAGTGATCAAATTAAAAAAAATTGAGCAGGAGTGATTAAATTAAATTTTGTTATATTTGAGACAATTACACATACTCTATCCGTTCCATGTTAGAGAAAAGATAAAAATTACACTTATTAAGAAAAAATAAAATATAATAGTTGAAAATATTTTTTTTTGAAAAAACTTATATGGAAAAATGCAAAAATAATTTGTATTGATTATAGAAAAAGTAAAAGAGAGACTTAAACTTTTTTAAAAGATAAATAACGTTTTTAGTTTTTCTTTTATATTTTAAGATAAAAGAATTTTTTTTTTTTCTTATATTATGGAACGAGGGAGTATATCTTACTCACTTTGTCTCATGTTTAGTGTTCCAATATAATTAAGCTTCACACTAAATTAATATAATATTCAAAAGTGGTCAAAAGATCCACCAGAAATTAGTTTAATTCGATTTTTAGAGTATAGTTCGATATTTCCTCAAAATAGTCTAATGTGCATACCCCATCTTTAATTTGAGTACCTAGAAAAATTAGCCAAATACAAATACTTGAGAGGTACACTTAATTTTGTTAATTACACATAAGAGAAAAGTGTTGTTTATCATTTAACATAACACATGTTAATGATTTTATCCACCCAACTTTACTATTACTATTAAAATTTCCTAAATCAAAATTCTTAACATGGATCTATCCTATAAGATAGAGATTAGATCACTATGATAACAACAAAGTAGTAATTTAAACTAAAGTACTTGCTTGGGAAAAACAATCCTTAGATTCAAAAAATTAGTATGATAACTTTTTCTTTTTGTAACTTTCTTGATTAAATATACTAGAATCACTTTTGACTTACTCACTAGCATCATTCCATTAAATATCCTTTAATCATAAACCTTTCAAAAGTACTTAGGTGTTCTATTTCTCTTTATCTATCTTTTAATTTTTTTTAATTGCTGTATGTGTATAGTGCTTTTTGTAGTTAAGATAGAAAATCCATCATCCATCACAGGTTGGATTACAAATAGACAAACACCTATTTTATATTTAAAACAATAAAGTCACTGTAGGTATTGATTCAGCATTCTTTTAGATTGTGCCTTTTAGCATGATATGAAAACACAAATTTACTCTTGAATGTGTAGTGTTACATGTAGTTCATGATAGTTAATAAAAATATCCTTAGAAAAATCAAAATTTGAATTATAGATTCTCAGCATTTAATTAAGTGTGTGAGTTCAATTACTAAACTATTTATAAAAAAGAAAAAAAAAAGAAAATGAAAAGTTGGCTTTAATTTATTTAAGCACTTTTATCCAATTATTTTTAAGTTTATGATCAACAAGCACATTTTTATGTTTAAGATAATTAATTGTTAATAAAGTTTGCTTTAGTTTATAGTGTTTAGTATTTCTATACTTGTATTTAACTACATGACAACTCTGTTATTTTCATATTATTATTATTAATTATTAATTTATTATTGTCAAATATAAGAAGTAACTAAGAAGAAAACAAGTAACAAGAGTGGTATAAGAAGAAATTGACTTTTAAATTTATGGAATATTTTATGCATATATCTGTTATTTTATATGTTAAAGTTTAAGTATATAAAATATTTCATGAATCTAATAAACAAAATAATAGAAGTAAAGAGTGTACACTGTAACCTGAAAAAGAGTACCCCTTAATTTAAGCAAAATTGAGACATTCTTTTCAAGATTCTTCTATGACAAAATATTTTGTGAGTTTGTCCCTACCATAACAACAACTAAGATCAGAATCCACATGAGGTGTACAGCTTCAAAGATTCAAGTATTTGGACTTTTACAAAAGCCAATAAATTTGAATTGGTGGATTCTTAATTAGTTTAAAAATAATAATAAAAGCAAACAAATTTGAATTTACTCCATTAAATTGTTGTAATAAAAATGAACTTCTACTTTTATTTAAGTTTAATAGTGAAATAGAGACTAGAGAACTAAAATGTCTAACATTATAATTATAATTTAAATGATCAAAATGAAGAAAATAAAAGAAGTTTAGTGGCGAAAAATAAACTCATATAGAGATGGATTTTCTAGTGTAGACTTGAAACCTAAAAGTGTACTTCTCTTTAAGCTTAGATTCAAATCTTATTAATATCATTTTTGTACAAAATTAAAATTTCGACTTCAATTGGTACTCACACATAAATCTTTATATTAATCAGTTTTTAAATAAATAAATTTTACTCTTTTAACTGAACTTTCTCCTTACAAAGAGTGAGGAATCAAATCATTGCTCCTCTTCTCTTGTCTTTATCCTTCCTTGAGTAAAACCAGAGCTAAAATTTTGTCCACATATAATAGGTTGTATATATAGGTATAGCAGGCAGTAGAGCAATTTACCAAGCATCGAATCGTTCATACTTTGATCAATTTTCACGGCAAACAAACAACAAAACCAAAAGATTTGGAGCCAGTGTGTGACACAACACACATGTCATTGTCGTAGCAAGTTGGGTTGGCCCAAGTCATGATGAAGCCCAAATCAAATTGATGCATGTTTTAGTGTGATGAAGAGTAATAAGTTTTTGAAAGAAAAAAACAAGGATATTCTTCATGCCTAAAAAAAATACAAGGATCTTCTTTAAATAAAAAGAGGTTGGTCGAGTTGGAAAAGAGTTGAATTCATTTTTTTGTCGGCGTGATAATTTTTTTGAGTATTTCTTGCAGCAGTTTTTAAATAAATAAATTGGTGTATCAGAAGTTCGAACTTCAGTCTCGAGACTTTACATGCAAATATCCAACTAACTAAGCTAAACTCATTTAGTGAATTCTAATGTGCCACACACATCACATTTATGCAACTCATAATATCTACTCCAATATGGTGCATATTTAATCAATAGCTTAATTTATTCTTTTGCTGGTTGATGTGCCACACACATCACATTTATGCAACTCATAATATTACTCCAATATGGTGCATATTTAATCAATAGCTTAATTTATTCTTTTGCTGGTTGATATGATTGCAAGCATAATTCATTCTATATTCATTTGGAACGATAGTATAAATTAATAAGGTACTCTACAGTATTTTATGGAACTCATATTATCACGTAGATATGTTTCAACATATAAACAAAAGCTACAAAATAGTTGCATAGTATTTGAAACTCAATGATGAAAATTTGCTACAACACTTATAAGGACTTTTACTCGTGTATTTTTTACACATTTAAATTTAAAAATTTAGATGTGCAAACATCTCGAAAAACACAATTAGCCACAATTAAACTGTAGCTAATTTTAAAATTTGGATGTGCAAAGATTCAAATATTTAAAATCTAGATGCGTTGTAAAGGGGACATTAAATGCGTCGGATTGAAAAAAGAAACATTATATTTAACATATAGCATTGGCCCAAATACAGGAATGCTGGGCTTGCCCCCCATTTCATCTTTTTATTCTCATCCCACCCTATGCTTCTCTTTCTTCTTCTTAATTATGTTTTGTTCTTAAATATAAATTGGATGATATGATCCTAAAAATATCTCTCTTTAACAAGAAGAATATTTCAACCATGCATGTAGTAAAAAAACTAAATTAATTATAGTTCAAAATGACATTTTCGTATAAAATGATATTTTTGTCTCATTTTGATCGTATATTAAGTTCCAGAAGCACAATTAACATGATTGATCTTGTTGGGTTGGAAATATAAGAGATACATCTACAATTCATATTTCTAGCATTCCGTCCAAACAATTTATTAGGCAGATTTATTAGGCAGATTTTAAATGTTCATTCACTAATAATATAGTCAAAACATCATAGATGAATAATACAATTTAATCAAACAAAAATTTATATTTAGAGACGGCGTAGTACTACCTCCATTCCTTATTATACCAAACAAATACACTTTTTAGATTTATTAAAAAATAGATGTATATGAATTTATTAATAGACTAGATACATTGATTGTTTAATGAATCCAGATAGTGCATTTGTCTCTTATAATAAGAAACAGATGTATAATATTAATTTTGATTTTTTGAGGTTAGTTATGATTTTGGGATAAATTTTTGAGTTTGTGGAATCGTTTGCATAATTAAATAATTAAGCCAAAAGTAAGAAGAATTAAACATCACTACTTCTCTAGTTTTTGTGGTAGCATATACTAGAATACACTAGAAGTGAAACATTTACTACGAAAGTAAGAAGACTTATCCAAGATAACAACACTAGAAAAACAGACTATAAGCTTATATACTAGAGAATCCAAAACCAGAAAGCATGATCAAAAAGATGCCAGGACATGATGTTGGATGAGAACAACAGTGATGTGGGAGTGAGTACTACAGCTCTAGAAGTGCAGTGGCGTGGCAACTTTGAGCTCCAAATCGTTATGATTCTATGGGAAGTCTCTTTCTCTTGTTCCACGGTCCTGGATTCGGCACTGTTGAGCTCTCTGCATTCATGGTGATGGTGTACCCTTGTGTGTATAGTCTAGTAGACGACAAATCCTTCCCCGACTTGTTTCCAAGATATAAACGATCTAGTCGAGCTTCAATGTCTGAGGTTTCAAACTTAATATACCCATCATCATCATGCTTATCAAGAACATCGTCTTTGAACCCCTCATTGAATTTTTCATATCGTGGCAACAACATCTTTTTTATGGACTGTATCATTGATCTCCGTAGGCGCTTATCTAAGATCCAACGTGTAGACTCAACTTCGCATATATCTGAAAAGGTTTGGAACAAACTCGTTGATAGTTGAACATTATAGGCTATTGACCTATCGTTCTTCATTAACTCCATAACCTTATTCCATGAATAAGTTAGATATTTTCTAATGTTTCGCGTAACTTTTGAAGCTTGTATTTGAGTCCAATCTTCGCCTAAAAGGAGTTTCAAGGGACCGTGTCTTGCCGTCATTTGTATATATCTATTATTATTCAGCATGAAAAGATACCTTAAAGCAGGGTTTTTGTGGCATTTGGATTTTGCTTCTAAATTATGCTCTAACATTTGTATTACCTCAGGGATCTGGAAATAAGTCGCATTTTCCTTATCTTTAGAAGCATTTTGCATGCATTTCATAACTCCGTGAGCTAGCGGATGAACCCTGCAACCAATAGTCTCCTGCGAATTGTAGCGAGTACGAGTCTCAAACACCATAGATTTGGCCCACAATTCAATTTCCATTCTCCTCCACTCCAAGGAGGAAAAAATGCTATATTCATCAGAGAACCCAGAAAAAACTTGACGCCATATCATTCTCTCATTAGGAAGAAGTATCTTCAGAGCAGTGTCAAAAACATTGATGAACCTTCCAAATATTTCATTCTCAACGCGGTCATCACACAAGTTTACCTCATGCAATCCAAGTCTACACAGGCACTTGTTCAAGAATTCGAACCGAAAAATGTTGTATATGTTGCAACACTCACTGATCTGAAGTCCATCTTCCACCATTTTTTCCACTAATTTATGTAGGTCACCTGCAATGTCCTCCGTCCCAGTCAACATCTTGTAGAAGAAGGAAACGGGTTTTCCGCTTGTCCTCATAACTTGCTTCCAAATCACATGGTTAAGCTTCTCATTCATCTTAGCAAACTCCCTTTTCAATTCATCCAACGTGATACGGACACCGTCGTCACTATTGCCTTTTTGTCGCTGCAAATGGACTTGAATATTTGACCCAAGATCATCCAAGTTCTCTTGCAAGGCATCAAAATTCATGACCGGAGCACTTTCTAAAGTATTATTGTCGTCGTCTTCATCCAAATTTCGATCGATTTGAATGGCTACAGAATGTCGGTCTTGCATTTGGAATCCAAGATGTCCATCATTTTCTGTTGGATTATTTTCCAAATAAGAATGAAGTTGGAAAAGTATATAACTGAAACTCGCTCCAACACTGACTAATACAAATTTAATCTTCATGAGTTGAAAAACTAAATACCCGCAAAAAAAATACAGGAGATCAACCTCAACTCCAAAGTGAGTTTGCTTTGACAAACCAAGCGACGAGATGGCAAAAGCAGAAGTGGAAATCAGACTGTAACTATCTGGATTCTCTTTCTGTTTATCAAAGAAAAAGTTGTAAACAGACCCGAGTAAGAAAACGGTAAATACCAGATGAACTTTGAGTGGAAGACTAGTAGTACCGTGGCATCTTTTTGTAAACAAGATGGACAAGCATATAAAGAAACTGACAACAATATAAACACATGTTTTCCACCAGTTCCGCTTCCCAAATAGATGAATGAAGGAAGAACTGAGAATATAAAAAACAAATCCAACAATAGATGATACAAAACACACAAATCTCCATCTCTTTGGCTGCTGCGTCACCCGTCTCATAAATTTGTGGATAATTTCGTGGAGCACGCGAGTCATTTTTGAGTGAATAGAACTGGCTTTCAAGGAGGGAAGAAAAGAGAAGAGAAAATGTTGTAGAAATTAAATCAAGCACAAGGTAAATAAAGTTTAAGTATCAGAGGTGTTATTCTTGATCATTAAGAAATGTGTTCATTGGACACAATATCATCCACCTACCACCCTTTTTATTGTTTGCTTAACAGGTAATATTTAGTGAGCTTAATTAATTTTTTTTATTTGCTTCACAAATATTAAAATATGAAATCAAAAGAATGAACTTTGTCCACAAGTTTCGTCTCTATATCTGTAATGGCATAGTGTGTAGGACAGAGAAACAAGTAGTAACCCCACGTCTGTGTGAGTAAAACCAACGCGTTTATTCATAATAAATTTTCAGAAAAGCTACAAGAAACATACACCCTAGCCGACCTTATTTTAATATAGAAAATAAAAGGGGAATCAAAGTTGGGAAAATGATTTAAAAAAGAAAGAAAAAGAAACCACGTCTTGTGTAAAGGCAAAACTAAACTTCACAAGAAATTATGTCCCACCGATCACTAATATCAGAAAATTCGAGGAAATTATGCTGAAGAGTGAAAAAGAATCTTCACCAACAATGAGTTGTATTTATCTTTAACATTTTCCTATAGTTTATTATGTCCCACCGATCACTAATATCAGAAAATTCGAGGAAATTATGCTGAAGAATGAAAAAGAATCTTCACCAACAATGAGTTGCATTTATCTTTGATGAATAAGCAAATTAAAATAAAATACTTGTTCACAAATATTCAAATATGAAATCAAATGAATGAATTTTGTCCACAAGTTTCGTCTCCAACTGTTATGTTATAGTGTGTAGGACAGAGAAACAAGTAGCAACCACACTTCTGTGTGAGTAAAACCAACGCGTTTATTCATAGTAAATTTCGAGGAAAGCTACAAAAAACATACACCCTAGTCAACCTTGTTTTAATATAAAAAATAAGAGGGGAATCAAAGTTGGGACAATAATTAAAAAAAGAAAAAAAAAGAAACCACGTCTTGTGTAAAGGGAAAACTAAATAAGATTCACAAGAAGTTGTCACTACCAATAGTGCTCATATATAGTGCTGATTAGCATTATGAACTTCCATTTTCTTGATAACCATAATAAAAAGAACACAAAAGTATATATATAGCAAAATGAAATATAATAAACGTTTGACAAATTAGGATTTGGATCGTATAGTTTTCTAGGAAATGTAAATGGGGATTACTAAAATGATTAATATGTTTTTATAAAAACAAATTCAAGGTTTTAAAAGTTTTGTTCTCCAATTTTATTTTTATTTTCACCTTCTAATTCTTAAAGAAAGGAGTCTCTAGTCCAAAATATTTTTCATGAACGAACTAGAAATGTATAAAGAATAATAACTCCTTTAAATCAAAATCTGACACCAAAATATCATAGACATAGTATAAAGTAAAAACCAACACAAACACAAATCCTAAAATAAACAAAACAATAACAACACCAACAACGGAAACATATTCCCTTCACATATTAACTATTTAGACTGTTTGATCAGAAAATAACAGGTGAGATCAAAACTATGAGAAAATGTTTAAATAAATTATAACCGTCCGATAACTTTTTTACCACCGAGATTGTTTATTGTGTGTAACTGCGGTTTCGCCAAAATAGATCCCACCAACAGCAACAACAGCAAATATTTACCATCAATAATGAAAAACATAAACATTATACTCAACAATGGCATCACCAGATTTGACATCATAGGAATAAGTATTAGCTTGAGCATATCCTCTAGCAAATCTAAAAAGTCCACTACCACCAATAACAGGCATCTCTCTAACTTTATGATAAATAGCATTCCTTCCCAAAATAGTAATACTACTTTCATTATACTTTTCTTCAATAAAAGCCAAATTCATAGCCATAAGCAAACCAATATCATCTTGTGAAGCAGATGCATAGAAACCTTGAGCTTTTCCAACAAGTTTAGAACTCAATTCTGGTCCTAAAGTTAAAGGGTTGTCAAACATGCTGACTGAACCAAAATAAGTGGTTGTGTTTATTTTCAATGATGGTGGAATAATTGATATTGAAGTTGGGTTTTTTCCACTTAAGGTGTCATGCCAATAGAATCTAAAATGACTTAGCTTTTCATTGTTGTTTAGGCCTAACAATTCGGGGTTTATTGGACGAACGAAATCAATAGTGTCATCTTTGTTGGATGATGGTGGTGACGAGGTTGAAGTGAGAGTGTTGCAAGATAGGAGAAGGAAGAAGAAGAAAGTTAGGAAATTTCCTGAAGGCATTGTTGTGATTGATGCTAACTTTGGAGAAGGTAAAGTAGTGGAGGACAAAAGAGAATAGCAAGGCTACAAAGGTAGAAAGAGGAAAGTGAGCTAGGACAGAAGAAATCAGTTATGTACATCAAATTTGTAAACATTCTCTTATTTTGAATGCGGGTGCGAGGGTAAACCAACATTTAAAATTATCAGAAATTTAAACGGCATCATCGATAATATTCTTTAAAAATAAAAAATTATGACTCTCCTCGTGTTTATGGCTAAAGCAATGACATTAAGGAGTATGTATTTAAGTTCGCAAGCAATTTACTTGGAGTCATTTGTGCCGGCTCATACTCAATAAATGACACAAGATGACTTAAATATAACGCAAAGAAACGAGGTGGATGCGTTACAGACACCCTTGGACACCTTGCGTCCTTACCCAAATTAAACACCCAGCGTTTGTCCCTTGACACCTCACATTATATTCTCAAGTTGGCACAAGCAGATGCCTCACGTTGTACCCTAGACGCCTAGCGCCTGCGACACAGAGGAATTGCTTGAAAATGTATTTTTCAAGCGCCTTGTGTTTTCCCCCACGCGCCTTTCGATTTTGATAGTAGCAAACATGAATTTTATGACTTCTAATTAGATTTTAAGACGCACACAACAAACTTAGAGACAAAGCGACTATAACATAGTTGAAAGGATAAATGGAGCAGAACATTATATACATAAAAATTATTGATTTTTCTATTTCACTATTAAAAATAAATACTAAAAGCATTACTTTTCCTAAACTTTTCACATCTTGATAAAAATACACCTACCTGCTTAACTCTGCAAAGTGCAAAGTCTGCATTTACATGTTTGAGGTACTTGCTTCAAAGTAAAGAAACAATTATAGTTTTGTTTGTATGGTCCTGGACGTTGCAGACAATGTTTGGAACATTTTGTGAACATGTGGCTGCTCTGCTAACATTGATACACTAAAAAAAAATGCACCAAAAGAAGTACAGTATATGATAAACATGTTTTGCACATCTCAAAATTTCATAATGACAAGTTACTCCACTATCCCAAGTGCAGACTAAAACAAAAGACATCACTTAAGTACAATGTGCTGCTAAATCTCTAAATAAAATTCTCTACAGTCAACAAAACACCGCATTCGGCATGTTCTCAGTCGTTAGATCAAGATTGAACGGTCTAAATTTTAATGTAAATTTTTAATCTGTTTTAAAATATAAATACCGATCTTAAAATCTAGACCATTCAATCTTGATCCAATGATCAAGGATATACAAATGCATGAATGCGACAATTTTTTAATTGCAGACAACCCCAGTCCGAAGCGTTTTGTTTCATAATCTACATTGGGAGTGGTAGCTGCAATGTGTTTTATCAGTACTGTTAAAGCCGAGTTGTTGTAGAAGGCGCGGCTGGGCGGATTGCATCAGAGTGTAGCTTGAAGGCCAGTATCGTTTTAATGAATGATTTGGCACAAGGTTTGAGTCTGTTTTGCTGACGGTACATAGCAGAGGTAGTGTTCGAGTGTGCCAATGCTCAAAATGAAGCTGGCTTGAGGTCTTGGGAGTAATTGGCGTATATGCATTGTAAGCGGATGCTGCAAATCAAATCGGTTTTGGAATATTGACTTCAATTTTTCCAGTACACTGGAGTATGTTGTGGCCTGGTTGTATATGTGGTCTTATAATCAAATGGTCTTATAAGTTTGCGTGCTTTGATTTTAGTTTAAGTATGTTTATTTTTTTGGAATTAATCTCTGAATATTAAAATTATTTTAGTTTTAGTCTTTAAAACTAAAATGCATAGAAAAATTCGCAACCAGCAGATTTTCCTGCGGATTTTTTTTTTTTGGTGTGTGTATTACATTGTAATACGAATCTTATTTATAGGACAATGTATTGGGCCATGAATATGGCTTATGACTAATGGACAATCCATACAATTATTCATAACACTCCTTGGATGTTCATTGAGGATATGCCTCATTAAAACTTTACTAAAATAAAACTCAATGGAAAAAGATTCTAGTGAAGGAAAAAGAGTACAACATTCTACATAAATGAATTAAAAAAACATAGAGAAACTAAAACAAAAAACTACAGTAAATTTAAGGTTTTTGTTCTCCGAAATATTTTTCATCAACTAAAAATGTGTATAAAGAATAATAACTGCAGTAAAACAAATTTATAAAAGGAATTACAATTTGAGTTAATTATATTGATCCCCCATAATAATAGCTTAAATTGATCGACAACAGTAACAACAAATTGATAAAACACAATCACTACAATCAATCAAAATCTAACACCAAAGTATCATAGACCTGACATAGTAAAACCCCAACAAACACAAATCCTAAAACAACAACAAGAACAACATGTACATCAACAACAATTTACAATCAATAGTGGAAAACATAAACATTATACTCAACAATAGCAACACCAACAACAGGCATCTTCATAATATTATTAAGATCAATAATGAAAAACATAAACATTATACTCAACAAGAGTATTTTCAGCTTTTTGATCAAATGAATAAGTATTAACTTTAGCATAGCCTCTAGCAAATCTGAAAAGTCCACTACCACCAATAACAGGCATCTCCCTAACTTTATCCAAAATAGCATTCCTTCCCAAGATAGTAAGACTACTTCCATTATACTTTCCTTTAGTGAAAGCAAAATTCATAGCCATAAGGATAGCAAACTCATCTTTACTAGAAAATGCATAAAACCCTTGAGATTTTCCAACAAGTTTAGAACTCAATTCTGGTCCTAAAGTTAAAGGGTTATCAAACATGTTGACCAAACCAAAACTAGTTGTTGAGTTTAGTTTCGATGGTGATAGAATAATACTAACTGTTGATGGGTTTTTTCCACTTAGTGTGTCATGCCAGTAGAATTTGAGATGGCTTAGTTTTTCTTTCTTGTTTATGCCTAATAAATTTTTGTCAATTGGACGAATAAATTCAAGAGTGTCATCATTTTGTGATGCTGACGATGAAGTGATTGTGTTGGATGAGAGGAGAAGGAAGAAGAAAATAGTGAGGAAATGTTGGGAAGACATTGTTGTGTTGTGTGGTGGAGTTTGAGAGATTTTAGTTGTGTTTGTGTTGTGTGGGTGAAGGGTATGTTTATAAGAAAACAAATGCATGGAGAACGTGGAAAAGTGCTGGAAAAATGGATCAACATATTTTTCTATTTCAATTAGCACATGTTGTAACTTGTAAATGTAATTCATTCAAAAGTCAAACGACTTGTTCTAAGAAAAACTTTAACCTTCAAAATTTTGGACATATACATAAAATTAATTTTGAATTCTTTTTAATTGAGTTTTAAATTTTAAATATATAATACGACAAAATATTAATATATGTTTATTTAGTATATTTAGTTAAGATGTGTCTCATTTTCTAAGAGTTTAAGATTTTTTTTGTTCAATATCTATGAGATTATAAGATTTTTTGTTGAAACTTGATTTAAAATGATACATATACACACACATATGCACACACGTAACAAAAGACTAAAATATTCATCACGTAAAGCATACAAATTAAATTATATGTATTGCAATTCTACCAAACGTGGGTTTAATTAATAAAGGGGTCTTAGTCCAAAAAAATAAAATAATAAAACAGTATTATTTTTTTCGACAATAAAACAATATTATTTTTTTGATTAAGTCTATAAGTTTGAGTAGCATTTTGTCAAAAATAAAAGTTTGAGCTTTAAATTCTTGGGCCAGCTATCCCACCCTTCGAGGTGCCTCCAATCTAGCGAGGGAATAGTTAATGCGTTCGGCAGTGGATACCCCGGTCTCAACCAAAAAATAAAAGTTTGAGTATCCTGTTATTGGATCTTTAAAGTCTCATGTTCGTTTAATTTTTATTCAAAAAAAACAAGTCACGTGTTTGTTTAATTTTTTATAGGGTTAGGGTATAATTTTTTTTTTGATTAAAATAGGGTATAAACTTTTTTGGTACCTTTTATGTATATTTAATTATGTTTTTGAAATATTTTTCTTCTGTAAAAGAAAAAGGAATTAAAGAGTAAATTTTGGGCAAGATTATTCTCGCGTCTCTTAAAAGTTAAAACTTAATAGGAAAATTAGTCACCTCCAACCTTTTCCAAAAATAGTTGGAGGTGGCGAGAAATAAAAAGGAGAGAAAACATTTCTTGATGATATGACACGCAATTATTTGGTCTATTTAAAAGGTGTAAAATAAGAAAAAATTTACCGATGGATCGTTGTTGATGCAAATGTTTTGGTAGAGCATATTAAGGTGTTGAGTTGAAAATGAAGTCTCAGGAGATTGAATTTTTCGCTGTGTTTATTCTATGACTAGTCTTAGGATCCTGGAAAGTGCTTGTTGCGGTAGCTTTGGTAATTGACACCTGTTTGGCTTGTGTGAGATGTAGTGGTTGGTTTTTGTTGCTCCTCGCACCACAAGAAAATTGACTTTAATGACACGCAAAATTCGTCACTAAAAGTCAAATGTCCGTAGCTATATGTGCGTAGAACTTTGAGTGACACCCGCGTATGGTGTCAACTATGTCTATAATGGTGTTATGCGACACTTTTTAGCATGTCAGTCAAAACATTTTGGCTGTCACTATAAGTGTTTTACTTATAGCTACTGTAATGTCTGTTGTTAAAACTTATATTAAGAAGTAAAAAAATTATAACCTTTGCCTACAGTTTTGCTTGTCACTACAACTGATTTTTATAAAAAAACAATTTATTTAATTTAGATATTATAAACTCTAATAGTTTTTTTTGGTACGTACAAACTCCAATAGTTTAATTTTTATAAGATTAACCACTTTTTAAGGAACTCAACAGATTTTGCTTCATCCAAAGATTTTTAATTTGTGGTTTTTTGTATAATGAGTGAAAAAAAATGTTTATTTTAATCTAAATCTGAAAGATACTTACATCTTTGTTAAGAATTAAAAATAAATAATTGCCAACTAAACTCTCTCCAATGACAATAAAATTTAAAGATCAGTTATTTATTTAAACTAAAAATTTGACTAATCATCTTGTAATAAAGTTGCTCTAAAGGTCACCACGAAAAAAAAGATACATCGAAAACAATTGAGTACAATTACAAATTTATTAAATAAATAACA
This sequence comes from Trifolium dubium, assembly GCA_951804385.1. Classification (NCBI taxonomy): domain Eukaryota; kingdom Viridiplantae; phylum Streptophyta; class Magnoliopsida; order Fabales; family Fabaceae; genus Trifolium; species Trifolium dubium. The sequence continues at coordinate 32,548,629 of OX638075.1, read as the reverse complement.
TAAGTAAAATACAAATCCATCACCAAACAATCATAAATAAGTATGCAAGGGAAATATTATAATGAATACAAATTTTAAAAAATTTACTGTTAGATTGAAAGTTTCTATTATATAGATCATCAATAAAATAATTTAAAAATTAAAAATTATTTTTTATGTTATTGAGATCCATCAAAATTAATAGTGTATGAAATACCTTTAATCTTAATGTATCTCATTAACATATCAAATAATTTTTAATTTTCTAAAAATTTTATATTAATAATCTATATAATAAATATAAATTTTTCAATCTAACCGTGAATTTTTTAAAATATATATTTGTTTATAATATTATTGCGACTAGTAGTACATCATAGAAGACTTAGACAGCAAGTCTTCTTTATTTCAACTTATACAAAGCCTGATAAATATAAATATAATACAAACTTCAACAAACACAAATCCTAAAATAAACATCAACATCATTAACAATAATTAACAATCAATAATGAAAAATATAAACATTATACTCAACAATAAAATCTGCAGATCTGATATCACCCCGAATCGTATTAGTTAGAGCATAGCCTCTAGCAAATCTGAAAAGTCCACTGCCACCAATTACAGGCATCTCCCTAACCTTATCAAGAACAGGATTTCTTCCCAATATAGTAAGACTACTTCCATTATACTTTCCTTCAATGAAAGCCAAATTCATAGCCATAAGCAAATCAAACTCATCTTTACCAGCAGATGCATAAAACCCTTGAGCTTTACCAACAAGTTTAGAACTCAATTCAGGTCCTAAAGTTAAAGGATCATCAATCATGTTGACAAAACCAAAACCTGTTGCTGTGTTTAGTTTGGATGATGGTGGAACAACATTAACTGATGATGGGTTGTCTCCAGTCACTGTGTCATGCCAGTAGAATTTGAGATGACTTGATTTTTCCTTCTTGTTTATGCCTAATAATAAGTTTTTGTCAATTGGACGAATAAATTCAAGATTATCATCATTTTGTGATGATGATGAGGATGAAGTGATTGTGTTGCAAGAAAGGAGAAGGAAGAAGAAAAAAGTGAGAAAATGTTTGGAAGACATTGTTGATGGTATGTAGAGAATAATGCTTAAGTGTTTGTGTTTGTTTGTGTGAGTGAAGAGTGTGTTTATAAGAACTTATGAAGACAAGTGGATAACGTGGAAAAGTGCGGGTCAAAAGGACAAATATATTTGAGGAACTAATTTATTGACAATTTGACACATGACATATTGACTTTTTTTTTGTTGACAAATTTCTTACATTGACCTAATTTAAAATTACACGTAACAAAATATTTCTTCCGACCATAAATATAAGTAAATTTGAATTTTTTGATACATTTGATTTACACTTTATTAAAAGAAAATAAACATAATAATTAGAAGTATATATTTTTGAAAAAGTTATATTGAAAAGTGTAAAAACATTTTTTATTAGTTATTGGTTATAAAAAAAAATAAGAGAGTAAACTTTTATTAAAAAAATAATTATTTATGCCTTTTCGTTTTATAATTTGGTATAAAAAAAACTGTCTTATAGAACTTAGGAAGTACAATATCATGCAAAGGCGCAAAGCGTACAAATTACTACTAATGCAATTCTACGTGACGTGTGTTTAATTAATAAATGGATTGATCTTGTTATTCATTCAAAAGTCAAACGACTTGCTCTAAGAAAAACTAACCTCAAAATTTTGAACATGAATTAAATTTTGGATTCTTTTTTAATTGAGTTTTAAATATATAATATGACAAAATATTAATATATGTTTATTTAGTATATTTAGTTAAGATTTAATTTTTGAACTGCAAATTTTATTAAGAGCATAGAGTATATTTATAGTTAAGATGAATGTCTCATTTTTTAAGAGAGAAGATATTTTTTGTTCAATACCTAAGATAATAAGATTTAAGTTCACATGTCATGATAGTTAACAAAATTTACTTTATATTTTTAAGATTAATTTTTTTTAATTTCAATATAAACTTTGTTTTAAATCTCTAAATTTATTGGGACAACTCTACTTAAAATATGTAAATAATTGAATAAATAGTTGTTGATAAATAAAAAACAGTTGTTGAAAAATAGTATAAATATGTATATTAGATCAACATGACATATATCTCTTTATGTCTTATTAATTTAATAAAAAAATTAAATTCGATAGATTTTAAGCATAAAAACCACACTAAAAATCTAAGAAAAGTTTATCATTTTTTGAATTTTATAACATTTGAGGAACTAATTTATGTATTTATATTATTGAAACTTGATTTAAAATAATATATATTATTTTAAATCCTAAAAGTACTCATGCACAGTGCGCACACACATGCACACACGTAACAAAATCCTAAAAGTACTCATCACGTATAAGGCATACAAATTACTATAATTGCAATTGCAATTCTACTAAACGTGGGTTTAATTAATAAAGGATCTTCCCTTTTATTTAAAATCAATTAATAAAGGAGTCTTAGTCGTTGTACCAAAAAAAAGGGGGGCTTAGTCCAAAAAAATAAAATAATAACTATTTAAGTTTCAGTCTCTTCAATTCAAAAAAAAGTTTGAGTCTCATGTTATGGCCAATGTTAGTATGCATGACATCATAATGTGCAATATGCACAAATTGTTGATTTTACCATATCAAATATGAAATTTGTAAAATTAATTGTTGGATTGAAATTTTATATTATATATATTATTTATGCAATTTTTTTTTTGACAATTATTTATACAAAATTTTAAAAATTATTTGATATGTGTTTTATTTTTGAAGAAGTTAAATTAGCCCACTTAAATTGACATCGGAGAAAATTGATCCTGAAATCTAAAATCATTTAAATGTTATTGAGACATATCAAATAAAAACTAGCGGTATTTACTAAAGATTTGTGCATGGTGCACAATATAATGCACTTGTGCATAAAAAGTCTCATGTTCGAAATTTCATATTCAATATTGTATTTTTATTATATTAATTTAATCTTATTTATCAAAAGTGTTAATGAAATAAAATTTATTTTTTCTAAATTTTTACTACTCATTATAATAGTAAATATTAACTATTTTTAAGATAAAATATTTATGATTCGTATAAACAATGAAATGATGTTTATTCTTATGAAATAATAGTTACTAAAATATAAAAGCCGATAAATAAAAGTTGTTTGTAATATGTGATTTCTGCAATTGGCAAGAGAAATATAATAAAGCTAAATAGATAAAAGGGAATAAAAAAAGAGATCTTAACATCGAAATCCAATGAAAATCATCTAAATTTAAAAAAGATTTTTGTTTGATATCGTGAGTTAGATAATCAAATATTTATTGTTGAACTCCTTAGAGAAATTAAAATTTCCAAATAATTTAGTTATAATGTTTTTTTTATAAATAAAATATGTTGGTTTTTTAGTGAAAAAATATGTATGATTTCTTAATATAAAAAATAGTTTGTTACCAACATAGTGTGACACAAGTAGTAGATACTTGATCCATTAATTATTTAGTTCTGAGTTCGATCTTCGGCCGATGTTTATGGAGAAACATTTGTTTAAAAAGGTCGACACCTTAAATGAATCTCAATTATTTCGAAAGGATTAGTCTCTACAGTTTTGTGTAGAGGATATAATTGATTTACCAAAAAAAAAAAAATTGTGATAAATAATTAAATGTCTCACAAATGTTAGTAACTGTGTGATTTTTGTATGAAAATAATTTCCTCACAAATATCATTATTAAATTAATCTCACAAATGTTAGTAACTCACATTTGTGATGTTTGTGAGGAAATAATTCTCCCATAAATGTCATTATTCAATATGGTTGTTAGTGACGAAAAATAATTAAATATAACAAATAGAATGTAGTCTTAAGAACGTTAACTTTTTATCACAAATAAAAGATTGTTTATTCATAGACTAAACTTATTTATTTGAACAAAATAATTTGGTCTAAGTTGAAAGTTATGATCAGTAATCATTCTTTCTACGAATTCATGTTATATATAACCAATATAAAAAACATTCAGAACCATAATAGATATTACAAATAACATAATCATAGAAAGGATTAAAGCATACATAAGGTGAATTAGAGGTGATCAATCAGCTTCCTTTTCAATCTTCACGTCTTCAAAACGGTACTTCTCTCTCTCCAAAAAATCAGAACCCTAAAATAATAACAGACTTCGGCTTTGTGGAAGATGAGAAACAACAAAATTTTTGCAAATGGAATTTTTGATGCTAGAGTGTTGGTGGAGGAGATTAAAGTCGTGAGTTGGAATTGGAGTTTGGCAAGGTTGAAGATGTTGCCTTGTTTGCTCTACGAATGGTTTTGGAATCCGGCCGATTGTTTAAGGCGCTAAAGGTGTGAGTCTTTTTGTTGAGTGTGTTTGTGTTGTTGTTGCGGTGGGTTTGTGCTTTGGCGGCTTGTGCCTTAGCGCGCCCCTGGAGATTTTTCCTTTTCTTGTAGATCCTCTTGGATCCTTGCTTCTCCGGTTCATCTTGTTCGGAGATTGCTAATTAATAAAGTTTGCCATTTCAAAAAATAAATAAATAACAGACTTCGGCTTAAATAGGTCATTTGTGCGAAAAATCGTGACACAATTTAGTCAAATCATGACAAGATTCAATTCAAAATGCAACGCCACATTCTGTCTTCAAATCGTGACACGATTTTGCATTGCACCTGTTTGCAAATTGTGTATTTTTTTTGTTTTTTTCTTGCTGTGTAATCTTGCTTTGAACACAAAACTTCATGGAAATACAATAAATATTACGTATTGGCAGAGTGTCATAAATTACCCAATCTTATTTAAAAAAAAAACAAATGATTCTGTCACCAAATCTGTTACTATTAGTGAGGGATTATTTGATGCTCTATCTAAAATCCGTCATTAATGTTAGTCAAATTTATTTTAACTAAAAAATAACAATTCCATCATGTCCGTCACTATTAGTGAGGAATTCGATGGCCTCTAAATTTCGTCGCTAATTCGCATGTTTTTAGCAGTGCCAACTGTTGCACTAATTTTATAAAAACTTTAAATTATAACTTTTAACAAATAAAAAAAATTCTTACAATGTCACCGCAAAGAAAAAGATACAATGAAAACAATTGAATACAATTACAAATTTATTAAATAAAAAACCATAGTAAGTTCGTCAAAAAGAAAAAGAAACCACGGTTAGTATACAAATTTGTCAACTAGACAATCACAAATAGGCGAAGACCAATGGTCAAATCTTCCGCGATACACAAGTCGTTAATAATATTTAATGAATAATTTTATAAAATGTATCGTTGGATTAAAAAATTTATATTATATAGATTATTTATACAAATTTTTTAAAAATTGAAATTTCTTTGATATGTTATTGAGATCAATCAATATTAAGAATCTATGGATTTTAATTTTATTTAATACTGTTAATTTTAATGAATCTTAATAATATATCAAATAATTTTCAACTTTTTTAAAATTTTCAATAAATAACACTACAAGAAAAACACCATTTCTGTACAGTCAAAAGCCGTCCCAAACTAATAAAAACCGTCCCTAAATAATGATTTTTGGACGGCCACCGGACGGCCCGCATCCGTTCCAAAATACGGCGTCACGAATTTTCTGGACGATCAAAGCCGTCCGTAAACGAGGGACAAGAATCTGACATATTTTGGGACGGCCTAGGCCGTCTGGAAACACTGACCACTGACACATTTTGGGACGATCTAGGCCGTCCAGAAGTGTTGAATAGTAATGAAATTTGGGACGGTTTAAACCGTCCGAAAATTAATTTATTATTAAAAAAAATATTTTTTTTTAAATTACGAATTATGAATGATGAGGGATAGTAAAACATGATAAAATTAGTCTAAATTAATCTGAAAATTAGATTATTATTTAAAAAAATGTTTTTTATTTAAATTAGTCCAAATTAGTCCGAAAATTACTTTATTGTAAAAAAAAAATGGAACAGCTTTGAAAAGATAGATTTATCATGGAGAAAAGGAGAAAAGATAAGATTTATCATGGAACAGCTTTATTATAAAAAAAATTAGTCCAAATTAGTTGAGAGAAGATAAAAATGGAGAAAAGGTTGAAAAGATGTAGAAATTTAGTTGAGAGAAGATAGATTTGTAATAGTTAGAGAGAGGTTTGAGAGAGAAAGAAAGTGAAGAAATGAAAGTGAAGTGTGAAAAATTTGTAAGTGAATGTATATATAAACAAAAATATGAAGGTTTGCATTTTGGACAATTTTTAACCGTCCCAAAGTGGTGTCAGCTTTTTTTTGAATGAATTAAATTTTTTTGGATGGCTTAGGCCGTCCCAAAGCTACATCGTTTTATTTTAATCTAGTATAACATCTGGACGGCTTAGGCCGTCCCAAAGTTACATCGCCTTTAATATATCCAGACGGCTTAGACCGTCCCAAAATACAATTGTTTTGTTTCAAAATTTTGACTGAATCATGTCATTAAATTGGGACGGCTTTGGCCGTCCATTTATTTATTTAAATTAATTTTTATATCATAAATTATTTATGGACGGTTTAGCTTAATTTTGGGACAGTTTTGGCCGTACATAATTTTGGGACGGGTAAAGCCTTCCCTAAATTATTTCAAGCTCCGTTCCTAAATTGATGTATTCTTGTAGTGTAATTTATAAAATATAGAATTACAATTCAATAGTAAATTTGATAAAATTTATATATATTATAATATTATTGATGATTGATGCACCGTGAAAGACTCCCATCTTAAACAAAGCCTCATAAATATAATAAAAACTTAAACAAACACAAATCCTAAAATAAACATGAACAACAATCAATATCAATAATTAACAATCCCATTCAAAAAAAAAATCAATAATTAACAATTAATAGTGAAAAACATAAACATTATACTCAGCAACAGCATCTTTAGTTTTGGCATTACCCCAAATAGTATTAGTTTTAGCATAGCCTCTAGCAAATCTGAAAAGTCCACTGCCACCAATTACAGGCAACTCTCTAACCTTATCAAAAATAGGATTCCTTCCCAAAATAGTAATACTACTTCCATTATACTTTCCTTCAATGAAAGCCAAATTCATAGCCACAAGAAAATCAAACTCATCTTTACCAGCAGATGCATAAAACCCTTGAGATTTTCCAACAAGTTTAGAGCTCAACTTTGGTCCTAAAGTTAAAGGGTTATATATCAAACATGTTGACCAAACCAAAACTAGTTGTTGAGTTTAGTTTTGATGGTGATGGAATAATATTAATTGATGATGGGTTTTTTCCACTTAGTGTGTCATGCCAGTAGAATTTGAGATGACTTAGTTTTTCTTTCTTGTTTATGCCTAATAAGTTTCTGTTAATTGGACGAATAAATTCAAGAGTATCATCATTTTGTGATGATGATGATGATGAAGTGATTGTGTTGCATGAGAGGAGAAGGAAGAAAAAAATAGTGAGGAAATGTTGTGTTGTGATGGTGAATGTGGAGAATAATGATGAAGAGCTTGTTTAATTTATAAAGAAGAACAAATTATGAAGAACGTGGAAAAGTGCTGGACAAAAGGACAAATATATTTTTCTATTTCATTTCATACTTAAAATCAAAACCAGCTAAAAAGTCAAACGACGCGTTTTGGCACATCTGAAAATTAAAAAAAGTCAAATGACTTGCTCTAAGAAAAATTTTAACATTCAAAATTTAGTTAAGATGAATGTCTCATTTTCTATGATATTAAGATTTTTTTGTTCAATATCTAAGAGATTAAGATTTAAGTTCAAATTTCATAGTTTACAAAATATACTTTATTTTTTTTATAGTAATTGACTTTGTTTTTTTATGAATAATATTTTTTTTAATATTTCACTATAAACTTTGTTTTAAATCTCTAAATTTATTGGGACAACTCTAATTAAAATTTGTAAATAATTGAATAAATAGTTGTTGAAAAATAGTATATACATATTAGATCGTTCAAATAGCATATGTGTCTCTTTATATCTTATTAATTTTATAAAAAAATTTAAATTCGGTATATTTTAAGCATTAAACCACACTAAAATTCTAAGATTTTTTTTTGAATTTCATAAAATTTTAGGAACTAGTTTATGTATTTACATTCATTAAAATTTATTGTTTCGTTATTTTTTTTAAAATTTAATATTGAGATTTTGCAATCCAAAAAGAGATAGCATTGTAGGTTTTGTTGTCTAATTATCCTTTATTTATATGTAATTAAATTATATATAAATCATTTTAAGCATTCAATATTGAGACTTGATTTAAAATAATATATACAAAATATTAAAAGTACTCGTCACGTAAAGCATACAAATTACTATCATGCCAAACGTTTGGTTTAATTAATAAAGGAGTCTTAGTCCAAAAAAATAAAATAATAAAACAGTATTATTCTTTTAGTACTTAAGTTTGAGCCTCCTCATTTATTGGATCTTTAAAGTCTCATGTTCGTTTAACTTTTTTTTCAAAAAAAAAAGTCTCATGTTCGAAAGTCTTTTTTTATATAGGATATTAATGTATATACTTTTTTTTTTTGAAATACTTTTCTTCGGTAAAAGAAAAAAGGAAAGATATCTTTATCATTAATTTAGTCATCATGCATCCATGCCTGCAAATCTCATCATCTCATATTCGAGAAGGCTTTTGTGTCAAAATGCAAAACAATCATAATTAGTCCTTGTTTGTGCGTCAATAGTTAAAGGAAGAGAAAAAAAAATTGTGAAAAATGAGGTTATAAAGGTTACAACAAAAACAAAGGTAGATGTGTTTCAACAAAAACAAAGGTTACAAAGCAGTTGTATAGTTTTTGAAACTCAATAATGAAATCTTACTGGAACATTTATTAATAAGGACTTTTATACATGAATTTTTTACACATCCGAATTTTAAAATTTGGATGTGCGAAAATCTCAAAAAACACAATTAGCTACTGTTAAACTGTGGATTTAATCATTATATTAGCTTAATTTATTCCTTTGCTGGTTGATTGCAAGCATAATTCATTCTATATATTCCTTTAGAAAGATAGTATAAATAAGACATTCTATAGTGTTTTATAGAACTCATTGTTACATAGATGTGTTTCAACGTAGACAAAAAAGTTATAAAACGGTTGCATAGTATTTGAAACTCAATGATGAGATCTTGCTGGAACACTTACAAAGACTTTTACACATGATTTTTTATAAAACTTGAATGTACCAAAAATCTGAAAAACACAATTAGCCACAATTAAACTGTGCGTGGCTAACTAATTATAAAATCAAACAGGTCCAAAGTCTATAATCCTAAAAAAAAAAGTATCAAATATAAAATTATAAAATCTAGATACATACTCCCTCCGGCTTTAATTAATAGCAACTTTCCACTTTTTAGATTCATTAGATAATTAATGTATTTGGTTTATAATTAAGGTTGAATACATTATTAGTTATCCAATGAACCTAAAAAGTGGAAAGTTATTTATAATTAAAGCCAAAAAGAATACATTGTAAAGGGGTATTTTCGAGTTCGTAGGGTGTTAAATGTGTGGGGTTTCAGAAAGAAACATTATGTGGAACATAGCATTGGCCAAACCAAAATGTAGGAATGTTGGGCTTGGCCTCCATTTCATATTATAGATGACCAAAAAGTTCTAGTCCCAAAAAAACTAAAATTTTCAATACTTTGCCAATATGCTTGACGTAATAAACAACCTCTCGTCTATAGGCAGCTAAGGTCCAAGCTTCACAACAAGTTGTTACTACCCATAGTGCTCATTATACCATTATGAACTTTCATTTCTTGATAACCATAATTAGTAATTACTAATGAGCAAAAAGAACACAAAAGCATATATATAGCAAAATGAAATATAATACACGGTTCGACGCCCGCAATTGCATTTGGGAGGTAATTGAAATCACATGTTATATGACTCTCAAACCACTTGAGGTTAGCTTATAGTTCTGTCATGCATAGAAGAATGAGTTACTATGAGTAATTTATACATTTAGAAGTAGAGAGCAATTAATTCCTTTCCTAGATTAGTTAAGTTAGTTAAAAAGTAGGATAATTCAAGTTATAAAATAGGGAAATTTAATTAATTCAATCAGTCATCAACATTGTAGTCAATAATCTCAATCATACCATAATGGACATCAAACAAATAAAATTCGGAGTTTTTGATTGATCAATCTATAATTTGAGTTCTATCCAACGCAAATCAACACAAAATATCATAGACATGTAAAAACCAACACAAACACAAATCATACAATAAACACAACAATAACAACACCAACAACGGAAACAAATTCCCTGCACACAGTAACCGTCTAAACTGTGAGAAAATGTTTAAATAAATTATAACCGTCCGATCATCACATTTTTACCACCGAGATTGTTTATCGTGTGTAAAACATAAACACAACAACACAGCAGCAACAATTACCATCAATAGTGAAAAACATAAACATTATACTCAACAATACCATCTCCAGTTTTGTAATCAGCCCAATAAGTTTTAGCTTGAACATAGCCTCTAGCAAATCTGAAAAGTCCACTGCCACCAACAACAGGCATCTCCCTAACCTTACTAAAAATATGATTCCTTCCCAAAATAGTAAGACTACTTCCATTATACTTTCCTTCAATGAAAGCAAAATTCATAGCCATAATGGCACTTAAATCATCTTTACTAGCAGATGCATAAAACCCTTGAGCTTTTCCAACAAGTTTAGAACTCATTTCTGGTCCTAAAGTTAAAGGGTCATCAATCATTTGGACTGCACCAAAAAAAGTTGTTGTGTTTAATTTCGATGATCGTGGAATAATATTAACTGATGATGGGTTTTTTCCACTAGCTATGTCATGCCAATATAGTTTGAGATGACTTAGTTTTTCTTTTCTGTTTATGCCTAATAAGTTTCTGTCAATTGGACGAATAAATTCAAGAGTGTCATCATTTTGTGATGCTGATGATGATGAAGTGATTGTGTTGCAAGAGAGGAGAAGGAAGAAGAAAATAGTGAGGAAATATTGGGAAGACATTGTTGTGAACTTGTGATTGATGCTAACTGTGGAGAAAGTAAAGTAGTGCTGGAGAGAGGAGAATAATGAAAGGGTGGTGTGTGTGTGTGAATGAATTGAAGTGAGGTTCTATATATAAGTTTTAGAAGTTTCAAAAGTAGTGGAGAGAGGAGAATTGTAGTCCATCATGTCTAAATTTGATGTCAATGAAATTGAGTCGACAACAATGAATTTTGACACTAGAGACAATTAAATAATACGGGGGACAAATATTCCTAACATATCAGCCGCTAAAATGTGAGAGCATCCGCACACTTATTAGATTCACGATAAGAATGTTGAACGATAACCTCCCAATCCGTATGAATAGTTACAGTTTTTTTTTAACATAATTAATCACTTTTTTTGACATGATCATTAATAGATTTTAGTCAAAAAAGATGTCAAATTATTTATTTTGACGGAATAGTATTTGAGAACCTTGAACAAACATCAAAATGATCACTTGTCACATTAAAACCAAAACATCAAACATTATACTAGAACATTGAAAACTAAAAAAAAAAATCAATTCTGCAAAAGTGCACCGAATGCTCAACTCTGCAAATTCTGCATTTACATGTTTGAGGTCTTTTCTTTTCTTCAAAGTAAAGAAACAATTATGGTTTTGTTTGTATGGTCCTGCACAATGCAGACAAAGCTTTGGAACATTTTTATTTATCAAGTGGCTGCACGCACACTTTATTACCCCAAAAGAAGTTGATTGATAAAGTGTGGTCTCGAGTTCTGTTCTTCAGGTACACCTATAATTGGAACTTAGAGTGGACCTGCATAATTTTGTAGGTGTGTGTGACTATAGAAGAGCCTGCATATTTATACATGTTTGAAGTTGGTATTAGGAGAAGTCTCTTTATCTTGTGGAGGGATTTAAGCTTGCTTTGAAGATAAATTTTTGTTGTGTTTAGCTTTGGTTACTTTACTGCATCTGTCAAGTTTTATTGTACAGTTCGTTCTATTCTATCATTCATAAAATATTATTAGTCTCTACAATTGTGCGTAAAATATATTTTAAAAGTCATGATCGACATATATTAATATCGTGTCAATGTCACATTAGACATAAATACATCCTTTAATTTGAAATATATATACGTTGGTGCTACATAGTTAACTCTAGATCCTTCCCATTAATTTGAAGTGTCGATGCTACGTAGTTAACCCCTTTAAAGTGTAGCATAGCATTTGCACCATTATCTCTATACTTGCCAGCATTATATATGGATATACTACTATTTCATACTTACTAGACCAAAATTTAATGAAAGTTTGAGACTAGAATATGACATAACAGAAGAATGTAGATTTGTCCAACTAAATCAATTTTTTTTTTTTTTTTGGTCTACAACACTAATCAAAATCTTTTAGATGAAAATGAAAATATTCTTAATTTATTTACAAAAGGAGTTAAAAGTTCAGAGGAAACAAATCCTCTCCTGCATTTTTTGATCTATCCTCCCTCTTTATTCTAATTCAACAACTGTTTGACCACAAAGAAGGAAAAAACATAGGAGAGAAATTTATTTCTGGAATATATACTAGTTAAGTAATTGTCTTTATTATTTTCTCTATGAGATCACAAATCAAAATCAAGAGGATAGTATAAATTAGTATCTCATTTATAACTTTAACCACTAATAATAATACACCATATAACTAATCAAATGTGTGTCAAAAAAAAAAACTAATAAAATGGACAAATAAGATTTCCTAAAATAGAAAAGCCAACCTTCCCAAGCAAACCCTCAAAAACAAGGGGAAAAATAGAATTGATTGATCAGTCATTACTATAGTCAATAATCTTAATGGAGAATGGTGAATATTGAACAAATGAGATTCTCAACTTTTGATCTGTCGATTTATGATTTGAGTCATATAATCTTTATTCAGCGAGTTTCATATTACAGTTAGTTTTATAAAATTACGATGACATATAATTTTGTTAAAGCACAAAAATATAACTTTTACAAAATCAGGGTGATTCTGCATTCACATAGTAGGAGAAAATATGGTGACCTTAATTTGAATTCAAAATTCCACATAACATATCCTCGCAATCAAACAGTTCAAACCACGATAGGCCGTAACAACTACGACAAAATAAACATAATGTGATAAACAACTACATCAACAATAACAATAATCAACATTAATCAACATTCAATAGTGAAAAACATAAACATTATACTCAACAACAGCATCTCCAGATTTTTGATCAAATGAATAAGTTTTAGCTTGAGCATAGCCTCTAGCAAATCTAAAACGTCCACTACCACCAACAACAGACATTTCTCTAACCTTATGAAAAATAGGATTTCTTCCCAAAATTGAAATACTACTTCCATTATATTTTCCTTCAATGAAAGCCAAATTCATAGCCATAAGAAAAGCAAGTTCATCTTTACTAGCAGATGCATAGAACCCTTGAGCTTTTCCAACAAGTTTAGAGCTCAACTTTGGTCCTAAAGTTAAAGGGTTATCAATCATGTTGACAAAACCAAAATCAGTTGTTGTGTTTAGTTTCAATGGTGGTGGAACAACTTCAATTGATGTTGGATTTTTTCCACTCTCAATATCATGCCAATAGAATTTAAAATGACTTAGTTTTTCCTTTTTGTGTAGGCCTAATAATCTTTTGTCCATTGGACGAACAAATTCAAAAGTTTCATCTTTTTGTGATGATAATGTTGAAGCTATGAGGGTGTTGCAAGAGAAGAGAAGGAAGAAAAAGAAAGTGAGGACATGTTGGGAAGGCATTGTTTTGTGGTGGGGTTTGTGAGATTTTTGTTGTGATGATGAATGTGGAGAAAATGTATATAGTGGAGGAGAGAATATTAAAACAAAATAGAAAAAATAAAAATCATCAATAAGGGAGACTAGAGTTTAAATAGATTACCATATATAGCTTACAAAAATATTTTTTTTCCAAATTCTTTTATAGAAAACATTTGACGTTTTAAATTTATTAAATAATTAATGTATCTGATCTATATTATAGATAAAATGGACTAAATATATTTATTATTTAATGAATTTAAAAAATGATTTGTTTTTTATAAAAATGACTGGAGAGACTATTTTGTTATCTCTATTGTTAACATTATTTAGTTTCAATCTTTTTTAAACTACTTGTTGCTTTTATTGTTAAGTCTCCATTGAAATAATTTCCAACCAAGCACCAATATATAGAAATGCACAACAAACATGAGAATAACACACCAACATAGATACTAATAAAAAAAATTATATAATTGAATGTAATTAAAAGCTTTCACATTGTTTCAATGTCGAATATTGACATGAATCGGACACCAAACCTGTTTTTTGACGTTTTTACTTAACAACTAATTACTACATAGTTCTGTCAAGTAGAAGTGTAGAAAGGCATTTACACCATTGATAGCAAACTATACTTGACAAAACTATACAACAACGAATTGCTAAGTACTACATGAACTTTTCGATTTTCATTTCTTTAGAGCCATAATGACTTATGAGCAAAATGAACACAAATTGTTATGGATATAATCCATACTTAGACCTTAGTGGACCAAAATTTAATGAACATTTGAGGTTAGATTAATGAGTTATAAAACATTTTAAGTTTGCATTAAATTAGAGAACAATTCCATAAAAAATTTATGCTCCCACTGTCCCACAGTCCCACTCAATCAAATTCTTTTAGAAGAAAGGATAAATATTATTAATTTATTTCTCCCTTTGAGATCACAAATCAAAATCAAGAGAGCTGTATAAATTAGTATCTCAGTTATAACACCAACCACTAACACCATATCTTCACATATGATTTCTTAATAAGAAAAGTCAATCTTTACAATAAAACCCTCAAAAACAAGAAGAAAAAATATATATAATTAATGCAATCAATCATAATGGAAATTTGGAATTTTCATCGTCGATTTATAATTTAAGTCATTTGATCTTTACCTAACAAGCTTGGTAACATATAATCATCTAAATTATTAATATTACAAATGATTTTTCAAAATTACGTTAATACAGTAATTTTGTTAAAGCTTTAAAATGTAACTTTAACAAAATCACGTTGATTTTCTTACAAACTTACCGCGATAAAAAAGATACGTTTAAATAAATTGAGTACAACAACCTACAAATTTATTTAATTAGTAACAACACTAAATCCAAATCCATCACCAAACAAATCATAATAAATATAGTAAAAACTTTAATAAACACATCCTAAAATAAACATCAACCACATCACCATCACCAACAATAATTAACAACCAATAATGAAAAACAACCAAATTAGAACATATATTACTATTTAAATAATCATCTTCCGAGAAATTATATTGACAGTGATTTTTTTAAAGTTTCAAATTATAAATTTTACAAAATTACAATGATGCAAACCGCAGAGCGAAAGATGCATTGAATTGAAATCAATTGAGCACAACAACTACAAATTAATTTATAAGTAAATAACCTAAGTAACTCCAAATTCATCACGGTTTACAAATAAGTAGAAGATTGAGCTCAGGACCTCATGAATACTACTCAAATCCCTCACGGTGAAAGCCTCACCACTAGACCAAATTTAGTGATGACTTTCATAAATATAGTATTAAAAAACTTAAACAAACACAACTCCTAAAATAAACATCATCATCAATAATTTAAAAAAAAAAAACAATCAATCAATAATGAAAAACATAAACATTATACTCAACAACAGCATCTCCAGATTTGATATCAAACCAATGAGTATTAGCTTGAGCATAGCCTCTAGCAAATCTGAAAAGTCCACTTCCACCAATAACAGGCATCTCTCTAACTTTATGATAAATAGCATTCCTTCCCAAAATAGTAATACTACTTCCATTATACTTTCCTTCAATAAAAGCCAAATTCATAGCCATAAGCAAATCAAGATCATCTTTACAAGCAGATGCATAAAACCCTTGAGCTTTTCCAACAAGTTTAGAACTCAATTCTGGTCCTAAAGTTAAAGGGTTATCAATCATTTGAACTAAACCAAAAGCAGTTGATGTGTTTACTTTTGATGATGGTGGGATAATAGTGATTGATGATGGGTTTTTTCCACTGATTGTGTCATGCCAAAAGAATTTAAAATGACTTAGTTTTTCTTTTCTGTTTATGCCTAATAAGTTTCTGTCAATTGGACGAATAAATTCAAGAGTGTCATCATTTTGTGATGCTGATGATGAATTGATTGTGTTGCAAGAGAGGAGAAGGAAGAAGAAAAAAGTGAGGAAATGTTGGGAATACATTGTTGTGTTTTGTTGTGTGGTGGGGTTTGAGAGATTATTTTAGTTGTGATGGTGAATGTGGAGAAGGTAAAGTAGTTGAAGAAGAGAGAAGAGAATAATGATGAAGTGTTTGGTTTGATTGTGTGGGACGGGTGAAAGGTTTGTTTATAAAGAAGACAAATGGAGAAGGTGGAAAAGTGTAGGACAAAAGGACAAATATATATATTAATGTTGTAGGTGAAGGTATAGATGAAAAAATATTTTTTTTATATTTCAACCATAAAATCAAAGCCGGCCCAAAAATCAAGGAACTCTAACAAATATTTTAGCCTTTAAAATTTTGGGCATAAAATATTTTAGTCTTTTTTTAATTAATTATGAATATATAATATGATAAAATATTAATAGATGTTTTTTTTGAAAGGTAAATATACTATTATGTATAAAAATCAGGTCTTTGTATAACACGAACAAAGTTTAATAAAAATGTGTTTTATATTAATAGCTATTTATTTATTTATTATATTTAGTCGATACGAATACTTCATTTTATTTTCTAAGAGATTAATTAATGTTGGATCTTTTGGATTAATATTAATCAATAATTAAAAATAAATAAATTATATTAACTATTAAATTCTAATTATAATATATTGCACTATATTTTAAATAAAGGATATTTATCAATTGAACTGTAATTGAAAATAATCAGTGATTGATTGGGTTGTTCTCACATATAGGTCTGTTGAGAGGTCATTGACTTCACTGACGAGTATATATATTAATTAGGTTAACACATCTTGACAGAACATTGACTCATCTCATCAGTGAGAGGTAGAATAACTTTCGACTCTAATTTCTTTTCATTCGCTGTCAATCTCTCAAAAATACACAATTCTTTTTCTTAATCTATTTGATTAAAGTAAATATATACTATAATTTGTATTTATGATCCATCGGTTATTCTATAAAATTTCCTTCAATTAAAACTTAGGTTTAAATCTTGTGATTAACAAAATTTAATTTATATTTTTAATATTAGAGTTATATTTTTTTAAAGTTTCGCTATAAATTTAAATCTATAAATTTATTTGGACAACTCTGCTCAAATTAAAATATGTAATAAATAATTGAATAAATAGTTGCTGAAAAAGAATATACACATTTTTCTATTTACATTGAAACTTTGATTATAATAGTAATATATACATCACGCTTGTGACAAAATACTAAAAGTATTCATCACGCAAAGCATACGAATCATATCATAATGCAATTTTACCTAACGTGGGTTTGAGTTTCATGTTTTTGGATCTATAGTCTCATGTTCCAGAGTCTTATTAGAATTTTTTTTCACATGGTATAAATGTATGTACCTTTTATGTATATTTAATTACTTTTTGGAGTGTTGTCAAAAAAAAAAATTACTTTTTGGAGTGCTTTTCTTCTGTAAAAGAAAAAAGAAAGAGTACATTTTGGGCAAGATTATTCTTCCCTTAAAACTTAGTTTTAAGTTTTCAATTAGTTCTTTATATTTTTTATTAAATTATTTATGCTACAAAACTTCAATTTTAGAAGGGAGGATAATAGTTATTCTCTCCAATCTTTTTTATAAAGAACACTTTTGAAAAATAATTTGGTCTTTATAAGAAATACTCTTTAAATGTATTCTTTATAAATTGCACAATTTCATTTGAATCCTTATTATAATAATCAATTTTCATTGTACCAAAAAAATAAATAATCAATTTTCAATATTAATACATTAATTAGAGAGACTTATTTTCCATATTAGTCAAATGTTAGTTTTGGAATGAAACATAAAATTTTAAAATCATTAATGTAAAAAATGAACTTCTTTCGTTTGTGTAGTTTTTTCAAAATGTTTCTTATAAAAAGGATCGGAAAGAGTATAACGTAGGTTTGATTACAATTTCAGCAGGGTTAGACCACTGACGGTTTTCATCACCAAACCTAGTCAAAATGATTCTCTATCGGTGAAGGAAAAATTCATCCAAGCTAAGGTATGACTAAAATCACATTTTTTGATATTGTGATTTTAGTCATACCTTAGCTTGGATGAATTTTGCTACAGTATAATTGATTTTTCTTTTAAAATTGATTATGTTTAATATTAAAATTGTAATTTTTATTTTAATATTAATTTTTATACTCAAATCTATTATTTCAATTCAATTTTAGTCATAATCAATTTACATACACAATCAATTATAGCTAATCTCTATGAAAACAGATTTAGCTATAAATAAGTTGTGATTTACTAGTTCTCATATATATTGATGTGGATTGAGCGGTGAATTATTATTTAGCAAAATATCATTATATTTTTCTTCAAATTTTAAGTTATCAACTACTTTAAAAAAAAAAGGTTATCAACTAAAACTTTAGTCAAAACAAAGTACTAATTAAGTAAAACTCAAAATATATTTCTAAGTATGCAGATAAAATTATAAACTATTAAAAAGTGGGTGTGTAATGTATGGTGTGTTTGTTGGTTGGTTGCATCATTTTTGGACTTGCAGGCATTGTACACATTTCTTTCATCCTTTCTTTATTTATATTTTCAGGCAGGCTGCACAACTAGAAAGTAGAAACCGACAGACAGGGAAAATGGCACTCAAGTCTTTGTAGTGGTCAAAGTGTTCTCCATGTGTCTTTGTTTTTTTAAATTAAAAAAGTTCACTCCAACAAAACTCCTCTAGACGGACACCAATAATGTCCATGTTTCAAACACTACGTGGAAAAGTAAACGATATGAGATTTGAACTCTAATTTTTTTTTTGATAATATCTTTCATAGTTATTAATTGAAAACATATATTCTGTATTGTATTTTATTGATATATTAATTGTTTAGACTATCCAATTTTGTCGAGATCGAAGTATCTACAGTCGAATGCAGTGATTAATTCTTCGTTGAATTGAAGACATCTAAAAGGTGAGATAATTTGTTCAAAAATTTAAAGATTTTTTATATTAAAGTGAAATCGAATTCTTAACCTTTAATTAAAGAAGAATAAACTTCAATCGCTCAACTATATCGCTATATGTGTTTTGGTTTAATTTCTTATATACTGTAATGACAATACATAATATTTAAAAACTAAAATAATTATTTTTAAGTTTTTAGTAACATACACATGACAACCATTGAAAGAGATGTGTGTCTCCACTACTCAAACTTTTTGCAGCCGTCCATATTTCTATTTTTATTGACACAAATAGTACTAACAAATACTTCCACTATTTTAAAACGAATAACTTTTTGTCGTTTTTTAAACATGATAATTTTATATTACAGATATATAAATTGGGTGGCTTCTAAGGTGAGGGAGCTACTAAGTCCCTCACCGGTGTGGGACTAATAATATACCATTAGATTAATTTAAAGGTTCAGATTCATTTGAAAAATATAAGTGACACTTATGTTTTTCTCCACCTAATTCTTGCTTCTTCTCATTTTTATTTTCTTTTACGGTTTACCTTTACAGTTACACCTTGCCTTCGTCTTCCTTTTCTCCTGTGCAACCTACCAACATCATCTTCTCTCAAACCCAAAAGATAAAAGTAACACTATTTTCATACTTCTTTCAACAATATCTCAATTTCTAATGGTCCAATTTTTATTTTTATTTTGAAAACAACTCTCTCCCTCCACTGCTGTAATGTCAGTTCCGCCTACATCATATTTTTTTTCCATCCTCTGCTACACTACAAGTCTACAATATACATCCCTTGAACTTAAATCCTTATTTTTTATCTCACTTATTTTTAATATTTAACTTATGTATGGAACCCCTATGTTTTTCCGATAATGAATCCAAAAATCACCATTTTTATACAAACATATAATAATAATTTTTAGAATTTATTGGAAATTTTAGTTCAATATAGATTGGGTTTCTGATAAGATTGCTTGGTTTTGTTGGCTTTGTAGAGATAGGTTGAAGAAGATAAAGATTTATGGGTATGACAGGATTGTGTGTGAACAATTTCATATGTTCTCCTTTCTAATTTTGATAGATCTAAGCCATTGATCTGATCTGATGGTAAAATTTTAATGGTCCACTGGTGAGGGACTTAATAGCTCCCTCACCTTAGAAGCCACCTATAAATTGTTTCAAAATAACATTTTATCAAACCGAACTTACCATTCATATGTTTTTATCATATATATGATTATATCCGGTACTTACTTATCATTTTTTTTTGAAAGTTCAAAAATTTGCTTTTAGGAAACTGGAAGAGAAATATTTGTTTGTTTTTGTGGCTAATAGAAACATTTATTTCTTGCTCAAAAAAAAAGAAACATTTATTTCTATAAGTCTTTGTCTATATTTCATTAGTAATAAGAAAAATCCCTGACACCAAAAAGAAATTTTAAAGTATTTGGAGTCATATTTTTTGACTAATGCACCGACTCACCAACCCAATTTGATTTAGGTAAAGTATTACTTTTGTTAATTCATCATGTGATACAACAATCCTTAAAAAAAAAATTGGTCAACTAACAATCCTTAATTTATTTTTTTTGACAATAACAATCCTTAATTTATTCAGTATCATATTTACATTTGTATATGTCACATGTACATATGGTTTTTTTTTTGGGTACATTGTACACATGCATGGTTTATATTCCTTAGATCAAATGCAGATGATTTATTTCATTTTAAATTTTGCATATCACAATTTACAATTGCTCTCCTATAAATAAACTTATTTGATTCACAAATATTTTGCATTGTGAATGATCAAATAAGAGTACTAAAAACATTCCAATAAATTTTTCCAAGAACTTATTTTCTAAAACGCTTGCCAAAGAAACTAAATGAAGGATACAATTATAGATTGATTAGACACATAAATTTCAATGATCATACAAAATAAATTGTTCCTTACATATGAGATTGAAAAGAAGAAAAACTACTACTTTTTTCAAATACATAGTAGATAAAAAATACAAATCCTAAAATCAACAACAACAACAATAATTAACAATCAAATGATCAATAATGAATAACATATAAATTGTACTCAACACAAGCATCACCAGATTTGAAATCAAGCCATTGAGTACTAAATTGAGCATAGCCTCTAGCAAATCTGAAAAGTCCACTACCACCAATAACTGGCATCTCCCTAACCTTATCAAGAACAGGATTCCTTCCCAAAATAGTAATACTACTTCCATTATACTTTCCTTCAATGAAAGCCAAATTCATAGCCATAAGAAAATCATATCCAACTTGTGAAGCAGATGCATAGAATCCTTGAGCTCTTCCAACAACTTTTGAACTCAACTTTGGTCCTAAAGTCAAAGGGTTATCAATCATTCTGACTAAACCAAAATAAGTGGTTGAGTTTAATGTTGGTTGAATAATTGGTACTGAAGTTGGGTTTTTTCCACTCAAGATGTCATGCCAATAGAATTTGAAATGACTTAGTTTTTCTTTCTTGTGTAGGCCTAACAATTTGCGGTCAATGGGACGAACAAAATCAAAAGTGTCATCTTTTTCTGATGATGATGAAGTGAGGGTGTTGCAAGAGAGGACAATGAAGAAGAACAAAGTGAGGAAGTATTGGGTATGCATTGTAATTTGATATTGGGTTTGTGAGATTTTTTATGAATGATGATAACTTTGGATCGAGAAATTTAAATAGTGTTGGAGAGGAGAGAATAATAATGGTGGGTGAATAATGAATTGAAGTGTTGGTGAAGTTTGTCTTGTTTATAAAGAAAAAAATATGGAAAAGGGAGAGTGATAGGAAAAAGATAAATGGGGTAGAATTAGAGTTGGGTATATGGGCCGAATTTGTGGGCAAACTCGACTAACCTACAACCCGTTTTAACGGCAAATATATATTATTAATAATATTAAGTTTTCGTATATAAGACAAACATAGATCAATAAAAGATGAAGTATAAAATAAAAGCGTTGTATATAAGCGATACATACACCGTTGAAAATATCAAAAACTTACACTATTTAAAAGGTGTCTACTTCTAATCTCATATACTCCCTCTAGTCATATATATAAGCAAATTTAATTTTTTTTAGTACATTTAACTATTGATGTATCAAGATATAAATATGGATCAAATATATCAATAATCAAATATACCAAAAAAAAAAAACAAATTTGCTTATACCTTTGGCTAGAGGAAGTACATATTTAGTTGAAAGAGTAGAGCATCTATAATGGAGAATTTTTATTTTTTGATATTTAAATGAGTTTCACGTATACATATTACATGTTTATAATCTTTTATTGATAGAACTTAATATATAAACTTCAACAAAAAAAAAACTAAACTAATATATACCATTACTCAATCCCAATAATAACTTTAATTTATATCTATTAATAATTTTATATTATAAAAATATTGAAATATTTTTACGGAAGATACTGAAGTTAAATCTCGGATTCTCTACTTCTTTACCGTTAGAATCTCACTATTTGATTGACAAACATAAAATAAAAGGATTCATTGTAATAAAACTTAAAACAACAAATTTTAAACTCTAAAAAAGTTGATTATATCAATTTTTAATTCAATATTTTATATTGTGTTAAATATAGTGTCAATTTTTGGTGTTAAAGTAATCTCCCTCGTAAAATAATATTATTTGTGTGGTTGTTATGGGAGTATTATATTCTTAATGAGAAAAATGAGCAAAAGTAAGTATGAAACGTAATGATTTTTTAGTAAAAAAAATACCATTTGTTCCATAATAAGTGTTCTATTTGCTAAAATTGTTTGTCCCAAAATAAATATTTTATACTATTTATAACATTGATTTTTACTATTTTATCCCTTAAACTAATCATTAGATAAGAGTAAAAAATACACTTAAAGATCTACTTTTTATTATCTACTACCAATAAAAAGATAGAATAATTTAATAAAAGTTTTATTCTCTCTTTCATTTACACACTTTTATTAAAATGTGTGATTTGATCAACTGTGACACTTAAAATAGGACGGATAAAATACTATATACTAATTTGGTTTCATTTGTGAGTGGGTGTGTGGCGTGGTTGTTGCTTCACGGTTGCATCATTTCATTGACTCACATGCTTCACACTTTCCTTTCTTTCTTTCTTTCTTTCTATCTTTCCCACACGGACACGGGAGGACTAGAAGAAATTGGCACATATGGAAAAGGACACTCAATGACAAATCTTTGTTGTGGCCAAATGGAAAAATGCATTTGTAGGTACATTGTCCTATAATAATCTCATATTTGTTGCAAAATATGAGATTATTATAGGACAATGTACCTACAAATATTTGTACCTACAAATATATTTCAATTTGTATTTCTCAATTTTTCATTTGTCCTACATTGTCCTATTATAACTCATATTATGTAAGTCTTCTGTCTATATTTTTAGAAGATTTTGCTGTCGTTAAAACGAAATTTGAAAGTCTCCGGATTCTTTGTTGACTAATGCACAGAAGCCACTCAATTTGATTTAGGTAAACTATATTAATTAAGTCATCGTTTCATACAGAACATACTCCTAAGAACGCACAATTGATACATTTAAGTTTAACAATGCAAGTTTCTATGATAAGTTGAATTGCAATTCTTAGTATTTGAAGATCACAATTACAGTACTATTTAAATTTTGTTTAATATAAAAATGGATGAAAATGTTGATATGAATGCCACATATTGAAAATTATTCCAATGTTTTTTTTTTGGTCAGTGAAAATTCCAATGGTTTAGTTAGTAAATGCCACTATGAAATTATGTACAAAAAACATTTGGATTTATCTACTTAATGGAATTTTTTTTGGTAAGTAAATGTTCCAAAAAAACATTTGGAATTATTTACTGTATGAAATTATGTACAAAAATTATGTATAAAAACATTTGGAATTATTCAAATTTTGAAGTAAGAAAACTAATATAACCACTAATTTAATTATTAATCAATAGTATTATATTTTTCAACCTAACGAAATAATATTCGTTATTTAATTTATGCATAAAGAAGCACTGTTTTTCTCGTGTATTAGATTTTATAACTCTTGCATTATTCGTAAACTTTGTTGATTGTTAATGGAGACTCTAGTCTCATTTTGTTTTTGAATTTCTGCCTTATCTTAGACCGACTGTAACAGAGGACGGATGGATTTTACATCTTAATTCGTTTTGGCTGTGTTTTTGTTAGGGTCTTGATCCTTTTTATTTTTGTAAACTCTTACATTTCTTTAGTTAGACACATCTTGCCATTTAGTTATATTTAATATATTTTATTTGATTTTTTGAAAAATTGAAAAATACAATAAAGAGAATCTATGGGTTATTAAAGAAATATATCTATCATAAAAAAACAAAATTCTCAAATCGCTTTGAGTTATAATAGATCGAAGCTCCGAATTTCTATGTACCAAAAACAAAAAGCTCCGATTTCATACTTTAAATTGAATTGTTATATGCACGATCACAAATCAACAAAATTTTTATATATAATAATAAATAATTCAAACACTAAATAAATTGATAAAATTACATTTCACTTTTTAGACATAAGATTAGAGAGATTCATCGAAAAACCAAACAAGAGTACTCAGAACATTATAATAAGTTTTTTCATTGAATTATTTTGAAACATTTATCACATTAACTAAATGAAAGATAATATCAAGTACATCAGTTATTTAATAAATTTAAAAATTATTTATTGCTTACATTTGAGACTTAAAGAAGAAAAACTATTTCATTTTTCAACTAAATAATAGTAGATAGATAATAAATAAAAAACACAAATCCTAAATCAATAATGAAAAACATAAACATTGTACTCAACACAAGCATCACCAGATTTGAGATCAAGCCATTGAGTACTAAATTGAGCATATCCTCTAGCAAATCTGAAAAGTCCACTACCACCAATAACAGGCATCTCCTTAACCTTATGAAAAACAGGATTCCTTCCCAAAATAGTAAGACTACTTCCATTATACTTTCCTTCAATGAAAGCCAAATTCATAGCCATAAGCAAATTCGCTTCATCTTTACCAGCAGATGCATAGAATCCTTGAGCTCTTCCAACAAGTTTTGAACTCAATTTTGGTCCTAAAGTTAAAGGATTATCAATCATTTGGACTGAACCAAAATAAGTTGATGTGTTTAATTTCGATGATGGTGGAATAACAGTAACTGATGATGGATTTTTTCCACTCACTATGTCATGCCAATATAATTTGAAATGACTTAGTTTTTCTTTTTTGTGTAGCCCTAACAATTTGCGGTCGATTGGACGAACAAAATCAAAAGTGTCATCTTTTTTTGATGATGATGATGAAGCTATGAGGGTGTTGCAAGATAGGAAAACGATGAAGAAGAAAGTGAGGAAGTGTTGGGCATGCATTGTAATTTGTTGTTTGTATTTGTGAGATTATTTTGATGAAGTGAAGTGTTGGTGAAGGGTTTGTCTTGTTTATAAAGAACAAATATGCAAAAAGGAAAGTGATAGGAAAAAGACAAATGGAGTAGAATATTGAAGAAAAAGGATGTTTAATATCATATAGTTAGAAGAGTAGATCTAAGTTAAGGGAGTTTGATAAACCCAAAATTAATTTAATTTTTTGTCAGATAGTTTAGTGATTAGAATTACATCGTTTAAAGATAAATAAGAGGGTGTATTGAAACTTGAATTTAAATCCTTTCATATAACGTGCAATGTTTCTATCAACTGAGATAAATTTAAAGAAATAAATGATTTTAATTAATATAAAAAGCTAACCATGTTTGTCTAAAAATAGGCTTTGATCTTCCTTATTATAGATTTTATTAAGTTGAGGGTTTGGTTTGACCCCCTTCTTTTGTAACACTTTACCCTCTTATATACTAATTTGTTTTGATAAAAGAACTTAATAAATACTCTAACCTCACAATAAGTTTAGGGTCTTGCTAACGAGAGTGTTCCCGAACATTTTTTAAATACTTAATTTAAAGAAATTTTTTATTCAAAAAATTAAGCTATACAATTTATAATGCCTTGATTTTACACAATTTTATAAAAAAACACTGGTTGACATTTTCCATAGCATTATATCATCTATTATAAAAAGATTTCAATAATTTAGAGAAGTTAGAAGTTAAATATTGAATTCTCCACTTTTTTACACTTAAAATATTTGAATCTCACTGTTTAATATAATAATTTGACAAAAAAGTTAAAAGGAGTCATTTTAATAAAATTTAATGTAACAGATTTTAAGCTCTAAATAAGTTGAATATATTATTTCTTAATTTAATATTTTTATCTTGTATAGTGTCAATTTTAGGTGTTTAAATTAATAATCTCCCTCATAAAAAAATATTATTTGTGTGGTTGTTGTGGGAGTATTATATTCTTAATATCTGAGTGGGTGTGTGGCGGGGTTGACGGTTGCATCATATTTCATTGACTGATCAAATGCATGATGCATCACACTTTCCTTCCTTTTTCTTTGTTTCCCACACAGACACGGGAGGACTAGAAACTGTGGCACATATGGAAAAAGGCACTCAAAGTGGCCAAATGGAAAAATGCATTTGTAGGTACATTGTCCTATAATAATCTCATATTTATTGCAGAATATAAAAAATAATCTTCTTTTGAAATTATTTTTATAAGTTATAAATTTCAGGAATTTTATAAGTTATAAAATTTCAGATCACTAAGAAGACTTCGATCCGATTTAAAGAGATGTCATATATTAAAAATAAAAGTAAATTTTTTTTGAGTAGTATAATAATAGTACTTGTGTTTCAATTTCAAACTTTGATCTCTCACATTTTAAAAGTCCCTCATGTGTTAGACCTAAGAGCAACTTTAGTCTAAATATTTAATATTTAATTTAAATTCTTTTACCACTAAAGAGTGTATACATGAAAGCCTTTAATTCTTATTTTTAAGAAAAGACTTTTATGCAATTTTTCAAAAGTTGATCCTCAAAATAAAAATAATATTTATGTCTCTTTCATTCAAAAAAATACAAAGAATATATGTAATATTGTGGGCATTATTAAATAATGTTAAGTACTCAAAATAAAAATATGTGGATAAAGCAAAATCTCTCTAAGTTACTTAAGGGTTGCTTAATCATATGTGACACAATATGACTCACGTAAATAGTGTTAAGAACCTTAATTTAAATATTTAAAAATAAAGATGCTCTAACTATCGGTTCATAAACTCTATTAAGTTAATTAGTCGTCAATATTTCTCTTTTATGTTTGATCTATCAGACATATTGATTTAGAGTTAATTTTGACTAAGAATTAACCATATAAAATGTTTTTTCTTTTTAATTTAGTTATATAAGTGTGATTGTAACATATATTTAATTTTTTCTTAGTATTTATTTTTTGTGACTTTATTGTCTTAGTGCATTGTTGTTATTTACTTTATTTCGATTTTCTGAATTGATATTTTGATTATTTTTTTGTCTTAGTGCAACTGTTTATTATTTGATTCAAGTTTTAATGATCAATTTGATCCAAGTAAATTTGATCAATGATTTTAACGTTATCTACATTATATTACATATTTAAATATGCGACTATTTATAACTGATACACTTTGCCGTTTTATACTAGTAATATGAATATTGTGAATTTGTTCACATTATTTGTAAAATTTTCAATTAATGTTGCATCAATATATTTTATAAATTTGAATGAATAAATATCATTTATTTTTATGAGTTGTCACTCGGCCACAAGCAAAATTGAATAAATATAGAAAAATAATCATTTACAACTTCTTTAGTTAATAAAATATTTATGGCAAATGCTAATAAGTACTCTCAAGACACTCTTTAAACATCTTAAACAGTATTTTTCCGGACACTATTATAAGTAAATTTGACTCTTTTAGTACATTTGACTACTGATGTATCTGACTATAATATGGACCAAATACATTAGTAGTCAAATGTATCAAAAAAAATCAAATTTACTTATAATAGTGGTGAGAGAGAGTAAGTTTTTATAATTTTTTTTATTCAAATATATAAAATCAAAGAATTAAAAATTATAGTGTTTAGCTTTTTAAATAAAAAGTTTATTTAAGTCATTGTCTCTATTTTAGAAAGACCCAATATTTATTATGTGTAAGTCTTTTTTGTCTCTATTTTAGAAAACTTCCCTATCATTAGTTATAACGAAATTTGTCCCGATAGAATAACTCAAGTAGTAAGAATTGGAGACATATGAGTTGGGTAAAGAAAGATCCAGAATTCGATCTATGACGGAAGTAATTTATATTTCTGATTATCAAAAAAATATTTATAAGGAAATTTGAAAGTCTCCGGATTCCTTTGTTGACTAATGCACAGCTGCCACTCAATTTGATTTAGGTAAACTATAGATACATATATTTATATTGAAATTTGTCTCCTAAGAACGCACAATTGATATACTTTAAGTTTAACAATGCAAGTTTGTCAAAAAAAAAAAGTTTAACAATGCAAGTTTCTATCATAAGTTGAATTGCAATTCTTGGTATTTGAAGATCACAATTATATTGCTATTTAAATTTTGTTTAATATGAATGTCACATATTGAAAATTCCAATTTTGGTCAGTGAAAATTCCAATGGTTTAGTCAGTAAATGGCACTATGAAATTATGTACAAAAAACATTTAATTTAGAATTATCTACTTAATGGAATTTTTTTTGGTAAGTAAATGTTCCAAAAAAACATTTGGAATTATTTACTGTATGAAATTATGTACAAAAATTAAGAGATACTGATGACTTTAATTATTACGAATGTTCATATTCAAATTTTAAAGTAAGAAAACTAATATAACCACTAATTTAATTATATATTAATCAGTAGTAGTATTTTTCAATCTAACGAAATAATATTCACCAATAGATATAGATCTATATATATTCATCTAGAAGCAATACCGTTTTTCATGCATAAAAGAAGCACTGTTTTTCTCGTGTATTGGATTTATAACTCTTGCATTCATAAACTTGTTGATTGTTTTTTTTTTCTTCTTGTGTACATACCCCACAAAATTTAGAGGGATTTACTCTCAACCATTTAAAAAAAATTTAACCGATATAAATTTTTATAAAATACATTGTTAGATTAAAAATTTATACATCATATAGATCATTTGTGTAAAATTTCAAACAAATTTAAAATCATTTGATATGTTATCGAGGCGCATCAAAATTAATGGTTTCTGTGATTTTTTAAACACTGTTAATCTTTATTTGTCTCATTGACATATCAAATGATTTTAGATTTGTCTGAAATTTTACACAAATGATCTATATGATATAAACTTTCAATCAAACGGTGTATTTTATAAAAAATTATATCATTTAAAACTTTTTATAGTGATTGAGGATAAATTACCCCAAATCTTGTGGAGATACACAAGTTATCACCCTTTTTTTACAAACATTGTTGATTGTTAATGGAGACTCCAGTCTCATTTTGTTATTGTAATTATGCCTAATTTTTGTTTGAAATATAATATCAGATACATCAGTTATTCAATAATCTAAAGATAATTTATTGCTTACATTTGAGACTGAAAAGAAGAAAAACTATTTCTTTTTTCAAATACATTGTAGATATATAAAAAAAAATACAAATCCTAAAATGAAACAACAACAACAACAACAATGACAATAACAATAACTAACAATCAATAATGAAAAACATAAACATTATACTCAACAACACCATCTCCAGATGTGATATTACCCTGATGAGTTTTAGCTTGAGCATATCCTCTAGCAAATCTGAAAAGTCCACTGCCACCAACAACAGGCATCTCCCTAACCTTACTAAAAATATGATTCCTTCCCAAAATAGTAAGACTACTTCCATTATACTTTCCTTCAATGAAAGCAAAATTCATAGCCATAAGCAAATCAGCTTCATCTTTACCAGCAGATGCATAGAGCCCTTGAGCTTTTCCAACATGTTTAGAACTCAATTTTGGTCCTAATGTTAAAGGGTTATCAATCATTTGGACTAAACCAAACAAAGTTGTCGTGTTTAGTTTCGATGACGGTGGAATAACAGTAACTGATGATTGATTTTTTCCACTCAATATGTCATGCCAATATAATTTGAAATGACTTAGTTTTTCTTTTTTGTGTAGGCCTAAGAATTTGTGGTCTATTGGACGAACAAAATCAAATGTGTCATCTTTTTTTGATGATGATGAAGCAATGAGTGTGAGGCTATTGCAAGAGAGGAGAATGATGAAGAAGAAAGTGAGAAAGTGTTGGGTATGCATTGTAATTTGTTGTTTGTGTTTGTAAAATTATTGTGATGAATAATGGTAACTTTGGAGGAAGTTAAATAGTGGGAGAGAAGAGTATAATATGGAGAGTGGATGAAGTGAAGTGTTGGTGAAGGGTTTGACTTTCTAAAGAACAAAATATGGAAAAAGGAAAGTGATAGGAAAAAGACAAATGGTGTAGAATGTAGGGAAACGTATTTTTTTTCTTTCGTATTTCGTTCTTAAAATATTGAAGTTCTTTTGTCTAGCTTGTTTAATAATCATATATATAGTTAGAAGAGTAGATCTAGGTTAACGGAGTTTGATGAACCCAAAACTATTTTAATTCTTTTTTTAGGAGTAAAAAAAACATTTGGAATTATTTATTGTGAGAAATTGTGTACAAAAATCACGAGATATTGATGAGTTATAAGTAGAGAGTTCATATTAGAATTTTGAATGTAAGAAAACTAATATGTAACCACTAATTTAATTATAAGTTAAATATATTTTTAGTCAAGTTACAAAATTTTGTTTTTAGTCTTTATAAAAAATATGCATTATAGATCAATAGTATTTGCCAATCCAAAGAAATAATATTCACCAAATAGATCTATATCCATCTAGAAGCAATACCGTAGTGTTAATTATAGATTTTTAATACTACTACGTACGTTCATAGGAAACAAACGCACTACGTTGAACGTGGGTAGAAAAATTTGCATATACTGTATATTATGAAAATGTGCTGCACAACTAATAGTTTCGTTGACTTATAATTTGAATAATTAATCATTCAGCAAAGAAAGGTACCAAGCATCATGTCAAGCAAGAAGTATATTTATGTAGTAGAATTGTATTTTAGGTACTTTTATTTTTAGTTTAGTCGTCTTTTGTGTATAAACTTGTTTTTTCAGATTTTTAGATGCTTAATCCTTAAATATTTGAGTTGATGCTAAATTATATTTTTAAAGCTTTTATTAATAATATGAGATAAAATTTGTTTCTTTTATAAAAAATTCATTGTATAATATATCACTTGAATTTGAAAATTTAATAATAATAATGTGTTATTGTCAAAAATAAAATAATAATGATGTGTCATTTGATACGTCGTTTGATATATAGCAATGAGTAGAGACTAATTTAATTCATATCAAAAGGTAAATAAATGGATTCTACAAGTGTATTTCATTTGAAAACTTCCACTTAAACTGTGTAATATTTTTCACTTCGTGCTTAAAGTGTGTAATATTAATCACAAGATTATTTGACAAAAATAAAGGGTTAAATTACTCAATTTAAAAACTGGCCATCGTAGAATGTAAAAATGTTGGATAGTCATCATACATAAATGGTGATTACTAGCTCTTTCCCCTCCGTATTATTTTAACTAAAACATGATTTTATTTTTATCTCTTTTTTTTTGGTGTAAACTATCTCCTATTTTTAAATCTAGAAATTTAATCACTTTTTGTTCAAATCATTATTAGCATCCTAAGATTAACGCACTTATTTTTGTTGAATCATTGATAAATAGCATCTTAACAAAAATAAACTTATATTTTGATGAATCTTAAATAAACATAATATGAGCAAAAACCTCTTAATAAGTGCAACTCACTCACTAGTTGCTAAAAACATTATTTGCACGATCAAAGTTCGATTATGAGATTATTCACTTCTCCACACTTAAAAGTGTGTAAGTCTAGTTATTAAAACTAGCTACTTGACAACAAAAACAATACTACATCCATTTGTTATTGTAAGTACAATATATTTTTTAAAATTCATTAAGAATATGATGTATCTATCTATATTATAAATTAGATACATCAATTTTTTTTATAAATTTTAAAAATATATCATCTCTTATAATACACAATTGAGATAGTAATTATAACTATCAAAAATGAAAAACATAAACATTATACTCAACAATGGCATCAAAAGATTTGGGGTCAAACCAATTAGTAGTAGCTTGAGCATAGCCTCTAGCAAATTTGAAAAGTCCACTACCACCAATAATAGGCATCTCTCTAACCTTATCAGAAATAAGATCCCTCCCCAAGATAGTAATAGTACTCCCATTGTACTTTCCTACAATGAAAACAAAATTCATAGTCATGAGCAGACCAAGATCTTTTTGTGAGGCAGAGGCATAGAAACCTTGAGCTTTTCCAACAAGTTTGGAACTCAATTGTGGTCCTAAAGTCAATGGGTCATCAAACATGTAGACTGAACCAAAATTAGTGGTTGTGTTTATCTTCAATGTAGGTGGAACAATTGAGATTGAAGTTGGGTTTTTTCCACTTAAGGTGTCATGCCAATAGAATCTAAAATGACTTAATTTTTCTTTCTTGTTTAGGCCTAACAATTTGGGGTCTAATGGACGAACAAAATGAAAAGTGTCTTCTTTTTCTAATGATGAAGCAATAAGGGTGTTGCAAGAGAAGAAAAGGAATAAGAACAAAGTGAGGAAGTGTTGGGTAGACATTGTAATCTGTTGTTGGGTTTGTGAGATTGTTGTGATGCTAATTTTGGCTTTTATAGATTTGTTTTAGTTTCTAAAATATTTGTTTATGTTGGATTTGAGCCATGTATGACATTTGATTTTAAATCCTCAAATGTGACTACAAAATAAGGATTAAAATATCACAAAGAACCATTTTCATCGTTATCAAATACTTTTGGAAAGGCTAAACCAAAATAAAAATAATCAAAAATAAAATGTGGTATATTTAAGAGGATTATAAACTAAAAACAAAATATAGGTATATAAATTTAAATTTATTTTTATAATCAATCATGATGCACATATAAAAAAAGGCATCCGGGATGAAATTAAAATACACTACTAAATTTGTTGACTTTAATTTTAATAATCAATCATGCAGCCGATCGAGAACCTAAAAAAGGCACCAAGCATGAATGCATGATGCATATATATCATGTCATCTGAAAAAAAGTATGTAAATAACATTAGTTAAGTATACAAAATAAATAAATTTTATATTAAAAACAACATTTTTAATATTTTTTAAGTGTTGACTGTACAAGTTTCAATATATTTTTACTATATTGAATATCTTTAACTAGCTAGTGCATTGCATAGGATGCCCATTTCAGCATTTTCCTATTTTAAAATATTAATCTTTATAATTACATATAGAATGAATGAAGTTACTCCATATATTAGTATTAGGTGTAGTTTTGTCAAACTTTTAAATGTTAATAAACAATCATACCTATAAGACCGAGAGAAAGGCAGCAAAAATCATGTCATGTGCAAGAAAAAATATATATAATACTTAGTAGAAATGATTAGCGTTGTTGTCCAAAAGTGTTAGCTCAACTGATAAAAAATGCTAAAATTGCTAGGTAGAATATCTATGATTGAAGTTCGATCTCTTATGATCACTCAACTTTATGTATGTGATTTCCTCTATATACAAAAAAAAATAAAAATAAATAATGACTAGCATTATACCCCACTTTAAATCTCACTTATTAATTGAAATCAGACAATTTAGATAACATACACACAAAATTAATTATAAATAATCACATACATCAATTAATTGTAAATCAGACTGTCAATACAATTAATTGCATGACCATGTTACTATATCAAATCCAAATCCAATAAATATACATCTTTTCACTCCTAAATAATTATTTTTTCGGATAAAAAAAACTCATGATAAATACACTTCACCACCAAGTTATAAGCTCATGATAAATAATCTTGTGGAGAGCATAACTAATTTGCCATATAGCACGACTTCTGTGTCTCCCTAGTCCCTACCCATCGAGACGGGGTATTCTGAATTTTTCTTGTTAAACTCATAAAATGTGATCACATGAACAAATGGTAGGTTGTGTAAAAAATGTACAAATTATGATATACTTCATATTAGTAGAAAAATTATGAGTAATTTGTGCTATATAAATATTGGTGAATTCTATGGTACAATGATAAAATAGTCATGTACCAATACATTAAATGCGTTGCCCAATAGTCATTTGACATGTGTCATAGAATTTAACAAGTTGGAACTATTATGTTTGACCAAAAGCTGATTTGGACAAATATTATATTCTTATTGATTAAAATGTCAATTGTACCAATATAATGTGTTTTTCCAAAGGCACCGTAGCACTTCCCATAAATATTTCCTTACATTTAGCACTTTTGAGTTGTGTTTTCTTTGCTTACATTTCTTTTACAAAAAAACTTTCTACAAGTATATTTCATTTTGTCTCAATTCTTTTGCTTCTATTTTTTATCACTATTTTTGTTTGGTATGCTAGAAATTAAAAGTTAGAGACTAGTGAATATACAGATACATTTTTCACATTGTGTTTCTTTTTTGTTTCTTTTATTTCTTTGAAGTTTTATATGATCATGCGTTGGAGTGAGTACAAAGTTACATGATAATGTTGTAAATAATCTCTTGTGCTTGGAATATATTTTTAATGTTCTGTTTTTTAAGACTTATTTGTGTCAAGTTTCTTAATGTTCTGTTTTTGTCAATTGGTGTCAAGCATGCTAAACATCAAAGATTGGTGTCATGTCAATGTTAATTGATATTGTGTGTTTGATTTTACGGTAAAAAGATAAAAAAATAATTTCAAACTTATAAAATTGACTGCCATAGAATTGAGTGGTGTTGATTGAAATTAATTTTACCTCAAAAACTAATTCTAATTTTTTGACATTAAATGTGGTTTTTTACACAACAATTTATTGTTTGAATTATTTTTATGTGAATATATTTAGAGATAAATCACTTTATATTTAATAAACATTTTTAATTAAAATCAATATTAAAAAAAATTCTCACAGAAAAACCAAAAACACACTAAATTTATTAGTCTAATATTCTATCATTTTGCCCCATATATATTTCCATTGTTAATTTGTCATTACAATGTTGAAAATATTAAAATAAGTTGATTTTATCTTTTGATGGCTTGAACTTTTTAATCATTTGATATGATATTTGTTAGCATGATTATCCTAGACATTTATTTATGCTCTCATTTTGCCATGTAATGAAATAAGTTTTCTCCTCTATATATTGTTAAGATGAAGAGGAATCAACTTGGTGGAGTCATATTTGGTTGCACAAGGAGTACTATGAAGGAATGTTTATCTAAACAACTCTTTGGTTAGTCTTTTACATTTGATTGCTTCTATGATAGTATGTGAAATAGACTAATTGCTCTTAGGGTGAGTCTAAAAACATGAACTATACAATGATAATGGTACAAGAAATTTTAAAATGTCTTGTAACTATATAACAATTGTTCATTTCATAGTAATTCTTTTAGATTGTTTTCTGCAAAAAAATTCATGAAAATGAAATCAACTTTTTAAAGAAAATAATAATTTTTAGAAGTTTTGATCGGTTTGTTATAAATTTCACAATTCACACAAATGATATTATTTATTTTCACAGGTTTGCCAGCTCAACACTTTTCATATGTGAAGAATATTGATCAAGGGTTGCCTTTGTTTCTATTCAACTATACTGATAGGAAGCTTCATGGAATTTTTGAAGCATCTAGTAAGGGAAAAATGTATATAGACCCTTATGCGTGGATTAACGATGATTATTCTGATGAAACACAATATCCTGCACAGGTATCATATGATAATTTTTATCTAATACTAAACTATAACTCATGTTTAATTTATGTAAGGTTTATTATTAATGTTCTCGTGTTAATGATGTTTAAGGTCAAAGTTCGTGTCCGACTTCAATGTCATCCATTGTCTGAGGATAAATTTAGAAAAGTAATTGCAAAAAATTACTATGATAAAAGCCATTTTCGATTTGAACTAGACAATACGCAAGCGAGCAAGTTAATGTACTTACTTACATCAGCTGCAATAGCTCCTGGTACACCTGTACCACGCTGTAATATGAAGTGGAGATCCGTATGCCCATCTCTTCCATCGTGTCAATCCACGAAGAAAGGTGAGGCATTGGTAACACATGAATTAATCTCTAATTTTTTTTTACCCATTCGAGCGTAGGAAATAAAATTATTTCATTTTTATTACTTACTTTTTAGATCGGGATATCCAACTATTGCATGCCCGCCAAATTAAAAAGGAAATAGATGCGGACGAGAAAAACCGTATATGTAAGAAACTATTCGAAATGGCTTATGGTAAGAAAAATCAAGGCCTCTCTTTACTAGGCAATGCAAATGAAGCTCTTAATGAAAACAAGATAAGGGGTGATATAGAGGCACCACCAAGTTTGTATAATAAGGAAAACAATAATGCATCTCCAACTTTAGAAATGAGTTTTCAGTTTGAAAATTCAATCAAATATTTTCAATATATGAGCTCTATTGGCATATACACCTCACAAGTACATATGAAAGGTGAGATTTATGTTTTTAGTGGTGGAAATGGTTATATTCTCTACCAGAAAAATTGAAATAGCAGCCAAAGTTAGAGATATATGTAAATAAAATTGGCACTAAAATGGGTGTCACAAACTGGTCACCAAATTTCAAATTTTTCTATCTCTAAATTTTTGTTTCTATTTCAATTTTTTAAGAAGTGTTTGGTATGACATGCATGCATGTGTGATAATGTTGAGCTAAAACTTATATATGAACAATTTTGTGTGTGCAGTACTTGGTAGTACTACAGAAGGAAGGTGGATTTCTATACAATCAAATGTCGAGAAGGTAAAGTATATATTACCATATGGTTTTCTATGATCCAATTCCAATTGTTAAAAACTTAAGTGGAAATATCAAATTATTATAGATATGCACACAACACATTACAATGATTACATATAATTAGCTTGATCATTGGAATTAATTTTCAGAGATTTAATTTTGCTGCAATGGAACATAATAATTCACTTCATGGAAACAGCGAATATGGTGGATTTGACCATTTGATGTAAGACTTTATGATTAATTATTTTTTGCTTTTTTTATTGACCAAATTTTTTGCTTGTTTCATTACTCATCTATACATTTTGTATGACATTAATTCATTATTCATCTATACTAATAAAAAATTTATCATCTTTCTCGTTGTATTTCTTTTGATTTTTATCTTATTGCTTTCGTGTTTTACCTTAAAAACAACATATATGCAAAATTTGAAGATGAAAAATGACACATATTAAAATTATCTCAGGTAGACAAAGAATTGTGCTAAAATTGAATTGAAAAGAAAAAACAACTATATGTGTTAATACTAATATACTATGCACCAAACTTCACTTTGTAGGTATACTCTTGGTGGCTTTGATGAATCCACAATGGTTCCATATATGGAACTTTTTGATCCTTGTCTTGAGGCAAGAATGGAACTAATGAATCACCTTGGAAATTTTTATGATGCTACTGATTTGAAGGAGTGTATGGAATCAAAGGAGTCAAAATTCTTAAAAACATTTTAGATACAGTAAGTATATACTATCATATATCATATGTGTGAAAGTTAATTTTAGGCAACCATTTCCATAAATTTACTAAATATAAATGAATTTTAGCCTCACTTTAATAAATTTTTGTTTTTAAAAATGAATTCTATGAAAATGTAATTACTATTAGGCAACTAGTTCCTTTTACATATCATTAACTTGGACTATTGTTGAAACTTGTGACAGTTACACATGTATGCATAAATTTAACTAAAAAAGAAACATTGCATATTAGTTTTTTTTTTGTTGATAAAACATTGCATATTAGTTTGGTTATGCATATTCAACTAATTAAATCTAATATACTGCTATTATATTTTGCAGTTTTCCGTGGCAACTAAAGTGTTTATGGTAACAATGAAGAAGATATAAATATCAGTGGTACTTTTGCAAATAATACATCAATCATGATTCAAATCCTAATTGTAATAGATATTATATATAGGATAATTTTAAAGTAAATATAGTTACTTGCATTGCATATGATCAATAGGATATAAAGTTATATGAACCTATATTTATATAATAGATTGTGTTCATCCTATGTTGTTTGTACTATTCTACAATATCTTTTAAAATTGTAATATTACTCTTGACCATATGAAATTACTCTAAAGAATTTCAATAATAACATTAAGAGCGAAATATTTTAGAATTTCAATAATAACATTAAGAGCGAAATATGTTTTTAATATGTATGTTTGCTTCATCTTTTGAAAGAGTAAAAAATAATCTATAAGTATAAAATTAATTTTGAAGTGATTTTAAGGTGTTTAATTCTTCTAAAATATAATGAATTCTGTCTCAAAAATTAATTCTATTAAAAACTAAGATTTGTCATTAGAAGTTAATTCTAGGAGAAGATAAGATTCTATCTCCGTCATTCGAATGAGGTGGCAAACAAATGCACACTTCATCAAAATTTACACCTATTTAATTTTTTGTTGGTATTAACTCTTTGATTTTTTTAGAGAAACAAGTTAGTAGTATGAAATTCGATCGTGAACCAATTAAAACCTACTTAAGAAATTGTTCCACTTATTGTTCAAATATAAATTCTCCTAAAATTATATCGTAAATTTTTCAATCCAACAATGCATCAATTGTAAAATTCAAAAATTACAAATTATAATTTAAAATAAAATCAATTCTACAAACAAAATCAATTTTCCTTATAATCATCTAAGCATATTAAAATCACTTCTACAACTTCTAAAATCATTTTTGACTCTCTAAAATTGAAACATTTAAAAAAGAGTGTTGATCCGCACTTTCTAATAGAGCACATAGAAAACGATGTCGTATAGTGATTTGATGGTACTTTCTCAAATCATAATTATAACTAAAAATTTAATGTTTAGATTCATCAAAAAAATAATGAATCTAATACATAATAATATAGACCAACTTCATCGCTTGCGTGATGAATCTAAAAAGTAAATTAAGGGGGAGGGTGTATTTATAAAGTGTTTGGATTTTCAACCAGTGGTTAGTAGCTCTGTCAGTGTGAGTTTGAGAGAAAGAGATACCGAAACGATGCCGTGCCTCAACCTCTCCACCAACGTCAACCTCGAAGGTGTCGACACCTCTTCCATCCTCTCTGAAGCAACTTCCACCGTCGCAACCATCATCGGAAAACCTGAAGCCGTACTCTCTCTCTCTTTCTCTATGTTTCTGTATCTGCAATTTTTTGTTTTGTTTGAATGATTTTCTTTCTGGTTTGTTTGGCATAGAACAAAATTACTGCTAGAAGTTTGAAATTTTGTATGGTTTGTATTGATTTTTGGAATTTTGGTATAGTGATAGGTGATGAGATTTTAGTTTCTGTAAGGGGCAGGGTAAGGGTTTTGCTTTGTTTTGTGACCTAATTTCTAAGAATGATTTAGAGAAAAATTTGTTATTTGGAAGCTATGAGTCATTTTAGTAAATCAAAATGAATGTAGGAAATGGAGTGTCGCCTTGTTGGTGTTTCAACACTTGACATCTTAGTTGCATGTCTGGATTGCAGATTAGTTTGACCGAAACACGGCGTGACACTGTGATTTTGGTAAAAGATACACCTTAAAACAGCAAATGTCACCGTGGTTTGGTCAAACTGACTGGACTGCTACTCAAAGCATGCAACTAGTTTAAGGTGTATCCCCATTGTTAAAATGGTACACCCCTTCGGTCAGAGTTATAAGCAAAAATCACTTTTTAGTTTTTAGGTTCATAAAACTGATGTATATGATTTATATTATAGACCAGATACATTGGTTATTCAATGAACTTAAAAAAATGATTTTTTTTGCTTATAATAGTGATAGGAGGGTGTATACCAGTGATCCTTTTCCTATTTCCTATTATTGACAGTTGATTTATTATTTGAGGAAAAGAAATGAACCATGAAGATCTTGCTTATTTATAATCATGCATGAGGGGAGCACAGGTGTACCCTTATTTTAAAGGGAATACCTTAAAATCAGCCTGTTGAAATGTGTTCAACTTCAAGTTTGAAGTGGAGCCTTGATATTTTAGTTAGTTGATTATTTCAATAGTCTTAGGTTGCGAAGTTGTAGTTAAGTATTGATCTTTGATATTCTGGAAAACTGTAGACAAATTCTTCTGATGTGAAGAGGCTACAAAACACTTGACAATGCGTTTGCAGTTGTTGTTTCCATGTCACAAATGTTTATTCAACCCATGATTATTTGATCATAAGTGGAAGATGGAGATTCAGTCGCTTGCAAATCCAGATTATATGGGTTCTGTTCTGGTAATAGTGGGTGTTGGACATGTTTTCCCTTGTGATACTCTTTCAGTCTTCCTCTATGACTTGTCTGCAAATACAGTTTTTTGGCCTAAGTCATTCATCATTTCACTGTGTCTCTAACCATTTCATGTTTCCAGTATGCATTTGTTGAACTGCCTGTTTGAACAAGTGTAGTCAAAGGCTTGTGAGGTTTCATATACGGCACTGCCCTGTGTAGTGTGTAATGTAGTTGCTCCTTTCTGGTTTCGACAAGGCACCCATTTAGCACTTTGTCGATAAATTTATTACCCCTTCGGCCCTTCCTGACTGCTTCTTGGTGCGGGTGTCTTTCTTTAAGCTAAGAAACCCTTTGGAAGCTTATGGATGTCTTTCATTTTCCATACTTTAATTTGAACAAACAATCTTGACTGAATTTGAAGAATGCATTAGATTGATGCTAGATCCATGGTTATATGTATATTTAACAAACAAACTATTATATTCTCTGATTTGCCATCTAGTTTTGACTAATTCAGTGTGTTTTAATTTTTAAAGCATTAATATTCTGACCTTTGTTGGTTTGCAGTATGTGATGATTGTACTGAAAGGATCGGTACCCATATCTTTTGGTGGGACTGAGCAGCCAGCAGCTTATGGAGAATTGGTGTCCATTGGTGGTCTTGGCCCTGAGGTGAACAAGAAACTTAGTGCTGCAATTGCTGCGATTCTTGAAACCAAGTTGTCTGTGCCCAAGGCACGGTTCTTCTTGAAATTCTATGACACCAAGGCAAGTGTATAAATTTCTAAATCGTCCTGTAAAGAAGGGTGGTTGCCCTGGACTCTTTTCTTATTGCATTCTTCGTTTTTGTTTAGGCGCATCAGAGTCAAGAATATGCACAGTGTTTGCATGCTTTACATCAGCAATAGATCATGTAAATTAATCCTCACCGTTTAAAAATGTTAGTTAGCCCCTTTTAAGATGTAATTGGCGATTTTATCCGTTTCTTCTTGACACTTCTGTTTCGATTGTAGTTAGCCCCAGTGTCTACTACTCTACTTTTATGCATCGTAAATAGTTTCTTCTGTTTAGTTTTCTGACACTTCTGCCTTGATTGTTTTGCAGGGTTCCAACTTTGGATGGAACGGTTCTACATTTTGATTTCCATGTT
This sequence comes from Trifolium dubium, assembly GCA_951804385.1. NCBI lineage: Eukaryota > Viridiplantae > Streptophyta > Magnoliopsida > Fabales > Fabaceae > Trifolium > Trifolium dubium. The sequence goes on along the minus strand of OX638075.1, from coordinate 32,506,600 downwards.
AGTTTGGTAATGGTGCCTTGAATGTTGGATGGAGTGAGTCTTCATTGTGTTTCACTTCTGCTTTTATGTCTATATTTGATGTCATAACATAAGTACTTATGCGTTTCTGGTAACCTAAGTCAGTCATACAAATCAACTTGATTGATTGTATGGACAAATGGGGATTATGTGTGTTTATGGTTCTTTTGGACAAGCATTATTTATCAAGCACCATTTAAACTGAATATTTGTATTGATGAAGCATTATGTGTTAAACATGGTACCTAGATGAAATCACTGTCTTATTAATATCTGGTATTTGTCTCACCTTGGTGTTTTCCGGCTGGTAATTATTAGAGTGTTGTTTTCTCAGAGCTTGCCTATTGTTTTCCCTTGTTTCTTTAAACCTTCTATGCCCATTTTTTTAATCTTGTCACTCAGTTTCTCTTACCTATTTTTTGTTTGTTATCTGTCTTCTAAAGATCCAATAATTTGACTTTTTTAACTATAAATTCATCATGAATCTTGTCTAATTTTTTAATTATTATAAGTTTTTTAATCTGTATAAAGTTTCAAAATAGTGATCATTTTACCTACAGCTATACTTCAAACTATTTTTCTTTCTCTTTAAACATTCCTCATGTGCGTTCTTCTTGGCTTCTCCCTTGTCAGTAACAGTAAATTCATGTTTTTCCAACAAAACCACCATCATGTGCTATATAGCCAAATTGATCACTGCCAGAATTTCATTACCTCCCATCATTTCTACTCATCAAAATAAAAATAGAAAGTAAGTATTTATCTAAGAACACACTAAAAAAATAGACTAAGCTCTCAATATAAGAGAATCCAAAACCAGAAAGCATGATCAAAATATGCCATGCCACATGATGTTAGACGAGAACAACATTGTGTGGAAGTTAGAGTGCACTGCGGTGGTTGGTGAATTGGTGATTGATGATATAGAGCAACTCAACTCACCCTTTTTCAAGCTCCAACTCAATGATTTCACGGTTTACCCTTGTGTGTATTGTGTAACATGCCACAACTCCTCCAACTTGTTTCCAAGAAATAAAGAAAATTTCTCTTTTGCCCCCCCCTTATTTCTCTTTCCCCCCCCCCTTCAAACCCAAAAAAACCCCTGAATTTGGCAAAATTATGCAATTCGGAATCCATACTCCGAACTCAGCTTCGTAACGTGGATTCCGAAGTGCAGACAGATTTTGATAACTACGCGTGCATCCCCCCCCACCCGCGGCAGCGCTTCAACGCTTTCACTTCGTAACCTAGAATCCGAAGTGTGATAACGGCATCGATGCTGAAGCTTGAGCATCGATGCTGGGAACAAATTTAGGCATCAGAACTAACAATTTCTGGTTTGAGCATGGATGCTGGCATAGGAGCATGGATGCTGTTGTAGTCTGATACGTGGACAGCATCGATGCTGAAACTTCAGCATCGATGCTGAGAACAAATTTAGGCATCAGAACTAACAATTTCTGGTTTGAGCATGGATGCTGTGACATAGGAGCATGGATGCTGTTGTAGTTTGATACGTGGACAACATCGATGCTGAAACTTCAGCATCGATGCTGAAAACAAATTTAGGCATCAGAACTAACAATTTCTGATTTGAGCATGGATGCTGGCATAGGAGCATGGATGCTGTTGTAGTCTGATACGTGGACAGCATCGATGCCGAAACTTCAGCATCGATGCTGAGAACAAATTTAGGCTTGGGGGGGGGGGGGGTTGGAAATGGCTTAGTTCGGAACGTGAAAACCGAACTGCAGTTCGATTTCTACGTTACGAATTGAGCTTAATGAGGGTAAAAAAGGTAGTTAGGGGGGGAGGAAAGAAAATAGGGGGGGGGGGGTTAAAGAGAAATTTTCAGAAATAAATGGTCTAGTCAAGCTTCAATGTCTGCCATTTGTTACTTACTATACCATTCATCACCATCCTTACTAAGAACATCATTGAACCTCCTAATGAATTTTTCATATATAAGACCTACGACTAGCCTACTTAGAAGTATTTTTAGAATCATGAAAAAATCTTTTTAAGCCTACTTGACCAAACTATTTTTGAATTTTTTTATTTATTAATCTACAATATATTTTTACATATTTAAATATACTACTACAAATTTTGTACAAAAAAATTACTATTATAACGTAGAATTGAAATATAATATCTTAAATGGTCATATTTTCTATTCACAATTTTAGGAAGACTAATTTGTTTTTTCTATAACTACTATAATTTTTTCTCTGATATTTTAATTTTTTCTATAATTACAATACATTTTTTAAGGGGAAGAGTGATTTTTTCTTAAGAAAAAAAAGATGAAGACTAATTTTTAATTTGGATTGACTAAATTGACTAAACTTCGACGATACTTCCGCATACACGTTGGCGTGATATAAACGACGTGTGACGTTAAAGAACCAATCACATTCCTACCCGCAATTTTTCCGTCGGTGTTTAGATTCAACATCTTAACCATTAAGATTACGCAAATTAATTCACCTTCTTCATAAACCAAAAACCTCTTTCATTTCAATTTCACAAAAATCACAAACGTCAAATTCTCTCTCTCTCTCTCTAAACTCTCTACCAAAACCACTTTCTCTCTCTAAACCGTTATAACAAACCATGTCCTCCACCGCACCTCCCGTCCTCCCCGTCGCCACCGTCCCTCCTCCACCACCTCCATCCACCGTCTCCGGTACCGGATCTGATGCTCCTGCTAATTCCCCTGCCGTTCGTGTCCTTATCAACAACCTCTCTGAATCTCTCCGTAACGGCCTTGCTCAGCGCCGTCCATGGACGGAGCTTGTAGATCGCTCCGCCTTCTCTAAGCCGGAGTCATTCTCCGAGGCGACGCTCCGTGTCAGGAAGAATTACAACTACTTCCGTGTCAATTACTACGCCATCGTTGCGGGGATTCTTGCGGTGTCGCTTTTGACCAATCCGTTTTCTCTGATTCTTCTCGTCGGACTTCTCGCTTCGTGGACGTTCCTCTACCTCTTCCGTCCGTCCGATCGTCCTCTTGTTATCTTCGGTCGAACATTCTCCGATTTCGAAACCCTAGCTATTCTCTCAGGACTCACTATCTTCATTGTTTTCCTCACCAGCGTTGGATCTGTTCTTGTCTCCGCTTTGATGCTCGGTGTTGCTGCTGTTTGTATCCACGGTGCATTCCGTGCACCGGAGGATCTCTTCCTTGATGAACAGGATAACTCTCAGGCTACCGGTTTCCTCTCCTTCCTCCGTGCTCCTGCTGGCGCCACCGCTGTTCCAACCGGCGGACGCGTTTGAGCGAGATGAAGATTTCTTCGATCTGGTAATGATGTAACGGTTTCTTTCTTCTGATCTGTTGAATTTTGATCCGAAGTGAAACCAGTGCTGAAATATTTTTTTTGCTTTTAAATTTCTTGATCTGTTATTAGTCAATTGGATTATATACGTATAGGTGAACATGAATCTTGATACTATATGTATCGGATCTTTGTTATTTTGATTTTGTAATATACAGGATTTGGTTATGTTGTTGATGGATCTATTATTCTATATCAATTTCTGTAATCGATTTATTCATTTTGTAAAATTTTAGCAGCTGTTGGTTTTCAGTATTGATTTATTCATTATGAATCAATAGCGAGAATCAATAGAAAAATTCTTCATTCTTCTGCATTGTTTATAAATAATAATATAACCATTATGTTCATTTGATGTTGCTTAGATCTCATTATTTCTGGTATGAAGAAAGAATACAAATACTAGTGTGTAATCTTTTCCCCTTTTACTGTTAAGCTGTGTAAGCAATGTGTTTATGTACGTTATATTCCCTTCTATTACACATTTGTGGATCTCTGATTATTGGATGAAGATCAGACTACTCGTATTCGGATCTTCATTCAACTTGATAGAGTCAATTTGGTGAAGTTAGAATACAAATGGCCAGATCTTCATTCAATTGCCGTGATTGCGTGAGTGCATACTTCCTTGACTTTGGGGAATCTAGGTAATCCTGATGTTTGCATGAAATGGTTTTAACTCGAGACATCTTGTTGAAAGTGATTGGAGTGTCATGTGTCAAATTATAGAGGAAGGCAGTTAATTTGATCAGGGAAAAATGTCTTAAATTTTCTCCCATGCTTGTTTTCTCAATTAGATTTGTGTATGATTATGATGATTAATGTTCTAACTTTATCTTTTCGATTGATGATTGAAAATGATCTAAAAAGATAGACGAAAAAGGGAGTTGAATTGAGGCTTACTGATTCATTGACGGGTTTAATTGGGTTAAATTGCTATATATGTCAAACTTTCAGGCAGGGTGGTTAAATAAAATAGCTGCTATAGCATGGCTAAAGTGTAGCTGAATTTGAACAAATCGCTTTTGTTTTGTGGTACATTATTTAATACAAAATGTTGTCAAATAGTGCCTATAGCGGTGCTATGGCACTGTTCTATAGTAGAGTTTGAACAAACCACTATTTTATGCACTCTGCGATCGATAACAGTGCTTTCAGCTGACATCTGTGAAATCCCATATCTATCAAGTTCTAATTAGAATTAAACACTTAGTAGTCTAATATCTGTCAATTGTGGAAATGATCACTCTTTGTAAAATTGATTGCTTTGTGCTGCTGCACATCTCTAGAACTTTGCTGGCTGTGTTGTTTTATTATTGAAGATATAATGGATGTTCAATTATGTGTAGTTTTGTACTGTTAAGCTATTATGTTTAGTTTTACTTATGAAGGTATAATGGACATTTAAGTTTGTTTAGTTTTGCATATTCAATTTGAGAATGATATCAGATAGATGGTGTGTATGAGTTTGTTTTGGTTGTACTGTCTGTTAAGTTTACTTCCAGAATCTTTTGATCATGGAATGTGGTTGTTGCAAAATTCATGCCAAAATGCTGTGAAAAGCATCTCACTTTGTAACTTTTGGGGATGAAGAGTAAATGATTTGGCTTGCCATTTCCTTACATCCTTGTGTGTCCATTATGTTATTTTTTATCTATACTGCACCTATAAATAGTGGGTTGAGTAGACTACGCTTGACCCATAGCCATATCATTCCTCCGGAATTGGATTTGACGCGGTACTACGTCATGCATTTACTTGCTTGTGAGTAATCAAAGCCAACGGATTTCAAAATGAATGGTTGAAATCTAAAACATTATGAAACTGTAATTTGCCTACAACAAGCAATTTGTATCCCATTCCTACCCCCATGCAAAATGTTGTCGCGGGGAACCTTAGTAGCGTCCTCAGTGGTCATCCCTGCCATTGCACCATAACCATAGGAACATATGGGTTGATTGATATGCGTATGCCTAGCTGCTTTAGAATTAGACTATTCTAGAACATGGCCAATATCACTGAATGGCCTTAAGCAAGGCATAGCCGCCGACAAAGTCCATGGATACCCAGTTAAACTTAAGGTTTATCATACCTTTTTTTTAATGACCTAAAATTTCTGTGTTCACTTCTAGCCATGCTGGTCCAATATAATTCATGACCTAAAAATTATTAAAATACACCCCAGTTTTGGTTGTGACCTTGTCAACTGAATATTTCTACCCCCAACGTAAACAAATACTATAGTTCACAACCCTTCTCACGTGTTGTTTTCTTTTTTTACTCATTCAACTCTAAGTCTCTAATAATGTATTTAATACAATCATGAATTATAAAAAGCTTCGTGTGGGTAATCCGTGTCAAATACCCATCATTACTGAAAAGATGCTGTTGATAACCCCTTTTCCATGGCAAAAAATAGATGAAAACCCAAAAGAATAAACCAGTCATAACTTTTCAGTTTTGCATGTACTACGTGCAGCACAAAGTTGGAAAGTTGGAAATGGACTCCCAATTCTTGATGCAATTCAATTCAATTTAAGTTGATTCAATATACAGTCATCCCTTTCCAAGCTAGTAGTCAAGTTTTGTAATCATGACGTGTGAAGATTGATAGATAATTCACTTATACATGTGGTTAAAAATTCGATCTCTTACATAAATTTTAAGGACTAAAGGATAGCTTCTGGTTATACACACACATTCATTTGCTTCTAAATACATGTTCATGTTCTTTAAAGGTTGTTTTGTACAACCAATTTCTTTTTGGTAAAATTGATATTTTTAGAAATTTGTTTAAAGATAAAATTGAGATTTTTGTTCAAAACTAAGATTTTTTAAACAAAATTGAAATTTTTGTTTAAAATTAGAATTTTATCTAAATTTTTTATAAATTTTTTGACTCCGCTGTTGATTTTGACTAATTAATTAAAAGAAGAGTGTATAAGAAAATGTTTTCTTTTACTAAAAAAAAGTTAGAGAATCATCTTTTCTGTTTGTAGATAAGCTTAGAGTTGTTTTTTTTACGAGAAGCTTAGATAATCTAATTTTTTGACAAGAAAGCTTAGAGAATCTATTGTGCAAAAACAAGGCAGTAGGGCCCTTAAACATCCAAAACCTAGTAAAATCCAAACCCCTAATCATGGTGACATTGAGGAAAAACGTGGCAGTGGGGTCCTTATACAAACCCAAAACCAAATCCAATACAAAGTAGCCGTTGGGGACCAAAATGAACCTCATTATTCTGATCGGTGCTGCTCACACATGGTCTCTTATATGTCCCAAACCAACCCGTTACATTAATCAGATATCAAAAATATAATAATTGAACACTTACATAAGCTAAGAAAAATAATGTTAACTATAGTCATAAAAACTAGCCGTTAGTATTAAGAAAACTGCAACCTTTGACCCATTCTTGTACTATTGCTTTTAATCTCTCTCTTCCTTAAACCATAAACCTCACTTCAACTTTCTTCATTCATTCACAATCTCTCAATACCCTTTCTCCAAAGTTTTCATCTTTCTTCGCTCTCTCATAGTTCTTCTTTCTTCATTGTAGTAAAAACTGAAAAAGCTTGTTTTTATTTTATTTTTTATAGTCATAGTTTTTTCTCAAGTTCATCTTCCATGGAGAACAATACTTGGCATAGTGTTAAAGATTTGATTTTTAGCACAAACCCAATTCAGAAAAGTAGGAAAAATCAAAAGGGTAGTTTTATTTTGTTGGGTTTTTTACTTTTTGTTTGTTTTAGTGTTGAACCTGTTTTAGGTCATTTACGGGATGGTGTTGTAGTAACACAATCTGATTTTCAATCTCTTAGGGCTATTAAGAATGAGCTTATTGATTCAAAAGGGGTTTTGAAAAGCTGGAATGATAGTGGTTTAGGTGCTTGTTCAGGTAATTGGGTTGGAATCAAATGTTTAAAAGGTGAAGTTATTGCAATTCAGCTTCCTTGGAAAAGTTTAGGTGGAAAAATTTCTGAGAAAATTGGTCAACTTCAATCTCTTAGGAAATTAAGTCTTCATGATAATTTACTTGTTGGTTCAATTCCTTTTTCTCTTGGTTTTCTTCCTAATCTTAGAGGTGTTTATCTTTTCAATAATAAGCTTTCAGGTTCTATTCCTCCTTCTATTGCTAATTGTCCAATGCTTCAATCTTTTGATGTTAGTCATAATTCACTTATTGGTAAAATTCCTTCTGGTTTAGCAAATTCAACTAGGATTTTCAGGATTAATTTAAGTTATAATTCACTTTCTGGTTCCATTCCTAGCTTATTCACTATGTCACATTCTTTAACTATTCTTTCATTGGAATTCAATAATTTAACTGGTCCTATTCCAAGTGAATTAGGTAAACTTTCAAGGCTTAGAATACTTGATCTTTCAAACAATGCTATCAATGGTAGTTTTCCTCTTAGTTTCTCTAATCTTTCTTCTCTTGTTTCATTGAATCTTGAAAACAATCATCTTGAAAATCATGTGCCTAATACTTTTGATAGTTTGCATAACCTTACTCTGATTAACTTGAAGAACAATAAGTTTGATGGTAAAATTCCATCAACACTTGGAAATGTTTCAAGCATTAGTCAAATTGATTTGTCTCGGAACAAATTTGTTGGTGAAATTCCTGATTCTTTTACTAAACTAGCAAATCTAAGTTCATTCAATGTCTCTCATAACAATCTGTCTGGTCATGTTCCATCTCTACTTTCCAAGAGATTCAATGCTAGTTCATTTGAAGGGAACTTTGGTTTATGTGGTTTCATAAGTTCAAAACCATGTCCTTCATTAGCACCACCGCCGCATAATCTTCCAGCTCAATCACCAGAAGAACTTCCTTCAAAGAAACATCACAGGAAATTAAGCACAAAGGACATAATCCTCATAGTAGCTGGTGTTCTTTTGTTGATTTTGCTATTACTATGCTGCTTTTTGCTTTGTTGTTTGGTCAGGAAAAGAGCTTCTTCAAGCAGAAAGAGTAGCAAAGCTGCTAAAGCTGCTGCTTCTGCTAGGAGTGTGGAGAAAGGCGGTCAAGCTGGCGGTGATGTTGTATCGGGAGGTGAAGCTGGTGGAAAACTAGTTCACTTTGATGGACCATTTGTGTTCACTGCTGATGATCTTTTGTGTGCTACTGCTGAGATAATGGGGAAAAGTGCTTATGGAACAGCTTACAAGGCATCATTGGAAGATGGTAATCAAGTTGCTGTGAAGAGGTTGAGGGAGAAGACTACTAAAGGACAGAAGGAGTTTGAAGCTGAAGTTGCTTCACTCGGCAAAATCAGACATCCAAATCTGCTAGCTCTTAGAGCTTATTATCTTGGACCTAAAGGAGAGAAGCTTCTTGTGTTTGATTACATGAGTAGAGGAAGCCTAGCATCATTTCTTCATGGTAAGCTCTATAACTAACTAGTTCTTAAATTCATTTGAGTTTTTCGGATTAACGCAGTCAATTTTAGTAGTTTATATATACTAGTTTAGACCATTCTGGACTTGATTTTTAAAGTTGGAACATTTAGTATCATCTAATCTTGATTCAATGGTTCAGATTATGTAATTGTGTTTAATGTGTGATTTCGTGGTAAGCATTAACTAGTTTTTAGAATGCATTTGCGTTTCTGTACTCGCACAATCACACATTGCCGTTGATGTGTACTAGTGGATCAAGAGTAGAAAAGGATCATGTTCCGACTTTGTATTTTCATTTTGGACTAGGTTTGCCATAGTTGAATGAAACATGGACCGTTCTGGTCTTAATGGTCCAGATCACAAAATTGTGTTTGATGTGTGATTTTGTGACTTCATGGTAAGCACTAACTAGTTCTTAGAATGCATTTGAGTTCTAGTACTCACACAATCACGCATACTCAATGATATGTACTAGTGGATCAAGATTTGAAGGCTCATGATCTGACTTAGTATTATATCATTATGGACTTGATTTATCAAAGTTGAAACATGAACTATCTGATCTTGATTCAATGGGTCCATCTCATGTGATTGTGTTTAATGTGTGAGTGTGACTATCGACTAATGAGAATCCGAAACTTACTTAGAAGCTCATGATCTGACTTAGTATTATATCATTATGGGCTCGATTTATCAAAGTTGAAATGCATGAACTATCTGATCTTGATTCAATGGGTCCATCTCATGTGATTGTGTTTAATGTGTGAGTGTGACTATCGACTAATGAGAATCCGAAACTTACTTAGAAGCATATATTTTACCTCGTAATTTACATGACCATACTTCTGATATTGATATTTCTAAACATATATTTGCAGCTCACGGACCTGAAATCATCGTCGAGTGGCCAACAAGGATGAAAATAGCAATTGGAATCACCAATGGTCTATGTTGCCTTCACAATCAAGAGAATATAGTACATGGAAATCTGACCTCAAGCAACATACTATTAGATGAGCAAGCAAATCCTCACATCACGGATTTTGGTCTTTCAAGACTAATGACAACTTCTGCCAACACAAACATCATTGCTACAGCAGGAACTCTTGGATACAATGCACCAGAGCTTTCAAAGACAAAGAAACCGACCACAAAAACCGACGTTTACAGCCTCGGCGTTATCCTTTTGGAGCTCTTAACCGGTAAACCTCCCGGGGAACCAACCAATGGAATGGACTTGCCTCAGTGGGTTGCATCTATAGTTAAAGAAGAATGGACTAATGAAGTGTTTGATTTGGAACTCATGAGGGATGCACCAACTATAGGAGATGAACTTCTTAATACATTGAAATTGGCCTTACATTGTGTTGATCCTTCACCTTCTGCTAGGCCTGAAGTTAAGCAAGTATTGCAGCAATTAGAGGAGATTAAACCAGAATTGGTTGAAGTTGAAGTTGACGACGATGGAGCTAAGGTTCAAACAAATGAATGATGGAGATTTTTTCGTTACTTGAATTAGCGGAGAAAAGATTATATATACATATTAATTCTTTATTTTATTTGCTCATTGATTTTATTATATATATGTATATAGGAAGTGAGTGAGGATTTTGGTTTAGACATCAAGTATTCTTTTAAGTTAGGTGAATAATGAATGTTTTTCAATTGCTATATAAACTAAGATGATGCTTCTGTTTTCATTTGATTCATTGGTATTAATTACATGCTGGCTTCTTCAATTGGTTAATGATTATGGTGCCTGCATCTGTAGTTGTGTTTTCCCCTTCAGTTGATTGGAATATATATCCAGATTTTAGTGGTTAAGTACCAAAGCAGATTGCTCTTCTTAAGTATCATCTTCCTTACTACTTGCTGCAATCTTTAGCATTGCAGCCAAATATGTGTAAGACCTGATAAAGAAAAAGTCTGTTTTCTTGCTATCTTTTAAATTTAGTGTGTCTAATTAAAACTAGTTATAATATGGTCACAAAAATTAGACTTTAAAATATTAATATGAGACACCTGATCTAACATGAAATAAATAAAAAATTATGAATTCTAATGTGATTGAATGTACATGTAAAATGTTTTCACGGATAGTATATATTAATTAAACTCATTTTAAAAAAATTCCGATTGAAATATTGAATTCTAGAGATATCAGTTCAGTGGTAAGAGTTTGACTTTGAAATCTAAAAGGACATGGGACATGATATGTGCATAAAAAAATTAATAATAATTTCTCCTTCCCTTTTAGTTTAAAAAAAAATTATGTCAAGTTGATCTTGCGCGTAAGGAAATGCACATATCATGTCTCATACGGATGATTCCAACCTGTATTTTTTAGGCTTTAATGCAGTTTTATCCCCTATTTTGAAAAACCTAAACTTTTGATGCTCTATTTTAAAAGTTAACTTTTTGATCCTCTGTTTAGAAAAACCTGAACTTTTGATTCTCCTATTATAAAATTCAACTTTTTGATCCCTTATTTTAGTTTTTTCTGGAATACGCAAAAATGTTCCCTTCCTCTCAGGCCGATATCTCCTTCCAGTCTTCATCTTATTAGATTTCTCTTCTCTTCATCGCAACAAGCTTCAATTTCTCTTCTCTTCTTCAATTTCATCTTCTTTGATACAATACGGAGAACTACAATTCAGGAAAAACTAAAATATGAGGATAAAAATGCTGACTTTTAAAATAGAGGATCAAAAGTTTAGGTTTTTCATAATAAGAAAATCAAAAAAGTTGATTTTTAAAATAAAGGGATCAAAAGTTCCGATTTTTTAAAATAGGAGATTAAAACTGCATTAAAGTTTTTTTTATAATGTTTAGTAGATTTCCCTACTTTAATTATTGGATCATCCTTGTTATAATAATAAAAGACACATGTTAATATTTCTCAAAAATTAATGTTAAAAGGTTGTGCATTCAACCTTAAAAAATCAAAATTTTGTTTTTTCCAATAAAAAAAAGTGTACAAAACCCTCTTTTCAAATGATGAGTGTCAGAATCAAACTGTAAAATCTCTTTCAAAAGATCGCAATAAGATTCACTCACTTCTCTCTCTCTCTCCACCGTGCGCCGCCATGGACGAACTACCACCGTTACAAAAAATCGCAATCTCCGGTCCAACACTATCCTCACTAATCCACCGCTTCTCAACAACCACCTCCACTTCCTCAATCCACGGCCTTCTCTTCGGCCACGTCACCTACGTCACTCCTCTCAACCTCTCCGACGACTCCTCCGACACTTCCCAAACCCTCCTCGCCACCGTCACCGGTTTCCTCACCACCTCCTCCTTCCATGACAACTTCGGTACTATCAACACCACCTCCCTCCGTCGTCTCATCCCTCATTCCACCTCCCTCCTCGGTTGGTTCTCCGGTCGCCGCCGTACTCCTCTCCGTCCTTCACTTCGTGAATTCAACATCGCTTCATCTCTTTCATCTCTCTCCCAATTCTCTTCCACCATTAAACCTAATTCCAATTCAGATTCTTTCTCTTCTTCTTCTTCTTCATCATCTTCTTCTATCAATTTCAACCCTTGTTTGTTCTTTCTCCTCGCTTCACCAATTTCCGATCAAACCTCTCCGATTCACACTCACGATTACCGTGCTTACCAGTTCTTATCTGGGAATCAGTCGTTTAACCCGGTTTCGATCGATATAATCAACATTGGTCCGGCTTTTAGGGGACATTATGGATCTTTTAGCCCTAATTCACCATTTCCTGCACTTGAATGTCAGCTCAGTTACTCTCCGATGATTCGCGATGACGGTGATGAGAAGTTGAGTAAGATGAAGCAGGCTGCTAAAAATCAGAGGGAGTTGGATGTTTGTGCTGAAGGGTTTGAGGTTGGGAGGTTGAGTAAGTTGATGGGTTCTGAAGCTAAGAATTATACACAGAGTTTGGAAGATTTGTATCTGAAAATGCTTGTCAAGATTGAGAATTTGACTACATTGGTTGAGCAGAGTTCGGCTAAGGTTCTTGAGCAGGTTAGTTGGTTAACTCCATTTTCGCATGTCTTTATTGTGTGTTTTTATTTTCGGAAATCAATGCTGAAGCAATTTTTTAATATGTATATCACTGTGATTATTAGGGTTTTAAATATCGTATGCGGTAACAGTTAACGTCACGTTGCGATATGACAGAAAATTGCGTTGTCGTTTTGGAAACGTCCAAGACTGTTATGTTGCGACCTAGAGCGCAGTTGCAGATCTTTATTTTAAACCCTGATGATAATCATGTTGATTAGAATAAAGTGGTTTAAATGTAGGGATAGTTATTGAATAAGAGTTGATTGAACTGCTATGGGTTTTAGTTAGGAATATGGTATCGCGTGATGTGGTTGGACTAGTGGAAGTATGTTAGGTCCAGAAGTGGGGAGAATGTGGATGATCTTTAGTGAGAGGTTGCTGGTTCGATCCCTTGTGAAAACTAAACTATCTGGGAGCGAATAGTGATGCTAACCCTGTTGCTTTTTCAGACTCGAATGTTGTTGAATTTGATAGACGGATGCAGGATACAACATAGTGACCTTGATCAGAATGTATGTATAGTTATTGAATAAGAGTAGATTGAACTGTTACTGGTTTTACTTAGGAATATGGTATAACCCAATGTGTCGTGCCTGGTGGAAGCATGCTTTGTTTACAAGTGGAGAGTATGTAGTGAGAGGTCCCTAGTTCAATGATTGAGTATCAGATTATAATTATTAACAATGATTGTCCCTTTAATTTTGTGTATTTTTCTATTTTTGAATATTTATGTATCGTGTTGGAATTTATCTTTACTTTGTACATTGTTATTTGAGAACTGCTAGCGTCAATCACTCTACACTTGTCATTAAACAGTCGCCCATATACTGATGCCACGTCACCCTAGTTTTAATCGGTAAGTAAGGCAACCTGTTCTCCAACAATAACGTATTTATACTGTTCTTCAATCTCTCTACCTCTTTCAAAGCACAAACCATTCCCTCTTCCTTACACTCACCCACCAAGTATACTATACCTCCAATCACAACCTCGGTTCAATTGTGCAACCATACCGATAAGCTACCACCTCAAACGCCACCGGCAAAACTAGTTGTGGTGTTGTGGTTTTGATTCTAACCCAGCGATGAAAAATAAGGATTTGACCTAAACAATAATTCCCTTGACACAGTATATTCATACTAGATTAGCACAGCCAGTAGGCTTTGTTGTGAACAGTTGTTTTCCTCGCTATATTGAGAATTGAGAAATAATGATCTCAAATTTTATAGGCCTGATAGAAAATTATTGTACTTAATATTCATGCAGTAACTAATTTGAGTTTAATTTTTCTTTTATCAACTGTGAGCAGGAAAATCATAATAAGAAGTTGAAACACAAAATTTTGAGATCTGCTGCCCCAGAATAAACTATCTTCAGTACTTTCAGGTAACTTGCATTTTTTATCTTGTGTTTAAATTTTAAAAAGAAATTGGCGTCAGAAATCTTGAACAGATAAATAATTTCTCCACTAAAGAAGACTATAGTAGACCAGTTATGTCAGTTACTCGGTTTATCTCACTGTGAGGAAAACTGCATTAATCAAATTGAATTGTTAGTTCAAATGTTTTATGATTGAGATCTTTCTGATATACCTTCTTAAACTTGAATGAAAGGTTTACATTAAGATTCCTATCCCAATTAGCATCACCAAACTCACTGTCATGATTATACAAACTAAATGTTCAATATGTATGCATGCATTGCATCAGGACAAGCATAGCAAATTATAGATGTTAACAAACTTCTTTTGTGTGGCAGAAAACAGAGAAAGATATGACAATCAACAATGTTCAGAGTTATGCGCCTGACCTGGATCAAGTTTCTTCCAGAATCACTTGAAACTTGAATTTTTGCTTTTTGAACTTTTGGGTGAGCCTGTTGTAGTATATGTGGCGCAGCTATTTTATTGTATTTTACTTTTTGGTGTCTCTTCAAGCTGAAGAAGGTTTTGATTGTGCAGTGTGGATGGGTGGCTCGGTTCTTCATAATTTACAAAAAGTCCTGATGTTTTTTCTCCCTACATTGGCGTTTGCGTCATGTAATGATATGCCAATTGTATTCTATATCGCATAACTTTTGCTTCTTTAAGCCCTTCATTGAAAAATATGTTCTGCTGTAGTTTTTAAGATGCTATGCCATTTAAGCAAGCTCACTTACATGATTGCAATGATGTCAGTTGTGCACGGAATTTTACTAATATAATAGTAGTATTTCTTATTGGACAAAATATGAGCTGGATTTGTGCGACTCATTTGCTATTAGGTAAAATCTACACGATTTCTTCTAAATTGAACTGCAAATTCGTAGCTAAATTGTCATCTCCCTTAATTTTTAAACAAGCTGTTATTTCTACACCTAAGATCCTAACTTTTTCTAAAAATCATATTTTGAAGAGGCAAAGAAGATGATTCTTGACATCCGGTTTCAAACAATTCGCGCACACAACCATCTTCCCGTGCTCTTTAAATTGTTCATCAATTGAATGAAATATCAGTCTCCAGTGATTTGTACCCTTTGGCAAATGAAGATTCTTCTTTGTTTTTTTTTTCTTTTTTTTGTTTGTAAATTTAATTCTAAGTGAACCTACTTCTTTCATGAGTAAGGATGTCACAGAATCAAGGGCAGCAAATAAAAATTTAATAATGTGACGTTGGAACATGAGGGTAATCAAGAATTAAATTATATGTCACTACATTAACATCCTAATAGTAAAGTACAACACTGATGGTTCAATAGAAAGATATAAGACAAACTGGTTGCTAAAGGATTTAGCAAGACATATGAACACTATGAGGATGTTCCTATCTGTTGCTAAATCCTATACTAAATGACATTGCTTCTTTCATAATTGCGCAGGCCGATAATTTTGGCAATGTGAGACTCAAAACCGGTAGGGATTTCAGTATTACGAGTGCATAAGTACCATATCGAGCAGTATTAGATGCTCAGTAATGTATTTAACTGGCCTAGTTCTTCCCGTCGATAGCCAACTTTTAAGGGAGGGTTTCTCAAAATGCAGTAGGAGCCAATCTTATTCAAGGAGTCGCCGAATATGGGGCCTCTTTCGTCAAGAATTCGAACTATGATTGGCCGATCTTCGGCAAACTCAAACTGTGCTTGGTCAATTTATAGGAATTAGCCCCATCTGCTATATTCTACCACTGATTTAGATCTCTCAATCAAATTCTATCTTAATGAATAGTGGAAAAATGATTTTAAATTAAAACATAACTAAGGGAAACAAGGTTGAGATAGAAGTTAACAGAGTTTAATATAAAGGAATCAGTCATTCAACCACCATATATTAAAAAAAATAGCTATTAATGTATTTAAATCTTAAGGAAAGTGCATGCATTTCACATAGTTCATATAGGTAATTCCAATATATATATATATATATATATACTGTTTGGCAAGTCAACCTTTCCCACTGCCATGCAATGGTTCAACTGTTTTATATTTAAATACAAATTGATGTTAATATTTCTTTAGTAGACAAATCTAATTTTCTTCCATATATGAGAGAAAGTTGAATCAAATATCTAGCAGCTGCAGCCAAAGCATTTAAGGTTAGTAATTGCTTGCTTTTGCTTGTATCAATATATGATGATATCATCCTCCTTCCTCTCCTTATGTTATGACCATGAATTTTAATTTCTTGTAATCTTTTAATTTCTTTCTGTTAATAACCATTTATTTCCTTATTGTGATATTCAAGGTTCTGGTGAGGAAGAAAGATTGTTCTGAGTGAACTTGTTCAAATTCAATGGCATATCTGTCTTCCGGAGCTTCTCAAATAATATATGCTGTAATTACTTTTCTTATTAGCAATTTCTAATTCGCGTTACAAATTAATATTGAAAAAACTATGATTTATTGATATATTCCGTTAATCAATTTGGTCCTCGAGTGTATATTCTGTTAATCAATTTGGTCTATAATAAATTACTCGGAGATATTGTTATGTTCTTGGAGTTCAAAATCATGAATTGAGTCAACAGTTTAGAATTGCCTCTGATTCTGCTTCTGTTAATTTTCATTTCCTCAGAGACAATACAGGTATTCTGGAAGTAATGGAATTGTTGCTAGAACATCTAACATGGACATGCGGCCACTACGGGACTTTGACATTAATCATGTATGTGAGATACATACTGCCACCTACTCATCAATTTATTTGATAGATTTTCGGTGAATGTTCTTATAAGTTATAACTTTAGTCTTTACCTTCAATCCATTACTTAATAAAATGTTGATAATTTACTTCATAATCCAATCCTCTTCCGAAAAAGGAATATAGTTAATTCGTGTTTAATTTTGGACCAAGAAACTGATGTGTGAATTTGTATTGCAAATTTGCAACTTTATTTATTATTGACTTCTGTTGTATATCCTAATACTAAAAGAATTGGTAAGTGAACATGTCATTACATGATTAATTTTATTTCATGCTTCACTTGTCCTTTTCAATTATTTTTTACGAAGTTTTTGCATTTTCTGATACTTCAGAGGATTTTGAAGCACCGGTTAAACTTGTGGGATATTGCAGCAGTTAAGAAGAAAAAAATGGTCAATAAAATTGTCGCAAAGGTGATTGTTGCTTCACTTATACAATTTGTCTCTGATCTAAAGCTCGTGTTATATCTTCCTACTCATATTGCTGATACCAGAATTCTATATTAATCATAAAGCACCACTAAAACAATCCTTTGGTCTCAACTCAATGAAGCATTTGTTAAATGCTGGTCATAGGAATAACACTACTTTTTGATAATTCAGTAATATTCATAGTTTTAAAACGTTCCTTTCGATTATGTTATTGGGATCACACCTAAGATTTTATGAAGATTCTAATACCTTTTGTTTTGTTAATAATACGAAGGGTGTATCAGAAAAGGCAATGTCAAACACTACTCCTCATTCAAAGTATGATGTTTTTGTAAGCTTTAGGGGTGAGGATATCCGCCAAGGCTTTCTTGGCCATTTGGCTAAGGCTTTTTCTCGAAAGCAAATAAATGTCTTTGTAGACAACAAACTTAAGAGGGGAAGTGTAATTGAAGATTCACTTTTTCAAGCAATTAAAGAATCATTCATTTCATTGATCATATTCTCAGAAAACTATGCTTCTTCACACTGGTGTTTAGAAGAACTTGTGAAAATAATTGAGTGCAAAGAGAATTATGGACAGATTGTAATACCTGTTTTCTACGGGGTAGATCCTACAAATGTAAGGCATCAAAAGAAGAGTTATGAAAATGCGCTTGCTGAACTTGAAAAAAGGTATAATTCGTCCGAGGTGCAGATATGGAGACGTGCTTTGAAAATATCTGCTAATTTGTCAGGAATTACATCATCAAGTTTTCAGTAAGTTATTTTCACCTATAATTTTTCTCTGTTTTCTATGTTATCATGTCAATATATGCTTGTTAGTTAGTTAGTTAGTAAATTAGTTAGGTAAAAGACATGACCTTTATTTACTATATATATTCACTCAAATCCAAGCTATGTTAGTTGATGCTGCAAGCAACTCTTTCGGACAAGACATTCTTTGCCGGTTTATTGAATTTAGTTGGCAAACTAGCTCAAATTAATACAACTAGTATCTCCTAATTTCAAAATGATATATAAAAATGAAACTATTTAAGACTTTTGGATATTCCATTGACCATCATGGGTGTTGGAACCTCACAATACAGACTTCCAAACCAAATAATTAAGGCGACCATAGCAGTGCCGTTAAATGTCATTCATTTTTCTCTCTGATGTATAGGAGTGATGCTGATCTGCTTGAAGAAATCGTCAAAGTTGTGCTGATGAAATTGAGTAAGCACCCAGTTAACTCAAAAGGACTTATTGGAATTGATAAATCAATTGAACATTTGGAATCATTGTTATATAAAGAGTCAGAAAAGGCCCGTGTCATTGGAATTTGTGGTATGGGTGGTATTGGTAAGACAACTATTGCAGAAGAAATATTTAGTCAAAATCGTTCTGAATACGATGGTGGTTGTTTTTTGCCAAAGGTAAGTGAAGAGTTAACAAGACATGGTATGAAATCTTTAAAGGAAAACCTTTTTTCTACACTATTAGTAGAAGATGTGAAAATTGATACACCAAATAGGCTTTCCATTGATATTGAGAGACGGATTGGCCGTATGAAGGTTCTTATTGTTCTTGATGATGTCAAGGATACAGATCAGCTAGAGATGTTATTTGGAGCACTTGATTGGTTTCGATCCGATAGTAGAATAATTGTAACAACTAGAGATAAGCAAGTACTAATTGCTAATGAAGTTGATGATATATACGAGGTTGGGGTATTGGGTTCTAATGAAGCACTTGAGCTTTTTAATTTTAATGCATTCGAACGGAATAATCAACTTGAAATGGAAGAGTACTATGAGCTATCCAAGAGGTTTGTCAATTATGCCAGAGGCGTTCCATTAGTTCTTAAAATTTTGGGTCATCTTCTTCGTGGAAAAGATAAGCAAATTTGGGAAAGTATGCTAGACAAACTTAAAAGAGAGCCAATTAAAAAAGTTTATCATGTAATGAGACTCAGTTATGATGATCTTGATCGCTTAGAGCGAAAGATTTTTTTAGATATTGCATGTTTCTTCACTGGTTTGAATTTGAAAGTGGATTACATGAAACTTTTATTGAAAGATTGTGAAAGTGATAATTCCGTGGCTGTTGGGTTAGAAAGGTTGACAGATAGAGCTCTTGTAACTATTTCTAAAGACAATATTGTATCTATGCATGACATTATACAAGAAATGGGTCGAGAGATTGTTCGCCAAGAATCTAGTAAAGGTCCAGGAAGCTGCAGTCGATTATGGGATTCTGATGACATTTGTGATGTATTGAAAAACGACAAGGTAAAGATTATTATGACGTTTCGGTTAAAATTAAATGTGCTTATCTTTGGTGTTTATTTTATTTTTTGCTTTACATGAATGACAGGGTACTGAGGCTATTAGAAGCATAAGTGTAGACGTGTTCGCAATTAGGGAGCTGAAATTAAGCCCGCATGTATTTGCTAAGATGAGCAAACTAAAATTTTTGGACTTTCATGGCAAGTATGAAGCTCGAGCGATTCGAGACTTCTCGAATCTTCTTCCTCAAGGGCTTCAATCTTTGCCAACTGATCTAAGATATGTTCATTGGATGTATTACCCTCTAGATTCCTTGCCGGACAAGTTTTCTGCAGAGAATCTTGTTATATTGGACTTGTCATATAGCCGTGTGGTGAAGCTTTGGTGTGGAGTGCAGGTAACTGAATGTGTTTAATTTCCTGTTTATATTTGTCTAGGAAATTGACAGGTTAAGCTTATTTTTAACTAATGTCATCATCATTCATTTGTTTTACTTTGTTACAGAATATGGCTGATTTAAAAGAGGTTAGACTCTCTAGATCAGAATTACTAAGGGAGCTACCAGACTTTTCAGAAGCTAGAAATCTTGAGGTATTGGATCTATTTTTATGTGAAAGCCTTACCGAATTTACAAGCAATGCCCCTTTAAGCTCCCTTCGATATCTCAACCTTGGGTGGTGCCTAAATCTGAGGAAGTTGTCGGTGAAAGCAGAGAATATAACTGAAATAATTCTATCAAACATTCAAATTGATGCGTTTCCCTCCACTTTTGGATGTCAAACCAAACTAGAGATCCTAAATTTAGAATATAGTATGTTTGAGGACATACATTCAATGACCAATAATCTTACAAGTTTAAGACACCTGAACCTGCTGTTTTGCGATAAACTTCAGACTCTACCGAAGCTTCCTTCATCTGTTGAAATTCAACTTGCTGAAGGGTGTAGATCACTGGAGACTATATTTTTTCCTTTAACTGCTGCTGAACAACTCAAGGAAAACAAGAAAAGCGTTGAGTTCTGGAATTGTATGAACTTAGATGAAGATTCTCTCGAAAATATTGAGTTGAATGCACAGATCAATTTGATGAGGTCTATTCAACAACATGCTACAGAACATGATTATCATGATTACAAAGACAATTATGCTTCTTATCAAGCATTGTATGTTTATTCTGGTAGCAATGTTCCACAGTGGATGGAGTTGAAGACAACAAAGAATGACATGATTATTGATCTTTCTACTACTCCACTAGACCCTTTGTTGGGCATTATTTTTTGTTTCATCCTTACCGAGGGTTATTGTGACGAAATTGAACTATGCATCACTACAATTAATGATATTGAAAAGGAAGGTGTCCGCATCTACATGACTAGGCCAGTTTTTAGTATTTATACAGATCATGTATGCATGATATACGACCAACGTTGTTCTCACCATCTAACTAGCTTAGCAAAAAATCAGACAAGGCTTAAAATCAAGGTTACAGCAAGAGAAAGGGATGGACCAGAGTTAGAGGTAAAAGGGTTTGGAGTCAGCCCGATAACCACCACAGGATATAACAATTTCATTCAGCAAATGGAATTGTTTGATTATATTAACAAATATATTTAAGGATTGTGATTAGGATGATCCTATTTAAAGCTGTGTTAGAGAATGTTATTTTATTGGAGTATTAACAAATGTCAATTCCTTCAATTTCTGCTTTATTAAGTATGACTTCTAGAGAAGTAGACATCTATGTTACACTTATATCTACCTGATCGAGGTTTACTCCAAGCCACAAGTGACCAATCCAATACCTGACCTGCATTAGCATTGCGCAACAGATGAGCAATTTTCCAGTCTAATAACATGTTTACATCTGAGATCACAAACTAAGGATAAAATCTCTGCTGCATTATTCCAAATCCTACTGTTTCTGTCTCCAAAGATTCCGAATCGTAGCATAAAATGAGTCAAGCTGATGGGATTTTAGCTTCTGCATAACGCAGAAAACGTTGTCTGATATAGGAAGATTCATATTAAGGTTAGCTTGCACAATTGGCCATAATCCAATTCAGTGCCATTATTGCATGCTATTATGACAAAAAATTGTGTAATCCAATAGAGTGCACAAAGAAGGTTCTTGACTTTCGATGGAATTTTAGCTCGCCAAATATGTTGCCAACTCCCTTTTACACGAAGGTGATCCGTTTCAACAGCTTTGTCAATGCAAAAACGATAAGCACTATTAACAGATTGATTAAACGCATTGAACTGTACACTAAGTACTACTTCATAATGTTTTAATATCAATCTTGTTAGTCTATAACATTTTTTCAAACAGTAATATAAATAAGACCCGTTTTTGTCAAAAAATAAATAAATAAGACCCGTTATATATTTGTCGAGATTAGGTCACTGTTGGGCCTAGCCCAATACCCTATATGTCGACCCAATATTAAACCCAAATTTTCTTCGCTTCCATTAGCGCCGCCACTTCTTCACTTAGGCCATATAATTGATTACATGATCATCATTTCCAGTATTTAATCCCCCTTTGCATCATTTTAAATCAATCAACTGAATATTGTTTTCACTTTTCCACATGGTATCAGAGGGTTCATTTGTGATCTTCGACAAGGGAACTACAAGTTTTCGTTGGATCACAACATCAACGTAAGTACCTAAGCAATTGTTTTCTCTTCAAACAAATTAAATAATTATTCTATTAGATCTATACAAGATATTCTATAGCTAATTCTATGCTTTTATATTGTTACATGATACAGAAAATAGTACAAGATTTCATATCAAAGTACAAAGATTATATCGAAGAAATTGAAGATGTGAATCATGTATGTACATATGCTTATATCCTTAATTTACTTCAAATTAATTTCATAAACAAATGATTTCTTCTTCATTTTCATTATAAATTAAGTATTTGAAATCCATAATTGATAACCATTTCATAGTTTGAAGCATAAATATTCATTTGTTGTTCAACTTTTTAATATATCCAAAATGAATTATGAATACATTGGAGTAATTAGGTAATATATTTTTCATTTATATTATCATTGTATTGTTGTATATATGACGATCTTATTTTACAGGAACCCCCGTAGCCCAAGCATCATGGCAACGTTAGACTCAAATACAACTTCAAGAGGAGGGAAGATCTTGACAACAAAATCCCTCGGCAGGGAAACACTTTTGCATTTCACGCATAATTTGATACATCACCGTTCGAAAACATAGACAATTTATTGTATAATCTTGTGGAACGGGATGTAGAATACAAAAAGCAAAGATTGGAAAATTACAATATGGTAAAAACATATTTTCTTTTATATGTATATGATTGTTACACATTTTTTATAGCAATATATGATTTTTACACTATACCTTTTTATTAATGAGTTTAGGAAAAAATCAAGATTCATATTTTTGTATAGTTATGATTTGTATCTTAAACTCATTAACTACAAGGTATAATAGTGTGAGCATCATATATTGTTTTGAAAAATGTATGAGAATTATATACATATAAGAGAAAATATATTTTTTTACCGTTTCACAATTTCCTGATTTGCGCTTTCTATATACTACATCCTATTCTACAAGATTAGACAATAAATTGTCTATATTTTCAAATGGTGAAGTATTAAATTTTGGGAAAAATGCAAAAGAAAGTGTTTCCCTGCTGAGCAATTTTGTAGTCCAGGTCTTTCCACCACTTGAAGTTGTATTTGAGCCTAATGTTGCCATGATGCTTGGGCTATGTGACGTAAATATGTGTTTGGGAACCCTCTCATCTTGTGAGTTGGTTTTTGAGATCGAGATCTAAGTTCAGCTAACATGGTAATGGAGATGGATTTTGTAGGCATGTTGTAGGAATTCATCTGAGGCCAACACTAGTTGTGAGGGTGAGATCCAGGTCAATTTAACATTATATTCATCTTTTTGAAATAATATTCGGAATAATTCATCTAAATTTTGCGATTTCTTATGTTGACGATGCAATATCCAGCTATGTGTTACCTCTGTGAGGTTCTACTATAGATATATGGAAGAAGCATTGTCATTCACATTACAATTTATAATCAACTTATCTATCTCTACTTCAACCTTGTACATTTCTTAGTTATTTATTGATCGAGCGGATAAGTCAACTTCAAAGTAGATTTGTAGTGCAAAGACTGCGTTATGACATGTGGTCATCTGCCTGGTCTGGTGTGAAATTGTCACTCTGCATTCATTAGCTCTAAAACCAGTGAATGTGAATAACAGGTGAATAGCAAGCAAGCGAACAGACCGTAGCATAGTTGGCGAGATGCTGGTCAGCAGGAATAGACTAATTCGTTGTAAATATTCTTTCTATAATTACCATTCACATTGTCAAGGTTTTTAGACTGTTCAATTATGAAAGAATCATTGGTTGATTTGACTAGAAAACCATTGAATCAGTCAACTAGCCTGTCATTTAACATACAAATTGTCTGATCTCAAAATCAATGGAAACCTGAGAGGAATCGGTTGAATCTGTCCAAATAAAGTGAAAACCAGTAGTTATAATAATATCCTTTAGTGTATGCAGAAATTCAAAACCGACAAGTATCTTCATAATATTATCTAAAAGTGTATGTGAAATGTCAATGAATAAATTATAGTTGTGTTTCAAAGCACTTAATATGTGTATGTATATGTGTATGTGTGCATGCAGTACAATATAATTATAAGAAGTAATGTTGATATAAATAAACTGTTTACCGTGTCTACTTACATCAAATCAAACTATACACTTGTCTCTAAATCAAATTCTTTATCTTCAGCTGGAAGAAGGAAATACATAAGATGATACTAAGCACAATCCTATTCCATTTGTTGAATGAGATTATGATATCTTGAGTCGCTTATGGAGCTGATACCGAACCCTTTTAGCTCCACCTTACGTGTTTTTGTATTGAAAGATTTTAGGAGTTCTGTCCTTGCTGTAACTTTGATTTTAAACCTTGTCTGATTTTTTGCTATGCTGGTTAGGTAGTTAGAAAATGGTTGGTCGTAAATCATGCACACATGATTTGATTCAACAGATAAACATGACCTATTCATGTAGATAACGACACTATCCTTTTCGCCATCACCCTCAGCATCAATTGTAGTTATTTTCAATTCAATTCGATAACAAAATTGATAGTCACGAACAAGGATGAAGCAAAAAACAAAGCCCAACAGAGGGGAGAGATGAGGTGGAGAGAGATCAACAACCATGTCATCCTTTGTTGTCTTGTACTCAAACCAGTCTGGAACACTACTTCCAGGATACACATACAATGCTTGATAAGAAGCAAAGTTATCTTTGTAATCAACATAACTACTTTCAACATAATCATGTTCATGTGTCGATAAATTTTGATATGTAAACTTCATCAAATTGATTTGCATATTCATCCCAATATTTATGAGAGAATGTTCATCCAGGTTCAAGCAATTCCAGAACTCAATCCTTTTCTTGTTTTCCTTGAATTGTTCAGCAGACGTTGAAGGGAACAATACAGTCTTGAGTGATTTACATTCAACAAGTAGAGTTTCAAGTGATGAAGGAAACTCGGTAGAGCTAGAAGCTTATGGCAATGTTGTATGTCTAGTTTTCTTAGTTTTGTAAGATTCTTGATGCTTGAAGGTATGCTCTCAATTTCACTGAGTTTTAAAACCAGGGTTTCTAGATTTCTGTGAAATCCAAAAGATAATGGCAATGCATTGATGGAAATGGCCGTTAGATCTAATTCAACTATATTCTCCAAATTCGCCGAGAATATTCTAAGATTTGTGCAAAATCCAAGGTTGACATAATGGAGGGAGCTTAAATAAGAGTTGCTTGTAAATGTTGCAAGGGAAAAGCAAAAACTAAGGTCCAATTGCACAAGCTTTTCAAGAGAGAAAATTGATGGATGGACTCTTTCCAACCGAGGACAATGTTTCATAAGCAATATATTGAGACTTTTAGCTTTTGAAAAATCTGGTAATTCCTTCAGTAATACCGAATTAGAGAGTCGAACTTCTTTTAGATTAACTAGATCCTGCCACAAAAGAAAACATAACCTTAAGAGAAATTTATATTTCCTTGATTTAAGAGAAATTTAATCTGGAAGATGCGTGTTCACTCACCTGCACTCCAGACCAAAGCTTTTCCACTAGGCAACGCGACAAGTCCAATATAACAAGATTCTCTGCAGAAAAATTCTCTGGGAATGATTTTAGAGGGCAATTTGTCCAATGAAGATATCTTAGACCAGTTGGAAAAGATCGAAGCCCTTCAAGATCGAAACAGTCTTCATCGCACCTACCTTTAAAATCCAGAAATTTGAGGTTGGTCATCTTAGCAAATACATGGGAGCTTAACTTCAGCTTCCTAATTACTGACAAGTCTGCACTTATGCTTCTAATAGCTGTCAGTGCATCAGTACCCTGCCATGAATGTAAAAGAAAAAAATTAATATTATGAAAGCCACATTTTAACTAAAATGACAAATGTTATGTAAAAAGAGTTTCATGCATGGTGTAAATAGTTTTACCTTGACATTTTTAAATACATCACAGATTTCATCAGGATCCCATAAATGACTGTGTTTTCTAGGGTCTTCACTGGATTCTTGGCGAACAACCTCCCCGACCCATTTCTTGTATAATGTCATGCATAGATATTACATTATCTTTAGAAATAGTTATGAGAGCTTTATCTTTCAACCTTTCTAAACCAACAACCACTGTATTGTCACTTTCACAATCTTTCAATAAAAGTTTCATGTAATCCACTTTCAAACTCAACCTATTGAAGAAACATGCAATATCTAAAAAAACTTTTGTTCTAAACGATCAAGATCATCATAACTGAGTCTCGTTATGTCATGTACTTTTTTACTTGGCAGTCTTTTAAGTTTATCTAGCTGACTTTCCCATACTTCCTTATCTTTACCACGAAGTAGATGAGCCAAAACTTTAAGAACTAACGGAATTCCTTTCGCATAATTGACCACCCTCTATGATAGCTCGTCCACTTCATTAGCAATAAGTACTTGCTTATCTCTAGTTGTTACAATTATTCTACTATTGGATCGAAACCAATCAAGTTCTCCAAATAACATCTCTAGCTGATCTGTATCCTTGATATCATCAAGAACAATAAGAACCTTCATACGGCCAATCCTTCTCTCAATATAATCTGACAGCCAATTTGGTGAATTGATTTTCACATCTTCTGTTAATAGTGTAGAAAAAAGCTTTTCTTTTAAAAATGTTATTCCATGCCGTCCTAATTCTTCACCTACCTTTGCCAAAAAACAACAACCTTCATATTCAGAGCAATTTTGGTTAAAATGCAATTCTGCAATAGTTGTCTTGCCAATACCTCCCATACCCCAAATTCCAACGACACGAACCTTTTCTGACTCTTGACGTAACAATGATTCTAAATGCGCAATTGGTTTACCAATTCCAACAAGTCCTTTTGTGATAATAGAGTGGTTACTCAACATCTTCAACACAAGACTGATTATTTCTTCAAGTAGCTCAGCATCATTCCTATACAGCAAAAGAGAAAGATGTATGAATATTAATGGCCTATGAGGCACACACAGACATAAAAAATGTTAGACATATAGACACTTACAATAATTTAAGAAAATATAAGTGATTAAATGTAACTATATGTGTCGGTGTCGTGTAGATGTCAGATACTGAGATATTTGAACAACAAACACATCTTTAATAGAAAATGTTGATACTATGTAGTTAATGGCACTACTATAAACTTATTTGGTTGGAACTTTATAATGATAGGTTCAACACCCATGATGGAACATTCCATTTCCTTTCCCTTTACCATCCTCCTTAATAGAATCAAGGGTTAACAATGTGGTATGCCCTACATGTTTCATCTATAAAAGCTTCCAAAAAATAATTATTATAGACCACATTGGCCCAACTTAAAACCATGATAATCACAATCAAGCCAATTTGTTTCGGTGAACCCAAGATATCTCCGATCGGTAGTCTGAGACTAATCCCTCAAAGTACTGAGATTCATATTAATCCTAGCTCAATCAAGTTGTAGCATTAACTACTAGTCTACTATTAAAGGAAGTAAAAATATAGTGATTAATAAGCATGCACTCTAGTAACCTATAACCTATGTATAAAACAAGTAAATATATAGCTACTAGAAAATTTAAGGGGAGGAAAGAACTAACTGAAAATCTATGGACTTAATTCCTGACAAATTAGCAGATTTGTTCAAAGCATCTCTCCATATCTGCACCTTGGACAAATTATACCTTTTTTCAAGTTCAGAGAATGCATTTCATAACTCTTCGTTTGATGTCGTACATCTGTAGGATCTACCCCGTAGAAAACAGGTATTACAATCTGTCCATATTTCTCTTTGCACTCAATTGTTTTCACAAGTTCTTCTAAACACCAACGTGAAGAAGCATAGTTTTCTGAGAATATGATCAATGAAATGAATGATCCTTCAATTGCTTCAAAGAGTGAATATGATATGTCATCTCCCCTCTTAAGTTTGTCATCAACAAAAGCATTTATTTTCTTTGCAGAAAAAGCCTTAATCAAATGGCCAAGAAAGCCGTGGCGGATGTCCTCGCCCCTAAAGCTTAC
Organism: Trifolium dubium; assembly: GCA_951804385.1. Taxonomy (NCBI): domain Eukaryota; kingdom Viridiplantae; phylum Streptophyta; class Magnoliopsida; order Fabales; family Fabaceae; genus Trifolium; species Trifolium dubium. The sequence continues at coordinate 32,478,259 of OX638075.1, read as the reverse complement.
AAAAACATCATACTTTGTTTTGAGAGCATTGTTTGACTTTAGTTTTTCTTCTACACCCTTGAACACATAAACAAAATAAATTGTTAAACTCTTCATAAAATCATACGAGTGATCTCTATATAACACACAAAACAAAAAGCATGGACATTATAGTGATCACAGAGTGATAGTTATTTGGTGTTTTTCATTCATAGCTAAGAAAAGGGCTCTCAACATAAAAAAAGAAAAATAGTATGTTCTATTTAGTATTTACTCATGAATTCCCAGTATCTTTGTGAATAGAACTTTTAAACATGACCAATATAAAGTGTAATAACTTCTCTTCTAAATGGCACTGATGTATTGGTAGTAGATAAATGGTTTCTCCAAGCAAAAAACTTTAATCAGTCTATAAAACCTCATGTTGAAGTTATGGTATCAGAAATCTGATCAGCAGATATAATATGAGCTTCATATCAGAGTCAAATTGTATGAGTGAATCAACAATCGCCTTCGCGACAATTTTACTGACCACTTCTTTCTTCTTAGCTCCTGCAATAGTCCACGAGTTCAACTGGTGCTTTAAAATTCTCTGAAGAAACAGGAATTGCAAAAACATGTTAACAAGAATTGAAGACTAATGTTATAACTTATAAGAATCTTCACTGGATTTCTATACAATAATGGATGAGTAGGAGTAGATATCTCACATACATAATTTAAACGAGAGTACAATAACGGCCTCATTTCCAAGTTTGATGTTCTACTAGTAACAATTCCGTTTCTTCCAGAATACCTGTATTGTCTCTGAGTAAATGCAAATTAACCGAAGAAGAATCAGAGACAATTCTAAGCTGTCAAAACTCATAAAAGTTTATTAGTAATTCTAATATAGTCCTAATTCTTGACTTTGAACTCCAAGGCAACATATACCACAACAATATCTAAATATGATTTACGCAAGTAAACAATCATTTTGATCCTTAGATGTGTAAGATGTTGTTACAATAGTTTTGAATGTAGAAATTACAAAAATATATTTAAGCGTGTCTTCTGTTAGTAATTTTATTGATAAATATGTTTTTAGTATTGGTTTGTAACGCGGATCCAAAATTTAATAAGGAGAGAGTAATTACAGCATATATTATTTGAGGAGGTCCGGAAGACAAATATGCCATTGAATTGGAACAAGTGCACTCTGAACAATCTTTCTTAGTCTGTAACAAATGAAAAGATCACAAGAAATTAAAACTACAGAAATTACCGAGTACCGACCTTTAATGCTTTGGCTGCTAGAGATTTGATTCATCTTTCACTCATATATGGAAGAGCATTAGATTTGTATACTTAAGAAATATTAATGTAACAAATATTTTAATATTAAATAGTTGAACCATTGCATGACAGTGGGAAACGTTGACCTGCTAAACAGAATACATGTTGGAGTTATCTGCATGAACTATGTGACATGAACTTTCCTTTAAATTTAAATATATTGAAATATTAATAACTATTTTTCTCATAATGTTGATTATATGACTTTGATTCCTCTATATTAAACTCTCTTATGTTCTCTCAGTATTTTCTGTCTCTATTTCAACCTTGTTTGTCTCTTATAGTAAGTTATTAATTTTCTAATCATTTTTCGCTATTCATTAAAAGAATGATAGAGAAGATCAAAATGAAGAGTATGATTGAATCAAAATTTAGAGGAAAAAGGCATGGATATATTATTATTCTTAAGTAATAATACTACTACTGTAAAAATAAAAATAAAAAGTAATAATACTACTACTATTCTCATATGTCTTATTTAAACTATATTTACAACTGAAGATAAAATAACTTAAAACAAATTATCAAAACAATAAAAATAAAAAACTTAAAACAAACTCGCACCAGCGCAACGCGCGGGTCTAATTCTAGTTTGTTAATATAATCAAAAAATTCCATTTGTTGGACGAAATCTTGATATGTTGAGTGGTTTATGGGGCTGATGCCAAACCCTTTTAACTCCACTTCTGGTCTTTTTCTAAGTACATCGGATTCTGTCCTTGCTGTAACCTTGATTCTAAACCTTGTCTGATTTTTTGCTATGCTAGTCAGGTACTGAGAACATGGTTGGTCGTAAATCATGCACACATGATCATATGCAATATAGAAAAATGTTCTATCCATGTAGATATCGACACCATCACCCTCAGCATCAATTGTACTAATGTTGAACTCAATTCGTTCGCAATATTGGAAATCCTCAGCAAGGACAAAGCAAAAAACAAAGCCCAACAAAGGGGAGAGATGAGGTGGAGAGAGATCAACAACCATCTCATCTTTTGTTGTCTTGTACTCAAACAAGTTTGGAACACTACTTCCAGGATACACATACACTGCTTGATAAGAAGAAAAGTTATCTTTGTAATCAACATAACTACTTTCAACATAATCATGTGTCGATAAATGTTCATATGCAAACTTCATCAAATTGATTTGCATATTCACCCCAATATTCATGAGAGAACGTGCATCCAGGTTCAAGCAATTCCAGAACTCAACCTTTTTCTTGTTTTCCTTGAATTGTTCAGCAACAGTTGAAGGGGACAATACAGTCTTCAGTGACTTAGATTCAACAAGTAGAGTTTCAAGTGATGAAGGAAGCTCAGGTAGAGTCAAAAGTGATGAGCAAAATCGCATATCTAGTTTTCTTAGTCTTGTGAGATTCTTGACGCTTGAAGGTATGCTCTCAATTTTGCTGGCTCCTAAAACAAGGATTTCTAGCTTGTGTTGACAGCCAAAAGATGATGGAAGTTCATTGATACCGATGGCAGATAGATTTAGTTCTACTAAATTATTTGCTGTAACTGAGAATGTCCTTAGGCTTTTGCAATGTCCAAGGTTGAGATAATGAAGGGAGCTTAAATGGGAATTGCTTGTAAATGTTGTAAGTGAAAAGCAAAGACTTAGGTCCAAATGTGCGAGCTTGTCGAGAGAGAAAACAGATGGATGGACGGTTTTCAACTTAGGACAATGTGTGAGAGTCAATACCTTAAGATTTGTAGCTTTTGTAAAGTCTGGCAACTCCGTCAGGAATTCTGAATTAGAGAGCCTAACTTCTTTTAGATTAACTAGATCCTGCTACGGAAAAACAAACGGTGACATCAAATATAAGCTTAAGTAATTAATTTTTAATATCTTGAATTAAGATAAATTTTATCTGGAAGATACATATTCAATTACCTGCACTCCACACCAAAGCTTTTCTACTCGGCTATACGACAGGTCCAACATAACAAGATTCTCTGTAGAAAACTTATCTGGGAATGAATTTAGAGGGTAATGTATCCAAAGAAGATATCTTATAGCAGTTGGAAAAGATTGAAGCCCTTGAGGAAGAAGATCCAAACAGTCCTCTTGATCGTAGTTTTTACCACGAAAATCCAAAAATTGCAGGTTAGTCATCTTAGCAAATACATGAGGACTTAACTTCAGCTTCCTAATTGCTGACAAGTCTACACTTATACTTCTAATAGCATCAGTACCCTGCCATAAATGTAAAAGGAAATTTCAAAATCATGGAAAGCCACATTTTAACCAAAATGACAAATGTTATCAAAAAATTACATATATGGTTTACCTTGTCATGTTTCAATATATCACAAATATCAACAGGATCCCATAATCGACTGCGTTTTTTAGGGTCTTCACTAGATTCTTGGCGAACAATCTCCCGACCCATTTCTTGTAGAATGTCATGCATAGATATAGCATTATCTTCAGAAATAGTTATAAGAGCTTTATCTTTCAACCTTTCTAATCCAACAGCAACCGAATTGTCACTTTCACAATCTTTCAATAAAAGTTTCATGTAATCCACTTTCAAACTTAACCCATTGAAGAAACATGCAATATCTAAAAAATACTTTTGCTCTAAACGATCAAGATCATCATAACTGAGCCTCATTACATCATGAACTTTTTTATTTGGAAGTTTCTTAAGTTTGTCTAGCTGACTCTCCCATACTTCCTTATCTTTACCACGAAGTAGATGAGCCAAAACTTTAAGAACTAACGGAATTCCTTTCGCATAATTGACCACCCTCTTTGATAGCTCGTTGTACTCCATTTCAAGATGACTTTGTTTAAATGCATTCAAATTGAAAAGCTCAAGTGCTTCACTAGAATCCAATACCCCAACTTCATATATATCATCAACTTCATTAGTAACAAGTACTTGCATGTCTCTAGTTGTTACAATTATTCTACTATCGGATCGAAACCAATCAAGAGTTCCAAATAACATCTCTAGCTGACCTTCTTCCTTAACATCATCAAGAACAACAAGAACCTTCATACGGCCAATCCTTCTCTCAATATAAGACGACCCATTTGGTGAACTAATTTTCACATTTTCTGTTAATAGTGTAGAAAAAAGCTTTTCTTTTAAAAATTCTATTCCATGTCTTCCTAACTCTTCACTTACCTTTGCCAAAAAGCAACAACCTTCATATTCAGAGCAATTTTGGTTAAAAATTTCTTCTGCAATAGTTGTCTTGCCAATACCTCCCATGCCCCAAATACCAATGACACGGACCTTTTCTGACTCTTGGCGTAACAATGATTCTAAATGTGCAATTGATTTGTTAATTCCAATGAGTCCTTTGGTGTTAATAGGGTGCTTGCTCAATGTCTTCAACACAAGACTGATGATTTCTTCAAGCAGATCAGCATCACTCCTATACAGAAAAAGATAAAGATGTGTGAATATTAATGGCCTATGAACCACACACATACATTGAACATGACACATAAACACTAATGATAATTTAAGAAGATAGAAGTCATTAAATGTAATTATATAGTTAATGGTACTACTATAAACATATTTGGTTTGAAGTTTGTAATGAGAGGTTCAACACCCATGATGGAATATTTCATTTCCTTTTCCTTCCTCCTTAGTAATATCAAGGGTTAAGATAGTGGTATGGCCTACATGTTTCGTATATAAAAAGGAAACTGCCAACAAATCATTATATAGACCACAGATATGTCCGATCGAGAATTAAAGACTAATTCCACGAAGTACTGAGATACATATTAATCCCAGCATAAACAAGTTGCAGCATTAGCTACTATTTAAGGAAGTAAAAATATAATTAAGAAGCATGCACTCTAGTAATACAGAGAAAATAAAGGTCGTCTTTTTTATATTTAAGCAAATGAGTTTATGTTGGCATAGTGTAAATAAGTAAATATATAGCTACTAGAAAAGAAAAAAAAAATTGGGACGAAATAACTAACCGAAAATCTAATGACTTAATTCCTGACAAATTAGCAGATTTGTTCAATGCCTGTCTCCATATCTGCACCTTGGATGAGTTGTACCTTTTTTCAAGTTCAGAAAATGCATTTTCATAACTCTTCTTCTGATGTCGTACATCTGTAGGATCTACCCCGTAGAAAACAGGTATTACAATCATTCCATATTTCTCTTTGCACTCAATTATTTTCACAAGTTCTTCTAAACACCAACGTGAAGAAGCATAGTTTTCTGAGAATATGATCAATGAAATGAATGATCCTTCAATTGCTTCAACAAGTGAATGTGATATGTCATTGCCCCTCTTAAGTTTATCGTCAACAAAGGCATTTATTTGCTTTCGAGAAAAACCCTTAGCCAAATGGCCAAGAAAGCCGTGGCGGATGTCCTCGCCCCTAAAGCTTACAAAAACATCATACTTTGTCTGGGGAGCATTGTTTGACATTGGTTTTTCTTCTACACCCTTCAACTTATTAACAAAATAAATTGTTAGACTCTTCATAAAAGCTTACAAGTGATATCTCTATACAACCATCATAATTAAAAATAAAACAAAATAAAATCTCTGAAGATGTAATATCATAATATGTGCTTTATATCAGAGTCAAATTGTATAAGTGAAGCAACAATCACCTTTGCAACAATTGTATTGACCATTTCTTTCTTCTTAACTCCTGCAGCAGTCCACAACTTCAACTGATTCTTTGAAATTCTCTGAGGAGGATTGAATTGTAAAGTAAATTAGCAACAGTCAAGGATTGAAGGTAAAGATTAATATTACAAGAATTTTCACTTAATATCTATACTATAAATAGGTTCTCAAAAAAATCTATACTACAAATAGATGAGTAACAGCACATGTCTCACATACATGACTTAAACCAGAGTACCATAATGGCCTCATTTCCAAGTTCGAGGTTCTAGTAGCAACAATGCCATCTGGCAATGTCTTACATCCAAAACGCCTGTATTGTCTCTGAAAAAACACAAATTAACAGAAGCAGAAGCAGAATCAGAAGGAATTTTAAGCTGTTAAAACTCATAAAAGTTTAAAACATAACAATATCTAAATATGATATATGCAAGTAAGCAGTCGCTTTGGTCCTTAAATGCATAAGGCATTGTTACAATAGTCCCGAATGTATAAAAATTACAAAAATGCGTCGTAGCTATGTGTCTTTGTTAGAAGTTTGGTAAACCAACTTAGGTACGATTTTGCAATTTTGATACACTAATAGACTATCATGACAACACCTCACACATTTAAATACCAAAATGAATGTTGGAAGAAGGTCGCAAAAAAAATAAAATTAGTCTTGCTTTAAAGTTCATACAGTATCTACCAATATAGAACTAAAAACCAAAATTACATACTATAGCTCATTCTCATCTATCAAAATGATTCACAGTGACTTAGTTATATTCATCAATTATAAATTTAAAACATGTATAGCAAGAAATATTTTATCAGCATTCATTCGTAACACGAATTCAAAATTAGTAAGCAGAGAGTAATTACAGCATATATAATTTGAGAAGCTCCAGAAGACAGATACGCCATTGAATTGGAACAAATTCACTCTGAAAAATCTTTCTTAGACTCTCTAACAATAAGAGAAAAGAAATGATAAGATCACAAGAAATTAAAATTTATGGTATCATCATATCATATAAGCAAGCAATTACTGACCTTTAGTGCTTTCGATGCAGCTGCTAGATATTTGATTCAACTTTCTCTCAAATCTGGAATAGCATTAGATTTGTATACTACAGAAACATTAATGTCACCAAATATTTAAATATAAAATAGTTGATCCATTACGTGGCAGGGGAAACCGTTGACTTGATAAACAGTATATAACTATATATAATGGAATTATCTGTATGAACCATGTGACATGCACTTGCCTTCAGATTTTAATATATTAAAATATAATAACCTTTTTTTAAAAAACAATGGTGGTTGAATGAAGAATTTGATTTCTCAATATTAAAATCTCCTATGTCTCAATCTCAACCTTGTTTGTCTCTTAGATACTTATTAATTTTCTAATCATTTTTCCACTATTCAATAGTTAAATGAACTTTTACTATATGTCTTATGTAGTCTTTCTTATAGCCAAATTTGGCTTCAAAATTTTGCCACAAACCAACCACATGTTGGTGTCTGCATGAAATAATCTACTTATGAAGATTCAACAAATCTTATTTTTGTTATTTAACATAAACTTAGACTTTCATATGTTACAAAGAGAAATCAGTTATAGAATTTCTCAGATAGTTAAACGGGGAAAAGTAGAGATAAACTACTGCTTCCAATTCTATTAAATGAGATCAGACACAAATTTTAAATAATATGTCTTGCTATATTTCACCAAACAAGATTAAAATTAGGGTAGAATGTTTCAACAAATAAAAATAAAGGTAGAATGAAATGAGACAAAGATAATTACAGCTCTCCAAAATTTACACAACTTGCAAAACACAAATGACTAAATTAATCGAAAGATAGAAAGAAAAGATTTGCATTTTGCAGCCCCATATATATGCCTAGCACAAAATCTTCTGACTGTTAACTACCACAAAAATGCTGCTGAGATTGAAGCTTCTTTTCTTTTGTATCAAGAAAGCTAGTCCTACTGCATCTTTGAATTGACATGCGTTTGACAAAATTACAGAATTACTGTAATCTTATTGAAGCCTCAAAGACTATGGTATACTGTGATTCCGCCAAACATAAACTTAATTAGAGCAAGCATGCGTTCAATTCAGGTACTACTACCTTCCGATTTTTTCAAGATTTTCCGAGACAGTTTTCATTCTAGGCCTGACCTCAGGATCGCCTTCGGTACAAGCAAGTGCAACATGAAACACAGCCAACACCTCTTTCTTAGCACGAACTTCTTGTAACAATGAAGGATCAACCATTTCAGATAATGGACTTTCTTGATCAAAACCATTTCTAACCCACCTTACCAAATCAGAAACTTCAACAGATGCCGATGATGATGCCGATGTGGGTGAAGATTCTGTAGATTTCCCAGTTAACAATTCAAGCAAAACAACACCTAACGAATATACATCCCATTTTTGTGTTGGTCTACAACCAGGTACACGAGCCTCGGGGGCTTTATAATTGTTACCACCACGACCGTTATCTGATGGCAACCTATTATTTGTTTTGTTTTCTTTTTGTGACGATTTCATCATGTAATAAGGTAAAGCTCCACCCATGAATCCACTGGTTGAAGGGTTGTTGCCTGTGATGCTGATTAGTCGGTTAAGACCAAAATCAGAAATGTAGGGTTGTAGATCATTGTCAAGTAGGATGTTTGTGGGTTTTATGTCACCATGGACAAATTTTCTAGGACTAAATTCATGCAGATAGGATAAACCTCTTGCTATTCCTTTGGCAATTCTTAACCTTGTTGACCATGAAAGGTTTGATGATGGTTGGCCATTTCTACCTGTACATGTAGTCAAATAGGAATTAGCAGATTATGTGAATGTATTCTAAGTTCAATTTTTTTTTTCATTGGGTTAGGTTTATATTCCCTATTTTTTTGTTTTTCTTTTATTTCTTGAAAAAATTTCTAACTTATGAAAAAATCAAAATTTCTTTTGCTATATGATTGAAAGTGAGACATAGGTGGAGTGGAAGTAAAGGGAAACAGTATGAAAACAATTATAGTGTGGTACAGGTCAATATAAAAGAAGTAGATGCTTATTAAGACTCAATGCTTCTTATTGAAGAAAGTACTATAGTATAGCATATAATAAGATGAAATAAAACATGAAATTAGAGCACCCTTTTTCACTAAGAAATGAACGAAAGGCACAAAAGTGGCACAACATGGATAGTTTAAAGGAAGCAAACTCAGTTTTAAACATAGTAATACTATTATATGGTGTGTGAAATGAAAATCCAAGAGTAATCAAGACTCAAGAGTCTTTGCAAAGAAGAAAACAAAGATTGAAAACTCAAACATAATTGTACTTTGAAAAGAGTAATGACATGGAAGAGTGAAATTATGATTTTATTTGCATCTAAACTAAAGTCGTTTTCTAAAATTAAGAACAATTTTTTTGTAAATTCATAAGAAAATTAGAGTGCTCACCTACTCCAACTCTTTTGATTAGGTAGACAAGGTTTTAAATAGCAATCACAATGTAGTTGCAATCTTTATATGTACAAAATTTTAGTTATATACATTTTATGTGGCCATGATTAATGCAATCTCAAAGTGATCGCGAAGATATATGAAAAACTTTGATGTTGCCACCATGATTGCAATGGCATGTCCTTTTTCAAAGTCTTATCTATACACATTATAAGAGTGAGTATAATTACGATCACATGATCGCATTAACCGTATTTGATGGCAATTTTTCGTAGAGCAACACAAGTTAAATCCTCAAATCCAATGTGAAGATTACAAAAAAAACCTAAAGAAAGCGATAAATTAAAATTATTAAACATAAAGAACGTACCTCGAAGTGCATTGCCCAAATTGCCATTGGAGATGAAATCACTTATTAGAAGCTTTTCATCATGAGCCCAATAATAAGCTCTCAACCTAACAATATTAGGATGCTTCACCTTTCCAATGGCTTGCACCTCAGCCACAAACTCCTTATACCTTTCTTCTCCACCCTCCCCTAATCTCCTCACAGCCACTGGCATCCCATTTCCAAGCACCACCTTATACACAATCCCTAATGCACTCTTCCCTAACACATATGCTGATGCCTTCAAAAGTTCATCAAGCTCAATCCTAAAACCTTTATCAATTGTCACCAATTCACCTTCCCCTTTCCCACCTACATCTACCTCCACATCACCCTCATCACCATCTTCCTCATTCTTCAAACCATTTATACATGGAAGCAAAGTACAAGCTTTCTCTTTCTCATTCTCAATATTATCATCAACAAATCTTCTCTTCCTTATGCAACTACACACATTGTCATCATCTTTCTTCTTCCAATAAACATACACAATTACAAGTCCAACAAGTGCGACCCCGGCAACATCTGCTGCTGAGATCAAAATAATTAAACCAGGGCTCAACCCTTTTGAGCTGTTACCTGGTTCGTCTTCACGAGAAGACGAACCGGATCCTGACCATCGGTCTGAACCTGTGCAAGATTTTCTAAGTGGAAGTCCGCACAGGTTTTTGTTACCGAGGAAAGCAGTTGGGCCCTGGTTTGAAAATGTTCCTGTTTGGGGAATCTCGCCGATTAAGTTGTTGTTTCGGAGATCAAAGTTCACGGTGGCCGGCAATTTCCCTAGTGAATTCGGAATCTGGCCGGAGAGGTGGTTGAACGAGAGGTTCAGTGTACCAGATAGGGTATGAAGTTCACCAATATCATCCGGGATTTGACCTTTGAAATCATTGGCGGAGAGATCGAGTTGGATGAGATTATCGAGTCCCGACCACACTCCGGTCGGAAGCTCGCCGGAGAATTTGTTCCTTGCTAGAATAAGCCGCTGAAGCTGCTTACATTTCTCGATATCATCTGGAATGTCACCGGAGAAGGAATTGTCGGAGAGATCAATATTCTGGAGGCGTGGAACAGTGCACACTGAAACCGGAAACGGACCGGAGAGATTATTCCGGTGAAGAAAAATACTATGTAATGCAGTAGCATTAAAAAGCTGAACCGGAACTACACCATAGAATTCATTATCATGAAGATTAAGACGACGAAGGTAACGAAGAGTACCAAGCTCCGACGGAATATAACCACGGAGAGATTTTCCGGCAAGTGCAATTCCAACAACACGTGGCTCCGGTACACCGGAGATATTAGCACATGAGATTCCCGACCAACCGCAGGGGTAGGAATCTCCGCCGTTCCAATCGGAGAAAACACCGTCGCCGGATTGATCAACGGCGGATTTTAGAGAGAGAAGTGCAAGACCATCGGATGAGAGAGAAAGTGTGAAACTGAAACTGAAGAAAAAATGAAAGCAAAGAAGAAATAACTTCATTGAAGAATTTTTCTTTTACTATATAACAAAAAAAAAACTTGTGTGTTTTTGTTATAACGGTGGTGGTTGATACGGTACCGTTTTGAAGGATAGAAGAAGAGAATAATGGTTTATGTGAAATTGCAGAGTGAGTGAATGAAAAACAGAGGAATGGGAAGGTGTTGTATTTATGAGAAAGATAACTTGTTTTTAATATGGTGGGGTCCACTTCCCGCCAAAAAGACTATCTAACCGAAAGAATGAAAAAGACAAAGAGTGAAGTATAATGTAAGAAAAATAAAACATTTAGAAAATGGTTTCTCCACTTGGTTTATACGTTTAAAATTTCAAATTATTACATCATTATCAAATGTAAAATGTACTAGCATATATGAAAGAATGTTTCAATTAAGGTTCAAAGTTTAGACTAAATACATCAATTTTTTATATAGATTTGAGTTGGTGTTGGGTAAAGACTTTACAAGAGGAATACTTACAAAACTCAATTTGCACCATTAGCACTTAAAAGATCATATATAGTTACACAAGTACAAATAAGTTACATAAGTTTTTCTAAGGAGAACATGTCCATCATAAGTGCTGCTATTAAGTCATAAGTTTATCTATCTAAAGGGAAGTTCTCAACCGTATTCGTGACATTTTTTAAGTTTAAACTCCATAATACCAAAGCCAAATATATACTACACTGCCAAAGGTTAATAAAAAATTGTTGGTAGAACGCACTTATGACATTATAATCTCTTGTTGTATTGACCTAGTGCACACTGTGCAATCTTTGTCTACAACCAACTACCACTTTCTCACTCACAGTAAAACTAAAAGGGCTATGCCATCATAAACACTTCTTTTATACCGTACGTTTCACTGCAATTAAAGCCATTTGTTCCTTCACGTGATTGGGTAATGGTGATAGAAACCATCCTTTGTTATAATTGTTCAATCGTTGAGTGGAAACATAGTATAATTAATAATTGCATACGTCTTAATCATTCAGAACAAACTTACAAGCTAACAAAACCACAATAAATATGGCATAATAGCACAAGTTTTTCAAATGTTATTTGCAAACAATTTTGGCAATAATTTACAGCATACAAGAACATCAATATGTCCACGGTACCTTCCCCGTGTTTCTAAAGTAGACACATTAAATCTATCCAGCCAAAAATTAGATACAACTCTGACAGAAAATAAATTCAAATAGTAACAGTTTCTTTGAAATAAAAGGTACTGCAATTGATTGATGTCACAATAGTTTTGTTTAAATGTTTACGAAGCTAAAATGAAGAATTTGACACAAAACATTGATTCTGAGTAGTTAATCATCAAAGTAAAGTAAATCATTTTGCAATGCATTCCACAGATAAAATCAGGAAAGAAATGAAAATGAAACTGCATACCATAGCTAACGTACTAGCCCAGTAAAAAGTGACGCGGAAAAACAACATAATTTTTTATCACACTGCAAAAAGTGACACTATACCATAGTGGAATTAGAGCAAATAACTACTGTCTGTGATCCTTGATATGGCCATCAGCAGCATCATCAAATAACGGTGCTATAGCATAGCAGAATTGAACAAATCGCTATTTTCTACAATTGGTGATTGACCATACTAATTGGGATCTCTCCCCTACTAGACCCAGACCCTTACTCCCCATTATCAATGAATGATGATATTACATGATCTGCTTATAAGCATTTCAAACTTCCCTGCAGGGACCTTTCCTACTGCACTTGAAAGTTAAGGCTTTGTAGAGAAACTGGTAGAAAATGCAATACAGATACCGCCTGTAAATATCTTATCAATTATTATGAAAACCATAAATCTGCAAACATACAAAACCATTACGGTGATCGTTCTACACTGTCATTCATTTGCACAGCTGGCATTAAAAATTACAGTATAGCATCTTGACATCAAATAAGACCTCAAGTGAAATTGCAGAAGACTGATTCTAACCCATCAACAAACAAGCTAACTGATTCTAACACATCAATAAATAAGCTAATCAACCGAACAAGCCACGTTAAAGTTCCTCCTGCCATGAAAATTACATTTCCATTAAATTCATTTATTTCACCAACACATTCAAGAAGCAAAAAGCATTCAAGTTTATAATTAGAAGTCACAACAAAAAAACAAAGTATCATAGAGTACCATACTATCAATTATATGCACTAGACTACATTGGACATCCTGCCAAATAAGACCATAAAAGGTCGGCAAAACTAACTAACTCGCTCAAACCTAAACTTCATTTCCAATTCCAAATCCATACACCAACAGCTAAAATCTGTATAAATCTCACAGCAAAGATAAACTTGTTAATACCTTGAGCCAATTATTCATGATGTAGATGTAGGTCCTACAGAGCTCGAGCTCACATTCTCAGACACCAGTGCAGAGGGAGGAACATATATGCGTGCTTTCTTGAGAATTTCAGCAACCACCCAATGTTTACGCTTGCTCAAAGGCCTAGAAGAATCTAATCGAACCTGAAATGACAACCACAAAAGCATATGCTCGTTTAGTTATTATCTAGCAAAACCAAAAACCAGATCCAACCAAAAATTGTACAAGACAGTGTTGTCAATCGCAGATCGCAAAATAGCAGTTTGTTCAAATTCCACTACGCAACAATGCCATAGCACCGCTATCTCAATAAGTTCAAACTTTGCAATGCTATAGCCCTGCTGTTTAACAACACTGCTACAAGATAGGTAAACTATTGATTATTCACACAATACTCACTCGATCACCGATGTTACAAAGATTGTTTTCATCATGAGCCATAAACTTCGAAGTGCGCTTAACATATCGGTTGTACGTTTTGTTATGGAATAATCTATCAACTGCCACAACAACCGATTTCTGCATCTTATTAGAAACAACCATTCCCACAACTTGCTTCATCTTTTCACCTCTTTCAACTCCAACAAACCCTAATTCATATTCAAATGTATCATTAATTTACTACAACAATAATAACAAGAACATAATAGCTATTTTATGAATTGATCCGCTTTATTGAGGAATCGCGATGTGGAGCTATGCTATCCTGCAACGCAATTCTATGGAATTGCGGTGCGGAGTAGAGCTCCACTATGCTGCGGCGCAATTCTATGGATTACTGTGGAATTGCATCGTTGCGGTGGAAAGGGGGAGGAAAATGCGAAAAGTGAAAGGGAAAATGAAAACCTGAACGAACGATTTATCAGCGTTTCTGGCGAACGGTGAACTTCTCCGGCGAGATGAGTTCAGTGCGACTGATTAGAGCGGTAGCGGCTGCATTTGTTTTTCTAATTTCATAGAGATACTGATTTTATGGGCTCTTCAAAAAAAAACAAAAAAAAAATGAATTGGGCTTGTGATTCGTTTGTTGTTTTTTTTTTTGTTTGGTACGTAAATAAAATAATGAAGTGATTAAAAACTCATATACACAAGGGGTTGAGATTTGAACTATGGTCAAGAACATACGGCCTAATGATTTCGATATTTTTAGCTAGGATTACTGGACCTATTATTATTTTATTGAATAAAAAAATGAGATTCATTCATTCAATTTGGTATAATACAACGAACATTATTACAAATTCAAAATTACTAAAAATTGAAAAATGAGGAATCTGCAAACAAATTCGAACATCCACAATAATAGCATACGGAGGCAAAATACCTACAAATATGACAAAGCCTACATATATGATAAAATTGAAATGTCTAAAATATTCATGGATCTATAACATTGAGACGTCAAAATCATAGAATAAATATACACTAGGCCAAATCTAATATGTCAATCTAAATCAAACAACCACTTCACAAAGGTAAAAATTGCATTTTTTATTACTCATAATAGTAAATATTGAACTTTTATTATGAAAAATGTAACAAATTAATATAATGTTAAAAAAAAAAACCTTTGTTCTTGTTATAATTGGTTCTTTTATTTTAAAAAGTAAATAAGAAAAGATAAGATTTCATGTAACAAGAGTTAAACCCCCACAAATACATATATATTTTTAATGTGTAGAACAAAACTATCCATAATTTTATATAACCTGCAAGTATAGCTCTGGTATCATCATCATATAAGTAGAAGAAAAATCTATCATTTCATTTCATCTCAATTTTATCTCTTCAAATCTTTCTTTAATTCTACCTTGATTGAAGGAATCAATGGAACTCCCTAAAAAAGAGGTTAGCAACTTTATACCTCATGATATTTCTTTTGATATTCTTTATAAATTGCCTTTGAAATCTCTGAAGCGATTTACATGTGTATGTAAATTTTGGGCTAATTTATTTGAAAACCCTCAATTCATGAACATGTTCCGCAGTAATTATCTATCAAGATCATCTAAATATGACGATGATCATCGTCATAATTCACGCCTCCTCTTTAAGCAGACTCCTCTTCTGACCTCTCTATGATGATTATGATAATCTGTTTTTGCTTTCGGATGACACTACTTTTAAGAATAGCGTCAAGTTAGATTGGCCACCTCAATTTCAGAATCACGAAGCCATTTCTATCACTGGTTCAGTTGTTAATGGCATACTTTGTCTCGTTCAAGCAGACATCATTGGTCAGTTTCCGCAAAAAGTAGTATTGTGGAATCCATTTACCGAGGAATTCAAGGATATTCCCAGTACTAGGGACACTTTTGAGAATATAATTCTCAAAGCATTTCCATAGAGACAAAGCATTGTTATTCGAGAGCCATGTTGGTGAAATTCATGGATTCGGTTATGACCCGATGACTGATGACTACAAATTGATTAGACATTTTCCTTTCGATGACTCAAACCATATTGGTCCAAATTATGATACCTTATGGCAGATATATAGTCTAAAAAGTAATTGTTGGAGGGATCTTCAAATTAAAATGCCAAGTAATGCAAGTAAAGACACTATTGGTTATGCGGTGAACTTTAATGGGATGTGCCATTGGTGGGGCTATGAAGATTACTATGGGGAAGGTGTGTTGGTATCATTTAATTTAAGTGATGAGGACTTCATTATAACACCATTGCTTCCTAATTATGATGGAACTTGTAGTCACTTAGTGGTGTTTAAAGACTCCCTGCTATCATAGAGGATGATGGTTCTTTTTGTTGTTTCATATCAATTTTGGGTGAACTTGATATGGCAGAGTCATGGACGAAGCTTTTTACAATCGGGCTCTTACCTGGCTTTCAGGAACCTATTGGGATTGGCAAGAATGACGATATATTCTACATAACTAAAAATGAAGAAATTGCGAGGGTTAGTTTAAATACTGGGATGATTGAAGAGATTGGTGTAAAAGGGAGGTGGGATGGGGGATGTTGTCAAATGGTTATTTATACCGGAAGCCTTCTTCCTGTTGAAGGAATACTTAGCTAGTTAATTGTTTGTCTAGTCTAAGCTTAGTGGTTTCACCCTATGCATGCGGTTGAAGAGTTTGGTTATTATGAACTATTACATACATATTGAGTGATTATTATGAAACTTTTTGTATTATAATAAATGGATTGTGAATTACCCATGTCTTATTTTGCTAAATGCCTGTCATTTATTGAATAAATAGCTCATGCTTAAGAAACTTTAGATGATTTTAAGAGTGAAAAATTACTTCTTGAACTTAATTATATTCTGTTTTGTAGAATGATGAATATATGATGTTTTTCGTTCAAAATGACTCGATCAAACATATAAATAGATTTTTAAAGCTTCAGTTTTGGATTATGAAACACCGACAACACTAATAATTTGAAAAAATGAAAGTGATTGAACATAATCATATGTACTAGTGTCGCATTGGTGTCATATCCTTCACTTATATGTGGGATACTTCTTAACACACCACCCATTGTTACTAACCCTGCATTACTAACCCTGCATTGTTCTACATGACTCAAGGGCAGGCATATGTAGTGAAAATTATGTACGTAATAAAGCTCTGTCATGGAAAAAGAGCTAGTGTGGCTCCCTTATTCTTTGTCCACGACATGAATTTCTTAAATTTTGTTATGTTATTCATTTTCAATGATTTGTTTCTTATCATACTTACAGCATGATTAAATTGCAAATGATGTATTCTTTGGGTACTTTCTTATCCTTTGATTGCAGAAACATGATTAATGTAGTGTTAGCTCTTAAAGACTTATACACATGCATAATGCATCTTTGTTATTTGTTTTTTACCTAGTTTCAATCATATAATTTAAATGCCATTCGTGGATTTTGACTATTTTATAAACTAATATTTTAGTTTTTCATAGTTTGACTTTGGAATAGTAAACTTCATAACATTTAGTCTGGTGTGCTTATGGACTGTTTTGCATAGGCATCTTTGGTATGAGATTTTGTGAGTTTTTATTTTTTATTTTTTTTGCTTATGATATCTCTGTATCAAAAATAACTGACACAGTTGGTCAATTCACATAAATTAATACTCCCTTTGTCTCACATAAGTTTGGAAGTAATATGTATTCTAATTGTTTAAGACAAAATTGTTTACAGATACTATATAGGAGCATATATATATATATAAAAGAGGTGGATGATCCAATGCGGGAAGATCAAAGCAAGGTTGTTTTCATGTTGGAGTAGTGTCCATTAATGCTTATATCCATCATAATCAGTGTTTTGCCATCTTTACTTGACATTTCAACTTGAAGATCCCTCCAACAATTACTTTTAAGGTTATACTTATATCTACTATAAGGTCTCATCATTGTTCTCGACATATTGATATCGGTTTAGGTATGCAGTTCAAATCGGTTGAGGAAAATAGAAGTTGTGTAATATGTATATTTCTGCAATCAAACAATTATCCATGTTTCATCAATTGTTACTACTTCATCCCAAAAGCACCACATTAAACATGTTTCTGCAATCAAAGGATGAGAAAGTACCAAAAGAATACATCATCATTTGCAATTTAAGAAACTAGTCACTCATGTAGTGGATGCAGAGTAAGCCACACTAGCTTTATTACATAATTTTGTATAACATATACATGGTTAGTAATGATCCTCATGAGCTAATAAAGCTGACTGGATAGAAAAATATATATAATAAACACTTTAGATTGAAGGCGTGTGTTCAGTATCTCACATATAAGTTTAGAACGACACCAATACGACACTGGTACATGTGGTTATGTTCAATCACTTTCATTTTTTCAAATTACTACTATTATTGTTGTCGGTGTTCCATAAAATAGAGCTATGAAAGAACATCTAATGACAACCCCAGAACAGAATTTGGTGCAATTACTACATCACACAGTAGTTTGAGGAAGTTGTAACTAGACCATCTAATAATCATCCAACTCAACTCTTTTCTTGATCTACCCATAATCCAAAACAGAAGATTTAAAGAATCTATTTATATGTTTGATTGAATCAGAAATAACTAAATGCATTTTGAACAAAAAAACATCATATATTCATCCTTCTAAAAAACAGAATATAATTAAGTTCAAGAAGTGACTCTTCACTCTTAAAATCATCAAAAGTTTCTTGAGCTATTTATTCAATAAATGACAGACATTTAGTAAAATAAGACATGGGTAATTCACAACCCATTTAGTATTATTTATTAGACAAAAAGTTTCATAACAATCACTCAATATCTATGTAATAGTTCATAATAACCAAACTCTTCAACCTCATGCATCATAGGGTGAAACCACCAAGCTTAGACTAGAAAAACAATTAACTAGCTAAGTATTCCTCCAACAGGAAGAAGGCTTCTGGTATAAATAACCATTTGACAATATTCCCACCTCCCTTTAACACCGATCTCTTCAATTATTCCAGTATTTAAATTAATCCTCGCAATTTCTTCATTTTTAGTCATGTAGAATATATCGTCATTCTTGCCAATCCCAATAGGTTCGTGAAAGCCAGGTAGGAGTCCGATTGTAAAAAGCCTCGTCCATGACTCTGCCATACCAAGTTCACCCAAAATTGATATGAAACAACAAAAAGAACCATCATCCTCTATGATAGCAAGGGAGTCTTTAAACACCACTAAGTGACTACAAGTTCCATCATAATTAGGAAGCAATGGTGTTATAATGAAATCCTCATCACTTAAATTAAATGATACCAACACACCTTCCCCATCATAATCTTCATAGCCCCACCAATGGCACATCCCATCAAAGTTCACCGCATAACCAATAGTGTCTGTATGTGCATTACTTGGCATTTTAATTTGAAGATCCCTCCAACAATTACTTTTTAGGCTATATATCTGCCATAAGGTATCATAATTTGGACCAATACCGTTTGAGTAATTGATAGTAAAATGTCGAACTAATTTATAGTCATCAGTCACGGGGTCATAACCGAATCCATGAATTTCACCAACATACCACTCTTGAAAATCAATGCTTTGTCCCTGTGGAAATTCTTTGAGAATTATACTCTCAAAAGTGTCCATAGCACTGGGAATATCCTTGAATTCCTTGGTAAATGGACTCCACAATACTACTTTATGCGGAATCTTATCAAGGATGTCTGCTTGAATGAATGAATAGATAGTAGTACAGTACTCTTTATTTATTTTTTTATTTATTTAAAATTATTTTTTATTTTTTAAACTTAAATGCACTTTTGGTCCCCTAGTTTCATAGTTTTAAATTTTTGGTCTCCCTATTTTTAAAATCAACTTTTTGGTCCCTCAACTTGCAAATTGAAAAAGAAATGATTATGTTCTTCTTCTTTCTGCTTTGTGTTTGTGTTAAAGGTTCCATTGTTGTTATTAAGTCAAGAGGAGAATCTCAATTGGTTAATGGTCACGATGAAGAAACAAAACTAAATGATCATGGTTTGAATAAACCAAATGCTACTACTGGTTTTGCTTTGGCTTCTCAATTTTCTAAGACCTTTTGGATTTGGTTAAACCCTTTGTTGTTGAGTAAAGGGTGTGAATCGCCGCGTAATATCGATTAAGTTCCATACCTTTCTCCACAACATAGAGCAAAGAGGATGTCTGATATGTTTAAGATAATTTTAAAGAAGAAACAAGGAAGAACAATCTGGGGTTTTTCTAAAATTAGGGATTTTGATTTAGATTAAATGATTTTTATTTTAATTTAAATAATTATAATTATTAATTTAAAAATTATAGAAATAAATATTTATGACATGACAATTTTTTATCTGGTCAGTAATGTCACATCAGCGTTTGAAAATGTCACGTCATTAAAATGAGAGGAGGACTAAAAAAAGGGTTGACTTTTAAACTTGAGGGACCAAAAAGTTGGTTTTGAAAATAGAGGACCAAAAGTTTAAAACTACGAAACTAAGAGGACCAAAAGTGCATTCAAGCCTTTTTTTATTTTACTACCAACTTAATCTGATTCGTGTTTCCCTCTACCACATTGTCAGAGAAGGAAACCTATATATGGATTTTCTACTTTAGGTATACATAGTGTGGCTATCTGACTCACTCGTGTGCAAGTGAATGAAGTGATTGTGTATGTTCATCCATTCATTGATCAAGTGAATGTTACAACTCCTAATACGTACTACCTCCGTCCCAATATATAAGACCTTTTTTGGTTAAATGACACTATTCATGTATGTTGTTTTGACCGTATTTTTTTCATAATTCATAGATGTAAATATTAGTATATAAGATCTCGTTTGATTCGTCTTAATGAGTGCTTTCAAAATATCAAATTTTTATAATTTTTACTAATGCACAATTAAAGATATTAATGATCAAAATTGTGCATTGACAAACGTGCAGTGTTCAAAATAGGTCTTATAATGGACGGAGGTAGTATTTAATCTCTCCAACTCATAACACAAACAATTTATTAAGTCTATTCCACTAATAAATCTATATCACTAAATCGTGAGACCTTCGAAAACATGAAGAAACTAAAGGCATTTTCATTGTCACACTTCTCTAAAAATTTCGTTTAATGTGTAATGCATCATGTAAAAAATTGATTTTCACCATCAAATCAATAAATCTCATCATATCTTATTTGATGAAATTTATTGATTCAATTGTAAAAATAAATTTGTGTATGATGCAAAAACTTATTTCACTTACACACAATACAATTAACTTTCTCTACAAGCACCCAAATTTTTCCTTTTTCACAATAGGAATTTCTATTCAACTCGGTGTGCATATAGACAAAACCTAAAAGTAAACATACATTTCACTTGCACTGCATTTTTTTCATACATTTTAGTACTTTTTAGGGAATGGGCCTTCTAAATCTTGTGAGAATTTAATTCAGTGAACATTGACTACAATTAATGAGGCTTTTATTTCACCACATGAACCCATTAATTACAGAAGATTGGGCCCACTTACTCACGAATCTTTCGTTTTTGTGGTACGGCACCATCAAGACCTTGGGTCCATGGTTATTAGTATTTATTTTAGATTTTTTTTGACAAAATAAAAACGACATCTATTCATTCAAATTAATAGATTATATTTAACAATACAAATTTAAAATTGCTAAAAACTGAAAATATGCATCTGCGAACAAACTCATGTATCACGGCATAATGCCTACAAATATGACAAATCCTACATACATGATTAAACTCAAGTGTTCGGAATATCCATGTTTTCGAAGCTGTAACATTGAAGACGACAATATCATGATTGAATATGTCCTTGATTAAATATAATCTTCAATATGAAACGAACAAACACTGAATGAAGACGGGAAAATAAAACACCGCACAAAAATGGCGAACAACACAACGTCACACTAAGATGACGAAATCATAGTAAAAACTAAAAACAAGTTAAAGTAGTGATTTTGAGCCAAAAATTGACTCTAAAATCACCCCTCTTTGATAGATGAAGAAGAAGATTTTAGATATTATAATATGGAACTCAAGATATATCTATTCCTTACAAAAATTTCACTATTTCAATTTGGTTTGAATTTAAAAAGTAGTTTTGTATAACCAAAAGAAGTGATTTGTTGTGACAGTGAAATGAAGAAATATTGGTTTCTTGGTATCAAAAATAATATTTTGAATAAAACGACGATCAATTATTGTATTATTTGAAGAAGAAAAATTATATAATTTAGTGATTATATTCACACAACACAAAATGTGAAGAGGTGCAGAATTCTAGTTTTAAAGTTAAAACTCAGATATTTGTAACAAAAAAAAAAGTTATTATTTAGGTCAAAATAAAATGAGGAAGTTATATATTGTCTTTGATTAAGAAAGTGTAAATGTTGAAACCTTTACTCTATATATATTTTAAATTTATAATTTAAATATTTCTTGATCACATTTTATTTATCTTGCATTCAAATTTTGAATTATTAAGCTCCATTCTTATAAGAACTTAATCAATTTTAGGAGTCAGTTATTTTTTTGTCCTAAATATACACATATAAAGTGAGAGACCAGAGTTCGAATCAAAACCTTAATTTTACACATAAAAAGTGTAGGGATCAAGTTCGAACCTTGATAAAAGACGTTTAACCTAATAATTTCTATATTTTCTATCAAGTTTAATTAAGACTTCTAAATATACATATTCTATTTTATTTTATTTTATTTTTTGGTACAAACAAACATACATACTATTCTACTTTAAAAGGCACTAGATTTAAATGGGAAACTATATAACATAATTAAGGGGAGTGGGGGCAGCATATTGAATTGCACAAACCATAGCTTCAACGTTGGGCAACTTAAATCATGGGAATTTGGACTCAGACCGTTACTTAAACGAAGTTGGGAGTAGTCAACATCTCTCTTAGTCCATCATCCCATGTGACACTATCTAGCTAAATTCACATCATACTATATGCTACTATCTATATTACTCCCTATAATTCATGCGTAAGTAACGAGTAATTTTTTAAATTCATTCAAAAAATAGTGTATTTAGACAATATAGATTAAATACATTATTTTTTCAATAAATCTATAAAGTCAATTTTATTTATATATGAGACTAGAGGAATATATATATATTATATTTTAATCTTGATTTTTTCTTGTATGAGATGAGATATTTCTCTTATCCACCAAAAATAATGATTAGATCACTTGAGATAATACTGATCTTTTCTAGTTTAATTAAAGTTGAGTTAAAATTGTTAGGGTGAAATTATCACTGATTTATGTTTCATAATGTTCAAAAAGTTAATTTTGGCAATTACATGCAGAAGAAATTATCTTCCTCTTATTTTTACCCTTATTTAAGGATGTTGAGTTGAAGTGCAACATGAAATGGAAAAACTTCACTTCTGGTCTCAAAATATATGTACATTGTTTGAGAAAAGCATTTGAAATACATTTTTTTATCATTTGATACTAAAGATATTCAAAATTACATTTAAATAACACGTTGTCAAAGTTTCTACATTCTACATTGTTTTGTGTATGCGCACTTGATATTTTCGTCTTTTAAAGTTTCTACATTCTAAATTTGTAGTTTAAAGTTTTAAAAAAAAATTAGTGAGATTTAATTTCATTTAACAAAAAGAACAAGATATAAAATTTATGTGGTTGAATCTATCTAACATATGTTTACGGATAATTTGAGGGGTTCTTATTTTCCACCGAAAAATAGTACTATTGAAGACATTTTCTTAGTGTGTACACACACTGAAGAAAACTGTATTATTTTATTTATTTATTGAGTTTTGGTGCATGAAGAGAAAAGTTCTTAATAAGTTAATAGTAATACTTAATAATTTTTTGGTTATAACAATTTAATACAAGAATTGATTGTTAGGACAAAATTCATTTATATCAACAGAAAAAAATCATATGGACTAGACAAAATTCATATGGACCGTACCATAAATATATATACACTGCGATATTAATTCAAAATTATACTTTTAATAAAGAATATGAAACTGATAAATTATTCTTAGTTTAAATATGATCAAGGGGAAAATATACTTTCTACAATTCAATGTGTTTTCACTTAAAAATAAAATTCATGATAGACAAATTCAAGTCATTTAGGTATACACAAAAATATACATTATTGATCAATATAATATTTTCAATAATAATAATAACAATTGATTCAAAAATAACAATAATAATAATAATATAGTAAAATGATTTTTTTTATTTTCATCTTTCTCCAAAAATGTCTGTGCACCTAAATCATTTAAAATTATAGTGACTACACAAATATTACTCTTTGATATACTTGTTTTTTTGTCATGTAGCGTAGTGACTATAATTTCACCTTTTAAAGGTGAATAAATGAGTCTACTAGTGTTTGAACTTCAATCCATATTCAAACGTGCAATATATCCTACCGATTGAGCTAAACTCACGCGACTATTTGTTTTATTTAACATAGAAGCATTCATAACTTTTTATCTTAAATTAAACGGTACGGTTGAAGGAGAAAAAGAAAACTTTTGTAGAATATCATCATTTAATTATGTAAATTATTATGAGCTAGAAAAATACCGGCCCTATAAACAAATTAAAGAATTAATTAATGGTTCACAAAGATAATCATATATTCCATCTTCTACTTTTACTTGAACATTGCAACATAAATAAATGTTGTTAAACACCATGTACCAATTATTTGAAATACAGTGAAAAGGTGGAATCGTTTGAAGTCAATCAAAAGAGAGAAATAGGAACTTGCAATAAAACTTCATAACCATTGGCTTGTTACATTCCATATATATCTTCCACTTTCTTCGTGTTGGTTGATGTTTCAACTGATTGTGAGTTAGACAAAATCACATTAACACGTGATATTGTTGAAGTTTTAAAGTGTATTTTTAATCAAAATTATAGTGTAATAGTGTACTATAATTGGGTCAAACACACTATAAAACTAAACATACATACACTTGGTCTCTTAAAAAAAAAAGGAAAAAAATTGTCAATTACCATAAATAAAAACTACACAAGCAGAACAATAGAGTTAAAACAAGCTTGTATATTGCATGATGATCAAAAGCATATATCACCCATAGAATTAAAGAAGTGCTCTCAATCAATTCATCCTTAGTATGTTTGGACCTGATAAATTTTTCCGTGTTAATTGAGTCAAATTAAATCGTAGGCTCCTTTTCTTGATAGTGTCCTACTGTCATTCCTTTAAATTTCAACCATTGTAATTTGGGCTTTGATTCAGCAACATTAGCCAAAAATCAAAAAGGGTATCTTTCATCATATAAAGTAGTGATGAGCTTAAAATAATCACAGTTGTACCTTAATTTTGTTGACATTTCAAATGTAATTTTTATCAAAATTGCGATAAGGTACCGTAATTTTGTTATACTCGACTACAATTGAAACATGCATCACTATCATAAAAAAAAACCAATGAAAAATAACATGTTATTCAATAAAATTAAAATCAAAAGAAACTGAATATCAAATGTATATTAATGAAACAACCTTGTATAGTGCTTGATGATGAAGAGTGAAGATCATACAAATTGTAATTTGAGCATAGATTCAACCAAATAGCCAAAAATCTCAAAGAGGATATCTCTGATTTTGATAAATAATGAAGCAAGAGATTGAAGAGAGTATGAAGAAGCCATGAAACTCAGGATGGATAGCGCCAGAAAAATTCAATTAAACTGAACAAAAGAAGAGAAATCGAAAGATTTTCTATGGCGCTATCCCTCCTGAGCTTAACAGATTCTTTCACACAAAAATATAAGAGAGGTATAGCTAGCAAAATAAATCACTAGTATTGAAATGAAATGAAGCTTATAATAAAGCTCTTTAAATAAATAAATTATTGAAAATGCTTGATAGCTAGGTAGCTACCATTATTATGAAACATTTAATGCTTCTGATACATGGTGGGGAGGGACGTAACAGAGGTATTTATAGAAGCAGAGAAGGGGAAGTACGTGGGCACATTCAGAAAACTGAAACACAAATTGAAAATAATAAAATATAATACTACTAAGAGTATAACTCCAAATTGGTACTTAAGAAAAAAACAGTGACCTATTAAATGTGTGGTGAAGTCATTAATTTTAGTTTCTAAACTCAAATCAACTAGGTAGATTATTTACAGTTTTGTTTTCTATATTTTTTACTTATAGAATTGGTCTTATTATTTCAATATCATCTAGTTTTGGTAGTGTCGGCACAACGTTTAATGAGGCTTAAAGCAAATTTGAAAGTGAGGTTCTTTTATTTTTATTCGAATAATTTTTCTCTGAAATATAAAATAAATTTTATTTAAAATTTTTTGAGAACTTGTAAAGTTATTGTTTCATTTCTATAATAATTGTTCTAAGAGGCCTTTATATTTTTCGTTGCGGTTTTTTCTAAATAATTTATGACTTATTTGAGGTCTTTTTCTTTAATAAATTTTTTTATATTTTTTGGAGGCCTAAAATCCTTACTTGGGTTGCTTTACCCTTAAGCCGACTTAGTTTTGGTCATCTCACTCTTCAAAATTTTGAACTAATAAAATGATGTCATATCATATCTAAATTGAAGTATTTAAGGAATTTATAATTTCATAGGTATCGATCCTTTCATGTTATAAATTTGTATGACACATCATTTAAAATAGGATAAATATTATAGAACTTTTTTTGTCCAAAAATCTAATGAAAGAACTAAAGCTGAGTGGTTTTAAAAATTGAGGGACCGATTTTGTGAGTGTGTAAAATTAAGCGAACCGAAATCATAATTAAGTTATTATTTAAAAATGATTTGGTAAAGGATTAAAACAAAAATTGGTAAAGGTGTGTAATGTGAGTCGATCAATCTCAAATTAGACTAGCTAAAATCGGTTAATGTTATGTGGATTTATTGATACAAGGAAAGGAATATAGATCTGGCACATCATTTGAAATGTGTTTACTTAATTATCTTTTTCACGGATATATTCTTATTTATTATATTTCAAGTCAAATTATTGTTCTATTGACAATATAAATGGAGAACCACGGGGACACTCCATTTGGAATACTGCGGATAGGGAGTTTTTCTCCCATGGAGATGGGATGGGATTGGGAAGATGTCTTCCCATGAGTGGTTTGGCGATGGAGATCATATTATTTTGTCACTCGTTAGTTTATTAAAATAATTTTTAAGAACTTTTAAATATATATTCAAATATTTTATATTATATTTATTTTGTCTTTTCGCACATATGTATAGATTTATTTTATATGTGATAATTTTTGTTGTCACAAAACTCATAATATGTCTTATATTTTAATTTGTTTAATCGTTAAATTATTTTAATTTACTCTCAATTTTATTGTAAATAATAGAATTTTTTTTAAAAATTTGTTTGGATCTCTACAAAGACCATAAAAATTCATGAGAATGATAATCGTTTTAATCGAAGAACAGAGAATAAACAAATAAATTATACCATATACTTCTTGTAAAAAAAAGAAAAGTAATACCATACTTTACACTTAGTCTTAAAAATAAGGTTATAATAAACTACTACAAATTTAGGTCTAATCTTTTAAACCTTAAATTTTTTGACCAAATCAAACTTAGACTTTGCAAAAGCAAACCAATTTAGTCTTAATAAGAAATATAAACAAATAGACTTAGGTGCCTCCTATGAAGCCATATGTAAAAAAGTTAGCTTCACTATTTTCACTAGTATTAAAACACAAAGTACACTGATTTGAGAATTTTTTGTCATGTGGTTGCTTTGTTTACATAAAAGGGTAGTGGAACTTAATAGTTTTTTCCAATTTTACTATGTCTTGCTTTTTGTCCTTTAAAATTTGAATGCCCTTGCCGACTACCATAGAGTCCATACTTTTTCCTTTCTATTGAAAAAAAATACGTACACTTTTGAACAAAGAATTAAATTGATATTTATGAACTGGTTTCAACTCAGAATTAATTATCTCATTATGAGGATTGATTGTATCTCTGATTTTGGGTGTACAACATGATTTCATCCACCATGGTTGGTCTAGGAACCACTATTCAACATGGACTTAGGAACAAAGTTTTGTTAGATCATAAGTTTTTATATTTAGTTTTCGTACACTTATGGAACAATTGTTTTTGGTAGAGAGAGACATGTTAGTTTCATCATGGCCGGTCTAAGATTAGATAAGTGTTGAAATGTTAGATATAACTTAGTCAACACTTATCTTAGTGTTGAAAGATTAGACAAAAAATTTATATTAAATTTTTTAACATATGTTTTAAGGATACATTTTAACATATTTTTTAATATAATTATTCTTTCACTTCATGATTACTTCTAGACCACTTTTTTAACACTAATCCTTGGTCTAATGATGTTTTTTAGGATCCTTGGTTTAATGATTAAGAAGGTTCAATCTATTTATATATTTCTTCTTTTTTATTAAATAATTTAGCAGTAAAAATCACACATTATATAACTGGAAGAAAAATGAGAATCACATATTCAAACACACTTATAACATATCAAATGACCTTATAACTATTAATTAAGTTATACTTACAAAACAATATCTATCGATATTTCTAATATAAACTTTTTATTTTATTTTTGGTTAAGAATATAAACTTTTTATTTTATTTTTGAATATGTAAATATACTTGCATTATATATGCAGAGCATTGCTAGGAATTTAACGGAAAACAAAATATAGAAAATGAATTTGCTCAACTCTATTTTCCAAAATACTTATATAATAACAATGTGCATGATACATTTAACTAATCGTATTGTAGGAGGCTAATTTCCAAAATAATATTATTGTAACTGGACTATTGTATCTTATAATTAATTTGCATTATTTACCTGCTAGAGCATTCTTCAACTATTCATAGAAGAAATAGAGAGAAGTGTTAGTACTTAGTACTACCTATATTTCTATATATAAAAGATAAAGTTAAAAAATTACACAAACTAAACTAAGAAAACTATTTTCATTAATTTATTAATCTAAAATATAAAAAAGAATTGTAACTTGCATGATACACACACTTTTATAGTGCATATTTTATTAATTAATGTCATTGTAACTTGCACATTTAATAAACCTGCATTGGAAGATGATAATTTTATCTATTCAATAAGGATATGAAAAAAATTGTACATTTAATAAACTTTTATCTTAAAGGTTGTCTCTTATACTCCTTTCGTCCCTATAAACATAAGACTTCGTTTGACAATGCATGTACGCCAATGCATAATTTTGATCATAAATATTTTTAATTATTTAATAGTAAAAATTATAAAAACTTTATATTTTGAAAGTACTCATCAAAATAAATCAAACAATATCTTATATACTAATATTTACATTTATGTATTATTAAAAAAAATACAGTCAAAATAAGATAAATAAATAGTGCAATTTTGTCAAACAGAGTCTTATAAAAAAAGACGGAGAGAGTAAAAAGGATCAACGAAAAAGTTTCAATTTATCTTTTATATATAAGAACAAAGGTAATATTTTTTTATATAATTACTTCCTTCATTTCTTTTTATTCTTGAATATACATGCGTTGACTTAAAAATAGTTATAAAAAATGTCAAAAAAATTTGAGAGATTTAAATTTAACATTTCAAACAAATATTTATACAGATTAAAAATATTTTTAACTCTAAATTTTTTAATAATTTTTAACAATAAATAATTATAAATATTAACAATCAAAATTTTATCATATTATTAACAAATGTGGAGAGTTACCTCGGAAATGTGGAGTGAGAGTGACTTTAGATCTGAGCATTTGTAGACTTCCCTGCGGCATGTTCTCTGAAGCCCACACTCATCTCTCTTTACTCAAAGCACATTCTTCAATATCTCTTCATGAAGGACCCACCAATCAAACTTTATCATATGTTGATATCTCATGATTAAAAAATTAAACTAAATTAAATTAATTTGAAAAAGAAAATTATTACTAAATTCAAATAATACAGTCTAAAATACTAAAATACATCTAGTTTATATATTTTCCGTTGAAACTAATATATATGTATACTTGAAAAGTACAGAAGTGTGGTTGAACAGTTGAAATTCATCATTTTTTAACTAATTGAGAAATCTTGAATATGTATGGAGCAACTTTAAATTTTTAGGTCAATTATTTCATCATTTGATGTGTCTCTGCATTCGGCGATGGATACATATCAGTCTCGATCAAAAATATATACATTGAGGATGAGTATTTTCACATGAAGTATTTTTTTGAAGTCTTGATATCCTATTTATTCAAAGATATCAATTATATTCACTATAAATGGGATGAAGACTCGAGTCTAAATTATGGAGTATATTTTTGACACACTTAAATTTAAAATATTAAAAAAACACATTTTAAAGTTTTATTTTAAGAAGATAAATTACTCTACATAACTTAACAATGATGATAATCAAACACGAGACATTCAAAAAGAACACACTTTCAAATCTCAAACCAATACCATCAAATTAACCTAAGTGGATACATATTTTAAAGTCTAAAATAGTAAAATTTTCACTACTAGACTAACTTATCATGTGAGTTTATTTATACACATGAATGATCAAGCATGTCAAAAATAATTCTGTATTATACCTCAATGATGAAGTTAGATGTGATCATGCGAAGGGTATTATCGTCCTATCAATTAAAATTCCACCATAGCTGAATGAATTTAAGACACGACCTATGTGGTATGATGTTAGGTGACTCACTTTTTAAAAGGTAACAGTGGCAGTGAGTTCCTATCCGTCCGATACAAGTGGAGAGTTGATCTAACGATCCTAAAAGGCCTCTAAAGCTTCTTGAAGGGTTTACCGTCATTTACTATTACTACCTCTGTCCCAATATATAAGACCAATTTTAACTAAATGATATTATTTATGTATCTTTCTTTGACCGTATTTTTTTTATAATTTATAGATGTAAATATTAGTATATAAGATATTGTTTGATTCGTCTTGATGAGTATTTTCAAGATATTAAATTTTTATAAATTTTACTAATGCACAATTAAAGGTATTAGTGGTCAAAATTATACATTAACAAACGTACAATGATCAAAATGAGTCTTATAATTTATGACGGAGGAGATAAGGTAGTACTAAATTTGGATCATAAAGCTACTAACAAAGTAACATGAATGGACCTTTATGACTTTGCAATTTAGGTAATAATGGAAATGAAATCTAACGATAGGATATGGTCTTTGTACCTTTCATTTTTTCCACTCAATGTTGTTTAGTTGTCAATGAATTTTATGCCATTATCTTTTCATGAATAATTAGGATCAATATTAGCATTAAACTTAATTAGTTCATTGACTCATACTATAAAGCCACTTTTCTTTTTTGGCTGAAATTCACTGGTCATGTCTATAATTGAGTTAGTTTGATTCCTAAATTAAAAGTCTAAATATGCGACATAAGATTTTTTCAAAAATGGGTGAAGAGGTTTTGAGTTAGTTGTTTTGCGATGTGATAGAAAAAAAATTAGTTGTTAAGAAATTATATATTGGGTAGTAAGAATTTCAACTTTAAAGATCTTTCTTTAACTTATTTAATCATCTTTAATTCAACCACTTAAACTATGTTACGAGATTCAACTCATTAATTGTGAATTGTGATATATTTTAGAGATTTTATCTTCCCTTCATAAAAGGTGAAGAAAGTTCACTTTTAATTGTGTGGCTAGTTAGTTAAATTGTATTGAATAAAATTTCTCTTTATTATCCAAAAAATTCTAATTAATATATATAATCAAGTGTTTTTTTTCTTTTCAAAAAAATGTACAACCTCTTCACAAAAATTATAGCACTTAACTAACATTATGAAAAATAGACTTTGTCATATATATACTGAGGTTTCGGCACAAGATGAACCGAAATATATAAAAGAAAATTTACAAAATAAAGACATCATAAATAATAAATAAAACATTAATAAAAATACTAGCACATTAGTAAAAATACTAACACCTACATTATCTAAAATGTCCGTTCTAATCTCATTCCATTAAATAAAAGATTTAAAAGTCATAATAAAAAACTGTGTAAAACTGTGACATTTGTCTACTGCAACAGACCTAAATCCGCATATAAGAGATATGGCCCAAGCCATGTGGGGCATTTTCATATAGACTATATGATCAAATTCTATCATGCATCAAACAAAATAAACTGTATATGCAGAAGCAAAATTCATCATCAAAGTTATAAGGTCAAATCAAGGATTTGGAATGAGACATATCTTAGGGGATATGGCTCCACATAGTACATCACATATCTTAAAAAGGGGATTATTCACTATGAAATTGTCATGATCTGAATAATACAACCAACGTGAGAACCGGATCAAGCACCCTCCACAAATACCAATTACTTTTTTTAGTTAGTTTCATGTCCCTCCAAAATCATATTCTCAATATTAATTATACCACTTTTTGAATACATAATTGATAATTCTCGTAAGACATAACTAACTATTGACCTCTTTTTTGTCCTCTTTTTTCTCAATTACAAGTGGAAGTTTTTGCTTTAATAAGGACTTTTTTTTTTGGTAATAAAAGATTTAGAACGAGGGAATGATATCCAAATTCAAGACACCTAATATTTTGAGGTTTAAGGAGTACTTGCAAGATATTTACATTTATCTTTTTTCAAAAGTATCAATGAAGTTCGAATTTACAATCTTTCAGATTCAAGACATGTCTGTCATTTTACCATCAGATCAAATATTTAGAGTTAAAAAGAATCAAATAAAAAATACAAATGATACTACATTTATCTATAGAAATAAAGTAGAGTAGTACTCCCGCCAAAACCAATATAAACAAGATTGTCCCCTATAACTTCTAGATATATCTAAGAATACAAATTATGCAATCCATTCATAAAATAAGCAAAGAGCCCTAGACTTTTTCGCCAATAGCCACTGTCAAAATAAATTTTCGATCAATTCCCACAACGTAAATAACCTATATATGCATACTTAGAGGCAAATATATGTTTTTGAATCATCTTAGAAAAGTTATGATTAGTAAGAAAAAATTCATTTTTTTTCTTCCGTTTTTTATTTGTTTCTAAATCATTTGTTTTTGAAAACTATTATCTTTTTATTTCAATTTTATTATTGCCTTTTATTCTAGGTTTGTGTTTGTTTGTAAAGTTCCACGTTCTACTTATCCATGTGTGATTATTATGTCTTCTTAGTGTGCATATAATATATTTTCTTAATTAACAAAGCTTAAAAGAATTTAACTCCATGTTTAGTGGTAAAAATATATATCTTAGATATGAAAGGTTCAGGATTCGAACTTGCTAGTGTGGAACATCATTTTCTCATCATCTTAAATTTCTATTAGCAAACGAAAGTCTTAAAGAATTGAAGAAGAGCTTGTACAAGAAAATTTTGAGCTTATTCATCCAAGAAAAAAATTAATTGAAGCAGAGATTAGAGCTGTTAAAAAAAATATGAAGAAGAGATTAAATGATAAGATATACAAACATTTAACTTCCAATTTGATTATAATTCACTTCTTGTCAAAAATCAAATACCATAACTCACTAGTTAAGCTTATATTTAATGATATTCTCATTCAAATATAAACTTAAGCACTCGTTTATGCATATTACTTACTTCAATCATTTGCTATTCAAATTTCAAAATACAGCAGGAAAAGTTGTGTTACAATCTCTTAGTTTTTGAGGAATTGGGTCAGGTTATCAAAACTTCATTTTTGAGTCTTTATATTTTCTTTCTTTCTTTGTATTGGGCCTCAATTTGAGTCTTTATATTTTCTTCTGTTTTCTTTTTTATATATATATATATATATTTAAAATATACGATATAGAATCAACAATTAATTGATCAAAATGGTAAGAGATTCAAATCTCTAAAGCAAGTGGTTACAGGTTTGAGAAAAAACATATCAACATATCCAAGATGATATGTAATATCATTAAGTAATAAATGAATTGTAATCAAAGGGTAACTTCTCTTTCAACAGATGCAGCTCGAATCTCATAATTATGATTCGAATCCTTGACAAATGGTTAAAAAATCCAAGCAACTAACACACACACACACACACACACAAGAGACCGTGTAAAAAAAATGCTTGTTACCTTGATTTTGTGAATCAACACTACACAAGCATTCTATTCAAAACTTCGAATACAAAAAAGGCGTAAAAGTGAAATAAATTACATCAAAAAGAAATCACGCAAATGAACTATCTCGGTTTCTTCTCCTTCCCTTTTTGATATCAAGCTAGACTTCAAAAGGCGCATGGCATGAGCACAAATGTCACACTTTTTCAGCAGATTCTCTCCACCCTTGTATCAAACAAAATAGAACATAAGTTTTTGCTACTCTCCAAATGAAGAAGTTGGTTGTCACACTCGTTATGATCATATTTTCGATGAACAAAATTGAATCGTGTAAAGGATTTCATAAAAAGTGGAATAGTAACTCGTTCCACACATCAGGTACACCCGGTAAGCACCAATGTATGCAATCAGAGTAAGATGGAGGATTTGACAATTGTTCAGGTCGAAGAGGCTCCCAAAATTTGCGAAAAATTGAAGGATGGCCATCTTTTCGATACTCAGAAAGTTGAGTAACATTGAGAACAGAAACTTTTGAATTTAAATTGCTTAAGATCTTCTCCACGGTGCTCATTGTAGGCAAATCAGACCCACTTCCCCAATAGCCCTCAAAATCAATCGGGTCCTTCTCGTTGTAACAATTTCCTTCACTTTCTGGCTTCCACTCTCGGCTCCTAAATGAGAAAATATTCAGTTGAAAAGTTTAGATTGATCAACTTGCATTAAACAAAGGGGACGGGCATTAATACACAAGAGACTCACTCAAAATAAGTAAAAATAATAATCTAAGAAAATTGTAACAACGATATTAAATAGAGAGAATACTCATAATAGTTCTAATTATGACTATAATCAGCATCTTCAATTCGGTATAACAAATCAAACATGCACTTATCAATTTAATAAAGAACTAGCATAATCTCTAGCTTAAGTTCCATGTCCAAAAATGTGTGTCAGCAAAAGTATTTCCTCCAAACAAATAATCATAGATAATCGAGATTGGATGCTCACCAGAGATGTGTTGGGGACATGGTCACAAAAAAGACACGCTTCTTGAGTGGATCTACTTTAGAAGACACCCAATCGGCCCAGGCTCCCATGGCCAACTCCATAGCTCCTTGCCCGTCTAATTCTTCACAAGCTCCATTTTCTTCATCGGTCCATCTGCAAAAGTACAAGTCACAAAGATCTAATCAGAATAGAGTAGACAAACTTCCCTTTATGTATCGATGAATTGATACAGACAATAGCTTAACTTGTCCTTGTCTCCACCACAAGTATGTGTTGAAAACAAGTATATCAGCATGCTCCCAAAGAGATGCATGCTTTAGAACTGAATCGGGACGAATAATCCGTTCATCTAGTCTGTGATTCACAGGATCGTCGGAATTAGATTCAACAAGAAGAGGAGCCCAGAGGAATTCAATAGTTGCATTGTAGTCCTGAAAAAGTGACATAAGAATAGCAGTGTGGAAATAATGAGAATCTCAAGCAGTGATACTAGAACAATGCAACTATTCACACTGCTATTCTTATGTTTATGAATGTGAAGTGAAACATTCACATAAGAGTGAGTTGAACAAAAAAATTGAGTGTAAAAATCATGTTTGATGTCAAAAGCTACACATTATGCTTCAAGTTAGAATAATTTCTAAAGGCAAAAGAAACTCCAATTGACATCATCCAAACATGTCAAATCAATTTTGTGTTTGGAATCGCTATTGTTCATCCCTACCATGAAATCCTATGGTGACAAAAATTGATTTAGAATGAATTGATTTTATAAAAATGATTTTAGTTAAAAGTGGATTGAATGTGAAGTGGTTTATATTTGGATAGGTTCACGTAAAGTGAGTCGAACAATAAATTTGAGTGTAAAAATCATGTTTGGAGTCAAAGGCTATAAATCATAACTTCAAGTTAGAATCAATTCTTGAGGCAAAAAAAAATTCACATCAACATCACCAAAACATAACAAAATCACTTTTATGCGGCCGGAATCACTTTTAGAAACACTATACAGAAGTTTCCACAAAAGAGTTAAATTCATACCTCTGCTCTAAAAATGGTGAGATGAGCATTTGGTGACATTGATCTCTTATCAGCAGGAATTTCTGACTGTAACAAGCAAACCATAGATATCCACTGCCCTCTATTCAGTGAATCTCCTACAAACATTAGTCTTTTACCTCTCAACTTTTCCCACATTTCTTTAACATTCCACCTGTTATAGACTAGAAATTTGTGAAGCCTAACAAACATAACATATTTTGTCACTAAAAATTATATAGGGCATGTTTGTTGATAGAAATAGTTTTATCTTTCAGATTAAATCATTCACAATGTTTAAAAAGCATAACAACAATAAAACTTTCAACGAGGC
The DNA here is from genome assembly GCA_951804385.1 of Trifolium dubium. Taxonomy (NCBI): domain Eukaryota; kingdom Viridiplantae; phylum Streptophyta; class Magnoliopsida; order Fabales; family Fabaceae; genus Trifolium; species Trifolium dubium. Next base: position 32,441,560 of record OX638075.1, on the reverse strand, counting down.
CATTCATTCCAACTCCTATTTGGTTAAACAACTTAAGTGTTTATAGCATAATAACTTATCATATAAGTGCTTATGTATATAAAGTATTTCTATAACAAAAGATAAAATAAAGTCAAAGTATTTTCATATAACCTATAACTTGTTTTCATAAGTTTTCCTGTAGAGCTTAAGGAAATAAGCTGAAAACAACTTATGTACATGTTATAAGTGGCTTCCCAAACAGTTTCAAGTAACTTATGTTATTAGATAAGTCCAAATAAATTCTCATACTACCAACAAAACAAAAACCTAATTATGCTCTTAGGAAACAAACAAAAAAGCTAAAAATAGAAAGCACCTCTTCAAATTGCAATCATGAGGTTGCCATCTCCAATGTTGATACCCCAAATCATTTCTTCCATGCTTGTGACATGCCAATTGATCAGACATATAAGGACAATCTGACTCATTATACAATGGATATGAAGCATTATCAAATACCCATTTGCCTGAGAAAACATCACATTTTTCCGAACTCACTCTCCGGCGACCGGAACTCTTCAAACCGCCACGCCGAGCAATTTTCCTACCACTATACCTTACAGTAGAGTTGCATCTACTGTATCTATCCAAAACCTCTAAAATCAACATAATTCCAATCAAACCCATTTCAACAAATAACATAAAAAGAAAGTCACAAAGCAAATCAAACTCAAATCACAAAGCTTAATCTATAAAGTTCCCATTTTTAAGTAATAAAGCAAGTTTTGAACTGAAAAAGAAAAACCATACATACCTTGACCTTTCTTGAGATTAGGTTTAACATATGTAGTTGAAGAAGCTTGTTCATGGTGAATGTGATCTGGGTTTTCATGAAATTTTTGAATGGTGCTTCCATTGTGGAGAGTTGAGAATGCTATGAAAACTAATAATAAAAGCACAAGAAAAGGAAAAATTGGAACTTTCTTTTTCATCTTCTGCATAATTTGTGTTAAAGGGTTGTTGCCTTGTTGGGGTTTATTGATTTTGCATAAAGAGTAGAACTTTGGTTCTTTGAATATAAATTTGACTTAGAAATTTGAAGTTTGAAGTTTGATTCAGTGTTCCATTAAGATAGTGATTGATGCTGATTGGAGAATTATTTATGAGTTAATTGTTGTGTGACACTTGACAATAATAGCTATAGAATCTTAATCTTAATTTAAGGATTGCGATGTTATAGGTAGACTGCAGAGGATGCAGTTTGACCATTTTCCTTTAATCATATGACATTGTTTCTTATGTTGTGACAATAAATGGGTATGTGGTTTGTGGGGTTTGGTAGTAGTTGAGAGAACAAGAATCTTAATGGAGACGTGTTTTTTGTTAGTACTAGATGGGATATCGGAATGAAATGCAACTTGACCATGGCATGAAGAAACTTAGTGTATGTTTATTATTACGGCAGAATTACGGTGATCTATTGTGATTTTGAAGATGCCGTAAGTTGTAGGTTCTATAAAGTTATTGTAGATTATCTTGATTCTGACACATCTCTTCATGTGTTTTCGTCGATTTGTATACGGTGAAATATTTAACTTAAAATTCATCTTACAACTATTATAAGTAAATTTAATTTTTTGTACCAACAATTTTTTTTTTTGATTTTATAGATACATTAAACAATTGGTACGAAGGAATGACTAATTAGAAAAATATGGGTAAATAGGACATTGATTTTAAGTTTCTTTAAGAAAAAAAATTGGTGATAACCTTCTTGGTTTTAAGGAAAAGAGGTCCGGTAATCCAAAGTTTACTAGCCAAAAATTTGTATTCATGAATTTATTTATTTTTATTTTTTGGTTTTTACCGCCAATTTAATTTAGTTCGAGACAAGTTATAGCATCAAATAATTTGAGTCTCCTTCCGAACACAGTTGCGAGATCGAATAGTAATCATTTCTACAAACTTGCAGTTAAGTTGAAAGAAATCTGAATTATCCTATTCAATGAAGTGATCTTGGATTAGATTTGTTCAATTTGCCCTATATAGATTATCAAATGATTGTATGTAATTAAGGTAAATACATCTTTATATCTTTACACTTCAACTTCCCTCACCTCATTCAACATCAAGAGAAAACAAGATAACAAAACAAACAGAAATTTACACGAAGCTTTCAATATTAAATGTTTGTCATCTATGGAAAATATAGGCATAAAGAAGCTCATTCCATGTATCAGGCACACCAGGGAGGCACCAATGTATGCAATCTGCATAAGATTTTGGATTTAATATTTCATTTTCTGTTAGAGGCTCCCATTGCTTTCTGTAGATAGAAGGGTGACCTTCTTTTCTGTACTCTGAGAGTTGTGTGATGTTAAGCATTTGAACATTCAAACCTCTTGTTTTCAAATCTTGTAGAACATTTTCAACCACTTGCATCATTTTAGGAACAGAACCATTTCCACTATATCCTTCTTCTGTTATTTGATCTGTTTCTTTGTAACAATTTTCACCCTTAGTTCCTCCCCATTCATGAGCCCTGCAAATTTTTTATAGATGTATTAGAAATCCAATATGTTGCTTGATTTGATCATAGTGTAATCATACAACCATAAATATACACTTATATGAATCAAAGACACAAACACAGACACTAGATAAGATACTCACACGTTAACATTATATTGATAATAATTTAAGAAATAGAAAAAAAATGAATGTAACCATATTTATCAGTGTTTGTCATCGACTCAATGTCGGACATCAGACACGTCTTCTATCTGAAGTGTCAATATAATGCATTTGACTCGGTGTTTTAAAAATCAACCATACATCAAACAAACATAAAACAGCAATTGAACTATTCAAATAACCTAAACCTAGAGATTGTTGGTTCACAATTCAACCGAGTTTAGATTAGTTTAGTTTTTAAAACATAAGTTTCAATGCTTTCACTTGTAATATCTAAATATGTAGTGTGATTGTACAATTCATATGTAAAAGCTTAATTATACTACAATTCATCAATTACATTTTTATTATTTAGAGTAACACATACCTTTGGTGAGTAGGTGACATAGAAACAAAAAACAATTGGGTCTTGTTACGATTGATATGCATTTCCAACCAATCTGACCAAGTCCTCAAAGCCATCTCATAAACTCTCACCATTGTTACCTTTTTGTATACTCCATTAGGATCTCCAAATGATCCCCACCTGCTTGTAGTTCAAATGTCACTATTAGAATCAAGTTGCTATAGTATAGCTAGTGGAGTACGTATATATAGGATTAGTGAATCATTCTATATTTGGTGAAAATATTACAACTCAATCATATATGGTGGGTGAAATATTGGGCCCCGTGCTATTTAAAACTTGTTTGAAACTCTAATGATATCTAAGACTTTATTCATTTTTGAGATTTATTGAATAACTTATGTATTGGATATATATTATAGATTAGATACATCAGTTATTCAATGAATTTAAAAATGAGACAGACATGGTGTGTGTATATCTAAGAATTGGAGGAAGTTTTAGTTAGCTTTCAAAAGTAAAAGTTTACGATTCTCTTTATTCTAACTTATGTGTGACAAAAACAAAGAGAATATGTGCATGTCTCACAACTCAACATATTTATTTTCATTTGTTTTTGTCAGACCGACAACAAACAATCAAATTATTGTCTCAGTCATGAAAACGAAGAGAAATGTAAGCTTACTTATGTTGTAATTAATGATTATATTTAATCAACTTTTTTTTGTAGAACATAATGTCTTTGATATAAGCAAGTTGATGAAAGAAAATGACAGCTTGGTTAATTAGTTGTTGTACTTACAAAACATTCATTGCTTTTCTTCTCCACCAAAGAAAAGTGTTGAAGACTATAATGTCTGCATCAGTCCAATACTTAGCATGTTTTTCAATGGCTTGAACTCTCACAGTCCTATCTGGAACCTTATGATTCACTGGATCATCTGAATTTGATTCTACAAGTAATGGAGCCCAATAGAACTCGATGGTTGCATTGTATTCCTTGATTTTTAAATGTGTCAATTGAAAAAACTTTTAGCCATGTATTACTTCAAAAAGACTAACATACAAAAATCATAGAGTTTATAAATTAATTAAGTAGAAGGGAGTGATCTTAAATGGACTATAAATTGAAAGTTTAAGTAATCAAAATTTCTTTTGTTAAGTTTATATAGAGTCGGTGAAATATGTTGGACAGTTATAAGATAAATATTTGATAAGTAGACTGCCACTTTGATTCTTGAAAGTGTAACTGGTTGTCACAATGATCTATAAATAAATTGAAATGACAAACTTTTATAATGTCTCTTTTTGTTAGTAACTTTATAAATCAAATTAACCAACGATAAATATGTTTAAAGACCAAATTGACTACCTAAAAATATATTTGAGAACTAAAATGATTAATAAAATGACACTTATGAAAGTAATTGTAATTTTGATATATTATGGAAAAAAACATATGTGACAGCAAAATATACTTTCAAAGATCAAAATAGTAGTTTCTCTGAGGATAAATCTAAAACGAAGTATCTTTCTACACCTATATAGACTTACTCACTTTGGCCTTAAAAATGTTGAGTGAACCATTGGCAATGGTTTGCATGGATTTGAGAGTTGGTGGGAGTGAAGATTCAACAAGGCAAACCATTGAAACCCATTGTCCTCTATTGAGTGAATCTCCAACAAACACAAACCTCTTGTTCCTTAGCTTTTCAAGCAATGTTGTAGCATTGAACCTTATTAATATAAATAGGAAATAAATTACAAGAAAATTCAAAACCATATATGAAATTTAAAATTTTGACTTAGAATGAACCCGTGAGATTTTTAAATTATGATTCAATTAGTTCAATTGATTAATTACTCTTAAATATGATATATAAAAATATCGGTTGAACCAACCTAATAAAATAGTATTCATCTAGATAGTGTGATCAGAATCAAATCAACCTGCAAATTGATCGATTCTAGATTCAACCTATTGAACTATCCTATTTGGCTTAATTTTTAAAATATTATTCTCTACCGTTAGAAAAAGTATATAGTCACACAATCAAAAGATCTCAATGTGGGATGAAGACTATATGACGACTTTCATTTAAATTTCATCATATAAAATATAATTCGAAATACGAGTCATCTGATCAACATTGTTTGACTTATATAGAATTCAAATTACCTTGGTAGGTCACATTGATGTGGTTTCCACCTCCAATTCTGATAATTAAGATCCTTCCTTCCAAACTTCTCACAAGCCAATTGATCTGACATGAACTTGCATTGTTGTTCTTTGTAGAGTGGATAAGATTCATTGTCAAAAACCCACTTACCATCAAATAAGTTACATTTTAACAATGATTCAGAAGAAATAATCTTTTCAACAAACCACTGTCCTCCTTCTTGTGTAAAATATATAGCCGTGACAACTAGAATAGTTGTTAGAATTGCTACAAGAGAATGAAAAGTGGTTTTGATTCCAAAATTGCTTCCTAGCACTATTATTTGGTGTCCCTTAATTGCCATTTACTTTTAGCTTTATTTTTTCTCTTCTCATTTTGTAACTCTTCCTCCCTTATTAAGCTTCTCTAGCAACTAGTTGGTGAGAAATTCTATGTCATCATGCATATAGTGAATTTGGTTGATGGTGTGTTTTCTAAGTTATAAAAATAATCACATTTATATCACCCACTCTTGACTTGAGTTAAAGTAAACATTAACTTTGAAAATTAAAAAAAAAATCTAAAACTTAACACTCTAGTTTTGCACTAGCTTTGATTTAGTTAAAAATAAAAATAGAAGGAACTTTGAGCAAAATTCGATATCTTTAAGTGTTGTTGGGCCTTATGAGACTTTGGACACGGTCCAAAATATTCCTTAATTGGGCACTATTTTTGGCACTCAACATTTTTAAAAAAATCATACACATATATAACTTGTGTATTGAAATATGTTTATCTAAAAGAGTAAAAGTATATTATGGGCAAAAAAAAAACTTACGTATAAAATATGTTTATCTAAATGACATTGCATAATACTAAAAATTACATATAAATATACTATAAAATTTAATAGACTAGACTAATTAATAAATGTAAAACTTAAAGGACTTAGGATAATTAATCTAATAATATTTACTTAGTATCTGTTTGGCAACATATAAAAATGAGCTTATAGTTTATAAACTTTTTATAAAAAAATAAGCCATGTTTAGTAACATTTTCTTTACATGAACTTATAACTTATTTTGATAAACTTTTAGCTTATTTTGATAAGCTAATTCAATTAGCTTATTAGCTTTTAGCTTGTAACTTATTACTTTTTCATTTCATATCAATAAGTCACTTCAACCGCTAATTTTATCAAACACTACATATTCAATCAGATAGCTTATCAGCTATAAACTCATCCTCTATAAACTAACTTATAAATTATCCGCTATTTTTTGTCAAACAGACTCTTAAGGTAGGACATAGATGATCGTTTATATATATTACCTTGAGACTTGAAAGATATTTAAAGAAAAATACAGTAGCTTTCAATATCAATCAATATATAGTATTCAATTCAATGTTCAAAATATTGAATTGAAAACCCCAAAAGTGGACAAACTAAAAGGTTGTGGTGCTTTCATCAAGTGGATAATTGATTAATTAAAAGCACATGTTCTCTACACACTTCTTATCTCGTGTTATGTTTCCTTTCTCCCACTTGCTCATCAACTTGCACAAACCGACGACGATCGTCATTCACACTCAAACAAATATAGATGCAACTCTTTTCTTTTTTTCTCTCTACTTAATTATTAGCAATTTCTTCATTGCTTCGTTTTGATTCCATTTCTTTCTCTTTCTCTTTCCCCGCTAGTCACGCATAATTTGAATTAAAAAAACACAAGTTGACATTAAATATAGCTTGAGTGTGCCCAAAACTATATATTACTACATGCAACTTGCATATTTTGATTGTTAGATTCTTCTATTTGCACATTTAATAATATTTTGATGGACCACCCTTGTTTGCAACTTTGCTACTTGGAATATACTATGTATTAGAGAGTGAGTCTATAATTTTTAGTAAGTTTTACATAAAATCCATCAATAACTAATTAAAAATTGTGTAAAAATGTAAAAAAATGAGATAAAAAAAAAAAAAAAATTGTGTAAAAATGTATCATCATTGTTTTTAGTTAATGAATTGAAATCGCCATTACATATGCTACATTATTTTGTAATGTGCTCATATATGTTAGGGAGAAAGGGATAAAAGAACCATAGCCAACATAATACAGCAAAATTGCATCGACTATGTCATGTTCCCCTTAACTTATGTTTGTAACACTAGGTTTGTTTATAAGCTAAAAGATAAATTATAATAAGTACAAGAGATACTCAACCTTTATAATTCGAGATGGAGGAGTAGGAGTTGAATTACCCTTAAAGCAAGCTAAGAGATTATTACACCATTCAACACTAGGTAATTCATGACATATATATACTAGTTTTATCATAGTGGGCACAAGGATAGGGCCACCAAAATACAAAATTTACTTAATAAAAACATCTCATTTCTACTGTTTTAAAATTAAACTTAAAAAACTTATTACAAATTAAGATTGGAAGAAAAAAAACAAAAACATCACTTAATTTATCAATGCGCCCCATTATATTATTTAGTGCAATAATTATCTTCCTGCTGCCACCATCTCCACTAGCTTAATTTAAAACTTAACAAAACAACATTTATAAGATAATATTCGAATTTAGATTCTCTATATTCTTGTTGCACTGTGCTTGTAGTTTCTAGAACGGTTATATAGGTTCCAACACGGTGCAACAAACACATTTACAAAGGGTAAAAAAAATGTTATGAAAATTTTGATTTTTAGAAAGAGGATGAAGATAAATCAACTAGGAAAACTTGGTCACGCAAATTAACCAACTCATACATTAATCTAGTAATAATAATCACAATATGCACAATACATACTTAATTAACAATATTATATATCATAAATTATAAATGTGAAGAACTAAAGTAGAAGAAGAAAAATTAAGAACAAGACTTATGATGATCGTTGTTTTTTTGTTGCGTAATGTTCTCTGCATTTTGTGCAAGTGACTGAAGATTACACCTAACAATTGTATCAACAAACACACGTGTGTCCTCTTTAGTATTTCCCGGCGGAATATCCACCACGTAGGACTCAACAACCACCGTGCCAGAACTATCACCATCGGCGGAGGGATGAAGTGTAGTCACGGAACGGTAGTTAGCAAGCCTATGGTCCCCACCAACAACGCTAAAACTGATGACATGGCGCTCCTCGTCCAAGATCTCAAGGCGTTCGGTGCTGCGGGCAGCAGGGAGTCCAGAAATAAGGTTGACTTCCCTGAGTGTGCCCACATCACCGTCACCTCCGATGAGGTTACAACTCTTGATGAAGTTTTTGTAGGCTTGTGGTTTGTCAAAGCGGCGAACAACGGACCAAACGGCGGAGATAGAGGCGGTTGTTTCTTGAATGACCACTGAGCATAATTGGTTAGATGATACGGGGTGTGTATGGTAGTGTGCTATGGTATTAGGGATGGTGGTGACCGCCGGGTTGACAAAGAGGGTGTTGTTTTCGCCGTGGAGGTCGTGGTGGTTGGTGACGGTTGTAGTGGTGGTGTGGTTGATCCTGTGGAGGAGGAGAGAAGACTTTGGTGGATTTGGAGGCATTTCAATTTTTATTGATGATAAAAATATATAGAAATGAACAAGAAAAAGTAAAAGAAAATAAGTGAAAATAGAATTTGATGGATCTTGTTTAGTTTATGTGGTGGTGTTTACTAGAGAGAGTTTTGAAGAAAGATGAAGATGAAGGAGTTTATGGGAGGGGTTTGGATTTGTGAAGTGGTTAGGGTTATATAGTATAGTAACTTTCAAGTTGGACGTATTCTTTATGACTTTGAAAGAGAGAGACATTAAATTAAATTCATGTGGGGGTGATATACATTAAAATAAAGACCAAGTTGGCTTTGGATCTATGCCAATAAAAATTGAATTGGATTAGATGTAGTTGATCATATATATGCAGTTGGTATCGTTAATAGCTCAAATGTGAGTTTAATTTATGTTGTTCATGTGAGAACCTCTTTAATAAATAATGAGTTTTGTTAATGAGTGCCTCTAAGATATTTTTTATGTATTCCATTTAAAAATTAAGTATTGTAACTTTTGATCTATTAACTTTATAAATTTTTATAAAAATTCTATAAAAAACTTACTATTTAAGATTTTAAAGAGTGCTTCTGAGACATTTGTTAATATTTGCCATAAATAATTTATAAATACAACTATTAGTATTTTTTTAGTCATCTTGAGACGTGATATAATCTTGATGAGTCTCTAATACCAAACTGACTAACTCATATAACTTTCTTCTATAATAAAAGAACCAAGTTGGCCGACATCTATTTACCAAATTGGGGTCTTGTTTATCTAAAATTATGTCTTGTATTCTTTTGTAAAGAAGTCATCTTAGCTTGCATTGCGTGCTATCTCCAAGTACTAAAATTGTCCCTGTATGTGTTTATTTCAACTTCTAGCTAGTCCGATAATGAAATTTGTATTATTATTATTGTTATTATTATTATTAATATTATTAATATTATTATTATTATTATTATTATTATTAATCTAAGCTGGTATTATTGATCTTTTTTCAGTTTTAATTAGGTAATAATAAGGGTGTTTGTGTCCCCAAAAAAGAAGTGTTTTCATTGATCTAAAATTAAACTACAGCTATGATTAGTACATATGTGATCAACCACAAAACTTGCCGACATATGACGTCTGGGAAAACATGAATAGATCGAATAGATAGATATCTTAATCTTTTACATGATTGGTAGGTTTCATTTATTCATAAATTAAATAGAGCATACTGTATATGAAAAATACTTCCATGGTCATAAGTCATAACTATAGAGAAAATGGACACACATAAAACTACTATTAATTATTCTAAAATATTTGGTTGAAAAATGAGAATTCACATCATGTGTCTAAGATTCTTTAACGTAACAAAGATTAATCATCGTTAATGTGGTAAAAACTTCACAGCTTTAACACAAACAAAAATTGATTTGGGTTGTGCCCAAGCAAGTCTTCCTAATTATAGGGGAAGAAAAAATTACTAATAATAGTTTTATAATGACTAGCTATTTTAATATGCAAATCTTCAAAAAAAATAAGTTAGTTTATCTAAATAAATATAATATACATGTGTTTTACTTATAAATCTTCATCCATTTATTTTATTGCAAGTCTTTTTTAAGTTAAATTATTAACAATTGAACATATGGATCTTCCAAATGGATCACTAATTTATGATAATTTATATATCTTGTGGTGTCAAGTCTCTTAATAGAAGTAGAAGTCATGTGTGCAGTGTATGTACAAAGCACCATTTTCTTCCTATCTGTAAGTTTAGATAGGTTCAGATTACAGATATGATTTATAAGATTTTGGTATATTAATAGGTTTAATGTGTGGCCATAAATTTAAAAGATTATTATAGGACAGAGTTCATAGTAGCTGGTTTTATAAGTTTTATACCCCACTTGCATGCTTTTCACTTTTCAGTACCAATTGAATGGAACTCTTAATTGTTTAAGTTGTTTTGCTTGTGATTGTCATTTAATTTTTTTCTCTAATTTTTACAAAGTTCTTATTCTGTCCACTTGACCAATGACTATCCCTAATTTCATATAAAAAAGAAGAAACAAACCAAGAAAATAAACATGTCATAAGGGTCATTTGTTAAGCTTGATTCGATATATCAAATCCACACCCTACCCTTACCAATTAATTAAAAGAAAAAAATGTTCTAAAGTTAAATAACCCAAATTGTGGATTATTGTCCTTAGATCCAATTTTTTATTAATGGTTGCCTCTAAATTGTTTGGTGAGGATTTCTTCTTCTTCATATGTAAACAAAATTATAAATAGTACTTACATCCTGGAAGGGGAGGCCATGGCCTTAAGCATGGCAATGGAAGAAATGGTTAATAGAGGCTTTACGCATGTTATTTTTAAATGTGATTTCAAAACTATTGTTGAAGCTATATCTACTAAACAAGAAGGTTTTTATGAGTTTAGATGGTTGATATCCCACATCAAAACCTTGTTAGTAGCTAACCTAAATTTTGAGGTTAAGTTTATCAGTTGTCAAGCAAATATGACTGTTCATTTTTTAGCTAGAGCGATATATTCTATGATTAGTCGCCGTATTTTTCAGTCTATACTTTCATGTATTGCTACTATATTATTTAATGAAATGAGTTAAGTTTTATGTTGTCAAAAAAAAAATTTACATATAAATGAAAGATATTAGATTTGAATTTTTAAAGACTACAATATTAATATTCAATTTAACAATTTTGATATTTATTAGTTAAATTGTTATTTAATAGTTATGAGAAGGCTTTCTTTTGGTCCACAATACAAGGTATGGGCCATATTCTAAAAATTTATATAATAGGGTTTAATGCTTTATAGTTTGCACAGAAAAAACTCCCCCTATACCCCCACATAATCTTACTACCTCTATATTTTTTTCATAAAAAATCTTATGTTATTTTTTTTTTACAGTAAAAAAAATCTTATGTTACTTTTTTGAGTTTTAACTATTTTTTATTTTATTTTTGAATACTCATTCAATTTTTGAAGTTGTATAATGATATTAATTTGCATTTTGGTGTTGTTAATTTTAAATGTACCAAAAAAAATAGATGTGAGAAGCCTAAGAAGAAAAGATTGATGAATTAATTACAAGTGTTAGGAGAATGACACTTTTTAAGTAGGTAGAAGATTTGGGTAAAAAAAAGTAGCTAAAAGATCCATAATAATACCAAACATTATTTAGTTTAGCGTATAAGTTCATTTTAAAAAATTATTTTTGTTTTGTCACATTTTATCTACCTGAACTTATTTTTAATAAAAATAACTTATTTTTATTAGTTTTTTAACCTATTTTAACAAGTTAATTCAATTATATTGTTTTATTTTTCAATTTTATCTCTATCATATTATTTAAAAATAATTAAATATTAATTAAACATATATTTTTTAAATCATTTTTTATATATATAAGTCATCTTACAAAATAAAATTATCTATAAATCAATCAAATCGTTAATTTTACTAAACAATTTAATTAACTTATTAGTTATCAATCAATCGTAAGCTATTTTTTACCAACACATAGTCATAGTTTTTTTTTTTATATAATAATTGGTGATGGAAAAGTTTTTTTTTTGATATATCAAACATATAAATTACTCTCACCAGAGATCGAATCTTGAACTTCCCCCGATTCAACCTATAAATCTCAAACTCTTACCATTAGAGTTATTCTATCGGGACGGTGACAAAAAGTTTGAAAAAACAAAAACTAGTTTTGGATCAAATTAAACTAGTTTGACCACAAAAAAAAAAAGGTTTGTGACGAAAAAGTCCTTGCGAAGAAGCAGGCAACTTGATTCGATTCTCCTTCATCACATTCACATTCATCTCTGTTTCTTTCTCTTTCTCTCACCGAACTGAAGAAGAAGAAAGAAGAGAGAGAAACAACGATTTGAATCAAAAACGTCATCGTTTTATTGTAGAAGAAGATGGATCAAATATTCAACAAGGTTGGAACCTATTGGTTCAATCAGAAAGCCAACACTCAGCTTAATTCCGTCGGTGATGACATCAATGTATATATATAACCCTAATTTCCCTTTTTCAATTATTCGATTCAATATACATGATTTCAATAATTGACAATTTCTTAGATAGTTACATTTGATTTTATCATTTTTTATGTTTTGTTGGGTATGTATGAATTTTGATTAGTATAATGGAAAATTTAATGTATTGGGTATTGTAAAAATGTTTTCTTTTGTTGTAAGACATGTGAAATTTTAATTGGTAATACTCTTTTGGGGTCGCAATTATAAGCAAAAATTCATTGTTATCAGATTCATTGAATAATTAATATATCTGTGTAGTTAGTTACATTAGTTATTTGATGAATGTAAAAAGTGAAATTTTGCTGATAGTTATGGCCGAAGGGAGTACTTATTTCGGAATGTTTATGTTTGTTGGTAGGCAAGTTCTATATTGATAGGTGGTTCTTTGTGGTGTGATACTTGAAAATCGTCTAAAGACGATGGATGCCACCTTCTGTAAGTAGAAACTCATGGTTTTCTGAGTCATCATGGATGGGGCATGGGACTATGACTTGATTGGTGCCGGTTCAACAAAAACAAGACAAAACGAATATGTGTGCCTTAAAATTCAACTCACATGTTCAGTTTTTCTTGTTTTTGTCGAACACTCGAACCAATACCAATCACATCATTATCTCGCTTGTAATGACTAATGACGAAGAGGGCAGTGAGTTGCTGTGTTTGAGGGGCATTGTCGATCATTGTTAGAATTACGAGTGATTTTTCAGTATTGATCCATCGTAACCTGTTTTGTTGGTATTGTATTTACCAGCTTATAGTTTATAATGAATATAAGTCATGATATTAGTGAAGGTGGCTATAAGCCGAACTTATATACGCATATTATATTATCCATGGTTTAATTCATAAGATTTTATAATTAATGAGATGATTTTCTGTTATGGTGAGGGAGTAGTGAAGCTATATGAGAAATAGTCCATATCAGTAAAATGAATTTTAGTAGGGAGGGATATTTAAGTAGTGAATCAGCAAGGGAAGGTTGTGAGGCTCTGCTACTTGAGCATGTAAGTTACCCTGCGATATAATGTTGCCAATTTGATTAAACAAGTTTGAAGTAGTGCCACATTGTGTGATGATTGTATAGTCCACCATTAGCTTTGTTAGAAAACCTTATCTTTGCTGTTAGAGATAATGATCCCTCTCATATGTTCAATTTTGAAAGTAAATGCTTCTCCAAAACTACAAAAAAAATGTCAAAGAATTTGCATTGTTTAATAATGTCTTTATTGACAACTTCTTTTGATATGTAGTCACTGTCCAACAGTATCGAAGGAGGAACCAAGTGGTTAGTCAACAAAATCAAAGGTTTGTATTTTCTATCTCCATATGTTGCTCAAATATTTATCTTTCAAGTATGAAACGCGTGTGCAATATATCTAAGATGTCATTTTTCTTTAACCTTGTAATCCCAAATTAAGAAATTGATAGACAACTGGATCTGAACATACCTAGTTTTTTTTTTTAAGAAGCTAAACTAACCCACCTAAATTAGCACTAGATACCTAGTTAATATGAATCTAATGCATTATTTTTCTGCTCATACTGATAACAGTTGTGGTATCAGTATTCGGTACCTGTGTTATGGATTTAGAATGAAAGATGAAGAACTGAAACTTAAAAGCTATGATTATTTTTGTTATAGATTAGTATTAATGAAGTGTATTGATACACCTTTGTCACGTGATTTGAAATTGCATAGTTCTATTTGACAGCACTAATAGTATTTGTACAACATTAACGGATATAGCTTTCTATATTGAAGGGAACATGATTATATCAATTATCATAAATTGTTTTTGAAGCTGTGGAGTTTCAATTTGGAATTATACCCCCATAAAACAATTGCGTTTTGAATCACTATACAGGAAAGATGCAGAAACCATTACCAGAGTTGCTAAAGGAGTATGATCTACCAATAGGAATCTTTCCCCGTGATGCAACAAACTACGAATTCAACGAAGAGACAGGAAAGCTTGAAGTCTTCGTTCCACAAGTCTGTGAAGTAGGCTACAAAGATTCGTCAGTCTTGCGTTTCTTCACCACGGTGACCGGTTATATGGAGAAGGGAAAGATATCAGACATAGAGGGAATGAAGACAAAAGTTATTATCTGGGTAAAAGTGACAACCATTTCCTCCGAGGGATCGAAGCTCTATGTGACTGCTGGCATGAAGAAAACAAGAAGTAGGGAAGCATATGATGTTTCAAGAGATGGTATAATTGTAGACAAGTTCTAAAACATTCACATGATATTGTCATTACTCATTAGTTTTACTATTTGTAAAAGCCTTTGTTGTTTTATAGACCATTTTGAGTCTTCTGTTATATGGTTGGGGTTTATTTGTAAGTAGTAAATATGTATGTATATCAGAAACTGACCTATGGAACTTGGGTTACAATTTGTGATTTGATGAAATTGAAAAGTCTCGTTGATACTTGTTGATGATTATGATCAAGTCATTTTGTGTGTTTGGGAGTTCACATCTTCACTAATTTTTCTGGCATGGCATCTTATTTTTTTAGTTTTGGATTCACCGATAAGTTTCCCAGTGGAGGTGTACACGGGGCCTAGGCCAGTTCGATCAACCTGACCCACAGTTAATCCAAAAGCGTTCTAGAATGCATTCAACTTGACGCAGCCGAGTTAGTCACCGTTAAATGGTGATAGATACTTTGCATTTAGAACATAAAACAAATTAAATTAAGACACACAACGTAGATTCTTCTCTTTCAACCATATTTCTCCATCTTCCAATCTAAAAAAAAATCTCCACCTTTAAAACTCCAAACTAGCTGGTTTATGAAGAATTCTCACTTTCAAGATACAAATTAACATCTCTAATATCGCTATCAATATCTAGTGAGTTGCGTGTGCCATCCACAAGCCTGAATCTTCAAATTTGTCCACAAGCACACAATCCTCGCACAACTCTTGTTGGTTGTTTCAGTCTCTAAATTTGACCATTGCACATTAAAATAAAATAAAAAACAATGATGTTTATTTTCTTTACAATTTGTGGTCCTGGACTCCTGGTCCAGAGCACATGGTATATCCACAGAAGAGTTTCAGAAAGAAGATGATCTCAACTCATCTATGAGCAACTTATTCTAAGTACATGACATGTAATTTTAATGGTCAATGAAGAGATTTGTTCAAAGAATGAATAAAGTTAATGGAGAAGTTAGTTGTTGATTGAAACTAAACTTATATTCTCATACTATGTATTTATTAAAATTTAAAATTAATAGGAAACATCAGTATTATTTTTTTAGTAAACATGATGAGAGTAGTACATGAGTATCTATCCAGTCTCTGAAAAGTATACATACATACATACACTACACATGTGATGTGAGAAATTTATGTATAACCTTTGGCAGAAAAAAGTAGAGCTGTCACAAAGCTAGAGACAAGAAAGTTTCTCTGCCCAATTAATTTTGGCGTTTTCTTTCCTTTATTTCCCCACTCGCTTACTCCTCACTCTCTAATCATCAACTCACACTCACCACCAATTCAAATATCCCCTTGTCATGTTCCTACTTCCTACTTCCTTTTTGTTTTAGCCAAACTTATATGGAGTATTTGGTTTCAATTTTAGGTGATCTAGAATTGAATTTAGATGTGTAGAATCAATTCATAGTGTTTAATTTATTTAAAGTAGAATTGATTCTGTTTTAAAAATTGTTTCTGCTTTAAGATAAAAAATTATAATTTTTGGCTTTAAAATTGATTTTTACATTAAAATTTACTGTTCAACTCAATTTAATTGAATGTATCTAAATATAAATTAATTCTACTAAACTTAATTATGCTAAAATCTATTCTACCGAACTTAATTCGATTCAAATCAATTATATCCAACGTCAAACTAAACACACGCTACTTTCTTTTTGTTTTTGCCAAACTTAGATTATCAATTATTTTAGAAATTCATTTCATAATGAAAACCAAAGCTTATGTTGGATTTGGGGCAATCAAAGATATTATAATATAACAAAACGTTCATTGATTTATTATTGGCGTTGAATTTAGTAAAAACGACTATAATTCGATCTTACAACTATATATTTAAAAGGCGACTAAATTCACCTCAAACTCTAAATTATTAAAGTCTCTTTTCTTTTCTTTTTTTGACCGCAAAGTCTCTTTTTTAAAAACCAAAAAATGAAAATTAAAAATATATAAATATTATAACATGACACTATTTTCAATTAATCAATTTCATATATTACCCTTCAATTGTTCATTCCAAAAAATAGTTTTAAAATCAAACATAATTTTTTATCACAAATATTCATCGAGACAAATTGAACAACGTCATATATATTAATATTTATTTTTATATATTAATTAAAAATATATGGTCAAAACATGTTATAGGAATACTACACACGTAACTCAGACGACATTTATTTTGAAATAGATAGAGTATATTGTAGAATTTTATAGAATATATTTTTATACGAAAAAACTATCGTTATCTAGAAAATAAGTATTATACGGAGAATATTCATTCATTGTGACCAAAAATTAACCTCGATTATAGATATCTGATCTAATAATTTCGATATTTTCTATCAATTTAATCATAATTTACGGACTCTAGATCTATATTTGTATCATCGAGTATGATAGCAACAAGTTATAGAGCGAGTGAATGAATGAATAATTGGACCGAATATGATAGCTACGTGGATCGAACATTTCCATTTTCTATGTTCACACAATATTAGGGCCACGAGCTCACCACACGCCACTTCCCATCTTTCAATCTCAACCCTCCACCTCAACCACAATCCAACGCTCCATATTATTTCCCATTTTCCCAAAATACCCTTCTCCACCACTACTTATACCATTTTCATCCTTCACCTCTCTTCACAACCACACAAAGCCGCCATTGTTAACAACCTTCACAATTCCCTCTTACCCTTTTTTCTTCGATACCCTTTTCTTCATTCTTCTCTAATGGCTCTTTCATGTTCCAAAGTTTCGATTTTTTCACTTTCTCCTACCATGGGTCATGGTAAGAAAAACCTCACTTTTTCTTCATCTTCTTCATTGAAGGTGAATGCTGCTGCTTCTGCAAACGCACCAACAACACTCACTGGTGTTATCTTTCAACCTTTTGAAGAAGTCAAGAAAGATATTCTTGCTGTTCCTATTGCTCATAATGTTTCTTTGGCTCGTCAGAATTTTCAAGATGAATCTGAATCTGCAATCAATGAACAGATTAAGTAACGAAATTCACATTTTTTTCATTACTTTTTATTTTATCAGATCAAGTTTCTATTTTTTTGTTTGTGAAATTGTTAAAGATCTATAGATCCGGTTTTTTCTCTCCCTTAGAAATGAATCAGAATAAAATAGAATATTGTTATTTTAATTTTCACCTAAGTATCTTAGGCCCTATTAAATATTAATTAACATGTGTTGTTACATTATTTTATTGTTTTTTTATATATTATTTTATTTATGAGAATTATGGTTTGTATTATGTTTATTGTGCTAAGAATTTTTGTGTTAATGCAATGATTTGAATGCAGTGTGGAATACAATGTTTCCTATGTGTACCACTCTTTGTTTGCATACTTTGACAGAGACAACGTAGCTCTCAAGGGACTTGCCAAGTAATTAATAAGCTTCATTTTGTAGTTTGTTTTTTAAATTATTTATATCAATATAGAGTTTTGAATCATTCTTGTGTGATTGTTTTTGTGTATAATAGGTTCTTTAAGGAATCTAGTGAAGAAGAAAGAGAGCATGCTGAAAAGCTTATCAAATATCAGGTTGGTGATTAACTTAGGAAATAAATCATGTTGATTTTTTTATAAGCATTTTAGAAGTTGTCTTAGAGTTATTGAAATGAGAATAATTTTGATGCAGCTTTTTCATACAGCTATTATTTATGTGACTTTTAAGTTGGATAGGATAAAAGTTAAATATCTTTATGTATATGAATTAAATCTTATAGAAAATACTCAAAATAGCTTTTATTCTTAACATGGTATCATGAAAGTGAAACCAATCATGATTCTTTAATTAAATTTTTTTAGGAGTTTGTGTTTATATGTTTCTCTTATGAAGGATGTAATAATGACTTTGAATTTATGAGTTTGTTTTGTTAGAACATTCGTGGTGGAAGAGTGGTGCTGTACCCTATTGTGAGTCCTCCCTCAGAGTTTGATCATGTGGAAAAGGGAGATGCATTGTATGGTGAGTCCTCTGTTTTGATTAGTATGAAACTCAAACACAAACACAAACACGACACCAACACATATACGTAGGTTTTGATAATAATATTTAAGTACATGAAAGTGATTAAATAAATCACACATGTCGGTGTCGTCACTATCACATGTTGGACATCAAACACGCCTTCGATCTATATTATGTAGTGTTGGTGTCTCTTGTTTTTTAAATATTTCCTTTGTTTGGTTTGATTTAGCTATGGAATTAGCACTTTCTTTGGAGAAGTTGGTTAATGAGAAGCTTCTGAATCTTCACAGTGTAATGCCTCTTTCTCTCTATTTTTGGATTGAACATTTTTTCTCTCATGCAATAAGCATTTGTTTACATGTATATGCATATTGATATTGAATGGCTAATCAGATTAATAAACATTCTTCATGAATAACAGGTGGCTGATCGTAACAATGATCCTCAATTGGCTGACTTCATCGAAAGCGAGTTTTTGGATGAGCAGGTATAACTTGTCTATAAGCTGTCAAATTCTAACTTGAAACCATTATTTGTTTACTTGGAATTCAAGAAATGTTTTGTTTGTATCCATAAATATTTTGTCTGTATCTATGAACATTTATACCTAGACTTAAAAAATAAAAAATCAGTTTAGGATTGCAATTATCGCTGTGGCGTCAAAGTTTTTGATGTATCTGCGAATGTATTGTGATTGCAAAATTGCTACTTCATCAATAGTAGTTAATGCAATGTGATTTAGACTCAACCTTTTTCAAGAGTAACTGGTGTTTTCATATGAATCAATTGCTTACACTAAAATAAGTGTATGGTTTTCCCAAAATTTTCAACTTGTTTTCTTCTGATATGCATTTTCCTTGCACAGGTTCAATCAATTAAGAAGATATCAGAGTATGTGTCACAACTGAGATTAGTTGGAAAGGGTCATGGTATGCATATACATACATATTCTATTCATTACACTTTGTTAATAAGAAAATCAAAATCAAGAGAATTGATTGAATACTAACATAACAAATGTTTTTGTTGCTTGTATAGGTGTGTGGCACTTTGATCAAAGTCTTCTCCATTGATTAAAGACCATGTTTGATGTTTGAACATTTGGTTCATTATGAAGCTACTTGTTTTTATATTTCAGAAATAGTGAATAAATGTTTCTCCTAGGTGATTTTAGAGGTAGACGTTGTGTGTAATATTTTAGCTGCTAGTAAGAATCATGTGTAGTAGATCAAGACTTGGTTGTGTCATTATTATCACAGTTTGTAGCATGCGACAATTATATTGTTAGAATATGAAAATGACTTTGGCTTATTACTCCTACTAGTTTCAATTGGGAATGCTTAATAGTATTCAAATGTTCATGCAATAGAGTCAGTAAATGCAAAATCATGTTAGAGTATCACTTGTCATATGGAAGAATAGTCCTTATTTGCAATATTTGTAACTTTTATAAAGTTCATATTCAAATAATAAATTTTGTATATGGTCAATACAACAAGACCTAATTTGGCTCACACATATAGTGTGATTATTAGAATAGAAGTAATCTTGAGAAAGATCATTGGGAAGTTGTGGAATGGATCTTGAAGTTCTTGTGAGATAATAGTGATTTGTGTATGATTTTATCCAACAAGCATGATATAAGTTATGATAAAAAATACATTTACAAAGTAGGGGAGTTTGATTTGGATTTTGCTTCTTATACTTATCCATTAAACCAATCTTCATTATCATAATAAAATAGATGTGCTTATCTGGTAGGAGTACAATTGAATTGGATCAACAAAAGAGCAATTGGTCAATCATAAACAAAAAACTTTGGATCAAAGAAGAGATAACTCTGATCAGGGTTCATGCATAGATGCAAATGGGTCTTCTCAATTTATTTTTTCACATATTTCTCAAGTGTATAGATCACTATACCGTTGAATTCTGATATCAAATACATATTGATGTCCGATACAGACACAACACCGACATATACATATCCTTAACCAAAAGTCAAAATTAAGAAACTTAAGGGTTCAATAGTTTGTCCACAAACTCTGCTTCAATAAGGTGCATCATCATGTTGACCAAGAAAAAATAAAAGAGTATCATCTCAATAAGGTGCATATCCCATGTCCTTGTGAAATTGGTCTAAGTCAAACTCAAATTAATAATAAAGGTGTGTGGAACTTGCTCGTAACAAAAAATCAACTTGTATCAATCAATTGAATGTACTGTCAATTAAATTTTTAGTAAATAGATAGTAGAATTTCAAATGGAGTGATATTTATCAATTCATTCAAATTAGTATGTATTCTACACAACATATAGATCATGTTTGTATGGCCTAAATCATTAGAAATTAAAGTATCCTGGTTTTCTTTCTATTCCTTCTTCTAAATTATTTTGGACGTTTTGTTTTATCAACAATAAACAATATTATGACAAATCAAGATCAATGACAACCAAAACTAAACAACTCAACAAGTAAAAGCAACAACAAATACAAAGATTATTTGAGTATATAGTTTTGTAATAAAAAAAATGATTGAGTAAACAAAATAGCTAGAAACAAAAGCAAAGATGTAGAAGGAAATGAATTTGATAATGCGTTTATGATGCAATTGCAATGCATATTTTTATTTTCTCTATGCACTCTTCTTAGCTAATCCGACTAACATATGTCTTGTTCCATGTAGAAACATTAGGACAATTATCTTGTGTCCTTATTCAATTTGGACGAGTATAATACAGAATATGCAGAGTACTGAATTGTCCTTTTCATGGTGCATGCATATTTAAAAGTTGATGGTCAAATTTGAGTTATTTTCCGCATAACTAGTGATTGAGGTGATAAAAATAAGTGACCAAAGTCCAACAATGAACCCTCAAAGTTGAAGTGGATGAAAGGGTACCTTTAATCTTCTCTCTTATACTTACTCAAGTTAATAAGAGAACATGGAAATGAAGGATTTTAGGATAGAAACTACTTACACTATGGTGTTAGAAGAGAACACCTTATATAGGAGGAGCCATGAGCAACTATTTCAAAGATTAAGTTTCGCTATACAAAAAAGTTTAGCTATGTTAGTATTTTTATTAAGAAAAAAATACAAATATGCACTAGCTCGTGCAAAGATCAACCATGTATTATCAAAACAAAATCTGAATACAATTTAGAAGAAAATAGTGAGATGAAAGACATGTCACCATAATATTCATAAGGTAATAATTGAACTTTTAGAATGAAAATCAAATCTATTCTCAGTCACTTAACCAAAAAGAAACCCCGGTAACTAAAAATAACTAATAGAAATACTTGCTAGTAATTTATAAATACAAATATATTTGATAAAAAATTTAAGCAGCAGTTTCATTTTGAGCAGCCTGCCTCTTTCTAGCCTCTTCAATAACAGTCAACTTGATACCTTTGCCTTTAGGAAGAGACACCCAAGGCTTAGTTCCTTTACCGATGGTGAAGACGTTGCCTAACCGAGTGGCAAACTCATGACCACTTGCGTCTTGGACGTGGATAGTCTCAAAAGTTCCTTTATGCTTTTCTCTGTTCTTGATGACACCAACACGGCCTCTGTTCCTTCCTCCGGTAACCATGACAACATTCCCCACATCAAACTTGATAAAATCAGTGATCTTGTTGTTTTCAAGGTCAAGTTTGATGGTGTCATTCGCCTTGATTAGTGGATCAGGATAGCGGATGGTACGACCATCATAGGTGTTCAAATAGGGAATACCTTCTGCCCGAACTGAACAGACCGAACCTTGCAGAGTTTAAACTGCCAAAATGAAATAAAAAATTTATTAGAAAAAGAAAGAATATGCATTGGTAAACGGAGATGCACAAATTTACTGCAAAAATACAAGGGGAAATTTCATTATAAGAGTTGAAATCAGAGATATTATTAAGGACAAGACAGACCTTTGCCTCATCATCCCTCAAAGAGTGGAGACGGAACCGACCCTTGGTGTCATACAGAAGACGGAAATTTTCGTTTGTTTTGGGAATAGAAACAACATCTGGTCACAACAAGAGATTAGAAAAAATTAATCAGCAAGAAAGTTCTATCAAAAGCTTTTTTACTGAATTGTATGATATTCAATCACAACTGTTGGACGAAAACATATATTGGAAAACAGACAATGTTGTCCAAATATTCAAAACAATAGTAACTTCAACAATAATGTGTGGTAATCAAGATTGAAAGTGTACATACCCATGAAACCAGAAGGATATGTCTTGTCTGTCCTAACCTTGCCATCAACAAGAACATGACGCTGCATCAAGATGGCAATAACTTCTCTGTATGTTTGAGCATATTTGAGTCTGTCTCGCAGAATGAGGATCAAAGGAAGGCACTCCCTTGACTTGTGGGGTCCAGATGACGGCTTTGGTGCCTACCCATACAGATAACAGCTCAATTGAGTTGAGCACAAAAATTCAAATGGACTATGCGAATAAAAACAAAGTAAAATAATTTAACTGACAAATCAAATGTGAATAATAGACATACAAATGCTCCACCAAGTTTGTCAAGCATCCAGTGCTTTGGAGCATTGAGTCTCTTCTGGTGTTTCTTCAACCCTCTCGCCTGAAATATACGAGAAAAGGTATAAATTGGAATACAATGTTATATTTAAAGATGTTATACGTTCCTGATCCTAACAATTACACAAGGCCAATGAAGCAATGCAACAAAATCACAAAAAGTAAAAATATTAATCAATTGTGTCACAGAACCCAGCGAAAGAGTGAAGTTGAAATATCAATAGAGAACATTGAAAACACAAAAGCCGAGGAAACACAAGTCGTGTACGAGACCAAATAAGCGATCTACCAACGTCTCTATTCAGCTACCTATAACATGACAAATTTAAATACCAGTTTTTCTTCAAATTAATCACCCCACCCAAACCACGCATGCCATAACCAAAATCAATATCACATATTCACATTCCCTTGAAATAAATCCCAGTATATATAAAAACCAACCGAAGAGACATCTTAAGGGCCTGTTTGGATTAGCTTATTTGAGTTTATCTACTAACATAAGTTTTGTAAGACTGTTTGAGGGAACTTATGAAACCAGTTTTTACAACTTTTTTCAGCTTATTATTTCCATAAGCTCTCCAATATAAGTTAAGAAAATAGATTGTAGCATATATAAAAACATGTCATCTTTATTTTATCTTTTGCTATAAAAATGGCTTATATAATCCATTGTGCTATAAGCTGAAAATAAGTTGTTTATCCAAAAAGGCCCTAATCATGCATGGTTCAACCGCTTAAATAACTAACTGTCAACATCACCAACGGTTGACAACAACAACAATAACAAAGATTAATAAAACACATAACTAAAAAAAAATGCTAAGCAGTATAATTAGCAAAAAAAAAAACGGAACAAAATAGACGAGGAAAAGGTAGCAAACCATGTTGGGTGGTTGTAGTTCATTCCTTCCGTGCGGTGGTGGTTTGAAGCTGAGGCGAGAAGAGAGTGGCAAAACCCTACTCTGCTACAGTATTTTGCATGTAAATAAATAGCTTCGTGACCCGTTTCCAATTGGATTTTTGTTTTTTTGGAAGGTTTAAGGATTTTGTCCCATAATATTATTATATTATTGTGATTTGCATGTTAATTATTTTTACCTTAAATATATTTTTTGATTCTTACAAAATATAGTTAGAATAGTCTCTATTTTAAAAATAAATAAATATTTTTAGTCCTAGAAAGAGTTGAAAAACTAACCTTATAATCTCTTAATTTTGTAATGTAGGATTTCACCCATTACTTTTTTGTTTCTCATAATTTCTCTATTACTACTATTAGTTTGTAGGACAGTGGCATATCTCTTTACCGAAATGTAAACTAGCTTATCATCTTTTTTTAATTTTTTTGGTACGAATCATGTTTTGGTTTTTAGTTTGCATATACATTACCATGTTTAGCTTATTTTAACAACGAGAATAAAATTTGTTGACAGAAAATATTTAGCGAATTATTGTTTGAAAAAACAAATTTAGAGAAACATAGTTGTCAGAATTTCACCTCTTGAAATGAATAAATGGAGTATTCCGGATCGAACTTTAATTTCTTATCTCCATATAATATAATGGGTGTAAAACATTTAATTTAATGTGAAGTATTGTATTTGGAAATAACCTTTCACAATCATAGCATTAAGAAGAAGAAGAAGAATCCAAGGATTTTTTTTTTTTTTTTGTTGACAAAATCCAAGGATATTGTTAAAATGTGCATGTTTCATGAATTTTATCAGTAGTTAGTACTATAGTCTGTATTGCACCAAAACACTTGCTCCTGTTGTCTCATCAGTATATTATGGAGTAACTCCTTGCTATCTTGGCCTTATAAACAAAATATGGCTATGATAAAGAGATTGTTCAAAACATTCAATTGTTCAAATCATCAGTATATGATTAATTGCAGTGAAAATTAAATTTCAAGAAGGCAGTGACAGAATCGGCAGCCTAAAAATAATTATACAGCATTATTCTCATGACCAACAACTGAAATAATTACACAGTCAAAGATCTATTTTATATCGTCTCGCAAGAACATGATACCAACAAATGTTTAATGAATTAGTCAGATATTCTTGAGGGAAAAATTTACGGAATTGTAACGCAAGAGGATACAATTCATGCCTCTACATAGGGGTAAAATCATGTCAGCCAGACCACAAATAAATTGTGGAAACTTTCACTTCACCTCCCCACATTTCATTTCCATCATTTTAGCCGATAAACAGGCAAATAAATTGTCTTCAGAATTGATATTACATTGGTCAGTACAAAGTGAACTGATTTTAAAAAAACGAACTACACAAACATGATGAAGTCTTACTATAATCTGAATAAACCATGTAAGAAATGGCACAATGGGAATTCTAATTTTTAGGCAATTCCTCCTTGCCTATCTCCTTAAGGTGGGCCTCTCTATTGACCCTCCTCCTCATCGTCCCAATTCTCGTTCTACGATCTTGCTGCACTTTTTCCATAATTTTATCATATCCAGGAAGTCTCGCCCTCACATTTTCTTGCGCCATATTGGCAAGGGTAGAAACTACATCATAAAACCTCTGCAAATAATCAAAGCAAATAAAATCTCATGTTATTACAAAATCCAATCCACTTTTGCCCTCTACCAAGATATGAAACAGAAAAGTTGTAGTTGGTAAAACATGACACAACTTTAATAATAAAAATCATATAAAAGAAAAGGAGAGAAAACTAAAATAAAAACTCAATGAAAGTTATAAGTGAATCCAAATTCTATGATAGAAGGTCATCCATACCAGCATGTGATCATTCCATTTCCTGACAAATGGTGGACCCGTGCTGTACGAACCAAGTGGTTCACGGTACCATTCACCATTGAATGTTATTCGATCCATTGCTTGTTCTATGCTCAGAACTTCCCATGGCCTCAATCCTGGAATAAGTTCAGCCAACTTCTGTCTATCTCACAGCCATCACGTTCACAATTTATTAGTACATAAAGGAGTGGGCAGGTAGGAAGGCAATAGTTAGTAACAATGATAAAGGGGAGAACATAGCAATCACAATTTATTAGTGTTATTACTCGTGGATCGTGGAAATAGCAGTTTGTTCAAACTCCGCCACACAACAGTGTTATAACACTGCTATAGCAGTTATTTGACGAACTTTTGTACAATTGTGTATTGGAGAACAATAGCAATTAGTTCAAATTCCGGTATGTTATTTAACAACACTGCATTTTATTAAAACTTCCTGCTGTGTTCTGCAGAAAACCATTTGAAAATGGAAGTAATAACACATAAAAATTATATTTATATAACACTTTCCTAGAAGACATACCTAAGATCTTTGGGAATGTACTTGTTGGGCATGTGATCCTCTTCCAAAGTAGGGGTGAGTTCAGAGCCACTAGCCCAAAGAAATAGGGCATGACTTGGAATTCTAACTCCAGGCCAAATGCCATCATTAGCTTCCATCACTGCTAAATCACGTCTCTTGCTTTCTATAGCCTCTTCTTGAAGCTGCTTATAAGTCTTCTTTTCAAATCCCTTAAGAGGAACCCACGGCGGTATACCATTTTGTAGTTTGTGAAAGAAAGCTGTCGCTGAAGCAGCAAGCCGAACTACAGAATTGCCAAACCAAGAATCAGATTTTATCAAATACTAGCTTAATATGCTGTATTTTTTAATATTGAAGAGATTCATCGACATTTTTTTAATATGTAGAAAGCTATGCGCATGAACTGATGACTTCAATACATTGTTCTATTTGAACTATGTAGTAAGAATCTCTCTAAAAAGTATGAAGCTATACTAGAAAAGCTTTTAATATTATTTGAGTTCTACCATTTTTGGTGAAGTATTAAAGAAACTGTTATCAAGATACTGTTATCAAGATTGTTATAAAAACTGCTTTTATGCTATGTTTCCAAGTTTACAAAGTTTTTGCATTACGTGTTTCAAAAACTGATTTGCATAGCATTAGGTTCTACCTTTGTCAACTGAGGAATATGAATCTTTTGACAGTTGAATTCAGTTATTATAAACTATATCAAAATTGTAAAAATTCATACAAACAAGAAATCATTTGACACTATTGCACTATTTCATTTTGCCGAGTAATATGCTCTTTAATAAATAAATAAATGTTCCATATTAGATAACACACCTACCAGTATCCAAAGATTTGAAATTTGACAAGGATTATCATGAATATAATAAAATATAAAGAACGGTGTCATTTCCTAGACATGCTTCAAAATGATTGCAGACAAACAAAATGCTACATTTCTAATTTCCATAAATAAAAGATTGTGTCCATATGAAGTCAATGGATTATCAAAGAAAATATATTAATTCAAGTAAGATGGAACTCAACATACCTTCCCAAGTTGCGATTGCACGCTCCATTCCATAAATCATGTGGATGGGCGCCCATTCATCCATATCCTCACCCCAAATGAAAGTGTTTTTATCAATAATCCCACCACCCCAAGCAGTTTTAAGTGTATGCAATGCCAATGGCCCTCGCGTTCGACCCAGCCGATCCTTATAGAACCATACACCACTCTTCATGATAACTAAATCAAATAGAAAATAGAAACAATATCATACACAAAGAAACAACTCATACAACGTCTGTTCAATACTGGGGCGGGGGCATATTCAAAGCAGAACTATCAGAACTTAACGCAGAAAAAGTGGAACATTTTGATTTCATACAAAAAGGTCTCAAAGAAAACAGAAAAGAATAAAATAGGTAGTTCTATTTAGTTCTCTACCCTTGTGTGGTTGTGCCATATGCTTGTTTTTTTTTTTTTGAAGAAGCCATATGCTTGTTATTGAAAAGGAACAACACAACTGTTTGGTGGTTTGTTTCTCCTAAGTTCCGCTTTTTTAATGGAATAAAAAAATGTATCACTGTTCTACTTTGAATAAATAGTATTGTCAAATTGTGGCGCTATACCGTAGCAAAATTTGAACAAACTGCTACTGTCTCGTGATACATGGTTTAATATTAAATGTTCTCGCATAGCGGCTATTAGGGCGATATAGTATTGTAGCATCGCGGGATTTGAACAAACAGCTATCCCCACAATCTGCATTTGATATATTGCTTTCAATGTATAGACCAAACATAAAACAAAATTCATGGGTTCTAATTTGTTTCAACCTGTCTGCATAATTGAGAAAGTTGATAGACTGATAGTTACATAGAGCTACTATTTTAGTACAAAAGATATTTGTAAAAACAGTTCCATTACTCCTAGTATTAGGGATTTGATTGCTTTAATCATTGAATAGCTACATTTGGTAATTTGAGTAATCATAGCAATGATCTTATCCATTTATACTACCTGCTCATGGATAACAAATCATGAACGTGTTGAAATATCAAAAGTTGGTTTTCTCACTAATGATTGAAATATCTTACTTTACTCTCTAAAGTTCACTTCAAAGTAGTCAGTCAAATTCAACACAATTACCTACATATCGCGTCTTAGCCTCTTGCGGGGACACTCAAATTCCATACAGTTAAAGAAACCACACAATACAGTGAAGGTATTCTAACTATTGGATGAAGATTGAACGTCTCATATTCTAACTTCACCAAATAGATTTTACAAATACATCTAAAATATTAGTCACCATATCTTCATCTAACAGTCAAAATCTAAAACTGTGGGGCTACAGACAATCCAAATCCCTAACAAGGCTTCTCACTTTCACATCTATGTTTACCAACACTATTTCAAAGAAACTAATTTATCTAAACAAAACGAAATAATTGAGCATTTCAACACACATATTCAAGCACATATTTGCAAATTCGAATTCCATACATTCACACAATCAAAAAATCACCAATTTAAACCATCGAATCAACAGTGTACAGCTTACAATCCAGATTTCTATTTTGCACACAATTCACAAAACATTGGAAACGCATACCATACCTGTTTGAATTAAATTGACTTATTTGAGCTTATCTACCAGCACAAACACTTGCAAGACTATTTGAAAGAGCCTATGGAAACAACTTATGACATGTCCATAATTTTTTTCAGCTTACATTACATTCATAAGCTCTCCACCAGGATAACTTACGAAAACAACTTATATGAACTTAGTTTAACTTTATACCATAACTGTATATACTATAATCACTTAAATAAGTTGTTTATCCAAATCATATAACCGCATTAAATGTGTGATTCCCTAACTACACAAAATCTACAACCCAAATGCAGTAAATGCAACAAACAAACAAAAAAACTCGATTTTGAAAAACTTACAATCATAGTATCTTGCCTCAAGTCTCTTATACCCAATAGCTTGAGCAGCATCAATAGGTTTACCAGGAGGATAAGGCCTTTGCCAAAAACCCCAAAGACCCAAATAAAACTGTCTAGCAAAATCCCAAAACTTCATCTTTGCCAACCCTTTGGACTGCGATTTCCTCGGCATAGGTCTACCATCAAACCCAATTACGTTAGGCACATTGTTCCAAACATCACTATCTTCTTTCCTATACGGTTTCGCATTGTTCTTAACTTCAATCTCATTCATCTTATCAGCAATATACTCAGCTCTCATCAGAAACTGTATAACTGGATTTTCAAACATTTTATCCATAAAGTCTTCGTTTTCTTTGATTTCTTGTTCCGTTGCGTTAGGTTTAGAATGAAATGCTTCGTTTTGGTTGAGGATTTGTTCGACTTGTGGTGTGTGTCTGTAATCGGGGGTGTTTTCGCATTCGTGGAAGAATTGTTGAACCATTTTGGTGAATGGACCGGGTTGTTCGTCGTCGTCGTCATCGGAGGGTTTGGTGGCGGTGGAGAGAGATGATGAAGCGAAGAAGTTAGGGGAATGGGAAGAGGGATTGTTGAGGATGGTGTTGAGAGGAGGAAGAGAGAGTGGGTTTGGTGGTTTAGAGAATGGGAACCAGTTTCCACTGAATGGGTTGAAGTTTATGGAAGACATTGATGAATGAAAAGGGTTTAAGAAATGGATAATAGAAGAGATTGATAGTGAAATTTGAAAAAGATGAAGAAATGGATGTGACAAGTAGTAAACATCAAATTGACTGAGGATAACTAAACCCTCTCATTTTACCTTCAGAATCACAATCACAATCGCCGTGACTCACCATAATTTTACAGAAATTATAATTTTTATTTAAAATTTTATTGAATTGATGTTATTTTGACATATATTAACATGCACTAAGTTAGTTGAAGTAGGATCACATATAGCGGTAAAATTAAAAAGAAGATGATAAGTTATACTTCATTCATCTCCAAACTATTTTTAATGCATTCTTTTTAAATTTCCATAGATCTTAAAGAGCGTCTCGGAGCACTCGTTAGCATTTGTCAAATACATTTGATGCAAAAATTGTTGCATAGTATATTTGAAAATTTGTAATTGTTCCATGAGTTTAACTCAATTGGTTGGATCAGTGGCGGAGCCACGTTAGGACAGGGGTGGGCTGCAGCCCACTTAGTCTTTTCAATTATTTTGGTACTAGTAGTAGTGTATATATGTAATATATATGTGTTATTATTTTTTTTAGAGAATATATATATACTCCATCTGTCCAATATAATAAGAGAAAAAAAAATCACACTTATTCAGAAAAAGTAAAACATAATAATTGGAAGTATGTTATTTTGTAGAAAAATTGCATTGAAAAGTGTAAAAATAATTTTTATTTGTTGTTGACTATGGAAAAAATAAATGAAAGAGTAAACTTTTCTTAAAAAATTACTACATATTTATGTATTTTCTCTTATATTTTGGGACAAAAAATTCAATATTTTTCTTTTATATTATAAGACGGAGGGAGTACATATTATTATATATTACATTTTTTGTTAAAAATAATCTTTTAGTATAAAAGTAGTAGTAGTAGTAGTAGTAATAACAATAAGTAAAATAAATAAAAATAGTCTTTTAGAATATGTCTTTATTGGTGAATTATGTCAAAAATTAATATAGACAAGTAAATCAAATTTGTATCCATTGATTGATCGAGTGTTGCGACTTGTTTTGACTCTTCCCGTGTCAACAACAACTACTGAACGTGTCTTTTGCAATGAAAATTTATATCCATGATTAGTTTATATTGAAGATGAAATTGCTGAAAAATTCTCATCAAATATAATAATTGACGAGTTTGACAATATAAAATTACGACGAGTAAAAACAAATAATTCGGTCGCCCACCCAAATTTTTTTCCCTGGCTCTGCCACTGGGTTGGATGCCGCAATATTTATGCAAGGGGCGGGGTTTCGAACCTCAATCATCTCACTTATCCACTTTCAAAAATAAAATATTTAGTCGTTAGGTTACTTGACAAAAAAAATATAGTTTGTGTGAATATTCTAAAATCCTCAAGACATGTTCATCTTTTAGTTACTACATAAATTCAATTTGTAACGTTCTTTTTTTACTTGGATTAATCATTGGTTTATAGATATGAGCATTTAATGATTTCCACTACTCCAAATTAATTATCACTTTATGTAGCACATTGGCAATGAGAGGGACATATACCTTCCTTGCACAACCTATGAATCACACATACATAGCATATAACTCAATAAAACTCATTCTTTTTTCTTCCATTTCTCCACATCACAAAAATGAAAATGCCTTCTTTTCTTGATTCTTTACCACCACGTTCATTCTTTTTTTGTTTCCTCCTTCTTCCACTTTTGCTTTTGCTCTTACTCTTAATACCACTTTCTTCTTCATCATCTTCCACTTTAAATTCCTCTAATATTAATGAGAAGAAAGTAACCATGTCAATTTACTATGAAAGTTTATGTCCTTTTTGTGGTGATTTCATAGTGAACCATCTTGTGAAGCTATTTCAAACAAATCTTATTTCCATTGTGAATCTTAGATTGGTCCCTTGGGGTAATGCTTGGATTAAACCTGATGGCTCTTTTGATTGTCAGGTATATATGTTTTCATTTTTTTTATATTCCTTACATTCTTTTGTTAATCTTCTTGAATCTCGTAACTTATGTATTAGTACCTATTATTTTAATCTCTAAAATTTAATTAGTTTTTTTTGTTGGACTTGGTTTAAGTTACTCTCTTTGCAATTTAAAGTAAGTAATTTGAATGGATGCATACTATTTATGTGTACATGCATAATTAACTATTAGCTCCTGTCCTAAATATAAAAAAAAAATTTACTAAAAAATACATTAGATTCTCATTGAAATTAAAAAATAAATTATTGAAGATATTAATTAGTACTTCTTCTGATCCTTATTATAAGAAGAAATTTGTTTTTTAAATTCATGAAATGTTTTATATATCTAGACTATATTATGGGAAGAAACAAATTTTTTAATTATGATTTGAATGAATGGTTGTATATAATCCTTCTATTTGTTTAGGATAATGCAACTTGATGATGTTTTTGTTGTGATTTTTTACTGTAATTTTCTTTTAGGTACGCCTTATGTTTAAAGAGATTGTTTTAATATTTGATTCTTCAAAAACTAATAAATCAAACAAATAAATTGGTGTGAATGTGTGATGAGTTTTAACTTTTTATAGAAATGAGATAAGAAATCTAAAGATTGAATTGATAAATTTATTATTTATTATAGTAAAATGTAAATACATAAAAACTTACATATAAAGTTAAAAGCTGATGAATTTGATTTTCTACCATTGTACTAGTACTTTGTAGTTTGTACCACTCTTTTCGTGAGAATTTTTTTCTGGTTCAGAGGCAGGGTTGCATTTTTGCATGAGATATTTATGAAAGTTAAAGTAAACTTGTATAACAAATGGTTATGGGTCATTATCTAGGATCAGAAAAATATAATTATATGTACTGTGAAAATAATAAATTCCTGCATGCCTCAGTGTTTAGTGTTGACCAGTTGATTCATTACCTACCCAACTGTATTCTCCATCAACCTACCAAACCAAATTCATCAATAATTTCATTAAGGTTACTTAAGATGATAAGATTACTTTGTTTACCATATTACTAAAAAAAAGAACAATTATCCAATGTTTGGTGGTTTTTAACCAAGTTGAGTTCAAGCCTATTTAGTATTTAGCCAAATGACCTTTATCAATTGGGCTTATTAAGATGTAATTTAGTTATTTCTAATTTTTATGATCAAATTTAATCTGTGACAAAATATAATATCTTAAGTAATATTGTCAAAAAAATAAATAATATCTTAAGTAATATCTAACATTTTTATGTAGAGGACAAATTAATCGGAGATTCATTGAAAAAATGATGGAAAATTGATTAATTTGTTATTATTTTTTGTTGGTCATTAAATTTGATTGCAAGAAAATTGTGAAAGGCAAAATTATATTATAATTGTTTCTACTGATTGATTATCCAAATTCCAACCCCTAAAATATGACATTTTACTAGAACAAATTTTTAGTAATGTATTTTGATAGATTTGAAAGGAGATCTCACCTTGTTTTTCACTCACATCATTTCTAGAGACTAGAACCATACATGGATTGTCCTTAGCATTGCTCTTATATCATTATATGTAATGTCCATACTTGCTTTCTAATGAATATACACTTATCTTCTTTTGTTTTTGTTTTATATCAATTTTTTTGACTCATAATTTTTTATGTTTTGTTTTTAATTATTGCAGCATGGAAATGATGAATGCCTTCTAAACATTGTCGAGGCCTGCACCATTAAAATATACCCTGACGTGGTACGTACGTACACTTCTATCAAACAACTTTATCTTATTCTACAAACATAATTTTTCATTATTTTATATATATAAGTGTGATTTAAAAGTTTCAAATAAAAATGTGGTGCCAAATCTTTTTTGTATGGATTATTCAAACGAACTTCTCTCGGGTATGATCCAACAATGTTATATAGAACAAGAATTTTTTTAGTATTAATTACAGCATATTAATGTGGATTTTAAATAGCATTACAGCATATATAACAAGAGGTTGATTGTTTTAAGCTATGTTTGATATACTTATATATATCAAACAAATTAAAAGACATTGTTTTAGGTGTTTAATTTTCTCTTGTAGTTCTTTCTTTATATTATCCTGCAGGCACAACATTTCAAGTTTATACACTGTTTGGAGCGTCTGACCTTAGAGAATAGACATAATGAATGGTTTAATTGCTTCCATATGACTGGCTTATTAGCCACATTGCCTATGGATTGCTACAAAAATGGCAATGGAAAATATGTTAGTTCATTATTTTCTAATCTTATTTTCATTCAACTCTATACTTTATATTAATTGTAATTTTCAAGGCTAAATGCTAATTGAACTCTATATATATGTCTAACAAAATAGATTGAACAAAAGTATGCTAAGGAAACTGCTCAGCTAAATCCTCCTCATAGGTTTGTTCCATGGGTGCTTGTAAATAACCAACCACTCCAAGAGGTTTGTGGTAATTAAATTAAGCCCAAGTGAATTTTAATTAATTAGTTATACATTAATTATCTTTTCTTGTGGTTGTAGGACTACCAAAATTTTGTGACATATATTTGCAAGGCATACAAGGGAAATTTGAAACCAGATGCTTGCAGACCACTTTCAACAAGTAATAATAATTATGATGCAAAAATCAACTCCTTTCACCCTGTTTGTTATGTTGATCAAGCAAAAAAAAAATCTGACCTTACTTACCACTAATCACCAAATTAAGGAGTAAATAATTGGAAATGCATTTTTGATATGTTTCATGCATGTGGCTGTATTAGAACTCTTATTTTGTCTAAATTGGATAATCTATAGATTCAAATGTGCATAACTTAATTTCCTTTGAATTTGGAAATGCAAATTATCATAATAGAACTTTGTTGATTTGTTCCTCCATTTAAATCATTTGTGTATACAAATATGATTTAGGTTTAACTAATCCGAAAATTAATCAAGTTTATAATAAATAAAAAATTGGTACATGTCATCGATTTGCTGACTTGAACCGTGTCAAGTGAATTATTTGTAACAGAACAACCATACCTACCAAGATAAGCCGAGCTTTATAATCAAAATTTCAAAGTTTGTCGATACTTGTAATCAGGCTTTTGAACTAATATATTTTTAATTGAAGTTTAAATAATTTGTAAATTGTGTACCTCGATATAGAGAACTAATTGTGTAAAGCAAAAAATATATATAAGAAGATCATATTATCCAACCATTGGATATGAATTTCACCATAGAAAATAATACATTTTTATATATTTTTACTTGGATTTTTTTTTTGGTAACAATATTTTTACTTGGATTTGAGAACGATATCCAAAATAAATAGCGAATAAAAAGGAAATTAGAAATAGAAATAGGACAAAAGGAA
Source organism: Trifolium dubium (assembly GCA_951804385.1). Lineage (NCBI taxonomy): Eukaryota > Viridiplantae > Streptophyta > Magnoliopsida > Fabales > Fabaceae > Trifolium > Trifolium dubium. The sequence continues at coordinate 32,405,678 of OX638075.1, read as the reverse complement.
TAAATATTTACACCGTGTGGTTGGTAAGATGAGACAAGAGAGATGGGAGCAAAATGGCCATTAATATAATGTAGATTGAAACTTATAAAGCAAGGTTAATTAACACGACAGTACCAAAAAAAAGGCATAATTAGAGTGATTAATATCAATGAAGGATGATCATGACTGAAAAGGTTGTATTATAGCTTCTTTTCCTATGTGCCCTCATTTTTACTTGAAAACAAAAGAGAGACTATTTGGCAATATTTGCTAAACTTCAAAACAAACAGAAAGAGTGTCACTAATTTTGAAATTATTGTGACTTCGTTGAAATTTCAAAGCGTAACTTTTGTATTAGCTCTGACTTTGAGTGCGTGTTAATAAATTATATTTAAGTGATTTATATTTTGATATAATCATACAAATAAATTTCTATGGTAAATTTAAAGCTAAAATTCAATAGTTGAGGCAAAATCTCTAAACTTTAACTTCAAGTTAAAGTTACTTTTAATCTACATGGATTCGCCTGGTGATGTAGACCTGAGACTTTAGAGCGTGTTCCTCTACAAGTCTTGGGTTCAAATCCTTATAATATCAATTTTTATGTTGGACTCCGCTAATGAATGGTGATATACTGATATTGATCTCCAAATTTTGATATTTGCACCGAATATCGATCCTATAGAAAAAAAAATCAATTATACTATAAAACATCTAAACAAGTAAAAATCAATTTTATCTCTTTCAAAAAGTGACATCAAACATTCACCGAGCTCTATATAATAAGAGACTGAGTTCCAAATAAAAATATTCACAGTTCACATTCTTACCTTTATAGACACACTACAAAGTCTCTCTACTTTTGCAGAATTGAAAATAAAATAAAATGGTTTCTCCAAAACTTTCAAACACTATAGTAATATCATTAGTCCTATTTTTTTTCACCTATGAATCTAATGGTGAATCTTATTCTTTTTCTTCTAGTTCACAAAAAACACCATTTGATCATCAAAAAGTTAATTTATCAGTATACTATGAAAGTCTAGGCAAAGATAGTGCAACTTTCATTGTTAAGAATCTTGATGAAATATTCAACAATAATCTCATTAACATTGTTAATCTCCAACTAGTCCCTTGGGCTAATTCTAAAGTCAGTCAAACCAACAATTCCATATCATGTCAGGTTTAAATTTTTCTCTGTTTTTTATTGCATGCTTTTTTTTAAACTCAATTTTTTTTTGGTATTAACTCTGATTTTTAGAGAAAGAGTCTATAATATTTTAAAGTTCAGCGGTGATATAAGTAATGTTTAATTAAGAATTGTGTCATTCAGAAATCAAACTTAAATTCTTTTAAAATATGTATTTTAATGAAACTCACTAAAATCTCTTGTTATTTTTGTTGCTATTCTAGGAATTATACTTTTTAAAGTATATAAAATATTCAATAATTCACATGGTTGACTTTGATAATTGATATCAATTTTGTCTGATTTTTTTCTGTATAAACTTTTCACATACTTATTGTTTTTGGCTTTTCTAATTCTTATATGTTTTAATTTAATATATGAAGGTAAAAAGGGATTTAACAATAATTTTATAAAATTATTTTTACTAAATTATGTGGTCAATGAGTTCTTTGTTGTAGCCTAGCCTCATTTCTGAACATAATTATTTAGATGACTCACTTTTGATGATTGTTTTCTTCATCAATTTAATTTATTTATTTTTAATAATTTCCAAAGCTTCAATTATGATTAATATTTGTTAATATTGTTTATTGAATCTGTATTTGTCTCTTCACACACATAACTTGGCAGCATGGACCAGATGGATGTGAGCTAAACTCTTTAGAAGCATGTGCCATCAATATTTGGCCTAATGCGGTAAGATTTACTACTATAATTCTATTTAGTCTTACTATAAAGTTTTATTTGAAGTCAAATATTTTTAATGATCAAAATATTATGATTGATTGACATTAATGTTTACCCTAACAATATATGAATTAAATTTATCTTAATTATATATTAAATTGTGATGCAGACTGAACATTATGGTTTAATTAACTGCCTTGAGTTTCTGGCAATTGATGGAAAAAACAAGATGTGGCAGATCTGTCCCAAACGACTTGGTTTGCCTTTGAAGGCTCTTAAGAATTGCATTAATGGAGGAAATGGAACAGAGGTTATTATTTTTTTCATTTCTTTGAATCCATTGTTAATTAAAATGATATAGCATAGATAATGGAAATCTAATTCTATTGAATTTTGTGTTTAGTAAATTTTTGCACAGATAATTGGTAGTAGTAGTAGTATTTCATAATATTAGCACATAAGTTTAAAATAAATATTGTAATAGTGGATGACATTAATTTTTATTTTGGTATAAATTAACTAACATATTGTCTTGAAGTCCTAATTCAACTGCTTGAAAATGCTGAAGGTCACTCCATTTCGTGTGTATGAGTTTTCAATGTTTTTGTTATTTCGTCAACGTACCAAAAAAATTAATTAACTAACATATTAAATTTGAATTTGTATGCAGCTTGGACAAAAATATATTAATGAAACAGCAAAACTATACCCACCTCTTTCATCTGTGCCTTGGGTGGTGGTCAACAATCAACCTATTGGAAAAGTTTGTTTTTTTTTGTCCTTGTTTTTCTCACACACACACAATTTACAATTAGTCTAATTTATAGATTATTGACAAAATACTCATCAAGATTACTGTTTGTGATGTTAATTTCAGGACTATGAAAATTTCATATACTATGTTTGCAAGGCTTATAAAGGTGATACTATTCCAGCAGCTTGCAAATAATGTTCATTTGAATAAGAAATAAATTCAACTATCATCATCACACTTCAAGCTCTTGGAAGGACACATGATATAGTATTAAAATAAGAGACACAAATTAAGATTAAGTACCTAGCTATGTGTACAATTCTTATTAGAATTAGAATTATATATATAGAAACAATGAAAATAATAACTAAATATTATGCATTTTTCATTAATAAACTCTAGTGCCTAACTGCCTATATGGATTGTTTGTTAGCTATTGTGTTCTTAAGCTCAAAACCAACTAGGTCAATGCAACATTTTTCATCAAATTTTACACCCTTACTCTAATCTAATTGATCAAATGAGTCTATTTTTTTGTCACACTAGAACTGATCAGTGATCAAGAATTGATATATTACAACAAGTGCATATGGCTTAAGAAGATATATAGCATTAGATACAAATATATACAAAAAATATTTTGTATAAATGTAAAAAGAACGAATCAAAGAACTAGTTCGACTAACCAACTTTCGCTGGTTCAAGTCGAAATTAGTTTGGTTCTCCCTATGTAAGGTTTTGAATTCAAGTTTTATGAATAAAAAGAATGATATTATCATGAAAACTTTACCGGTTCAACTCAAAATTATACGGAGGATCTAGACCGAAAAAATGAAAAGAAACTATCTCGACTCATCAAACATCTTTCTTCACATTAGTGCAAGGAATATAGACTGAAGACTGATGTTTCTTTGGTTTCGCCTCTCTCGAGTTGCTTTGATGTTTCTGTAGATTCGTAGTCGCAGAGCATGGCAAGACCGGGCTCTCTATAGCACATAACTTATGCTTCATATTTCGCCAAGGGAATAGAACTTCGAGGCCGCAACCCTTTGGAGAAGTAGAAGAAGAACCAGAAGCATAAGCATATGAATGTGAATGTCTACCTGATTCTGATAAATAGCATTCTGGATAACTACAAGTGTTACAAATATTCTCTTCAAAATCACTATGAATATTTAAAGCAGATGATGCAGCCAAAGCGGTTGCGTCCGGAAGAAAACGGTTGATCAAGTAAGTAGGAGATTGGTAGCCACTACACTCTGCAAGCTTTAACTTCAAACCATCATTGTTATCAATATGAGCTTTATCTGATTTTCTTTGAACAATATCTAATGCTTCTGATAAAGAAAATACATCATCATCCATAGCATCGGAGAAAAGATCGTCGTTATTCTCAAGGTCATCCATCTCATCATAACCATTATTATCTACATCAGATTGATTTGCGGCTTCTTTTCGCGGAAACAAATGACGGCAAGGTGGTAATTTTGAGCCATTCTTCTGTGTATCTTTCGGTTTTCCCGGTTCTTTCTCCCATGAAAATGGAACTCTTTTACTTGTGCTTTGATATGTACCTCCTAATGAACTTGATGATGTATCTGCAAAAACTGAACCGAAACGCCTTGTTGACATTATCGGCGCATTTAAGTTTAACTTTCTATGTCGTTTGGAATGATTCATGGTTCTTTCTGCTACTTCTTTGTCTCTGTTATGTAAGATATACTTCAATGACTAGATTGAATATCTGAGATAAATCTTAGGACAAAAGATTTGTAAAAATTGGTATAAGAATGGATATCACATTTAGTTTGTTGGAGGAATAAATAGTAGCAGTTGAATATATGGATATCTTGTGACAATAATTAAAACTAAGGCTTTGCTTTTATGTGATCACATGTGTGTGGGAAAAGCACTTCCACGTGGGTAGAGTCTAACACAAAAACTAGAATCAAGACTCGATTTAACTCTAAAAACTTCTTAGATTTGATCTCTCTAAATCGGTGAGCTTTGTTATGGAGCTTGAACCTCTATATATAGTAGTTGATAGGCCCTGGGCTTCAAGCTTCGATAAGAGATTAACTTCAAAAGTTTGTTGCATAAATCTTCAACTAAACCTTTTTCAACAAAAGATAAAATATTTATTTTTCAAACCGACTTCTAGTTGTTCCAAAAAAAGATGATGGCGCGCATAAAATAAATTTTCTGGATATTTATTTGTTTGGACGAACTAAGAGCGCAGTAACAAAAATATATTTGTTTGGAATATTGAAAATCAATCTTTTTCAAACAAATAATCTTCAATAACAATATCTTCAACAAAAATATTCAAACAAATAAAGTTTGAATATATTTCTTCTTCACGAAGCAAACAATTGTCAATCTTTTAACGTCTATGATTAATATATCAAGTTAAAAAACAATATAAACAAAAAAAAGATACACCCTATAGATGAATAAAAAGTTGAAAAACTGAAAATATCTAGATATGGATATAGCTTCTCCAGAAAGAACTCAATACTCATCGCATACATACATTCGCCAGGAGGAAAATTGTGTTTTATACAACAAAGTGACAAAATGTTACAACAGAGAGAATTGGCAATTTGCTCAGCCAAAACTACAATGGTAGACATCTAAATCTTGGATTCAACATAAACTGAATTTTCATGTACATGTTTAACAGGGAACTCTCCTCACCATTCTTGTTGGTGTGGCATAGTGGAGCGCTACTTTATCATCCTCTGGCAACCAAAAGTTATGAAGCAAAGACACAGACACAAGGCACAACACTGACACGTCTACACTGATAATAATTCGAAAAAATGAAAAAATTGAACGTATCTACATGTATCAGTGTTGTGTCAGGCTCTGAAGTGTTGGCAATACATAGAACACAAGTCATTACATATATTTACAAGCTATCCTGCTCCTCTATTTTCCCTTTCTGTTTCAACCCAAATGAACTTTCTAAGCTTTTCTTTTCCTTTCTGTAGTCATGTATCCAGAAGGCCAGTTGAAAGATATAAACCTTGCTGGAGACAGAAGCTAACATATAGATAGCACCGATGATTACTGGTCTTTCATGTTTTGACAAATGTACAGGTTGGCGAGAATAGGCTTGTGTCCACAGGGAACACTCAGAAAGAACATGGATTCTTTCTAATCTCTGATTCTCTCACTTTTGTTCTTTAATCCGCTCCCGTGCTTTATTACAAAGCTCAAGTGTCTCGGCGTGTCCAGGATCAAAACAAAGTGCTGCTTCACAGTCTCGTACAGTAGAAACGAAATCATTCAATGAATCGTGAAAGGCTGCTCTAAGATGTAACAATTGCAGATCTGGCTTAAACTCAATGGCTCTTGAAAGCTCTTCAATTGCTTCAGCTTCCTTATGATCGTCCATTAAAACTGGTAAACAAAGTTTCCGAAGTCAGAACATAATAAGCTTGTGTGTGTGCAGAGAAAAAATCAGAGAACATAAAGCAACAAAGGAACACTAATAAGTTATATTCCTGAACAAGGATAAGCGCTAAATCTTTCATTTCATAAGTATAACAAACAATACTAAGATCCATTGGTATGTATAAGCGCTAAATCTTTCACCTGCTGCCCTATATCTGTAAGGATAAGTCCTTAAAGGATCCAACTGTGTTGCCATACTAAGATCACTCTTTGCCATGTCACGATCACAATACTCCGACCGTTTCTCATAAGCTGATGCATTATTCCAAGCCTTTTCTATTAGCTTTGTCATCTCATCATATGCAGCTTTGCGATGATTTTTAAGATGATATACACGCGCCAACCCCTGATGCGCTCGTGTATGCTTTATATTGAGTGCATTCATGTAGCAGTCAGCCGCAAGGTCCAGCTTATCACAATCTACGTAGACGCTCCCGAGATTATTTAGTGCCTATAGTTTAAAATAAAACAACAATGATAAATATACACTTCTTCAGAATTGAAATCAACACCTCACATTTAAGAATCAAAATGAGTGTTTACACTAAAATATGTAACACTTACTTGTCCTTTCCGAAGACCATCTGAAGGACATCTTAAAGCTTCTTCCAAGAGATGGATGACATATTTTGAAGACTCTGAATCGAGACTTGAGTCGGCTAATGCATAAGCTTTGAGAAAGTAAGCTTCAAATGATCTTTGAATAGAAATGGACTCCTCAGCTTTTGCTAATGCTTCTTCACGATGACCAGTGTCGTACAATATCCATCCTTCATAGACAAGCCTTTCATGATCAGAAGTAGAATGATTTCTAGCCAGCCGCAAACTACGCATGGCTGCCTTTTGACAATTTAGCCTGAAAGATTCAGGAAAATCAACACTCACAGTTATCAGATTTTTGCATAAAATGATAAAGATATAAGAGACTAATTGGCTCCCCAAGTTGATTACGACTTTATAAAGTATAAGCTGGTCTATTGAATGGCAGGCATATAGCCCCGAATTCAGTACAGAAATATGGTCGTTTAAAAATCACAAGAAAAATGAAAATAATTCTATCCAGATTAATACATCACTACTCTCTAATCACAAAAATGTCCTACATGGAATAAACTTACAAAGTCAAAATTAATATAAGGATTACACTCACCGTAACAAAAGGAGAGATTGCCGAAAACGCAGAAGACTTTTCCCTGGATCGTTTTCTAACATCTGGTGTACAACAGCCAATGAACCAATATCATCGACAGAGGACCACCGGTCGTACAATTGCATCCAGCAATCCGCCTGATTGTACTGCTGAACAACAGGACAGAGTAGTTCTACCAAGCGATTACCATGCATATTTCCGTAGAACATCATATAATTTGGGTCCAATGTCAAAATTGCCCGAACATCTCTAAGTGCTCCTTCGTAGTCCTCCATTGCAATCAAAATCCAAGCCCTCAATTCAAGGCAGTCAGGAGAAACTCTGAAACCAAGTATTTTGTTTATTTCTGCAATGGCAGGTCCAATCTTGTTCTCCTCAAGCAAAGAAACAGCCCGGAATTTGTAAGGAAAAGAAAGTGTTGGATCTAATTCGGTCGCTGACATCAAGTCCATCATTTTCTCCTTCCCAATACAATACAAAGACCTTTCCTGATACATCCAACCAACAGGTTTATAATCATCAATAAGGGAGTTCATCAGCTTATACGCGGAATATGTATGACCTCGTTTATATTTTGACCTTGCAATTCCAACTAACGAATAAACATGGCCTGCCTCCACTGCTGCCTGAAACCAATGTTGTGCATCTTTGTATTCTTTTCTCTCAAACATAACAACACCTAATTGGTGATATGCTAGTTGCTTCTCCCACCCATCTTTTGCGCACTCTACTAATCTCTCCAACAGCATCACGGTTGTGTTCGACCGCATCTCTTCCTCCATGGCAACTTGACTCAAGAAATAATACAGCACGAACGACGCATGCCCTGCCGTAGCCAGCCTATCCCTACCCTCCGGACTACAAAACAATTTCACAAAATTTGAACATTCCATGGAAACGGGTAGCTCCCTCAGAAACACCTGCAAGCAAGCTGCAACCAAAAGATATGCAGTTTCCTCAAGTCCATACTCAATGAGCAACGAGGCATCTTCCATGTCACAAACCAGCGATGCCAAACGTGCGTCGCAGGCACACTTCATTTCCTCGCAACAAAATCGGTTCGCTAAAGAGAGCAACTCCAAAACCACATTAGGTTCAATCGTGCTCAAACTTTTCGTCCTACTATAAACCTCGGCAGCCCTCATTGCCTCAACAGAAATCTCATTCCTCGAAAAATTTATCTTCTCCCTTCTTGATTCTATAAATTCACCATACAACATTGTCTTGAACGGCCTCGAAAGCGAAGCCATATTGAACCTACCACACCTAATTTCATCATCACCAATACAAAACGACATATCCCCACCTCCATCATCCTCATCCGAGGTAGAGCATTCTTGATCATCATCAACCGATGTCACAAGATCTTTCTCATCCTCACACTCACGAAAACAACTACAAGGATCATAAACCAATTCGGGATCATACCCATTAGCCACCAAGGTAGCCTTAGGGCATTCACTATTTGTTCCACAACAATCCATAGAGGACGAGCCAATCAGCTCGTCCTCTCTCCTCTCATACCTAAGCCACGAGGCCAGCACGAATTTTCTGTGGACATCCACAGCATGTTGTCGTGCTGACCTCAAACTCCTGCGAAACAATTTCGCATCAGATAATCCCCTAAAAACCGCACAATGCTCTAAATAAACCTCGGACCTATCTACATCCAAACAATGCTCAATCTTATCATACAAACCAGTTAGCCTTTCGACAAAATCAACCGGCCTTAAAACCGGTTCAATCTTAGGCTCAAGAAGGTCTGTCATAGGAAGTCCATAAGGAAGAAGAGAACCCTCAACAACAACCTCAGACGGTGTCTGATTCGGTTGTTGAAAATTTCGAACGGATTTGGTTCGAAGGGTTTGCATTTTAAAATGATCATGAAGCTGTTGAAGAAGCTTGTCACCAACTCCAGCGCTTCCTCCTCCGGAAGAAGGGTTGCGGTGGAGATCAAAAACCTGAGAACCTTTGCAACCATCCATGATTTTTAAACTACGCATAGAAGTGAAAATATTATGCTGCATCTTCTTCTTAGTTGAACAATTTTCAAAAGTTCAACTTTGACATCAATATTAACAACAACAACAACAACAACAACAACAACAATAACAACAATAACAATAAATTAATGAAACAAAGAATTAAGAAATAATAAAAATGGTATATTTTTTCTTTCTTCTAACGTTGTGGTGACATTGGAAGAAGAAAAGATTGGTGGGTTATTGTTTTTTTGTACGATGGGGTTAACCCAGAATGTTGTTTTGTTTTTTTCCTTGTTTTTTTGTTGTTGTGTTTTTTTTTTTTTTGGGTGTTTTGGTATTTTTGGATGAAAAGGAGAAAAGAGAAAAAAGGGAATAAGAAAGAGAGATGGAGGAATGGCCAAACAGCTGTTGTGTTGAGGTGGAGATGGTGGTGGCCGTTCAAACAGCCACTCTCTCTCTCTCTCTGTAATTTTGCAGCTATTTATTTTGTTATCTAAATATGAATTTGCCACTTTGATTTTTTTTTTTTTACGGATGAATTTATTTTTTCTACAAAAAATTGTTTTTACGTAGTTATACACAGTAAATGATTGTGATTGTTAATTTTAAGTTGACGGTTTAGATTATATAATGACAAAATATGATATAATTTTGACTGTTAATTTAAGATCGGACAGTTATATGTAAAATTGTATGATATCTTGAATACACAAAGAAATATGTGGGTGCATTTTAATAGATCAAATTATCTATATTTCTAACAATTTAGACCTAGCAAGGTGTGATCCAATGTTTGGGATAAGTAGTGGATGTTTTTTAGTTTGTTGAAGTGTGTGAACATTAAAAATTGAATCCTTATAGGTTGAAAAGTAAAACATCTTATATTTTAAAATAAAATAATGTAATGTAATTCATACATTAGTATAAAACTAAAATAAGAATATTTGAAAAGTAATTTAGTTTTTCTAAGATAATTTAATAAAATTCTAATCAAGGATTAGCAAAGTTCAAAAAAGACGACGTGCAATGAAAATGGTTTCTTCTGTTAGAATTTTGTTTCTATATTTGATAAAATAAAATAAAATAAAAATAGATAAATGGTTTCTTGTGTGTAGTGTAAAGATTTGAGTGGTTGATAAAGACAACCAATTAATAAAGTAATAGGATTTTTTATGGTTTTACTATTAGATTATGATGACCTTAACAAGATTGAAAAGTTAGATACTTAGATTCATTTCCTTTTGTCCCTAATCAGTAGTTTCATTTGAAAGCTACAAGCATAACTTTTTTTGGTTTTCTGATGAAATATCTGTTTTGGTTTTGAAATAGTTAAGACTTAATGTTAGAATGAGAAGAGGATATCTATTTATTGAGAAATTGAATTCCAAAGTGGTTTTTGTTAAATAACTATAAGAGAAAACGAAATTGGATTAGATGTTGTCGATCTGTATGCAGTCAAGTGCATTCAGTACATCAGCGTTATCATGTTCACATTTTAAGATCGTTTTTTATTGTTATATTCATATGTTTAATATGGTCATTCGATCAAACCCCGATCCTTAAAATGCAAAATTAAAAAAATAAAAAAAAATTAAGTGGGAGATGATCCCTATGCTATACACACGACCACAATCTGACCATGCCCAATGAACATAGTAAGAAATATTTTAGAAGACAAGAAATTTACCAAAATGAATGTGAAAATATAAAACTCAGTTCAGCTTTTTCTTCTCCAAAATCCAGTATTGAACTATGCTAATATATTTCTCATTTATTTTTCTATACAATTGGCATAATTTGTTGTAGCACTTCAACACAAATCTATCAATGTAATCTTCATATCTTTCATAGAGTGCCGGTAAAGTAAGAAGGATAAACAGACCTGCCACATAGTCAAACCATAACAACAATTAAGTGCTTATGCATAAACTATTTTTGTAACGAAAGATAAAATAAACTCAAAACATTTTCATATAAGCTTGTTTTCATAAGCTATTTGCTTGTAATGTATAAGCTATTTCTATGAGATCTGTGAGCGAGACCTTAGCAGGAGAAGTAACAAAAGATAAAATGAAGTCAAATTGTTATCATATAAGTTATAAGCTGTTTTTATAAGGTATCCTAGAGAACTTATAGAAATAAGTTGAAAACGACTTATGATTCATGAACTTGTCATAAGCTGTTTCCATATATGCTCTCACGAATAGTCTCACAAATACTTATGGTAGCAGATAAACTCAAATAATCCAATCCAAACAAGTCGTAAATCTATTTTAGCCAAATAAAGCTCAAAAACTTACTTGTGTATGTCAAGGTAAGAAAATCAGTGAAGCCACCAACAACAGAAGTTAGAAAGAGGTATGCAGCTACTTTCAGAAACAGCTTTGAATCCTTACCAAGTGCAATATCTTGAGAAACTGAAAACAGATTATTAACTTTGGTTTGGATAAAAACTGCCATTTCATTTGTCATTTCATCTGATAGGTGCAAGTGTGGTAGAGGTGGAGCAGGTCTGCAAAAGAAAAAAAGTTTAACATGCCTTTGTAAATTTTATTGATAATTGTAAGACATTGGTTATGGCTATAGTTGAGAAACAATCGTATAACTAATATTTTAAGGTGTATAAATTACATTGTTTCAATTGAAGGAATCGGAAAACAACACTTTCCACAAAATCTTGAACCAAAACAAGCCAACATAGGCTTTTCAGTTTTCAAATTTTAAGATGGTATCAGTCTTATCAGAGCATATTCAAAATCCGTTGGGCCACCCACGTTGACTTGGATTATGCTCTAGAGGATTGATATGGTGACACCTAATCTTTCAGAACCAAAATAAACTCTAACTAAATAGATTATAGATGTAAGATCACAACACTTTAAGTCTCGGTGTTACATCAGTTATACACATTGATTGATCTCGGACATTGATTTTTAGATTGGTTGGATCACATTACAACTTCTCCGACTCAACTTAAAATTATTTTCACCGTTGATTTGAACAAACACTATAGTCTATACATCTAAGAATGTAGAATCTACAAACTCCATTTGCACATACAGTATACATGTTACACAAACTTCAACATCCAAATCATACCACTTTTCACCATTAAACCAAATGGCTATGTAACAAGTAAACCAAAAATGAAAAATGTTACATATATTTTACAATTCTAGATCAGAATAAATATTTGAATTTGAAATGCAGACAATCAATGATCAATAGCCTCTATTTGGATATAAAACTTAAAATAAGTGTTTATAATATAAACCCCTACCATATAAGTGCTTATGCATTATAATTTAGCCATTTATATAACAAAACAAACTATAAGCTATAAGCTGTTTTCATAAGTTATTCAAAAGAGTTGGCGAGTTTAAGGAAATAAGCTATAAACAACTTAAAACATGTCATAAGTTGTTTCCAACTTTTCATAAGCTCTCTCAAAGAGTCTCACTCTCATAAGTTTCTACGCCAATAAATAAGCTCAGATAAGTCAATCCAAACAAGCTCTTAAGGTTTAGTCGAGAAGATTCAAGTCAAAGTATAATCAAAAGAAACATAAATGTATAAGAAATTATTTACCTATTAAGAATTGCAGCAGATTTAGCCCAAAGAAAAAGAATAAGAACAAGAAGCAGAAGAACATTAGAAACAAGAGACAAAAGGGTATAACCAGATCTCTCAAAAACAACAAAAGCAGCTAATGTCACCAACAATATCATCACAGTTTGATTCTTTTTCCTCCATAGTATCAAGTCTGCAACTGCATTGAAACATCACATTCATTCAAATACAATTTCAATGTCAAGGATCATTCTTTTCAAAAATTTAATACTAATAAAAAAAATGATATCAAATTAAACAAAACAATAGTATCAAATTATATAAGCACAACCCATTTGGATATTTAAATTTCAAATAGCATCAAATGAATGTAAACAAAACACTAATGAGGATTTAAATGAAATAATCAATAAAGTTAAGAAATTTAATAAAAAGAAAATAAAAGAAAAGAGAAAATGGTAGTATTACTTTGACCACTTCCAAGGATGTCATGAAGAGTTCTTTCTCTGTTGAATAAGCGTTGAGATGAACCCATTTTAGGGATGAAGATGATGATGATTATTGATGAAGAAGAAATGAAGTGCTTACAAAAAAGCAGAGAGAGCTTTGAAATGATCCACAGAAAAGGAAGAAAATCAGTGAACTCTGTTTTTGTTTTCTTAATGCATCTTCAATTAATGTTGTATTTTTCTCTTTTTTTCTTAGTAGTAGTTAGTGTGTTCTCCAGTGGATATCCGGTCTCGACCAAAAAAAATTAAGAAATAATAAAAATTAATATATTAAATCTTTTTTTGACTTAGTTTATTAAGAGAGAGAAAATTTATTTTATTAATGATTTAATTTTTATAAGGTTATAAATGGTGGAGTAATATATTATTGTAATTTCTAAATAAGATTAGTGGTCTTTTTATTTGTTTCGTCTTTTTATCCTGTATAGTAACTCCATTGCTAATAAAGAAAATAAAATAATTTGATGAATTAGTTTAGTGACTAAAATTTTCATATGAAATATTCGGGATTCGAACTTTAATTAATACATATAAAATGTGATGTTCCTAAACTAAGTCTATGGAACTAAATTTTAAATCGAACATATTTTTTGGGTAAAATATACACCATCAAAATAAAATTATGAAAAGATTAAAAGAATTTCTACATTTTTAAACAAGAGCAATGAAGGAAGATATGTACCTTAATACATCGTTTTTTTTTTATACAATAGTGATACATAGTTTTGTTTCCTTTTTTTCTTTTTATTGTTTTATTTTGTTTTGAATTATTGTAACAGTGGTCCCTGAATTATGTAACATCTATTTTCTAGGGTTGGTTTCATAGTCTCAAGCTTTTGTTTTCCAGCCTAAAAGTGAAGTACCATTCTTTGCTTTTCAGTTTCTAATGCCAAACTTACAAGTTACTTAACACACAAATAAAGAGAAAAAAAAATTGGTACAAGAAATAAAAAGAGTTTAATTACAGGATTGGTAGTATAAATAAACTAATTGTTACAAGCATTTAATCACATCTTAACACATAAATAATTGCAGATATATTTTAAGAACTAATACAATAAAATAGCATAGTTACAAGAAAGATCATGTTAAATAATGTCTCTAGGGCATTTGTTAAGTGTACTAAAAATTAAAATTAAAGATAAAATCAATATTAAAAGACAACTTCATTTTTTTCACATTTTTAAGGTATTAAATTTACAAGTTTCAAAACAAAACTTTTTTATTAAAATGCTAGCTTAATTGGTGCCCTCTTTAACATTTTCTTATAAATAAACTACTACTAGTATTAGAATACGTTCCAATAAACCAAGGGGTGTGGTTGAGCGGCATGGGGCTCATCCTCCCTTAACCAAGGATTGAGGGTTCGATCCTCACCTTGGGTATGGAGCAGCTTTAAATCTTTGGGTCAACTATCTCACCCTTCGAGGTGTCTCCAATTTAGCGAGGAATTAGTCACTGCGTTCAGCGGTGGATATCCCGGTCTCGACAAAAAAAAAAGAATACGTTCCAATGAAATGAAAAAACTCTACAAATCAAATAAAATAGCAATTTTCAAAACTTGTAACACAAACTAGATCAATGCAGTAGGAAATAGAAATAAATACACGAAAATATTATTTCAAAGATGAAGTCATTTTTATTTTCATTTTTTGTCTATATTATAGAACTTTCGGTTGTGGTGGGTGGGCTTAAAAACTAAACTTTTCTAGGGGTGGTGGTTGTTGATTAGATGTCTTTATCTCATTTTTGTAGTTTCCTCTCATTTTATGAATAAATTGTGGAAAATGTATTGAAATTTAGGTGGGAGCTATATCAAGTTCATTTATATTTTTGTAATAGATGGAGTTAAATATTGTAGTTTAGGAGTGTAATTGGACTTGTTTGAATCGGTTTCGAGTGAATTTGATGTCCGAACCAATGAACTTTTAATTGGTTCGGTTTGGTTCGGTTTTCAAAATTGAATCTGATCCAAACTGATTGATTTGGATAAAATACTATACTTAAAT
Organism: Trifolium dubium; assembly: GCA_951804385.1. Lineage (NCBI taxonomy): Eukaryota > Viridiplantae > Streptophyta > Magnoliopsida > Fabales > Fabaceae > Trifolium > Trifolium dubium. Next base: position 32,390,387 of record OX638075.1, on the reverse strand, counting down.
TGCAATATTTATTTTTCCGGTATAATATCTACTATTGTTTTTTCAAACGATATATTTTAAACTCTATTTTTCAAACAACTTACAATAATAATATAATCAAATAAACAATAACATAGTTTTGAAATACAAAATACAAGTTTGTTTTGCCGTATTGTGTTTTAGTGTTTGAAATTTGGAATTTGGCTTGTGAATGTACAATATTGGGTTGATTCAAATTGAACCCAATGAGTTGTTGTTAGTGGTCAGTCTGCGGATTGCAAAACCAAAAACCGAGAATCAATCCAAATCACTTTGATTTTGGATACGAACCAAAAAAATCAGGGTTTTATCGGTTTGAATCAGAGTGGATCATCAGTTCAATCAGTTTCAACCAATTCGCTTACCTTGTTTGTATTTTTTTTAAGATATTTTCATAAACCAGAAGAAAAAAAAAAGTTATATTTTGAAGTTTATTTGGAGATACAAGCCCTTCAAAGTTCGATAAAAATTAAATACACCAACTTAACTAAATTCATTTAGACCAATTTGATATTTACTAGTAATAGTATTGTGTAGAGATTTCAAATATCTTTCATGGTATTCGGGATTTAACTCTTCAGTCACCATGTATAAATTTTTAAGTATTTTTTACTCAAGTCACTATATATATTGAAAAAAGGTTTCTAGTCGATTTCAATAATAATGAAAAAGGTGTCCTTCAAAATGAAAAGTGACCTTTATGTTACTTTAAAAAATAGTACTATCAAGCCACTTTGAATTACACTATATATACTTCATTGAGCCGATTTTTCCCCTAACCTGTTATCTAACTCAATCAATCAGGTGAAAGCCATTGCCCAAAACCATTGGATTCAGATGAAGAAATGGGAAACTCTTTTGGAAAATTTCCTCTCACCGTAAGAATATATATGCTCCATCCAAACCCTTTGCGGATACAAAGTTATACCACTCTCCCTTCGCTTTGCGGATACAAAACCAATGATCTTTTGAGGATAACAAAAAAAATTACCAAACAACTTTTTTTTAATATTTCTATATTAACCACACCAGCTTATACAATAATATTTATTTAAAGCTATGATACATTGTTTGTTTATATTTGTTTTCTTATTTATATTTATATACTCCCTCCATTCTTTTTTATATATTTTTTTTATTATTAAACTTATTCATATAATCTCGGTTTTTGTGTTTGTTTTGTTTATAATTTTTGGAAAGGTAAAGAGTGTGCAAAAAAATAAGAATTTATTGGTGGATTAAAATTATTATATATATTCCAAAAAATAAAATAATAAAAAGATAATTAAAGTGCAAAAATACACTTTTTTAAGCTATATATGGAAGGAAAAAAAATTGACGAAAGCAATTATATGGAGTTGGTAGATGTTTGTCACGGCTATATGTATGTGTGATTTTGTTTTTGGTAGATTATATATGTGTGATATTAATTGAATGTGTAATCAACAAACTTTTCCTCCAATTACGATCAAGTGAAAACTATATATATAATAAGTCATAAAAATCTTTATTTTATATATTCTTCATTCACAGAAACAAGAAAGAAAGTCTCTCTACGTACACACTCTATTGCTGCAAATTAAAAGCATGGCAGATCATATTATTGAAGTGAATGTTGTGAAGGAAGAATCAAAATCCTCTAATGTTGCAATTAAGCCAATGAAAGATCAAGTGAATGTGACTGTTGTGAAGGAAGAATCAAAATCCTTTAATGTGTATGTACTCAATATTATATTCCCTTTAATTTTTGGTTTTTATTTCGTTGGTTCAATTAAAACTTAAAAATCAACATATATATACATGACTTGTATAGATGTAGGACACACACCATGTGTCAATCTTTAATTAGTTTGACGATACAATCGATAATCCCGACTCATATTATTTTATATAATCTCATATGTAAATATATGCATGCATGCATGCATGCAGGTACCCGAAGAGTGATGACAAACAGATATTTAAGGAAATACTTATTACCTCGCTGGTATTGTGCTTGCTATTGTCTATCTTTCCAGCATTAAAGATAAAATATGGCACAATCATGGCACAATATGGCACACTGATCATGGAATATGTCAATATTCTATTTTCCTCTTTCAAATGTCCATGTATGCGGCTGCAAAGGACCGCCCTGTTAACAGCAGCATCTATTCAATCTTATACATTCTGCTATTATCAGCTATAATATCAGTTGCAGAAATCGGTTTTGTTTCGTGGAAGGCTGCTATCATCAGTTCCATCTTTTGGGTGGATGTGATTGCAGATATTGCCAATTTTAACATGAAAGAGATCTATAATATAGATATTGCAGTTTCAAACATTATTCAGTGGTTTATATCACTTATTTTTGTGCTCAACATGCTCTACGCTTATATTAGTTTAATGTGGGATACAGCTCATTCAGGGAATGCAGGCGTTTAGATTTTTTCTTTTGATTATAAGTTTAAAATTGTTTATTTAGTTTAATGGATTTATAAATTCTTCTGTATGGATCAGACCAGTTTTGAATTATTTTTATTAGCAATTGTTTATTTTTATTCATTTGTTTGATAAATGCGAGTTTTATTCTTCTGTCAATTGTTTTGATTTTTTTATTTAAATTATACCAATATATGGACATTTGTGTTAATTTTATTTTGACAAATTTAACTAATGCTTATTATGAAATTAATGAGTATTTTAGAACGGAGAAATTTTGAGGGTTCCAACCCGCATGCATCACGAACAAGTTAGCATGAAGGTGTTTAGAAAAAAGAATGGTTTGTGTTAAAATTGGAAGTCTTTATTTCTCAAATAAAACATGAAGGTGTTCAGAAATTTTTCTATTCTTTAATTTTTTGTTGGAAACAAAAAAAAGTGTGATTTAGTCCAATATTTTTTTGAAAAAAACAGAAAAGAGTTGGAGATAGATTTACGCGAGATAATTATAACCAAAAAATATATTATGCAAGATAATTGACGCCTAAAATATTTGTTTTTTTTTATTTTTTTTGATATCTCAAATATAAGTTATATAATTATATATATAATTTTTAATAATATTATTGGGATCGGAGAATAATGTTAAAAACACACTCTCTAATACGCACATTTCAATACACTCTCTAATACGCACATTTCAACACACTCTTCTAATGGGAGTCCATACAAATTTTATACCAATAAAAAAGAATGTTGAGATGTATGTGTTAGAGAAGGTGTTATCAGCACTCCTCTATATAGCAACTTTGAATCACCCTAGGGTGTTTAGAGGCTTGGTTGAACCAATTTTTCCAAAACCTCTTATCTAACTCGATCATATTACATTGGTTTGGTTTATATTGGACGGAAAATGCATACTTTTTTGTCAAACGAACCAACGCAATCCAATAATGAACGAATTGGTTTAGATCAGGTCATCCGACGGTGTTGAGATAGTAATATGGCCTAAACAGTAATTAACAAATAGCTAAAGCCATCATAATCAGATAGAAATGATAAATGATCATAGAAAGTGTTGTCAAAACTTGATAATATCATAATCATAGGAAGAATAAAATGTTGAAGGGTTTTCCTTACAGTTTATAAATCCTGCAATTGATATCAGAATGTGTATATACTGCACAGCACAATACTTTAAGTCACTGATGTATGTTTCGATAAATTAAACCGGTATAAATTATTGTCCTCAATTGCAAAAAACAAATCAGGTGCAAATTAAACCACAATCTTCTCTCAGGGAGTGTTCTCCTTCTTCTGGTTTTCACTTTGAGATTTATCACCGCCTAAAGAAGATGCAGCTCCAACATGTTTGTTGCGTTCGTCACTGGGAGGTTGACTAGCTTCAATGGTTTCCACTTGTATACTCTTTTGCTTATCATTATTTTGAGGAGCACTGGCTTCAGCATTGGTCACAATTGGGGATGAATCCATCAGACTAGCTGCTATGGCTGCCTTTAGATCCTCATCTTCCATGTCCGAAAACATTTCAGCTTCTTCGCGTGAAAGAAACTGATTTGAATGTTGTTGCCTTTCAACAACTCTTTGTTGTGGAGCCTGTTGTACTGAATTGCAGGATTTAGTTATTCTCTCAGCATCTTCAGGTGAAAGCCATTGCCCAAAACCATTGGATTCAGATGAAGAAATGGGAAACTCTTTTGGAAAATTTCCTCTCACCAGGAATATGCTCCATCCAAAGCCTTTCAAAGAGTCGAGGTAAGCGGCAAGGTAAAACTTGGAAAGGTGCTGTGGAGCTGCATAGAGACTGTCAAAGTTATACCACTCTCCATTCACTTTGCGGATACAAAACCAATGGTCCTGCAGATGACAAATGAAGGCATTTTCCAGCTCAGGGTCAATCTGGGCAGGCTCGGCAACTGGAGAATCAAGGGGAATGACTTGTAGGTCCCACACTTCCAAAGCCTTTTGTAAAACCTACACGATAAATTTTGCACAATTAAGTAACTCAATTGCAACAGATCGAAGTCCTAAATTGCCTGCCCAAAATAATATTGGATGTATGCAACAAATATCTCATCAAACAGGGCACCAAAATATTGGATTCATGCTAATAATGTTTTTCCCAGAACCTGAATCATACATACAGGGCACCAAAAGTGTGGCAACATGCAAAAATATAATCCTAAATGTTAATTCCAATAACTGATGAAAATATACAAAACAGTGATATAACTTGGATTTGGATAATGAAATCCAGAGACTGAATAATGCTGTATAATAGTATATCAATTGTGTTGAAAATAAGAGTAGCTTCCAGATATTTATTGTATAGAACAGTTATATCGTATTATATCTTGTACACAGAGATAGAATATTATGTAATTATTATTCTACTTATTGATTGCATTTAAGCCTTTAAAAAGACACGGCATTGTGTAGTTGACACACACGGTTTCAAAATATCATGTTTGTTATGTTGTCTTATTCAACAAAGTATCTAGATCCCTAAGTGAGGCAAACCTAAACCATGTTTACTTCATAAACTCACCATCTATTGCCTATTGGTGTCGATACTTTTTTAAAAACACTGTTTTCATTCTGGTATCTACTCCCTACTATCATGTCACAAAATTCTGACGTGTTCCATCCCTTGCCATCCGAAAAAATTTCCAACGATTTGTCACAGAAAACCCCATCCATTGCTTGTATAATCTCTCTATCTAAACAAACCAATTCACCATCTACACTAGCTAGATGACCTACTAGATGAAGCTTTATTTTAGACAAAGAACCATAAACATGTGATTTTTTTTCTAATGGCTCCATCCTTTATTTATTTGGGCTTGGTTTACCATTGCTCCTTAAAATGTCAATCTGTGTTATTAGGTTACAATGTGGTGTTTCATCCCAATACTCTGGGCTTGGTTCACATGCTACTAGATATGATTTCCTTACAAATAGTTTTTCTTTCTACAGCTCGTCCCATTTTATGTGCAACTAGATATGATTCCCTCATGTAGCATTAAAATCTTTAGGGTCTGCACATAATGATACAAACTCCCCAATTACAAAGATACAACAAAACATTGAGGGTCTGCACCTCCTAGCCAAAGGCCCCAAATCTGTTGTTTCAAATTATCACATGCCCTCCTTCTAATCCTTTTTTATTTATATCCATCATAGACTCTCCTCCAAAACTCCCAAAGCACTAACAAATGAGGCCCTTAATGGTATGATTTGGAAAAATAAATTTAAAAGGAAGGGAAAGGGGGATGAAGATAACCATTTGTATAAAACCCAATTATTCTGCTTCAATGATGCATGTATGATGTATACTATTTGTTTAATAGGACTTTTGCAAAACATGGCTTAATAAGCAGAACTTATAACAACCATTTATGATGCATTATAACAGAACTCCAGCCAAACCAAAACAAGTTATTATTAGCCATGTGCGCATACGCAAGAGAGTCAAAAACAAAATTTCTCAAAGAATGAATCAAAAAATAAAACAAATCTTCTCTAAAAATAAGTGTACCAACTGTTTCTGTTTAATTGAAATTTGAACACAACAAAAAACATCACAATCAGTCATGCCATAAATTTAAGCTGTTTTCTAAACCCACCTTTCATTTCACCGACACAGAAGAAAGGTGAGACAACTATAACACCAGACATAATAAAACGTTACCATTTAATTGACGTAATATTTCCACTATAAAAGTTAAAAAAAAGACGGGGGGTGGTTGTGTGTGAAATGCTACTCCCGAAATCTCACTACATCATTACTCAAGATATATCCAATATATAAAATTCAATTATTCGGTTTCAAATAAAGCATGCATGTGTACTATTTGTTTAACAGCATCGGTTACAAAACACGCGTGAAAACAAAAGAGATCCGTATCTATCATGGGTAACTAACTAGTACCCTCAATAAATACAAAATTCATAAAAACCATCTATGACGTATACGGCGTTACTGTTTAGCTCCAGCCAAACCAAAACAACTTTCACATTATCGTCATAATGAGACTTCGTTTGAATTATTAGCCATACACATACACAACAAGATAATCAAAAACAAAATTCCTTAACAAAAATAAAACCTACAAACTGTTTCCATTTAGTTTAAATCCAAACGAAAATCACAAAATTTTAAAATCAACAAAGATAATACACTCAGTTATACCATGAACTTAAGCTGTTTTCATAATTCCCCATCATTAACATTCAACACAAAAGAAAACTGCCACATATATAACTAAAGACATTCTTTTTAAATAGTCAATGTTGTCAAATAGCACAATTTTAACAAACCGTTATTGTTCAGCGATACCCTATGACGTATACAGCGTTACAATTCAACTCCAGCCAAATCAAAATAACTTCCACAGTAATGCCATAATATGACTTGTTTGTAATTAGCCATGCACATGCACACAACAAGAGTAAACAAAAATAAAACTTACGAAGTGCTTCCAATTAATTTAAATCCAAAGATAATACCCTGAGTTACAGACATTATTTAATACAATGGCTAAAGAATCATTATTTCAACAACACAAAAGAAAGACAACACAGATATAACTACAGACATTATTTCTAAAGAATCATTGTTATCAAACAATGGCTATAGCATTAAAGTGTAGCAGAATTTTTTGAACAAATCTCTATTGTTGTACAATGCACTATTGTACAAACAAACTGCTATTTTCTGCAAATTGCATTGTACAACACGTAAATAAAACACGATAAATTACTAAAATTTTAAGTGAGCTAAATCTCAAGGACTGACTCATCAAGGTTCTTACAAACAAACCCTAAAGCTTAGAAATTATACACCAACCAAACCAACAACAAGATCATTTCTTAGGATCACTAGACACTATTTAATCTAATTATTATGAACATTTCTTATCCAAAATCAGTGATTGAACTCAAACGGTTAACAAACTCCCCTAAAAAAATAATTCAGAAGAAACCCAATTTGATTAAAAAATCATACTTTACCTAACACTCGGTCAAAATCCAGAATACCCAACAATTAAAACAAAGATAAAAAGCTCAAAACATTAAAAAAAAAATGATAAAATGAAATATTAAGAAGAATTGATTATGAATATGAACCTGGATGCTGAAATCGCCGTCAAGAGAAACATTATGAGAGAATAAATCACCGGCGGAGGAAGGATGAGCGGGGGGAAGCATCATCATCTGACGTTCTTTGAAATCGAGATCGGAAGCGAGAGCAGCCAAGTCGAATTCAGAAAAGAAAGGACCTTGAAGAACAGTGTTAACGCAATGAACAGCGCAAAGTTTCGATTCTTGTACCTCATGATATAACATACCTCCATTGCTTGCTCCTTCCATCATCCTCCTTCAATTCAATTCAATTCAATTGAATCGATTTCAAAGCACTAACTAAACCCTAATTATTAGTATTAGTATAATATTAAACGTTGTTCTTTCTTATTCGTTTCTGTTTTGCTATATGGATTGGGCTATTATTTGTGTTGTGTGTGTGAGAAGACGAAAATGGAAGAAAATATACTACTTGATTAACGGTTTAATTTCATTTAATTAAGTAAATAATTACTTATTGTTTAACAAAATTGTCGGTTTTAAGATTATTTTTTGATACTGTTTGGTTTTTTGGTTTTTCGATTTTGGTTGTATACAGTATTTGTTTCGGTGGTGGTAACTTGTAAGGTAAGGTGGTGTTGTTTTGTCTCCACACGTGTCAACTTCTAGCTAGAACAACAGAAGAATTTTTTTTTTTTACTAAGAAGAACAGAAGTAATATTTGAAGTAAAAAAAACAGAAGTAATATTAAATTTTATAAAAAACAAATATTAATTTAATTATTCTTTTTTGATACATCGAAAAGATTGAACCTTAAACATTTCCCTACTTAAATTCATGTCCTTTAGTTTTTATCACTTAAATTATTTTACTCAAATTCATATGTCCCTTAGTTTTTTACCACTTTTATTTAATTCGTGATTTCTATTTTTAATTGCCAAAATTGTTGAGAATGATAGCATCTGTTTGAGTGTTGTGTTTATTATAGTATTGTATAATCTCTTTTGTTGAATGATTTTTTTCATTTAGTTTAGTGGCTAAGATTTTACTGATAAATAAACGTATAAGAATTTAAATTTAAACTCTAAAATTTGTATAATGTTTATACAAATTGAGTTGAACGCACTGAAATTCTTTGTTGAATTGTTTAATTAAATATTTAAGTAATTTGTGGAATCCATTTATCATAAAATATAATTTTAAAATTATTCGTACTTTGATATTATGTGCATATTTGTAAAGTTTATTGATATATAAAATTGACACACTCGTCCACAATAGAAAATGTTGAAATTGTTAGGACGAAAGTTCATGATCAAAGATTTGAATATCAATCCTTCCATTTTGCCTGTGATTTTTTAATAACTTATCATTTTGTCTACGTAACAACAACAAAATTGACATTAGATCTTCTCTTGATTAAAGTAGTTTTGGATTTTCAATCTTAAATAATTGAAACTTTTTTATTTGACAATATTAAATAATTGAATTTTTTTTTGATATTCTAAATAATTGAAACTTAAGATCTTGGTATAAGTGGATTCTAATAAGTTTTTGAAAATAACTCTTTAATCATACCATTCCAACACTCATTTTAAATTTATATTGATGATAGATGTTTGAAATGGTGCTACAAACTTCAATGGAAGATCGCCTCAATGATGTATTACTACTTTATTTACAGTAATTGAATTCAAAATAGTTTATTCTAACTCAAATAGTTCATTGACATTCATGTAAAAATTAACATGTAAATATGTAATGTATTATGCATTAATATGACAAAATTGTAGCCCTTTTAAAAACAGAAGTAAAACTCTAAGTATGACTAGACTAGAGACATATCAATACTATAATTATTTTTCCTCTTTCATCAATACAATTCCTCATAACAAAAGGTCATAATGGTTTTTGCCACTGAATAGCAGCCTCACAGCTTTTCTGCTAGAACCCTTTTTAAACTCACTTCCATACTCTGCAATGGGAATGAAACCAGATCCCCAACCGCCGCCTCTATGCTGTATTTTTGTTTTTCATAGAGACAACATGATGTGTTAATAGATAAATTCTACAATCTGATAGTAAAATATTAGATAGATCAAATGATAAACATAAGTATTGTTGTTGAAGGCATACCTCATGCTCTGGTATGTACACAATAATTGGCTGCTTACATAACTTTGATAGTACCTGCAAGAATATGGACATTGGGCAGTATTTGAATTTTCTTTGCTCTGGTAATCATAGAAAGAGCTATAATGATAGTACTAGAAAATCTATTAAGAAAAATTAAATTAAACTCCAAACTAGAAAATCTACTTAGTCCCCAGAAGATAAAAATGCAAGCAGGGTTTTTAAGAAGTACGATCACTAACCAATAGTTCTGACTCTCCCCCCCAGAAATCAGGTCGCCCGATCCGCCTGCAGTAACTGCAGCAAATAACACATTCAATCATGGTATTAAATACAAATTATAAACATACTTCAAGATCTTCATTTTATGTCCATGTTTCTAAAACATACCGTTGTAAAGGCTCATCAACCGTGACGGCAATGATGGCTTCTTCATATAACTTACGATCTCCTACATTTTCACATATAGCTTCTTTGACTGCCATTCTTAACTCATCTGTGTTATCATGGGCAAGTAAAAACATTGAAAAAGAAAAGGAAACAAAATGAACGAGAAAAAAGGCCATAAGGCGTAAACTAAAGATAAAACAAGATGGGAAGATAAGTATCTCAGCTCAATAGTTGAACCATAAAAAATACATGTGGAAGCTTTATGTTACATAACGAACTATTCATTAACCGAAAGCAAAACAAACAAAAGGGTATCTTTATCGATGTCTTATACAGTTATACTCGAATTGGCAGTATATCAGCAAACCTGCATTTTCTCTCTCCTCGCGTTGGTTAAGAGCTACTCCCTTGTTGTAAGCCATTCCTTTGACCTGATTTCATCGAACTAATTGTTACCACTTACATCTAAAATTAATTTGCATAACTTGACTATGGTAGAAGCTAAAACTAATGAATGACCTAGTAACTTACATATAACATATTTGTATGGAGATGGAATCACAGATTTGGTGAGATTGATACAATAATTGGATTGAGGGAAAATTGTATCTTTAGAAGGAACACAACTTATATCTTGCTTAAAAGTGCAATTAATTGTTGTCGTGCCTTTTATAGCTTAAGTTTGTGTGATACAAATTATCGCGTTGTCCTACTTCACAATGTTTTATATGTCGCTGTCAATCTAGGTTCTAGTTATTTCAGTTTTCAAATATTTCTCAAACCTCTAACTCTCGACTCTAGGTCAAGAAAGAACTAAAATAACAAAAGATAAAAATAACCAAAGGAATGAAAGATGGTACATACGAGTGCACGAAACAGACACCTTCCATCCCCAGTAACTTTCTGAACTGAAAAGCGTTCAAGTTTCTTCATTGCTGCAGATTGTCCACCACTGTAAAACAGTTCAAATTTCATCCATTTTTTATAAAGATACATTTTTTAGGAAAAATGACAGTATTTTTTTTCCACCACCGTTATCCGACCTAACTGGGTCACCTAATCTGGTTCGGGGCGAGTTTTGGCATTAACAATTTAAGTGGTTTCAATTCTTTCCCAACTGCAGTTGTGGGGATCTAAATGTGGTTCTATTCTATCCATATCAAGTCCGGCGCCAATCACTAGACCAACTAACGATTAACCTATTCATAGTTCAATTTTTTTTCTTTTATCAACAATAAATTTCACTTCATAATATTAACCTAATTAAGATGAAAATGAAGAATTAAAAAAAAAACTGAAATTTAATGTTTGAACAAGAAAAGATAACTAAATTACTCACATTGATGAGCCAATTCTAGCGAAAAAGAGAGTGGTACAGTTTCCAGCTCCAAATAAGCTTGAATTCGAATTAAAACGAGAAACAATAGAAGGAACTGGTGAAGAAACAATCTCAAATTTTGCTGTACCATCTTTCAACTGCTTGAGAATATTACTGTTATCCTCTGAGTCTGAGGATTTGCATTTCAGAAAAGTATTAATTAGCATAGTAGTGTTCAAAAAAATGAAGGGTTAGAGTTAGTTAGTGTGGAGAAGTTTTGAAGTTAGTTACCGTTGAGAAGCTTCGACGCCATGGATGGAATTTTTGAGGAATTGGAACAACTGCACTACACTCTTCTGTTCTGTTCTGTCGACCAAGATATAGGAGTATGGTATTTTTTTATGCTTAAACTAATTTTAAGTGTTACAAGGATTTTTTTTGTTTTAGTTTTTAAATTATACGTACTAACATTCAAAGGCAAATTAATAGCATAGGAGTATCATTTTTATGAAAGAAAAAGATAGTGAAATTTTTATTTTTTCTAATGAATTACTAATTTACTATTATTAAAATTTAACATGATTTTCTTGCAAAAGAAAGTCAATAAATGCCATAAAATTGTCGAGTTCTTTGAGTATAGGGTAGGGTGTGAACCTTCAATTTTGAGGTTAATACAAAAGATTTGGAGGCTTATACTAAGCCTACAATCTTAGACTCCAACGGTTTTCTCCCGTTTAGAATTCCTGCAAAAGAATTGAGATGAATGCTACTTACTTTAGGGCAAACTAAGTTGACGCCCCTCGATGCAGCTAGATGAAACACTACCTATGACGCCTTCGTTGACTAAATTATCTCTTGCGAGACATTTTGTGGGAACTTATGAAAACAATTTATAGTTTATTCGAAACAATTTAACTTTATGTTTTACGCTGCAAAATAAATTGTTTATCGAAATACACGAAAGACAAGTATACAATAACTGCTGAAGGTACTGAAAGAAATTCTTTGGTGAATATTACAGGAATTCCACATACAAAAAAAAAATCTTGGTTTTTAAGTCATTAATAACTTGTGATGAAATTATCCACACACCTAATAAGACATGGAGGTAAAGACAGAATATAACATTATCTAGTATGCTACAAAATTGTTAAGATTATAGATTTGAAAGAAATCATGTCATGATAATTGAAATAAATAAATAAATACCTAGTTAAAAAGAAGTCACATGCAAATCACAATGAAGCAATATTTTCAAAACCATTGATTTGAAAGGAAAGAAAAATAAGAGAACTTGGTGAATAGTCTGAAACAATGATTCACCAGAAGATGTAGGAAAAATAGATTATAGAGGTACACCGTGAAGAAAGTAGAAAAACACAACCAACTCGAAGTCACCAAAACATAGAAAACCATAATACCAAATGAAGAAAAGAGTGTGAACAAAAATCGATGTTTCAAAACTGAAGATGAATGCAGTTAAAGATCATTCTGCTGAAAGGTATGCTAAAACAAGTGACTTAGAAGTTAAAACCTGACTCAATTCCCAAAGGACTTGATCTGAAGTGAAATAGCTAGAACTAGAATGGTTCACTTCTCATCTCATAAGTAAAATGTCTGAAATCTGAATCAAATCCTATTACTAACTCCATTGATCCTTTTAGAATAAAAATGATCACATTCAAGGGAGGGACTGTAAAATTAGCATTGAAATCTAGGATATGAATATGACAAATCATTTTGAAATCAATTTTTTTTACTTTCGGTCAGTGTTATATCTAGAATTAGTGATAAACTTTTAGTTTTAAGGCAAAGAAAAAACAAATCCCAACCAAGGATCAGTTTAACAGAATTATTGCATTTGAACAACATATGGCATATGGGATTCCTACTTAGCAAACATAACTGCAGCAAATATGGGGTTCCTACTTAGCAAGTGTTACATGATTAGAACATGGAACGATATTTGTGTAACAACAAGATTCTCAAATGCCTTCAGACATTCTCAGCAATGATGCAACCTAAAACATTCAGACACAGGACGCAGCAAAAATATAAACATCACACCAAGGAATAAGCACAAATAAAGAGTTGATTCAATAACAAAATCAGCAGGTCTAGAAACTAGCATATTACAAAAACCCAAGTGTTCACCACAAGACACAACAATTAAAGCAGAAACACAAAAAAGAAATAGCCATGCCACCGCCGATCTAGAACCCAGTTCTGAGAACAAAAGCAACGAGAGGACGGTGGAGACTTCACACTAAATCCGAAAAACAAGTTAACGAAACAGGAAATAGAAAGAACCATGAACCATTTATTGTAATAACGATGATAGACTACCCTAGATAAATCATCCAGCACGGTTCATTTCTTCTTCAATGCTGACTTTGTAATCTTAGATGCACTAGCTTCCTTCTTCTCCACACCCTTGATGACTCCAACAGCCACAGTTTGACGCATGTCTCTGACAGCAAAACGGCCGAGTGGAGGATATTCAGAGAAAGTCTCAACCACCATGGGCTTGGTGGGAATCATCTTAATAATACCAGCATCACCATTCTTCAAGAATTTGGGCTCCTTCTCAATCTCTTTACCAGAACGCCTGTCAATCTTGGTAACAAGCTCAGCAAACTTGACAGCAATGTGAGAGGTGTGGCAATCAAGAACAGGGGCATAGCCGTTTCCAATCTGACCAGGGTGATTCATGATGATCACTTGAGATGTGAAGCTAGCAGCCTCCTTGGCTGGGTCATCCTTGGAGTTTGAGGCAACATAACCACGCTTGAGATCCTTAACAGCAACATTCTTAACATTAAATCCCACATTGTCACCGGGAAGAGCCTCAGTGAGAGCTTCATGGTGCATCTCCACAGACTTGACTTCAGTTGTCAGTCCACTAGGGGCAAATGTCACCACCATTCCAGGTTTCAAGACACCAGTTTCAACACGTCCCACAGGCACAGTTCCAATTCCTCCAATCTTGTAGACATCCTGAAGGGGCAATCGGAGGGGCTTGTCTGATGGCCTCTTAGGCTCGTTGATTTGGTCAAGGGCTTCAAGAAGGGTTGGACCCTTGTACCAGTCAAGATTTGTGGAGCGCTCAATCATGTTATCTCCCTCAAAACCAGAGATGGGAACAAATGGAATTTTATCTGGGTTATAGCCGACCTTCTTCAAATAGGATGAAACTTCCTTCACAATTTCATCATACCTAGCCTTGGAGTACTTGGGTGTAGTGGCATCCATCTATTCAAGATAACAGTAAATTAGAACTTGTAGAAATTTATTAAAAAATAACAATCAAATGTACCTTTAAAGGGTGCTGAAAAATACAAATACCTTGTTGCAGCAGCAGATCATTTGCTTCACACCAAGAGTAAAAGCAAGGAGAGCATGTTCACGGGTCTGACCGTCCTTGGAAATACCAGCTTCAAAACCACCAGTTGTGGAATCAATGATCAGAACAGCACAATCAGCTTGGGAAGTTCCAGTAATCATGTTCTTAATGAAATCTCTGTGTCCAGGGGCATCAATGACAGTGCAGTAGTACTTAGTTGTCTCAAATTTCCATAGAGCAATGTCAATTGTGATACCTCTTTCACGTTCAGCCTTGAGCTTGTCAAGAACCCAAGCATACTTGAATGAACGCTTGTTCATCTCAGCAGCTTCTTTCTCAAACCTCTCGATCACACGCTTGTCAATACCTCCAAGCTTGTAGATCAAGTGACCAGTGGTAGTTGACTTACCAGAGTCGACATGGCCAATGACAACAATGTTAATGTGAACCTTTTCCTTACCCATTTGTCCTTAAAAGCTTACAACCACAAAAAGATCTGCCAATTCAACAAATAAAACGACGCATAAGTATCAACAAAACACTGATAATAAAAATAAACAATCTAAGTTAATATTTCAACATCATATAAAGACACAGAGTCACAGAGTGTTTTAGCAGATCAAGCAAACACGGTATAAAACAGAAAAAATTCGAAGTATATTACACAAAAAGAACAACTTTATCATATAACCACATGTGCGTGTCTGTTATGAGAACATATGCATTGAGTGTTAATAGATGGATGACCTCATAACAACTAAAAACTATCAATGTATAAACAAAATTCGATTATCACACAATTAGGAATCAGAATTAAGATTAAATTAAAAAAAAATACTACATTCAACAACACAATGACAAAATACACAATCCTAGACAATAATTCAAAACCAAAACTGGTAAAGCCACCGAGTGTTAAGTATATTAGTAAAAAGAACAACTATCGATTTATAAATTTATAAAATACAGACCCTCATTGAAAAGATGTATTCTTTCATAAAAAAATTAGAAATTTAAAAAAAAACTACACAAACAAAAAAAATACACAACCCAATTCAATAATTCAATATCAAGATGTAAAGACACTAACCAGATCAAGCAAAACACGTTATGATACAAAAACAAACACAAAATTACTCAAAAAATACCAACTTTACCATACATGAAAATACCTAACCCTAACTGCAAAGATCAATGGCTTCATTATAACAAATAAAAACTATCGATTCATAAACAAAAAAGGATTATGACAATAACATGATTCAGAATTTCGATTGAACATGCACATGCATAAATTAAACCTATATTCAAATTAAATAACAAATCAAAAACAAAAACAAATGAACATATAATAATTTTAATGTAACCATAGAAAAGATGTAAAGTAATGTAACGAATAAGAGTATGAATCAGTGATGAGAAAAGGAAAAGAAGGGTTACTTACATTGTTGAAGGAGAAAGCTTCGTTACGTTAGGAAGAGAACGAAAGAATAGAATAGCGTTAGGGTTAAAATAAGGATTAGGGGGTTTATATAGTAGTGGAATATTAGTGAATTAATAAAGGATTCAAATCAATTATTTTTTAATCAAACTTTTGGATCCGAAAAATAAAATGAAATCTTTTAAGAGAAGATTGTGTCAAAAAATAACGGTAAATAAAACATGTTTATTTTCTTACACACAAGTAAAACGTGTTTTTAAATCACATGATTCTTTTTTAATAATAATTTATTGCTTCAATAAAGTTTACAAGATTTTTTTTTTAAATTGAAACGATAAATTACTTTCGCTAGAAATTAATCTCTAGACTTACACAGACTAACTCACCTTCAGTTCTAACCACTTGAACTATCTTAATGAAAAAAACGTATAAAAAAATTAATAGTAAAACAAAAATGTCTCATAATTTTAAATTTATTTAATTTCTCATCAATTTTTGACATATTAAAGACAATTAATCTCTCGTTACTATAATAATAGGATTAATTTGTTTTAGTATGAAAATATCATAAACTAATTTAGATTTTATTTTGTTTTTCGAAACTTAATTGGATGGTTATAAAATTGTGAAAGTTCAAAATAAGTTCTCACTTTTCTTTAGTAGTAATGTATTGCTTATATAAGCTTGCAAGATGGACAAAGTAAAAACCAATGTAAAAAGCACAATGATATAAAAACACATTTTTGGGTGTTTTTTGATCTATTAAACATATATGAAATTGAACACGACAATTTCAGTTGTATTATATTTTGTTATGAACAAGCTTACAATAATCTTCAATAAATTTAAGAAGTGGAATGATTATATAATCAGGAAATAATAACTCATTAGTTCTAGAAGATTGATGACTCGTTATTTTGTTAAGAAATTGTTAGAAAGTGATATTATCAAGCCAATAGGAATCTAGAATAATCTTGGCTATAAATGAGGTAATGTACTTTCACTATTATAATGATCAATAAAATTAGTCAATTATCTTCCTTATCTCACAATTCTTAGGAGGCCCTCTCTATCCTATGAGAATCTCATTCTTATCATATTTGATTTTAAAATTGTTATGCTATTTGACAAATATGAGACAAACGCTAAATAAAAATTAAAATGTTTGTCCCTCACTATATCACAGGCATTTATTGTCCCAAATACAACTTCTCTAAAATATCAAAATAATTTTTAGCAAATCTACTGACCCTTACAAAAGTGTGGACGATGTCATATGATGAAAACATGCAAACATTTGTTTTTCGAGTGTCCGTATTTTAAAAACTTAATTTTTGAGAGATAGTTCTTAGTTAGGAATCAGTTGTGTCTTGTCAAACATTATCTACTATCACGTGGTTGGATCAAGTCAAAAGTTGAGAGATTCACTTACGATTAATCACTGATAATCACAACTGTTTCCGTATTAATAATCCAATAATTACTATACCAAAAAAAAATAATCCAATAATTCGATCCTTGAATTATCATTCTCTCATGTTTGTAAAAAACCTCAAGTAAATTAACAAAACCAGCAATGATACATATGATCCATTATTTTCATTACATAGCCTAACACCAGCTTGAGCAGCTAAATGCATATCATTAATAAAAGGAACAAATTCAAAAAGCTTCTTCAAAACTAATGCACCATTGACATCACCTTCCACAATGAACACGTTTCAGATGGATACTATTCATTGAAATTGTCAAAGACCAAGCACCCTTGAGTGGGTTCCAACATTAATTGTAGGCATGTCTTCTCTTCTAAAGCACTAAAATTAAGGAATTATCCCCTCACAACTTTCTATTGAACTAAAAGCTTCTGTAGAAAAATTTAGAGAACAAGAACAACAATTGATAGTAGCATTATGCAAGTATTATACGACTAAACGGTATGTGTACTTTCATGATCTAAACAATGATATTAAAAATTGATCCTCAGTCGTGAACTTGCTGATTCTCAACAACAACCCACAATATTGTATAAAAACATTCAGATATATCAAAGCAAAAATGAAAACATCACACCAAGGAATAAACACACAAACATAGAGTTGATATTCATAAACAAATTCAGCAGATCCGAAAACTTGCTGATTACAGAATTCAAGTGTGCGCACAAGATACAGTAATCAAAGCATAAACACAAAAAAGAAATAATCATGCCACCGTCGATCTAGAACCCAGTTCTGGGAACAAAAGCTACGAGATGACGGTGCAGACTTCACACTTAATCCGAAAAAAACATTAACTGGACGAGAAATAGAAATAGTAAAAACCATGAACCATTTATTGTAATAACGACGACATAGTTCCCTGGATAAACAATCACGCACGGTTCATTTCTTCTTCAAAGCTGACTTAGTAATCTTAGATGCACTAGGATCCTTCTTCTCCACACCCTTGATGACTCCAACAGCCACAGTTTGACGCATGTCTCTGACAGCAAAACGGCCGAGTGGAGGATATTCAGAGAAAGTTTCAACCACCATGGGCTTGGTGGGAATCATCTTAATAATACCAGCATCACCATTCTTCAAGAATTTGGGCTCTTTCTCAATCTCCTTACCAGAACGCCTGTCAATCTTGGTAATAAGCTCAGCAAACTTGACAGCAATGTGGGAGGTGTGGCAGTCAAGAACAGGGGCATATCCATTGCCAATCTGGCCAGGGTGATTCATGATGATAACCTGAGATGTAAAGTTAGCGGCCTCCTTTGCTGGGTCATCCTTGGAGTTTGAGGCAACATAACCACGCTTGAGATCCTTGACAGCAACATTCTTAACATTAAATCCAACATTGTCACCGGGAAGGGCCTCAGGGAGAGATTCATGGTGCATCTCCACAGACTTGACTTCAGTTTGTAATCCAGTTGGTGCAAAAGTCACCACCATTCCAGGTTTCATGATACCCGTCTCAACTCGTCCCACAGGCACAGTTCCAATTCCTCCAATCTTGTAGACATCCTGAAGTGGCAATCGGAGGGGCTTGTCTGATGGCCTCTTGGGCTCATTGATTTGGTCAAGGGCCTCAAGAAGGGTTGGACCCTTGTACCAGTCAAGATTTGTAGAGCGCTCAATCATGTTGTCTCCCTCAAAACCAGAGATGGGAACAAATGGAATTTTATCCGGGTTATAGCCAACCTTCTTCATGTAGGATGAAACTTCCTTCACAATTTCATCATACCTACTCTTGGAGTACTTGGGTGTAGTGGCATCCATCTGTTCAAGATAGTAAAAAATTAGTATTATAAAATAATCAAATCTAACTTCAAATGCACCATAAAAATTCTTTCAAAAAATAAATAACAATACCTTGTTGCAGCAACAGATCATTTGCCTCACACCAAGAGTGAAAGCAAGGAGTGCATGTTCACGGGTCTGACCATCCTTGGAAATACCAGCTTCAAAACCACCAGTTGTGGAATCAATAATCAGAACAGCACAATCAGCTTGGGAAGTTCCAGTAATCATGTTCTTGATGAAATCCCTGTGTCCGGGGGCATCAATGACAGTGCAGTAGTACTTAGTGGTCTCAAATTTCCATAGAGCAATATCAATTGTGATACCTCTTTCACGTTCAGCCTTGAGCTTGTCGAGAACCCAAGCATACTTGAATGAACGCTTGTTCATCTCAGCAGCTTCTTTCTCAAATCTCTCAATCACACGCTTGTCAATACCTCCAAGCTTGTAGATCAAGTGACCAGTGGTTGTTGATTTCCCAGAGTCGACATGGCCAATGACCACAATGTTAATGTGAACCTTTTCCTTACCCATTTTGACTTAAGCTTAAAATCACAAAAGATCTGCTATTCCAAAACAGAAAACAAGACATGAGTATGCTTCAAAAGTAAGAAAAATTAGAGCAATGAAAAAATAAAAACCATCAACATCAGACACACAAATAAAAAAAGTCAATCCAAATCAACAATAAAATATCAAGAGATGAAAACACAACAGATGAAGACTTATGTTTCAGCAGATTGTAGAAACAGAATCTGATCCAAAAACAAATCACAAAGTATAAAACTCAAAAAGAAAACTCTATCATATTATCAGATGTACATGTCTGTTACTTATATATACATCAACTATGAAACTACAAAGCTTAAAATCACAAAGGATCTGCTACTTCAAACTCATACAACAACATCATCATTACAAATCATAAGTGCACAATCCATGTCAACAATTCAAGTTTAAAGAGCAAGACACTACATGTTTCAGCAAATCAAACATGAACAAAATATTCCAAACACAAAAACATGTTCATACTTCAAAAAGAACATCTTTATCATATTCATGTACATGTGTGTATGTTTATATCATATTATATGCATCAAATATGACACCACAGAAAAAACTATCAGTGAAAACCACAATCAGGATCTATAATCACAATTAAGCAAGCAAATAACATAAAACAAACCATGATTATCATATCATAATCATAATAAAAAAATACCAAATTGAAACATATCATAACAAAAAAGCATAAATCAAACCAATTTGTAAGGATCCTATGTAAACACAGGTGTATAATAATCGAATAGATTATACTAGATGATATGAAATAGGGGAGACTTACATTGAATGAAAAGCTGCGCTAAACCCTTGGAGATAGGAAAACCAGTGATGAGCAAAACAGGGTTGCTATTAAGGGGTTTATATAGTATTCAATTTTGCTATTTGTTTTTGACGGTATTGACCTCTGTTTTTATTTTATTTCCAATAAATATCTAGTAAGGGTGTTCTCCAAGTAAATTGATTTTTTTTTCGAGAGCAGGTATCCACCTTCAGACATATTAATTATTCATCTCGTTTGATTAGAAGCACTTCAAAGAGTATGACAGTTGTCCCAAAATTTTAAAAGTTATTATGTACACAAAATGATAATCGAATTTATTGACCCTTTATTAAGGATGGATGCGCTCAACTACACACCTTATTTTAAATTGACTTAGTAAAGTCATTTAATAAATTTGTACCCAAAAATAAACTTATCTAATAAATTGATGTTATAAAATCATTCAATAGATAATATTACTTATATTTTTTTAGCTCATTGGTTTATACATTACATTTTATATATAGAAGTCGAAGTTAATTTTTTAAACACTAAATTCATTTTTAAATGTGACTTTCTAGCCACTAATTACTTCCCAATAAAAGATTTTATTAGTTTGACTACTTTTTTTTATTTTACTTTTAAGAATTTTGGTGTCGATTATGAATGATTTTGATCATTTACATTTGAGTGAAATTTAATTTTGGTCTCTAAATAAATTCTATTTTGTTTCCAACATCGTAGATTTGTTTTATTTAACTCTTAAATGGCCAATTCATTTGAAACATGTTGACTTGAAATGAATCTTGCTATTTGGCGATTGCTATATAGGTTTTTACGTTTATAAACAAATTTGTTGATGGAACTATAATAAAAACAAACTTTATCATTAAATTTGTTGAGGGACTGAAATAGAACCAAAGCGAATAACAAGTTCTTTAAACAAGACGCGTTGCTTTTCATTTGCTTTGTCTTACACTTATGTCTACTATTACTATTGTTGGTTCAGCGGAAGCTTTTCGTTGTCAAAATTAAGAACCATGGACAGAAGCGGGAAGAAAGACAATGAAAAATCTAAATTTAGTTTAAAGCTTGATTATTTTGAGGCATATGTTTGTAGGTTTTATTTTTAGTTTGAAAAGTAGATGAATTTAGATGAACTTTATTAAAAGTTTGTAGATTATGGATTCAATTTTCTGACAGTGGTTGTTACTCTTTGAGCTTTTTTAAGATAAACAGATTTTGCAACATGTGTGATGTAAATAACCACAACTATGATTGTAAGATGGTCTATGATAGGTCAAATAGTTAGAGTCGAGATACATGAGTTTGGTAGAAAGAGATACATAGTTCAAATTATGGTGGGAATATCTTACCTTTTTTATGCAAAAAAAAAAAAAACTATGATAGTAAGATTGTTACTTAACATTATCTAGTGATCCTGTGGGAAGTTAGTTTATGGTTAGCTTTGTTTCACTAGTGCTTTTGTACTGTGTTTCATTGATGTTCTCCTTAAATCATTTCAACCATGCATTTTCTTTCTAGTCTACTAGTATCATTTTCTCCTTGGTTTTTAACAGTTGTCACTTAAATCATCTCTGATTCTACTAGAAGTGAAAATGTATAACCGATAAAAATGAGGTTATGAAGTAGTACATGTATTTGATTATTTGATTTG
This sequence comes from Trifolium dubium, assembly GCA_951804385.1. NCBI lineage: Eukaryota > Viridiplantae > Streptophyta > Magnoliopsida > Fabales > Fabaceae > Trifolium > Trifolium dubium. The sequence goes on along the minus strand of OX638075.1, from coordinate 32,367,931 downwards.
ATGGCGTTGATACGATGAAGTGCTAATAGCCTAATACTAACAAATAAAGTGTGCTCTAGTTTAAGAGAAAAGCTAGAGTCCCACATCGAACATATTTGTGAATAATGGACAAGAATTATTTATAAATATAGCAACACCTAAATTATTTTTAATCATTTTAGATTCAACGCTAGGTTAAAATTGCTATTGGTACGTCTAATTATTTTGAGAAAAGAACTTGAATTGAGTTTTAAGCTGAACTATAATTGATTGAGTTTTGACCTGAATTATTTTTATCGACATGTTTCAATCTTAAAAAATAATAAAATGTATTAACAAATAAAAATAAAAATTATATAAAATAAATTAGTAATAAAAAATCTTTAAAAGGGAGATTTTTTTTTTGAAAGGCTTTAAAAGTGAGATTAAACAGACAAGAAACCTAAGAAAAATCAGATTGAAAGAATTCATTCCCACAAGTTCACCATAATTGTTTTATCACAAAATAAATAAAATAATAAAAAAATAATAATAATCCAACAAGAACAAACCTCACTTTCTTCTCTTTCTCTATCTAACATCAACAAACTACAAACCTCACTCTTCTTCTTCTCTCTCTCTCTCTCTCTCTAGGGTTTCGTCACGAACTCACCACCTTCGTAGGGTTCACTTTTTCCCCTTCGTGATCCACAAACCCTCGATTCTCCTCATTTCCTCCTCGATTTCCTCACCTTCCCCACCTCAGGTTCGTCAAATCGCGACTTTTCTTTACTTCTGCTATTCTTAATTTTCAAATTTCATCATTAATTTATTAATTTCAGATTGCTTGTTGAATTTTATGAATAATATAGCTGGTAGAATTTTATTGTTTGAATTGATTCAAGTTATTTGAATGGTGCAGGAAAAAAAAGGTTTTTTTGTTGTTGTAATCACACTGATAGACTTGTTTTTGGGGATTTTATATTGTGGTGGCATTTGAATGTGAATGTTGTTCAATGCTTGATGATAGTTGCTATGGATTTGAATGCGTCTCCTGTACCGGAGGAAGATGATGATGTTTTTGAAGAGAGGGTACATGTTCAGGAGTATACTGCACCTGAAGATCGTGTTGAAAGTGGAGCTGATATTGCGCGTCGGGTACTGTTTCTCTCCTTTTCTTTTTGATACCTTATGGTTACATGGCAGTGAATAGTGATAGTATGTTGGCTACAGTTCTCTCGAGTAGGAGTAATGTGATGGCAGTTGACTAGTAGTTTTTCATATTTTAGTTTGACACGTGAGCTTCGGACAATCTGACATGACACGTTATCAAATTATATACGAGTACTCTTTTAGAGCTTTAACAAGGAAAGGAATTGAATTCACATATCATGCTGTATCAGGAAACTATGTAAAAAACATATTTTAGTTTGTGTTGTTTTGTAGTTGAGTATCTATCTAATTCTAACTTTTCATTTTAACGAGTCGATGGTTGAAATTGTTTTGATCATCTCATTTCTCTGCAAGTTACAGCAAAAGAATAATTATGATTTATGATTAAAGGTTATGTTTATCCAAATTTTTCTGCTAGATGTTAAATGATCAGAAACAATTTTTATTTTGAATGTGAAGAATCAGCGTTTTCTCTTTTTCCCTCCATCCCTCTTTTTTTCTACACATACCGACAGCCATTACTTGTTTGGATTAAAACTGTGTGTTCAGTATAGAGTTTTATCACAACGCTGTCGAGAGTGCTGGTTTTTTAGATAGAAATTAGGATCAACTAAACACATGCTTAGTGTGCAGATAGAGCTTGATAGATATATTTTTTTTCAAAAGTAAAAAACAGGGGGAAAAGCTACAACCCCAAAAATATCCATTTGAAACAATGATTTGGCTATTAAGTATACGTGGGTTTCATTAGTAATTAGAGTTTCAAACTGTATATTACCCTTACCTGTCTTTTCATTAACACAAATCCTGAGCTGTTGTTTCTTTTATAGGAGCGTGAGGAAAGAAAGAGACGCTTGAAAAGAGAACGTCCTGATGATAAACCTGCGCATGTATCACAGTCACCTCGATATGATCAACAATTTCATACAAAAAACCCTAAATCATATGATACAAGTAGGCTTCCTCCGGGTAAGGATTTCTTTCCATGGCCCAATTGCTGCCAGTGATAATCAGCTATGCGATTGAACTAAGATATATCTTAACACAATTCTATTTTTATTTCAACCTATATTTAAACTAGATTTATTATATATTGATGAAACCTGATGACGTGTATGAAATTATGAAAAAGTGAAGATCCTTGATAAATGATAACTTCAGCTATTTGAGCTCTTTCATTAGAATAGTACTAAAAAATTTAAACTTTACAAGGGTTCCCATGTAGTAATACATCTTTAGTTGGGCATTCACAGCTAAGTAAAACTAACCTTGCTACCACCCTGTTATTCTCCCATAAACCTAGGAAGCATGAAGTTTAGAGTAGAGTCACTGTTTATGTGATCGGAAGCACTAGATCTGAAAACCTGTGATCCAACTAGTAAAGAATGAGAGATGCAATTTGTAGATTTACTAGAATCGCCTGCAGCAGCAAGTAATGATGCTGGGTGAGTTGCCTTGGACCGTAGACACTCTATGTACTCATTATCAGACATAATGTTGTGATTAGTTGCCTCTGGATCATGTTTTGCTTCATTATTCTACTACACAGATTGACACAAGTTAATAAAATTATCAGTTAAATCGTGCAATAAATGGTATCTTGAGTATGACCATAACAATTATAATGAGACCACTGAGGATGATTACCATTTCAATATCCTCTGCAACCCCCATAGCTGCAACCTCCATGATTTGTCAAATTGGAGACAAATGTGGAGGAATCTGGTCAGGACGAAGTTCATTTCAGAAGATGAACCTCTTAACAACTCTTAAGTAGATCATTTATATTGTGAACATTAGGGTTTACCACAATACGGTTTTTACAAAGATCCCAAAGCACAAAAGTATGGATTACGTTAATAGAATTATCAGTTAAACCGTGCAAATGTCATGTATCCTGAGTATGACCATAACAATTATAATGAGAACACTGAGGATGATTACCATTTCAATATCCTCTGCTGCCGCCAGGCTACAACCTACATGATTAGTCAAGTTGGAGACAAATGTGGTCAGGACAAAGTTCATTTCAGAAGATGAACCTCTTAACAGCTGTTAAAGATCATTTATATTGCAAACATCTGGTTTACCACTATGGTTTTTATGAAGATCCCGAAGCACGAAAGCCAATATACAGATTGTCAAGTTTATCAAGATTTTCTTAAGAGTATCAGTCTGAACTCTAAAGGATGGACTTGATCGCTTCAATCCAATGGTGGATTTTGCTCTATTCAAGTATGTGGGCAGATCATGATGTGTCATTTGAAGAGTGGCGAGATTGTGGATGGAGTCATACGGTCATACCACCACTATGCACATCATTGGATTACACCTGTAGAACTTTCTTCGAATATCATAGCATGTTTTAATCAAGTGAAAGCGGACAACAACTCGGGATAAATAGATTGCCAAATCAATGAAACCAATTGGTAGTCTGCACTCTATTATTTCTCTTTGCCCTCAGTCGGATTATCCTCAACTTTCTTCGATAGGGGATTAGAGAGTCCCTGACCTAGGAATCATGTAGCAACATCAGCATGCTCGTCTAAAAGACAATTAAATCGCCCCCTTTTTGGAATTGCCAATGGCACAGGAAATTGGTTGTAGGGTGGTGCGCATACTTTCAACCCAGAGTGGGTCATGACTGATGAGAGTAGAATGTAGATGGTGCAGGAAAATTTCAAAATTGTGGTTGGTCAGAAAAGTCACGACCTGATATATTAGGGCTCTTAATAACAAATTAACTGGTTTGGTTAACTTGAGTGGACCTGTCTTAGTTAGGACACAATCTTATGGACATATTAGGGTTTAAATAGCAACTTGACTTATTTAGGTTTGATCAGCTGAAGACTGGCTAGCTGATTCTCTGATTTAGGCTTTATCAGCTCAGAGGTTCTATGAATTGTATGACAAAGTCAGGGTCTTGGATTGTTTTTCTATGCTTCAGCCACCTCGAGTTTGTCGGAGGAATGGCAGAGTATTAACACTCTGCCATGCGCTGACTCAGTTGATACCAAGTCAGCTAGCCAAATGAGTTTTATTTTAAAAAAACTAGATTGATAGCTGTTATATTTTTTTTGTTGGGTACAGTAGCTGTTATAATTTACTTCAGTCATGTTTGAAATTATTGGAAAACATTGCAACAAATTAAGATTGTCGTACATGTGAATGAAAAAAGGATATTTTTTCCTTTTCATACAGGATGGTTAGATTGCCCTGCATCTGGCCAGGAGATTTGCTGCATGATACCTTCTAAGGTTCCTCTTGGTGAATCATTCAATGACTGCATTCTTCCTGGTAAAAGATACTCATTTAAACAAGTGATACATCAACAGAGAGTTTTAGGGAGAAAAGTAAGTAGAATTATCCTAAAAATGTAATACTTCATTTAGATGTTTGTCTGTCTGTTTCTTACACTTTGTCATTTATTTTTTCTTGGATTTTAATCTTTTAAGCATGAGTAATCAAAATGAAAGGAATTTTAGATTTCTACCAAAAAAGAAATTATATAAATAGGATATCTATATCTATTTGTATTTCGCAGCATGATCTAGAGAGATTGAATGTTCTATAACATACAATACAAAAAAACTTGTCTGCAATTTTTTTTCTGCTTTTGACATTTTATTCTCTTGATTTGCAGCTTGGTTTGGTGATTGATTTGACAAATACCTCTCGATACTATCCAGTAACAGATTTAAAAAAAGAGGGTATAAAGCATGTTAAGGTTTGTAGTAGCCATATTTTATTCGCCAACCCAAGGCTTCACAACTTTCTTTAAAACTTCGATCTCTTACATTTGAAGATTGTTTTTGTTTAGATTCAATGCAGGGGGCGTGATTCTGTACCTGAAAATTTATCTGTGAACCAGTTCGTATACGAGGTTTGTTTCCTGCTAATATTTAGTCATGTTTAGGAAGATTTAGTTTTGAGGTGGAAGGTCCTTCTTAATAAGCCAAATGAAAAAACTCACAATAAATAAGAAACCGTCTAGGAAGCAATACGACTTATTCTGTCAGCATTTTTGGAAGATATATACTTGTAGATAGACTACATGATTTACGCGAAATGTCTCCCAAATAAGCTACTCAGCGAAAGAGCTCTGTTCATTGGTGTAAGAATTTCCGTGATTAATAATTTTTAACAAAGTTATTATTTATATTTCCAGGTTATACAATTTTTGTCACGCCAAAAGCAGGCAAAGAAGTATATACTTGTTCATTGTACACATGGGCACAATCGTACGGGATACATGATTATCCATTATCTAATGCGTGCTATGTCAATGTCTGTTACTCAGGTTAGTTTTGGAGTCACCTTATTATCGTAGCTCTCTCTCTGTCACCCTGTTTGCCTGTTTAAGAGTTAAGAGGTTGCTCAAGTTCAATAAGTATACTTATTCCAAATTTGCAGGCAATTAAAATATTTTCCGAAGCACGCCCTCCAGGAATCTATAAACCGGATTATATTGATGCATTGTACACATTTTATCACGAGAAAAAGCCTGAGATGGTAGTTTGTCCTCCTACACCGGAGTGGAAAAGATCTTCTGAATTTGATCTCAATGGTGAAGCAGTTCCAGACGATGACGATGATGGAGTACCGGGCTCTGATTTGCAGGTATGGATAATATAGATAGTGAATTTTGATATTTTGTCCTTTTCTATTTATCAATCAATATCTTTTTGATTTTCCTGTGGGATTTGGTTTAAATTGTGTTTTTCTATAATTCTCTTGTTAGATACTAGTCTTATTCTCAAGTCTTAACTCCTAACAGTAGGAAACAGAAGAAAAACAAGATGACATCTTGTCATTAGAAAAATGCTTTTAATACTACACTGGTTATTAAAGGCACTGATTTAATGATTAATTTTACTTAAAAGTTGCTTTTAGAGTTAAATATCTAAATATAAATCACTTTACTTCAAACTTAATTTTGACAATATGAATTTTACAAAATAAAATTTATTCAAAATTACTCTTGGCAAACGCTCAGCTAAAAACACCCTTAGTCAGTTTTAATGTAACCAAATCTCTTTGCAGTGGTAAAAAATTATTAACGAGCCTTCTAGACTTCCAATGTTACAAGAATCAAAAAATGAATATGTTTATATCATTTGTAGGACTACAGTAGAGGAAATATTGTTTTGAATACCCTTACTTCCCCAGTCTCCACTTTAGTATTTCACCAAAATCTTCATTTTATCTTCTAATGTCCCAAACTTGATAAATAAAGATAAAAAATAGCTGCGAGTGATGCCAAGAATCTTAGAGCGATAAGATTGATCCAAAGTGAGTCCTTGACATTGAAATATAGTAAAATGTAGCACATCTTGATCTCTCCATAGAGGTAAGTTTATTTTTTTAAAATAGAGGGAGGGGAGTGCAGTGAGCCAGTGACTATAACTTAAGCATCCATCAATGGAGGTTATAAGTTATCCTTACATATTTTGAGACAAATGATAAGATACTATTAGTATATCACTCATAATGATTGTGGACTCAGCTGTGTGACATGTTTTAAACTTATTTTTTTTCCATTCTCTTAGGAGAACCATGAGACAGGCGCTCAGATGACTAACGATGATGTCTTAGGCGATGAGATACCTGCTGATCAGCAAAATGCATTTCGACAGTTCTGTTATCAAACACTTAGATTGGGTGTTGGGGTATGCAGTTTTAAGAACTTGTTTTTTAAAATTATGAATTTTAAGTTTTAATAATGTCAATGCATACTTCCATTTTAGTACTCTGCTAGTTTTTAACAATCATTTGATGTTCTTGGACTTGTTGTTTTATGTTTTAAAATTATGTATTCTACTAGTATCTTTGATTTTAAAGGTTCTACTCTTTTTATTGCTATGGACTTTTTTCATGTTGACTTGTAGGTCAGTAAGTATGTGAGATATTTTAATGTGTGATTTGTGGAAAATGTGTATGAATAGCTCTTTCTATATCACCACACTTCATTTGTACTGTAAATAATGTCTTAGTTGCAGAGCTTGAGTTTCATCTGTCATTATTTATTTTGAATGTTCATCAAGTAACCCAGATGCAGTATATTCTTCTGGAATTATTTGTTCTAAATTGCTTTTATGGGTGAACTAAGCATGCAATAACATTGAATTTATTCACAGATCTTGACTTTCTTTTCCCTTTCATTTTTATGATTTACGTACATTATGTGCCTCTCTCATGCTTGGCATAGCCAGTTTACTAACTACTAGTATGCAGGCCAGAGGACATGCACAATTTCCAGGTTCACACCCAGTTTCTCTCAACAGGTTCTATTTATTTGAGCCTTTAAATTATTTTTGATATGTTATATTAATTTAATTAATTATATCTTTAACGCGGGGCTGCTATTTCTATTGCTACCGCATGTATTGTGTTGTTTTAAGTTAAATGTTAGGATATTAATTACTATTATGTTGGGGATTACCCTCTCACTCCGCTCCTTAACTCTCCCACCTAAACCCTCAAGCCATCCTTATCGCTCCATTGTATTATTGTTATGCCTTGACTTGGTTATGACTTATGACTGGTACTTCTTTCTGAGAACCCATAGATTCTCAGTTTTACCAGAGGATAATTTTCACAAGTAATTGGGCCTTATTGTAGCGTGGCATGTATCTTCTTGTTCAGAGATTTTATGTTGCTAACTTACCTCTAAAACCAATCTAGCATATAAAGAAGGTAATGAAACAATTTTTTAAATACTTCCCTGCAGTAACACAGTATTCAAGGCATCACCTTAATATGAATACTATTATTTACAATGTATTGCTAAACAAAAAAGTGAATACACATTACCAAACCATTTTGCTAAGCCATATACTTCGATGATCAGATTCTAACCGTATGCCTAGAATCAGTAGTCACTTTACAATGTACCCTTTGCAAATCTTTATTTTTTTGATGATTGTACAAAATGAGATTTTTTCCGATTATTTAATGCTGAAGTTTTTGTCTATGTTCGTCCTTACATAATTACCTAAAAAAGAAAGTATTAAATTTAATTATTTATACACTTCTGTTGCTTTGTAAACTTGTTTTTGTCAGTGAATGTATATTAAATTTGGTTATGTTTGTATGCAGGGATAATTTGCAGTTATTACGACAACGTTATTATTATGCAACATGGAAGGCTGATGGTACACGGTATATGATGCTAATAACAATGGACGGGTGTTACCTGATTGATAGAAATTTTAATTGTCGGAGGGTCCAAATGAGGTTTCCTTGCAGGAATATGAATGAGGTATGTATGCTGCTTTATATTGGAAATTTCTGATAGTGGTTGTTACTTGTTACTCTCTGAGCTTATTTAAGATAAATAGATTTTGTTACTTTGGCTTGTGATCAGCTTCTTGGTTAATTAGAAGTATTCTATAATAGAAGATCAGTGTGCAGCATAGAAAGACAAATTATTTTCTAGCACCATGTTTTGATGTAAATTATGCAGAGACTGATAATGTTATATATTTTGGTTCTAAGGGTGTGGGCGAGAAGACCCACCATTTCACATTACTTGACGGAGAGATGGTTATTGATACCCTTCCGGATTCACATAAACAAGAGAGAAGATACCTTATATATGATCTAATGGCAATCAACCACGTTTCAATAATAGAGGTTTGGTTTAAAATTTATTGTGCATAATAATGTTGGGTGCTCTAATGTATGTTTTTACTGTTTTAGAATTGTTGGAACAAAATAGAGTATTAGTATCATATAATAAGACTAAGATAACTGTAATCTAGTGCATTGATTGTTGTCTCTATGATTCACCTCAGCTATTTAGGTTAGATACATAATCCATCATGTGCGTCTCATTTATCTCTTCCCTAGCATGCTATCAGAGTCCTATGGGAGGCAATCCTACATTTTGTGCAATTATGTTTTCGTTGTCACTTTGATCCCCTGGATTGTTGGTAGTTGTTCAGATTTGTTTTGGTCTTTTACTCGTTGGCTATATATTGTAAGATATAAAACCCGCAATTAGTCATTCAGATCAGTCAGGCATATTTAACAGTGACTGTCAAAATCTTCTTCCTCCTCACCTCTTGGATGCCTGTGTTTTTTTGTCCGATTTGAAGTTGGGCTTTCTTAAAATATGTTTGGTGAGAAACCTTGATTTGATGCATCGTAATTCGAAATGTTTGAATTGGAACAGTGTTTTTCTGTTCCTGAGTTGTTTTTATCTGCACAACTTTCTTTCTTGCCTTTCTTGATTCTTGGTAGCTGTGTATGCTTATTGGTTAATAGCTCAAATTTGGTGCAGCGACCGTTCTGTGAAAGATGGAAGATGCTTGAGAAAGAAGTGATTGAACCTAGGAATTATGAACGACAACATATTTACCAGAGCAGAAATCCTTACTACAGATATGATCTGGAGCCATTCAGGGCATGCATCTTGAACCTTAAATTGATCACAGAATACTTGAAGCTTCATTTTTCTCTTGTGACTTACTGTTGATATTTTTGAAATGTTGTATAGGTGAGGAGGAAAGATTTTTGGTTGCTTTCTACTGTCACAAAGCTCTTAAAGGAATTCATTAAGAGACTCTCACATGAGGCAGATGGTCTCATTTTTCAGGTGGGTTGTGAGTTGTGATCAGCGATCACTTTCAGTATACTAAGACACCAGAATGAGAATTTCTGTTCTGTGCCAAGCTAGCAAGTCACTCAGTTACTATTGTTTAATCATGGCTTGGTATTCCGTTTTTGGATCTTTGCTTTTGAATCTGTTGATTGCTTCATTATATGAGATCTACGCAATAATACTACTATTGCAACATAATCAGTATGAGAATAAATTTGTAGTTGACTCTTGATTTGAGTTTGGTTAAAGATTTGGAAGGAAAGGAACTAATGTAATACCTCCCCCCATTCCTTATACTTCCAAACCTCTCTTGCTGTATAACATTCTTCTTTTCCTTTTGTTTTGGGTTTAATGAATTTTGTTACTGATCCTACTACTTTCCAGGGTTGGGACGATCCATATGTACCACGTACTCACGAAGGACTCTTAAAGTGGAAATACGCCAATTTAAATTCAGTTGATTTTCTGTTTGAGGTTATCTTCACCTTCTTTTGTTTGGTTTTGGGAATTTCTGACATTACATGGTCAGTTGTTTGATATTGATGCAGCCATCTAATTTGTAGCTGCTTCTATTGGCAGGTTGAAGGTGATAGGGAGCTACTTTTTGTGAATGAGCGGGGAAAGAAGAAACTCATGGATGGGAATAAGGTTTCTTTCAAAGGTCAGAGTTCAAACAAAGTTCAATTTATTTTACCTGTCCAACTCTGTTTCTATTATTATATTGTACGTATCTGTAGAATACGTGATCTAGAAAGTTTAGCATTTGGGCTGTAAACAAGTTAGAGCCAAGTTGCTTAAATTAAAGCCTGGCTTGCAAAATAAAAGATGTTCAAGCTCGATTCATTTAATCAAACAAGCCAAATTAAGGGCTGAGGTTGGCTTGTTTGAATATGGAGCATGAGCATGGCTCTAGTTTGCTTATGGCGTAACTATTTTTTATTTTATATTGAATCAAAAGTATAACTTTCTAGGTAACTGTAATAAATAAATGGAAATTCACATACCTGAGTTATTAATGAGTTATTAAATTCAAGCCTATAAAGCCTCTCTCATTTAAATAATCATATTTAATTTCAAGTATGTGCATGTTTCAAGTATTTGCATACATAATGGCGTTATTTATTTCTCAATGCGACACATGTTTATATCAATTTCTAATGCCAACCAAAAAGTGATTTGGAAGGGATGCAATTGCTTATCAATTTATTTTGGGATAATGCTACTTCCTGCATGATTTTGTCCTTCGATTTAATTTGTGATGATTTTGATATTGTATTTTTATTTTATTTTCACGTCTGCAGTTTATAGATTGATTTATTTTAGTTTCACTTGCTCCAATTGCTTTCTGATGACGACGTTAAATCTGCAGATGGTTCAGATCCGTCACTCTATTCCGGAAAGATCATTGAGTGTACTTGGGATTTTGATAACCTGGAATGGATATTCTTGCGAATTAGGACAGATAAATCAACTCCAAACGAGTTTAATACTTACAGAAAGGTTCAATACTAACTCCCATTTTTTAATTTCTCTCCTCTCCAACTCTGTACTTGGCTTCAGAAATTTACTTAATTTATTATAGGTGATGCGAAGCATAAAAGACAACATCACAGAGGAAGACTTGTTGAATGAAATAAATGAGATAATTTGCCTTCCTATGTATGCGGATAGGATAAAATCTGATAGTAAAGCAACTCAGCATGCTAATGCCGCAAAGCGAAGGTGATCCGTTGTGGTTAGATAGGGAGTTATAATGCATTAAATTATTTCACTGGTGGGAGAATGAGATGTTTGTAGTGTAGGAGATCAGGTGAAAACATAATCATATGTAACCATTGGTTTCTGCATCGAGTATTTATTGGAAATTTAATTGGATTTGGCTATCATCCAAAGGTTGCTTATGTAATTAGTTAGTCCTTGCAGCTGTGCTGCTGAGTTGCGCCACACGAATTTCATCATGAATTCATTTCATGTAGCTGTCTAGATTAAAAGGGTTAGGTTTAGGGTATTATTGTATATTATCAATTTTATTTTTATTTAGTGATTATAAGTTATTCAAATGGTAGTTGTTACTTAGAATCAAGTTTTGTTGCATTGTTTGGAATCAACTTGCAACATATTGAACGTTGCACCTCATTGTCAGTTTGATTTTTTTTTTGACTTCATGAATTGTCAGTTAGATCTTGAAAACTACCAAATCTGTAAAGAGAAAATCAAGGAGATTCCATCACACTAACTTAGTATAATGGTTAATTCATTTAGAAATTTGCTCCAACTTTTCTTGGCATAAGTTTCATGTTTACTATAATTCTCAAACTGCTTTTTCACATAGCACTTGAAAACTATCATCTGAAATTTTAAGTATTATAACCCAAAAATTATACATCCGGTCAATGCTTATTACTAATCACAACTCCACAAGGAAATGTCGACTTGGTTGAAATGCCTAGATTTGACTAAGAAAGTCAGAGCAACATCAAACAACACGTGTATCAGATCAAATTTGCAAGCATATTTGCCCATAACTATGACATGGTTTACCTTTTATTTAAAATTAGGGAGAACTATATTTACCTCAATTGTGAAATTTAGAGGCAAAAAACATGTTTATCTTTTATTCATGTGTAATTATCTTAATATATATTAATTTTTTTTTTGTTGTTGACAAATTTAATACATTCATGTTAACATGTAAATGATTAAGCTTATTTTATATGCTCCTCTCATTTTAATGGGTGAGAGGGTACATATTACCATTTCATGGAAAAATCTACGTTAGATTGAAAGTATATATTAAATAGATTATTTATTTTAAATTTTACATCAATTAAAAATTTAGACTTGTTAAAATTAACGATTTATGAATTTTTATGATAACATAATCTTGGGTAGGGAGGATGTCAACGGGGTGGAGAATGTGCGGATGTTGTTTTTCCGTTTTCCGACCCCCAAACTTTTTCCCGTCCCTATCTCCGATTTCCACCGCGGAAGAAATTTTTTCTCCATACTTATCCCCACGGATCCTCACACTATTCACGGAGTTCCATGGACATAAAAAATTAACAAAATTATCATACATTTTAATCAAATGCATGACACTAATTTTTTTTTTCTTCCTTTTTTCTAAAAAAAAATAAATATTTTGTATCTTTCATTTTTTAAAAATAAAAGTACATTTTGCATCAATACAAAAAAAAAAATGCTAAAGTCTTTTTTGATATTTCTTTGTCAAAAAAATAAATATCCAATTGCACTTGTTGTTACCATACGTAATCATAATCATTATAACGTATTATTAATTATTATTTTTTATAAAAATATACACATAAAGTTATATAATTATATATTATATATATAATTTAAATAATATAATCGGGGTCGGAAAATCTACAGTGGCAGAAGGGTCCTTCCCCGTTCCCCGCCCCAAATTATACATGGGCCGATTTTCCCCTCCATCCCCGTCTTCGCATAGAAAAAAATCCGCCACTTTGAATTTATGTACAAATAATTTTCTTAAATAATCCATTATCAAATATAAATTGACATATCTACTTACGAGTTAATTTAATACAGTAACAACATACTGATACATTAATTAATTGATGGACAATTTTAGTTTTTTTGATAAAATTGATGGACAAATTATTTTAATTAACTTTATGAAATTGTATAGACAATTTTGATTCTATGTGGTAATAAAAAAAATATATTTTAGAGTCAAATTGGTTTCTTCTTCCTTCTCTGCTACACATACACGCAACAACACCAACCATCATCACTGTTCAGATCGCAGTCACAACACTCAGTAATAAACCCTAGCTATCTATCTAGATTCTAGGGTTTTTCATTCCCCACTATGAAATGCTGAATAATTGATCTTCAAAACCCAATCTTCAATTCTTCAATTCAGTTAACCCAATTTCAAATTAGTTCATATGAAACCCTTTTCGTTCAAAAAAGTTCTTCTTTTTCTTCTTCTACTTTGCACCTTTTCATCATTCGTTTTCTCTGACGATTCTAAGAAGAATGCTTTCCGTGAACGTGAAGCCTCCGATGATGCTCTTGGATACCCTGAAATGTACTTATTGATAATCACATTATTGCTTTGATTTCGTTAATTTAGGTTTAAATTTTTGATTTTTTTTTATTGGGTTTTTGTTATGTGTTTAGAGATGAAGATGCTTTGGTGAATTCAAAATGTCCTATGAATTTGGAGTTAAGATGGCAAACAGAAGTTAGTTCTAGTGTTTATGCAAATCCCTTGATTGCTGATATTAACAGGTAATGTGTTTGTGCTGTTTCTTCCTTTGCTTTGGTGATGTAGTTTTAATGGTTGACTTGCATGAATGTGTGTGTGTGTGTGCTGGACTTGTTTTCTTAGTTTAATTTTGTTTCGGCAAGGCGAGAATCACACACATTAAGTGTGGAAATGCATGTTTGAATTGGCGCCCCAACACATTAAATGTCTTTGCAGTTACCAACTGAGCTGTACTTATGGGACAAAACTATATTCTTACTTGCCCACACTGTTCCAAATCTTTGGCAGTTGTAGCATATCATTTTTATTTCAAAACAATGAATGCTTTAGAAATCTAAGTTATACCCTTACGGTATGTTTTGATGGAGGGTTTTGGAGGGGAGGTTTGTATCGAAATTCCGGTAGTTTAAAATAATTGACGTGGATTTGTATCAAGATACCCTTTACTCAAAACAATAAATTTATTTTAGAACTCTCTTTTTGTTGTCTTTAGAGTATTTATGCTATTTGCATTGAAAAATGAGAATTTGTAAAAGAATTAATGACAATGTTAAGGTTGTTTTAGTATAAATATACATCAATTAAATGGTTTCTTAGTCTGTGTGCAAAAATCTTAAACTACCCAAGATATGGAATGAAGTGTGTAGCTTAATAATTTTGATTATTGCTTGCTTTTTTGTGATGTCCAATCAAATGACTGCAATTTTGTCTTGGCAGTGATGGGAAGCTAGACATAGTGGTTCCCTCTTTTGTTCATTACCTTGAAGTTCTAGAAGGAACTGATGGGGAGAAAATGCCAGGTGAAAAAATTGTCAAAGTTTTCCGTTTTTTTTTTTGGTATTAGATATGTTTATGAACGATTAGATATGTTCTTCTTCTGATATTTGTAGTAGTTTGGTTGTCGCTAAATTTTGGTTAATTATATTTATAATATGGAGGTAGGCTTGAGATTAGTTGAAGGGATTTAGCTTTAGACAGAATTCATCAGGCCATAAAAGAATGAATTACTAGATAGTGAAGACAAATGCTATGTTACTAACTGGGGTTCTATGACCACAGAGAAGTAAATAACTCCAAAATGATAGTGTGTCCCAAATATGTGGCTTGTATTGTTTATTCATGTTGGTTTCCAATTGCTTAATACAAACTCTCCTCTTTTACTGGGTTAGATACTACTAGCTGTGTAAAGTTTGGCATTAAAGTATGGCATAACCACATAGTCAGAGTTGCTCACTTGCTCCTTATGTTGTTATGGTTATAAAGGGTTAGGTTGTGATGTACATAAAAAAGATGAAGGAGTTAGAGAGAGGGCATCATGTCATTTGAAAAAGTCAGGGATATTGGGAGATGCCGACCCTTCAAGCTCTGCCTTGTGTACTGTTATATATAAGAGGACTTCTTCCTATGTTGTCAGTTGTCAATAGTGGCAATTCATGGTGCTGTCCGTGACATGTGGCGCGTAGCGGTACTGAATATAAAATATTTTAAATGGATTTATCCTAGAACATCTCTAGTACTAGTAACTTGTTAATACGATTAATAATTCTGGATAGCTAGCAGCTTATGGAAACATAGGATATCATATTTTTGTGAAAGGGTGATGTGAAGGAGATGGATGTATATGGGTGTTTCAGGTTTAATTAATGATTGCCAATGCTTATGATCAATAATACTCGTTCTTAATGCGAAAGATCACTGGGTGTTATATTCGAGTTTTATTTAAAACACAAGCTCTGCATGGTTTTTTAGGCTGGCCTGCTTTCCATCAATCAACTGTGCATTCTAGTCCTCTTCTATATGACATAGACAAAGATGGGGTGAGAGAAATAGCTTTGGCAACCTACAATGGTGAAGTGCTGTTTTTCAGGTCACTTTTATACATAGTTTCCAAAATTTTCTTCCATTTACAAGTAATTCACTGCTCTTAGATGCTTTTATTAAGGTTGTTATAATAATTTTCTGTTTTTAGGGTTTCCGGCTATATCATGTCAGATAAGCTTGAAGTCCCACGTAGGAAAGTGCTTAAAAATTGGTACGTGGGTTTAAATCCTGATCCAGTGGACCGTACCCATCCAGATGTTCATGATGACCAAATTGTCCAAGAAGCTACTATCACAAATTCTGTGTCCCGTAAGTATATGTTGTGCTTATCACTTAGATAATTTGTTGGATACAGGCATATAGCTTGAAGATCCTTATATTTTCATTATCCACACAATAAAATAACTTTGAGAGGAGGATTCAATCACTGTCTAATTTTGGGTTTCATGTGATTGTGAAATGTATTTTTATCTAACCTAATTTTGTTTTGTTTTATTTGTGGGTAATAATTCTCCTTGTAGATGGAAGCAGACAACACGAAGACAATTCCTCAGCTGCCACATTAACAGAAAGTCACCCTGACACAGAAAATCACACTGACACAGAAAGTGTGTCTAATCCAGAGCCCGAGAAGAAAATTAATGGAAGCCGATCAGAAGAGAATATTAAGGTGCCAACAATTGCTGATAATTCCTCTGTGAGTGCTGATTCTGTGGAGACTGTTAATGCAGATAATAAAACCAGCACTGGGAGGCGTCTGCTGGAAGATAAAAACTTAACAGAAGCTGAACAAGGTGGTTCTGAATCCAAAGGTAAGGAAGATGTTCGTGCCGCAACTGTGGAAAATGATGAAGGCTTGGAAGCAGATGCTGATTCGTCTTTTGAGTTATTCCGCAATGGTGATGAGCTGGCAGATGAGTACAACTATGATTATGATGATTATGTTGATGAATCACTGTGGGGTGATGAAGAATGGACTGAAGGGAAACATGAGAAATTAGAGGATTACGTGAATGTCGACTCACACATCTTGTGCACTCCTGTTAGTTCCTCCTACACCGTTATTTTTAGTATAGACTTTAATAATTCTGCATTTGTTAAAGTCCTGGAGAAAGCATAATCAAAATGTCAGCTTTTCACTGTAGTTTTTTTCTTGGCTTTGCCAGGTCATTGCAGATATTGACAATGATGGTGTATCGGAAATGGTTGTTGCTGTTTCTTATTTCTTTGACCATGAGTGAGTCTATCCTTACACTTTATTCTTAAGTTTCAATTATGCTTTTGTTTGTTCTTTATCTTAACAATTTTGTGACTGGAACTCAATAGTTATGTGAATAAGATGGTAGCTGTGCATCTTTTCTGTTAAAGGAATTTCAATAAAACTAGTGCTTTTCTTTATAATATAGCAACTACTGTTTGTTCTAATAATTACAATCACACTCAGCCAAATATTTTACTCAAAGGATTGAGTTGAATACAATGCACAATACAAAGATACTTATTGTATGTGTATGTGCGTGTGTATTGAATTTCATATTTTTTTTATTAATTGCTAACTTATAATAGATAAGTAATTATCTAGATATAATACACCAGGTCTTCAATGAAAAAATACAAAGCACAAAATTGAAATGTTCTATTCTAGGGTTGTATCTATCCATAAATGACTAGAACATGGCAAGGTTTCATAAGTTATTGAGAAGCATCAAGCCAATGTAGCGTTTTATTTAAGCTAAATTAATTCAATCATCTGTACACTTCAAACTTGGCTGTGTTTTTTACTTTTGTTAATCTAGTTTTTTGAGAAGTTGAAGCATTGGTTTTTTTTTATGGTAACCATAGCAACCAGTGCAATATGATTTTTGACATTGGTTGAAGAATAAGAATTTGGTTTTCTTATATTGGTATGATCTACACTTACAAATGAGTATTTGTTAGTTTAGTGGTCTGGTTGTAATTAGCAATGTTTAAGCTGACAGGTATTATGACAACCAGGAGCATAAGAAAGAACTGGGTGATATTGACATCGCAAAATATGTAGCTGGTGGTATTGTTGTTTTTAATCTGGATACGAAACAAGTTAAGTGGACTGCAGAACTTGATCTGAGTACAGAGACAACAAACTTCCGGGGGTACATATATTCTTCTCCAACTGTTGTAGATTTGGATGGTGATGGGTATCTGGACATTCTTGTTGGAACTTCTTATGGCCTATTCTATGTGTTAGATCATCATGGTAATGCTTGTAGCGTGCTTCTCTACTACTCTATTGTATTGAATATGTTCTTTATATGCTTCTAGGTTGTCAAATTTGATTTTCTGAGGGATGTTGTTTATGATTGACTTCGTAGTTATCAAACGCATATAGTTGCGCAACCAGCCCAGAAATAATATAGCAGGATGGCAAGCAGCTATATTAAAGATACAAACTAATTTGTACAATATGAAGGAAGACACAATAACTTTACAAATGCCTAATTAAAATACTATTGTAGTTTCTTTTCTGCGGCTCTAGTAGACTTTTATTTTTGCTTCTTTCTGCTTTGTTTTATTGTAGTTTCTTGACAGTAAAGGTTTGATTTGCAAGGGTGGAAATGTTTTGGCTCTGAAATCTTAAAATCCGGGACTTTTATTTTATAAGCATAATTAAGGGCTGTTAACTATGGTTCAGTTTCATGGGTGGCTAATTGTTCTTTTAGTTTTAGCAATGCCCTTAGTTATTAAACGAACTGAAACTTTGGGATCATAGTGTGTATATTATGTATATTCCTAGGTTTATTAAATGCTAATAATAGTTGTACTTGTACCAAACAAATTGCTAATTTTTTTTTTCTTTCTTCTCAAATAGGTAAAGTTAGAGAAAAATTCCCTCTTGAAATGGCTGAGATTCAAGGAGGTGTTGTTGCAGCTGATGTTAATGACGATGGAAAAATTGAGCTAGTTACTGCTGATACACATGGAAATGTTGTTGTATGGACCCCCAAAGGAGATTTGATATGGGAAAAGCACCTGAAGAGTCTTATTCCACATGTAACGTACTATCTCAATCTTCCTTAGCATTGTGTTGTCTTGTTGAATATTGATCGTGGAGCACACAATGTCTATGTTTAATAGCATTTTTAAATTGGTTTGATGGGATATCTTAAAATTTGGGGTGGACTTAACTCGATCCTACAAAATTGATTTGTAAGATTAGGGATGCCTTTCATTTAGGATCACTTTTTCAGGCCATGTTAAATCCAAAGTGAAACTCTCAACACACCTTCCCTTACACACAGTACTTAACATCTAGGGTGTTGACCCAAATGACCTTGATAGTGGTTGGCCTATGGATTTATGCCACTCTCTAATACCATCTTAGAATTTGTGTCGAACCTGACTCAAGCCTACAAATTTGGGTTGTAAGATTAAATTAAACACATTTTCAAGTCATATCACATCCAATGTGGTGGTCTCAACAAGATAATTATAGGACGGACGGATAAGTCAGGACTGTAATGTATACAAGACATACTAGTGAAAAGATAGTAACTGGCTTTCAGATAAAAAAAATGGAAGAATAAAGAATGTAAGCTAGGACTTAAATAATCTTAGCTTTATGTTTCTCACGTGCCATCAGATATCAAAAAGAAACAGAACCACCATTTCGCATTGGTCATTGAAACACTTACAATCATGGTCTCAACTCTCAATATATTCCTTTGAGCTGTTAGTTTTACATTTTTAATTCTGTTTGTTCCCAAATTGTTAAGACACAAGCTTTTCCTTTTCCGATATGATAGAATGCGTACGTGAAATATTACTTTATGCAATGAAACTTTTTTTATACAAGGTCTATGAGCTGTTTTCCTCTTTAAAATTTGACAAGTCATCTGAATTAATTTTCCACAGGCTCCGACGATTGGCGATATTGACGGTGATGGCCATACTGAACTTGTTGTGCCAACACTATCAGGGAAGATTCATGTTCTTGATGGAAGGGATGGATCATCTATTGGACGGTATCCATTTATAACTCATGGAAGAGTGATGAATCAAGTTCTTCTAGTTGATTTAAGTAAACAAAAGGAAAAGAAGAAGGGATTGACTATTGTTACAACTTCGTTTGATGGTTATTTGTACCTCATTGATGGACCTACAGGCTGTGCTGATGTTGTTGACATTGGGGAAACTTCGTAAGAAGTTCTCCATTCTTTAACCTTCGTTTCATGCTTTATTGAAATTTCTTTCCATCCTGTTTTCCGATAAGTTATATGAACGAGTCACTTTTGATGCAGATATAGCATGGTCTTGGCAGACAATGTAGATGGTGGGGATGATCTTGATCTGATTGTCTCAACAATGAATGGCAACGTCTTCTGCTTCTCAACGCCTTCTCCTCACCATCCCCTCAAGGTAGGATATTTTTTAAACTTGTTCATTGAAACTCCTGTCTTTTGCTTAATTTCTTTTACCAATGTTTTAGGCATGGAGATTGCCTAACCAAGGAAGAAATAATATTGCAAATCGGTACGGCCGTGAAGGTATCTACGTTACTCATCCTTCTAGGGCATTCCGTGATGAGGAAGGCAAGAGTTTTTGGGTGGAAATTGAGATCGTAGATAATTACAGATACCCATCTGGCCATCAAGGACCATACCATGTCACTGTAAGTTCTTAACCAAATTACTTTAGATCACTAGTTCACCTACTGAGCACTCAGTTTACGAGGGTTTTTTCTTTTCCTTTTCATGTTATGAACTCATCAGACAACCTTGCTCGTCCCTGGTAATTACCAAGGAGATAGAACGATAAAGCAGAACCAGACCTATTATCAACCTGGTAAACATCGAATTAAGCTGCCAACTGTCGGAGTAAGGACAACAGGAACAGTTTTGGTTGAGATGGTTGACAAAAATGGACTATATTTCTCTGATGATTTCTCCCTTACATTCCATATGCACTACTATAAATTGTTGAAGTGGCTTCTTGTTCTTCCGATGCTTGGGATGTTTGGTGTGCTTGTCATCCTTCGCCCACAAGGTGCAGTGCCGTTGCCATCATTTTCGAGGAACAATGATTAGCGATGGTTATTTTGTTTCATGCTCAAGGCATCATTGAGCTCAGGAAATGTGTATACTTTTTTAGATTGAGTTATGCCTGAGTGCCACAGTGAGCTTGATAACTTGGTCATAGTGGATATTTTATAAGAAGCATTTCTTCGAGCTTGGTTCAGAGATAGTTGAGGGTTGCAACACAAATGAGATGCTGATATTGGGATTTTTCCCTTGATGTGTAGGGTAATTGATACTGAAATGTAGAACTGAACTATATGTTTTGGCATCTTTATAACAGAATAGATATTTATAATAATATTTATAGCTTTCTCTGATTTATTTCCAGTTTTCTTGTTAGTTTTGTTTACGACGTTATGATGTGGAAATGATCAAATAAAACAGTAAAACATCAGAATTTTTGGGTATTTTAAGTAATATGAAAGTTTTTAAATGACATGAGGGATATATCATGAGCATTGAACTAGTGATATCACATGGATTTGCACTACTAGTTATACCATTAAATGTCACGGTTTCTTGATTGTTCACATGGCCCCTTTTCTTTTCTTTCATTGATCCGAGTTTAGTATCTATTTTCTGGTTTAGTACGGTTGTACTTTAAATCTATTTACCATGAGTCATTTTGATTTTACCAATAAACTGTCAAGTGAATTTTGAGTCATACATGTTTTTGCGTCTTTTTCACATACATTAATGAGAGAACTACAGAGTTACACGATGTATAAAATTGATGTTTTCGTGCATCTAATAAGCAAATTCATAAGCATGGTACACTTTTGAATCAACAAAGCATGTTTTGTCCACGCCTCCGCGGTGGATGTCAAACGTGCGGTGAGGTCAAAACCGTAAAGTGGCATGTGACCTTATGACGGCAGTGGGTCACTGCTCTTCCAAACAGGTGCAAAACTGTGCAAGTCAGGGATGTGACCAACCACCACATTTAAATGGAACAGCAAAGTTTGGGGGAGTATGGTGGATTCATCATTACTCCAATTAAATCTTGAGGTACTATAGACTGTGCAAAGAAAAACATTCACAACATTAATAAAACTTACTCTGCAAAGTACAAACACATGTTGATAAATTGGTCACAATTTGTAACCACAAGTTAAAAATTTACATCCAATAATTGACTAATTGGTAGGTACCATCAACATGTACCTGTGGATCATATCATTCATAAATTTCATAGTATCACATATCACTACTATGATTTGCTTTTTTTATCATTCCATATCAAAGATTGGTATCTAAATACAAAGAATAATCTTCACCGGTAATTTCCACTTAAGACTTTGAATGAATGAATTTGTACTTTCATGTTTCAAATAATGATGTCGAAACTGCACATATAATATAACCCTGTAAGAACAAAACAGAGTCAGTCATTTTCTGAAACATCGTCGTAAATTTCATAACAGTTCATAATCTTGTTAAAATCTAAATATACTCAAAATTCTAGGTAGAAAACTTACGCATTCAATTCAACCGGAGACTTCTCTACAGAAACATCGAATTTGGGAGCTGAAAACTGAAAGAAAAAGGAAATGAAACATCAGTGTCATATAAATTATAAAATGCAACCTTAAATTGTACACCTCATTCAATGATGAAAATGAACAATTGTTAAGATTCAATTCAAGAACACTGACAGTGAAGAATATCATATCTAATGTCCAGTTTCAGCAGAGTATCCAACTATCTGTAATGCAGATAGTGGGATAAACTGAAATGTTTTATGATAATCTATCATTTTAATTCTTAGTCTTGATAAGATTTTTCATATTAATCCTTATGCTAAAGAAATATATGAATCAAATGTCTTTCTGTCTTTCTAAATGGACTGACACTACTGATAGAAAACATGTTT
This sequence comes from Trifolium dubium, assembly GCA_951804385.1. Taxonomy (NCBI): domain Eukaryota; kingdom Viridiplantae; phylum Streptophyta; class Magnoliopsida; order Fabales; family Fabaceae; genus Trifolium; species Trifolium dubium. The sequence continues at coordinate 32,345,189 of OX638075.1, read as the reverse complement.
CATTTTTTTGTTTGTGAATTTCTAGTGTAGAGAATAATACGAAAAAATTGCAGGTAATCATGAATTCCAAGAACACCAAAATGAGGAAATAAAACAATGCTATAACACATATTAAAAGCAACAAAACCACTTCATAAATTTCTCTTCCAAATCATTCAAGCACATTATGGTATAATGAAACTCTAGTAGAAAGATCAAACTTCAAATTCATAATTATGAAAATTCCTCTAATTCTTATTAGCCTTATTCATACATCAAATCTCTCATCAGTCCAATTGCACTATTAGTTACATCAAAACACTCATTAAGCTATAATCTTTTAACATAATCAGTTACATCCAATTGCACCATGCTTAATTAAGTTATCTAAACTACACAAATTATCAACTCAAAAACAACTAAAAATTAATCATTTTAGAACAATTAAAAAAACAAAATTGAAAATAAATATTCAACAGAAATCAAAGGTTAAGTTGTAGAAAACTTACATAAAAATCAGAACAATTGCAAAACAGGTCTTTTCCCAAGTCTTTTCATTTCTCTATCCAATTTACCAGTAACCATAAACCAAAACAACTTCAAATCACAATAAAGAGACCAAAAAGGATATCCAATAGTTGCAGGAAAATTCCCTTCAATGAACAAATGACTATACATAGCAAATCCATAAAAAGATAAAGGAACAAGAAAAAAGAACCGCCAACTGAAAATTATTGAGAATAGAAACAAAATAATGCTGAAGAGTGTTCCTATGAAGTGCCATTTTCTTGTTGATGACTTTGAATGATGGTTCATGTAAAATACCCAGAAATCATCCAAATTTTTGAAATTCATGGTGACCCAGATTTTGAAATGATACAAAGATTGATGGATTGAGCTGAAATCGTTTCTGGGTGGTCTTGAAATTGCAAATTGGAATCAAAGTTTGAATCTTGAAGGTGTGTGTGTAGCTGAAGTGTTTGAGACTTGTGGGATAATAAAAATTAGTAAAATATTTGTAAATAAATATAATATCCTTTTGTCAAAAAGAAATTATGGATTTTTTATGGATTGAAATGTTAATAAATTTATTTTGTTTTGTAGGGGAAAAACGATTATTTATAATAAGTGATCTCAAATATAAATATTTTTTACTTTTTTTTGTTCTAAATTAAAATAAATGATGTAAATTATTGATGTCATTTTTTTCTTCAATAAATATGATATATTTATTTATTTTGTAATGGAAAAATTATTATATATATACAAATTTTTTTGTCAAAAAAAAAGTATACAAATTTTATTTCAAAAATATTTTTCAATTAATATAAAGGATTAAATTCAATTCATTCTACTTAATTAATCCAACAATTATAAATTGTTGAGACAATTAGTTTTTTTTTTTTTTACTTTCACCTTCTGATTTTTAGAGAAAAATATCTTAATAGTTTAAATTTTGGAACGAGTTACAATATTAAGTGATTTCAATCTCCTATCTAACGCAACTGCAGAAAATTAAATCGCAGTTCTTCTTATTAAATTCAACGTCAATAACCATTAAACTAAGTAATGCTTTGTGAAACGATTTTTTTTTGTTAGACTAATTCAGCAATTGATTAAGATTGGACTAAATTGAACAACACTTTAGAGAAACAATGCACTTATAGTACACTAGTTACATTATTTTTTGGAATTATAACTTCAGTCTAATTTTGATATCTAAATAGATTACTTTAGTGCTTATGCTTCTGGTGTTAGTTTTAATGACCATTTTATAACTATTTTTTATGAAATATTTCAACTTTGTTCTTTGAGATTACAAAATCAACCTTTCATAACTGAATTTACTTTTGATTTACGACATTTACATTTAAAAGAAATGCATTTTGGAATCAATGGAGGTACACACAAAAAACGGGGACAATCATAATCATCCCTACACTTTTGCCCCCGCATTTCTGTAATATAAAAAAAATATATATATTATGAGAAGTGGTGAATTATTTTGTATATGATAAACAACAAAGTTCAAAAGAATACAAAAAATGTTTACCTGTAATGTCAGCCACAACAAGAAGTAAAGAAATAAAGAGCAACATTAAAAAAACCAACTTAGTAATTTTAGTCATATTTTTTTCACGTAAGCTTGCAACAAATAGAAATGTAAAGTACTATATGTTTTGTTTATTTACTTCTTTTCAGTTTTTTTGAACTTATAGATCTTCAAGAAAACTTCTTAGAATATGGGCATTATTAAATGTGCCATAGATAATCAATTTTTCTTCTTTGTCTATTTAGCTCGCTCAATTTTAAGGGCGACCTTAGCTTTCATTATTTTCCTTTTTTTAATGTCAAGCTTTTTATAATATATACGGGGCAAAATATGGAAAACAAAAATGAAATAAATACAGAAGAAAAACTAGTTCAATACATATTAAGTGGTGTTTCTAAAACATAGATAGACTTTCACGTCATTGATTATCATATATTAAAGTTGATATTGAGTATTAAAATATTCAAAAAGTTTATTATGAAACAAATATTAGTGTATAAAAATAATTTGTTACATTTGGCGTTTCTGTTGGTTATTTCAATAAGATTTATCTACCATAAATGTTTTTATAATTTTAAAAATATATTGTCGTCTCGGTAGAAATAAAACTCCGTAACATTTTGAAGTAATTTGCAGTTTTTTCTTAGAAATAAAACCCGCCAAAAACATTTGCAACAATGATTTATCCAAAAAAAAATCCGCTGAATGTACATTTGTGAAGATATTTTGCTGTCTAAAATACTTGTAGCGATGTTGTGTACGTATTGCTTAATTGTATAGTAGTATGTAGTAACTTATAATTAATGTACGATATAACTCTTTCTACTATAGAAGTTCAATTCAGATGCTACTAGCAAAATAAATATTTCTCTTTCGAATACTTGATTCGAAAAAGTAACTCTTTTAAACTTATATTTTATATAACTAGCGCTCAAATTTTGTAAAAATAAATAAATTCATGTACACCTACACATAATAGGTGAACTAATTAAATTTGTGTATATGTTATGTTGTCAAAACTATTTTTAGCAGACATAAAACTTTATTCGTATATGAGTCTCAGATTATAAGTTATATTATTGGAGTTAGAATCCTTTCCATGTCTCAAAAGAAATTGATCGAGATTAGCCTGAATTATACCACAACACTCTACAAAATCAATTTACTTAGGGCTGGAAATGAGTCGAGTCGAACTTGTCTGAAGTTCGGCTCGACTCGATAAGAATTGGTTCAGCTCAAAACTCGGCTCGAGTTTGACACGAACTCTTTTTTCAGCTCAAGTTCGGCTCGTTAAAAGTTCACGAACTATCTGACTCGGTTTGTTAGGTTCAGTTCGTTTTTAACTCGAAAATTAATTTAAAAGATTAACACGTACTAACATAATTCACTAACCTTGAAACAATCATTATCCAGCCTTAAAACCAATATTAATTATTTAATGGTTAGCTATATACCAAGGAATTAGCGGTAATCTAAAGCAAATGCTTATTAATTCCTTTCCTAATGAACAAACAACTATTTACACACTTGATTTTATAGCTATATTGCTTCTCAATGTCTTATGCATGTCCGATGTGGGACTTGATAGTCTTAACATTTAAGCTTAAGATGTTATATAAGTATATATTGTTGTACTTGCCTATTAACTCTTCCTATTACATAATTAATTCATTTAGCTATTGCTGGATTTTTATTTTATTTAATAGTAATTAATAAGTTGTCAATTAAATTAGTATGAATAATCGAGTCGGTTCATGAACCAAACGAGTCGAATTATATATAGTTTAAGTTCAGCTCATTTAATTAACGAACTTAATTTTCAACTCAAGTTCAACTCATTTGGTTCATGAACCAAATTCAACGAATCAATGGTCGAATCGAGTCTCAAATTTTTTTCGAGTTGGTTCGGTTCATTGTCAGCCATAAATTTACTTGTACTACACTCATTATAGTGATTATTTAATTAGGGATTACAACTTCAAACTTCTGGTGTCAAAATATAATACCATCATGAGTATATATATATATATATAAGAGAATAAATAATGTTATTAGAGACAATAATTCTGATGTTCATTTTATAATTATTCCAAATGAAATTTCAACTTCGTCATTTAAAATTACAAGAACAATAAATATTTTATGTCGAGTCTACATATATAATTAACAACACCTACATTGAAAAGAAATGCACTTTGGAATCGAAGGAAGTGCACACAACATCCGAAAACAATCAAATTCAATCCTGCACCTTTTAAATCTTGTCGGACTTTCTGTAATATAAAAATTAAATGAGAAAAATATTACTAAAAATGATGAATTATATTATATAAGATAAACAAGAAAGTTTTGTCAAAAAAAAAAAAGATAAACAAGAAAGTTCAAAAGAATACAAAAATTACTTACCAGTAACAACAACAATAGCAAGAAACAAAGAAACAAAGAGAATCGGTAAATAAACAAATTTAATAACTTTAAACATATTTTTTTCTCCTAAACTTGAACAGATAAAAATGTATAGATCACCTTAATTGTAAAATTATTATGTTTTTGTCATTCAATATATATTTTGAACTTATAGATCTTCAGGAAAACTTTTTATAATTAGAATAACTATTAAATGCCTGCCAAAAAAAATCACTATTAAATGTATTTTTCATGTTTGCATGTTTCGTTTGCACAATCTATAAGGGCAAGCTTCAACCATTTTTTTAATGTCCAACCTTTTTATGATTTATAGGGGTAAACAATGAAAAAGGACAAAAAATTAAATTGAAATAAAAACACAAAAAAACAGTACAAATATCTTCTTCTTTTTTTTTTTTTTGAAAAATTAACTTTTTAAAACATGGATTGGATTTTGCATTAGTGGTGTTACCATAGATATTAGGATTAATACAAGTTTATTCTTTATGAGCGAATTTCAGTTAACTTGTCTGTAAATTTTGTTTTATTACTCTTTATAATGTAATGATTCTATAAAGGATTCTATATCTTACTTATTACGTAGACATTTAGATTTAAAATCTTCATTTATGCTGATGTGATAGACTTATAATATATATATAGGGTAAATTGAATCTCCCTCACATTACAAGGGTAAGTATCTATTAATTGCATGTCAAAAAAAAGTATCTATTAATTAGTCTTTCACATCAACAAAGACGAAATTCATAATTCAAAAAGAGTAAACTATAAGAAATCTTCAAATTACAAAGAATAATAAAAATTATTATAGGAATAAATTGAAATTCACTCATGTGTTGATGCAGGGTTAACACCTATATACTCTAGATATTATATTATTAAAATATACATATGAAAGTTGATTATGATATATATATAGACATACACATGAGCGTATAGAAATTAATTTGTTTTGTAAAACTGGATTCAATATTTTCAAATATTTGAGAAAGATATTGAGTCGGTGGTGGCTCTCAAGAAGGGCCTTGAGTTGCTGTGGAACATGGATTTTCGGAATGTCACATGTGAGCCTAACTGTGGGGAGTTCGTCTCCCTTTTGCAAGATCGCCCTATGACTGTTTAGATTCTTTTTTGTTGTTTTAATCATCAGATGTACTAAAAAAAATTGAGAAAATTGATAAACAAAATTAATATATAAACAAAAAATATTTGAGAAAAGTGTCAATTTTTTTTTGGGTATCATAGTTTTCTTTAAATTGTTGTTTATAATTAGATTAGTGGTGAGAAATTTGAGTTGTATGATTGAAGTTCTAGATTCAAATTTCATTGACTCCACCGTACTAAAAAAAAAAGTAGCACAAATCAATATAATATATAGACTTTGAGAAGTATATTAATTTTTTTTTGGTCGAGACTGGGGTATCCACCGCCGAACGCAGTGACTATTCCCTCGCTAGATTGGAGGCACCTCAAAGGGTGGGATAACTGACCCAAAGATTTAAAGCTGCTCTATACCCAAGGTGAGGATCGAACCCTCGATCCTTAATTAAGGGAGGATAAGCCCCATGCCGCTCAACCATACTCGTTGGATTTGAGAAGTATATTAATTAATTAATAGTGTCAGGATATTGTTTTAATATATATATAGGATTAAATATATTTTTAGTCTTAAAAATTTATGTTCTTTCAAGTTTATTACATATTAAATTTTAATGGTAATTTTAGAGTTTTATGATATTGAAGTTTGTACCTCAAAAAAAAATTGATATTGAAGTTTGTAAAATAGTTCTTTAAAATTATTTTGTAAAAATGGTTATTTTAGTCCCTCATAATAGTCCATATCAAATATAAATAGAGACTAAAAGTTAATACATTTTTTAAGGGCTTAAACTTAAAAGCTCACGATTTTATCAAAACTAAAAATATATTTAATCGTAATTCAGTTATAAATCATAATAGCTCTAATGGCTATTTTATAATTATATCTATTCCAAATAATTTTTTTTATGATATTCCAAATGAAATTATTTTAACTCCATCCTTTTATATTATTACAATACATCAATCTCTTAGGGACTACTTTTAATTACACATTTACATTTAAAAGAGCTGCATTTTGAAGTCAAAGGAGGTGCACAAAACCAGAACCGGAGACACTCAGAAGTCCTACTGCAATTTATCAATTTCCTTACAGCTGTAATATAAAAACAATATTAGCGAAAGGGCAGTGAATTATGTTATATAAGATAAATAATATAGTTTAAAAGGGTCTAAAAATTGTTTACCAGTAACATCAGTTACCACAAGAAATAAGGAAATAAAGAGAATCATTAAATAAACAAACTTAAATTGAGTCATAGGTTTTCAAGAGATAGAAATGTATTGATCCCTTTATTTTTATGTAGTAAAAGTATTATGTTTTGTTTATTGTTTCAATTTTTTGCACTTATATATCTTAGACTCATTATTATTAAATGTATCATATATATATATAATATAATCAGTTTTCATGTTTAATTTGCCCATTTAACTCTTTCAATCGATAAGGGCATTCTTTCATTTTTTTTAATCCATAGACTTTTAGGATATAAATAGGGGCAAATAAATAAATAAAAAAACAACAAAAATATAAATTAATTTATATTTCAATATTGAAATAGAAAAACACAAAAAAAATAGGTCATTTTTTTTTTGAAAAAATAAGTTCCTATAAAAACATAGATAGGCTTTTGCTTCATTGGTTACCATATTTTAGTAGATATTACAGTATTAAAATATTTAAAATTTTATTAGTAAATAGATTAGTGTATAAAATTCAATTTTATTTAGTATAAATATTTTTAAAATTTAAAAATATATTAGCTTTGACAAAATTAACAATAACATATAATATGTGATTACAAAATGTGTATATTTTACTATACTTTATAGAATGAAATGGAAAAAGGGGATCAAGCCTGTGCTTGCCTCCCCAGCCCCTAGATCCGTTCAAGCCATAAATCCGTCATTGGGTTTAAGTCTAATCCTCCCAAAACATATTTTCATTTTATTTAGGCTTAAATGTCATTTTAGTCCCTGTATGTACGCGAAATTTTAGTTTTAGTCCCTGTATGTGATTTTACTCCAAAACAGTCTCTGTATCCACCAAATTTTTTGTTTCTGGTCCCTAAAGCAAAAATCTGCAGGAAAATTCGCAGGAAAATCTGCAGAAAACTTGGAAATTTTCCTGCAGATTTTTGCTTTAGGGACCCGAAACAAAAAATTTGGTCGATACAGAGAATGTTTTGGAGTAAAATCACATACAAGGACTAAAAACAAAATTTGGTATACATACATGGATCAAAAGGATGTTTAAGCCTTTTATTTAAGAGACACAATACTATAATGAATTACATATGTTTCTTAATTCTTTTGATTAATTGATTTGTGAAAGATCGTTTTTTAATTAATTGACCAATGATTACTAATTGTCCAGTATATCATTTACAAAGTAAATTATGTTGAAGTAGTCGTTATATATTGATTGAATTTGCTTTCGTATCATGATCTTGACTTGTCACCCTTTAACGTGAAAATGCCATGGACGTTAGATGAAGGAATGCTTTAATTTGTTGTTGTTCAAACATTGTTTGTAATAGAATGATTATAAGGCCAATTGATAGACACTCATGAATGATTAATCTTGCTGAGAGATATTAATGATCTAAATGAGCCTTCTACATAACATAACATGTGTAATATCCATGATCTTTTGATCTGAGTATTAATTTAATTTGAAATTCACAACCATGCTTAAATTAGTTAATATGAGATATTGAACTTATTTGTTGTTAAGTATATTCGGCTATCAATGAATATAATATTAAATTATATAAGTATTACACACACATTATGTCTTATGTTCAATTTAGATATATGAGAAAAATAATAAGTTATACATATAATTAATCATTATCACATAAAAGTTACATCAAATTACAAAATATTCTTGTCACTTAGATGAATTGTTCATTGAAATCTGAATTAAATTTTTGAGAAAAACATTTTTTTGTCAGATTTAGGGCCTATTTGAATATCTTCTCAAACATATTTTTTTAGTTAAAAAAATTATTTGATCATTCAATTTTATAAAATTGGTTTTAAAAACTGTTTTCTGTTTATCAATTTTCAAAAGTAAAAAAGTAAAACATATTCAAAGAATTTTGCTTTTTTCATTTTAAAAAGAATTTTAAAAACTAAAAACTAAAATTGTTTCAAACAGACCTATAATTTAGATTACAACAATTATATAAGCATGTATTCATAAGAAAAAAAACAGAACAAATTCAATTTTTTTTTTCGACTCAAGAACAAATTCTTTTTTTTTTTTGGTCAGGACTCAAGAACAAATTCTATTATTAATAAGTATGTAAGAGAATAAATCCTATTATTTAATCATATTTTAACTCTGACGCCTTTGAAATTATAATATGATCAATCTCTTAAAATCTTGTATGCTTGGAGTTCTACATTTACATACGGAAAAAATGCATTTTGGAACCAAAGAAGGTACACAAAACCACCGGACACAATCAAAATCCTCCTTGCATTTTACCACGAACCTTGTTGCTGCAAAAAAATAAAAAACAAATATTACTTGAATTATTTTTTATCTAAAAAAGTTTAAAAGGGTACAAAAATTGTTTAATTACCAGTAACGTCAGTTACGACAAATAAGAAAATAAAGATGATCATTAAACAAACAAACTTAATAATTTTAGCCATATTTTTTTTCATGATTCTGCAGCAATTGAAATGTATTGATCACTTTATGTAGTAAAATAACTATGTTTTGTTTATAATTTCAATTTCAATTTTTTGCACTTATATATATATATATATATATATCTTTAACACACCTTTTTTTTTTTTTGGTTCTAACACACCTTCTTAATTAGAGTCATTATTAAATGTATGATAGATAATAAATTTTTCATGTTTGCCTATTTAGCTCACTCAATCGATAAGAGCAACCTTTCATTATTTTACTTTTATATAATCTCCAGCCTTTTATGATATGAAAAAGCAACAAAAATTGAAGAAAAAAAAAATAGTTCTATTTTTTTTTTTTTGAATTTATTTTCTCTCTATAAGAACATATATAGATAGACTTTTAGATCATTGGTTACCATATTAAAGTAGAATATATTATAGTATTAAAGTATTAAAAAGTTTATTATGAAATAGATATTAGCATTTAAAATCAATTTTAATTAGTGTAAATGTTTTCTAAATTTACAAATATTTGAGCTATGATTTTACCAAGTATTATTTTCAAATGATGTGTGTTCAGAGGATATTTATGCGACAAATGCTTTCCAGAGTATCAAATGTTTGTCTATATTCTTTTCAAGTTCCATATTCTTTTTTTGAGTAAATTATTTTTCATATGGTTGAGTAGGGCTGAACATCATTTGAGTTCAGGTCGAAAATCACAAAGCCGATAAAACCATAATCATTTAATTTAGACTCAATTTTGACTGCTTACATCTTCGATTTGTTCGGATGATAGGTAGAGCGGGTCGGTTATTGCGGATTAAATTGAAACTTTAGTTTACATCTAAAACTAAAACTCCGTTATCCAAAAATTCTAATTAATTTTCAAATAGTTCAATATATCGTACACAATGCAATAAAGGATAGAAGAACTAAATGAAAAAAATAAAGAGGGTAAAATGCAACTACTTTGTTTCAAATATATAGATCTAAATACAATAATAAATTAAGTAGAATAGAAGTAGAAATTAAAATAGATCTAGAATATATATTAGAATATCTTTCACACTTTCTTCATCAACATATTATAAGCTTGTAAAATATAATATTTCTCTCCTATGTCAAAGATGAATAAAAACAACAAAGCAAAAATCTAGAGTATACGAGATCGAGAGAAAAATAGATAAGGAAAAAATTAATTTGCCCTATAATGATTGCTCGGTCGGTTTCAGTTACAAAAAATATAATTTTAGAGATCCACACCCGCCCGTATGCAACTGTTCATACTCGATTTTCCGCTATTGTTGGAGCGAGATCCGACCCGCACCGACCCAATGTTTTAATGTGTTGTCGGTTATGTCAGTTTCAAGTAGCATTACGGATTCATTCTTAGCTCTATGGTTTAGTACAACAACTATAGGTATGTAAGAGAATACATTCTATTATTAGTAAGTATGTAAGAGAATAAATTCTATTATTAATCATAATTAATCATAATACGTTTAATGGCTATTACTATATAACTATGCCAAATGAAATTTTAACTCTGCCATTTGAGATTACAATATCAATCTCTTAAAATTAAGTTAACTTAGCCTTTATACATTTACATTTAGGAAAAATGCATTTTGGAACCAAAGAAGGTGCACAAGACCACCGGGCACAATCCAAATCTCCCTTGCAATTTATCAAGTACCTTGTTGCTGCAATATAAAAAAAAACAACAAGTATTTTAGAAAATGGTGATGAATTGTTTTGTATAAGCTAAACAAAAAAGTTCAAAAGGGTACACAAATTATTTACCAGTAACGTCAGTTACGACAAATAAGAAAATAAAGATGATTATTAGACAAATAAAATTAATAATTTTAGTCATATTTTTTTTCATATTCTATTCACAAGTATGCAATATAGATAGAAATATATTGATCACATATAAAAATAAAAGTGCTATGTTTTTTTTTTGACACTAAGTACTATGTTTTATTTACAATTTCAATTTTTTGCACTTATATATCTTTAACAAAACTTCTTAGAATTAAAGTCATTATTAAATGTTTCATAAATAATCAATTTTTTATGTTTGCCTATTTACGTCGCTCAATAGACAAGAGCAACCAATTTTTTTATTTTCCTTTTATTTAATCTCCGACCTCTTATGATATATAGGGGCATAATAGTAATGAAATAGATATGTTTCCATTGACTATAATTCATTCGTGAAAGATCATCTTTTAACTAATTGATCATTGACTAATAATTGTTTTGTGTATGATTTACAGAGTCAATCTATATTGATTAATTAATATTGTAATCCGGTTGTAAGTAAATTCAGTTATAATGCCTTTGTTAAGAATTATAAAACCTTAATATGAAAATAAAGTAAGTTACACATATGTACAATGTAGAGTGAACATCTTATTTGAAAGAGATTAAAATCACTTGATATATTATAATTCACTCTGATCTTTGCGACTACTAGGGTCTTTTTCCCCTAAAAATCAGAGAGTGAAACATTTAGAAATTACTCAAGTGTTTGACTTTTTGTAACTTAAGCAATGACCCTCAGAGATGGCCGTAAAATGAAAGTGTCATTTAATATAATTTCCCTCTTTCCAAATAAAAGAAATAGATACATGTTATGTTATGGTTCTAGCAAGCAAGGTGCACATTTGTAATAGCTAAGGTATGATAAATGTGAGTCCAACATAAGATTTAGAAATTCTGTAATTAAGCAATATAACAAAATAATTAACTTAGTTACTCAAACTCTTGACACTGTAGAAATGTATACATTTACAAATTATTTCCCTCAGAAACTAAAACTGCTAATCTGATAAAATAAAACAAGGTCTTGAGTTCTTTTTTACTTCCTCAATCCTCATCATTGTTCATCATCTTTCTGATTATTGTCTTTATTTTGTTCATAAATGAACTGAGAAAACAAAGCCACAAGAATAGCACCAAGAACACCAACTCTTTTCCAATCAGTAGTAGTTAATGATGAGACATTAATTGAACCAACAATTCCATATGTAAAAAGTCCAATGAAGAATAAGTAAACATTTTTCCTTGTTTTTCTTCCATTTTTCTCTGTTGTTACATCATTGATCTTTTCTAATTCTTCCTTGGCTTTTGCTTTATCAACATTAGGTCCTTTTTGTCCTAAGTTTTTGAAGAACAATCCTTCGTTTCGGTCGACCTCCATTTGACCTTCAATTTCCAAAACTTTGCTTTTACTTTCATCAATCTCTAGTTTGTTTAGTTCATTAGATTCCTCAAATGCTAGCATTTGGCTTTCTATCTTTGCTGTTATCTGTTGAATTGCTCACATCATAAATAATGTAAGAGGGTCATTGTTGAAGTAAATTTTGAATAATTCTTGCAAAATTATACAATAGTTTTTTATTAAGTAGGTGGCTAGAGTGACACACATTTATATACGGAGAAGTGGAGAATTTGAAGTTCAAACTCTGACCCCTCCAATATTATTCGTAGTAGCTATCAACTAATTAGTTCCGACACAATATACTGTTTTCAAAAAAAAAAAAGTCTTATCTCTTTTCAACCATTTTCAAGCCTTATCTCTTTTGAATGAGAGGACTTAAGTTTTTTCTAATACACCCATCACATCCGACACTATTAGACTTACATATAGATAAATTCACGAGTGACCTAGCTCTAATACAATATTAAAATTTGATTAAGTTAGCATATCTTATAAAAAATTAGAAATGTAAAAAGAATAACTTTGTAGGTTGAGTAAATTTTAACTAAATTGAACAACTAAAAATTGCATTTGTCGCGAGGTTAGCTTAGTTGACAGAAACATCATATTTTATATGCAGGAATTGAGACTTGAATCCCAAACCGTTAATTTATTTACATTTAAGAGACGAAATTCTACGCATTAAACTACTTGAAAAGAAAAGTAAAAAAGTGGAAAGTGCATACATACTCTATCACTAGCTTCATCCAATCCTTTAAGAGCATCCTCACCAATCTTATCAATCTTAGCTTTAGCATCTTCACCAAATTGAGTCAAATAATCAGATCTCTCATCCAAATAATCACTTAAACGAACTTTTTCTGTCTCAAGCATTGCAAGTTGAGCCAAAAACTCTTGGCTTTTAACATCACCTTCAGGTTGTGAATTATTATCATCAGATTCATCATCATTGGAGTTGTTGGTTGAAAGACATAGAAAAACAGAACTTCTAATTCTTCTTGTGTTGTGGTGGGGGTGTAGAGTAGTAATTGTGGTGGTGTTGTTAGAAAGATAGAAGGTAGGGTGAAATATGGATTTGAGGGCAATCATCTTGTCAATTAGAGTACTGCCATGTATGTCTTAGCTCTCAAAGTTTTATCTCATGTTTCTATTTTCTCTCTCAATTTTTTATCACATATGTATCCTCTTTTTTTGGTACAAAGGAAGTGACATATACATTATCCACAGTATAAATTTATATTTTTTAGAGCTAAATATAAATATGTTTTTCGGATTTTTTTTCATTCTAAAAATATCTATTTTAAAATTTTGAAGTTAAACCACTTCACCAATTATTTCTAAAATATCAAAACATTAATTGATTTAGTAGTAACTAGTGCGGATCACATTTCAATTTTTATAATTGTATTTAAAATTGGACTAAATTCACTTAATATTAAAATTGACTTAAAATCAAATTAGTACATGTTTGATATCACAGCAAGTGTTTCAGAATCACAGTGACCTGTCAATTTTTTTTTCAAAAAACAACAAATTATAACTCTTACAAAATCAAAGTGAATCACCGCTCATCCCAAGTCATAGCAAAGATATGGTTATATTGGTGGTGAAAAAATAGAAAATATTACTAACCGAGAATAATTTTAAATTTCTAACATTCACAAGTTGTGCATCTGGTACATGATGAACAACGGTTTTATCATAACAAATAATTTTTTTGTAAAATCAACTGAGTTAAATTTTATATTATATAAATTATTTATAAAAAAATTGAAAATAATTTCATATGCTATTGTGACTCATTAAAATTCTTAAGTTTTTGTTAAAATACTGTTTTTTCTATAGGCATTATTAAAATACTGTTAATTGGTCAATAATTTAACTTATCAAATTATTTTTCAATTTTTTTAAAATTTTGCATAAATAATTTATATGATATAAATTTTCAATTCAACCATTAATTTTATAGTATAATTAACAAAGTTGTGTGGGGTGCAATGATGTACTTGTGCACCCTACTAACCGATGCTTATATAGCAAACAAGGTGTCAGCAACACATGTGCTGACTTAAGATTCCATCTCTGTATAGATCTCTGAAATTGAGCATCCATCTCTTCCTTCAAATGTCCTCTCGTAGTGAGTTTCTGTTGTGATTCAAAACCTTCTTCACTTAACATGTCATTGTTTCTTTGTTCAGATCATCAAGATCTGTTTGATACTCCAGACAGAAGATTCTTGAGTTTCAGAGGTGAAGATACCCGTGCATATTTCACTTCATTCCTTGATTTATCTCTTCAAAACGCCAGAATCATTGTTTTTAAAGACGCTCAGACTGCTGGTCTTTCAGGGTTTGATGTCATAAATTCCAGGTTATTTATAGTTATTTATTTCTATGTATGACAAGATACTATATATTGTTTGTATTGATTCATTTGTGCTTATATATTTGAAAGAGTTCATGGAAACAAACGCGCTTATTTCTATAAGTTCTCCATGATAGCTTATATAGAAATGGTTTAACTTTAATTCAGGTATATTATTGTTGATGTACTAAATGATAATTATAACTGCACATACTATTTTCTCCTTTGGTCAACACTTTTAGTCTCATTGCAACTTTTTGAAACGATTCTACTTATACATGAATTCATGTAATTGTACCCTTTCTTTAATTGGTTCTTTTTTTTTTTTTACAGGAATGAAAGTGAGTTTATCAAGGATATTGTTGAAAATGTTACATATTTAATAGACAAGACACATTTGTTCATTGTTGATATTCTGGTGGGAGTCGAATCTCGAGTGTAAGATATGATTCAACTTCTAAACACTCAAGAATCAAATGTCGTTCTACTACTAGAAATGTGGGGGATGGGTGGAATTGGTAAAACATTTAATCATTGCAAAAGCCATTTACAATAAAATTGAAATAAATTGAACCAGCTTAACGCGTTCTATGGAAGTTGTAAATGGTTTGTTCTAGGAAGTAGAATAATCATCACACAAAGAAATAAGTGTGTACTTAGAGGGAATAGAGTTGAAAAATAAACATAACAAACTTTTAGAGCGAATCTCTTGAGCTTTTTAGTTGGCATGCATTCAAGCAAACACGTTCTAGAAAAGTGCTTTTTGAAATTTCCAGAAATGTAGTCGGGATAAGTATGTTACTTCTTGGAACACTCTCATTTCCAATCCCAATTTTGTGAAATTCCATCTCAAGAAATCAAAATCACGAAATCCACACTTATCATTGAACACATCAAAGTGATTTGAAAAGAATCTCCATACGGTAGCGACGATGAATGCAAGAGGGATTACAGTATCATTCCTTATCCCGTAAGTTCTTTTCTCGATAACCCTTCGTTTACACTTATGGCCGATCATCACTATCTTTTGAGCGAAAGATTGCTCTGGTTTAGCTGGTTTCTATAATGGATTGATTTGTTTGACAGGTAAACATTTCTTCCGTGGCACGCAATATTCAAAGTATGAGTACTGGTTTAGATTATGGAACCTAGCCACTACGGCAATTTCTAACAAATTTGGATGTTTTCAAGATTTTCACCATTTCGACTTCAATTTTGGCTGTGATTGTTACACCGACACTTATAAAGTGATTGCATCACGTTATATTCATGATCAGTTGACAAGTGAGGTTAGAGTTTGCCTCGAGGTTTTGATGTGGTGTTGCCTGCGGAACCAACTGTTAGTGTGTTGGGTGACTGCCTTTGTTTTTCTTATCAAACCGATTTTATTATATGGTAGATGAAGAAATTTGGGGATGAAAGGTCTTGGATTCAATTTCTTAAAATTAGTTATCACGATCTTCAATTAGAATATGACTTTAGTAGCGATACCTATCTGAAGTATCATCTAAGTTTCATGCCATGGTTTCTTTCTAAGGATGGTAATACGCTGATATTGGGTAGTACTCAAGAATTTCAAGCAATTCTCTATAATTGGAGAGAACAAAGAGTGGAGCGAACAAAAGTTAGTGTGCACAAAACTATTATTGATGATGATAATATTGGCGATCAGTTATATTGGGATTCGGCCAACGGTTACATTGAAAGCTTAATTCCCATTTGTTTGAAAGTAAGTTCTCTTTCTTGGTTTACTTGTGTGGATTTATGTAAATTCATATATGTTGTTTTGATATTAATAGATTTTGTTAATATTCGTTTTTATGATGATTAACCTTAGTAGGTCAATTTTTATGTTTAAAATTCAATTATCTATGTGTATTTGAAGCCTAAAAACACTTGCACAAAAACTAAATGCATAAGGTATTCGATATAGTTCGTGTACACCCATTCAAGTAAATTTATGCTGATTTTTGTTTCCACTGACCTTTATGTGGACGAGTGCCTTATGAGTTGTTGACTGTTATATTATTGTTTGGCAATGCCAATGACAACTGGTTTTGGATCATATGACTGAATTTCCATCATCATTTCTCTATACTTTTTAATTCCTAAAATACTTTTTTGGCTGTTTTATTTGCTTCCTAGTTTGCAGGAGGAAGAAATTGTCCAAAATAACTTCAGATGCTTCATTCATGGAGGAGGAAAACAATAATATGTTGGAATTATTACACATGATAGAAGGTGAAAGGAAATCCAAAAGCAAGATTAATTTTTGTGTTTTATTACATGTTGCTAATGAAGGAATGATGAATGCATGAGACCATGTGCCAATGTTGCTGTTTATTTGGAACTGGAATGTTGCGGGGGCGTGAGGATTTTGCTGTGCTGCACCGTTTTGGTTGAATATCTTAGTCATTCTCATTATTTGACACAAGCTCTTGAGTTTTCAATTGTCTAAGGCTGTCCGAGGTTTTTCATAGAATTGGACATCTCAAGAAAGTTCTTTTGATGAATTTGAAAAACCAAATTAGCCTTTGTCACCTTCCAAAAAACGTCTATATGTTGAAATCTTTGAAAACTCTGATTCTGTGTTGGTGTCTATTGATTGACAAATTGGAAGAGGAGTTGGTACAATTGGAATCTTCAACCACACTGATGGAAGATAATACTGCTATAGCAAAAATGCCCTTTTCAATAGTAAGGTAAAAAAGCACTGGATATATTTATTTGCGTGGATATGAAGGGTTCTTGTGTGATGTGTTAGCTTCTAACATTTGGTCTTCATTGTCACAAACAACTTATCTCTCACATGTAGTTCAAACAGGATGCAACAAATAGTAATTCCCACAATCTATCATCTAGTTTCAAAGTCTTTGTTTGGAGTGTGGATTAGAAGTTCAACTTTTACAAGATGCAACAACAATTTTGAATGCCTTAAGTGAAACAAATTCTAATGAATTGGAATCAACTGCCACTACATCACAAGTATCATATATGAAGACTTATTCTTTAATTGAATATCGCAATCAATTGTACCTTTCAGCAACAAAAAGATCCATGAAAACTCTTTTAGTTCAACTGGGAATTAATTGCCCAATCACAAATATTCTCAAAGAGCAAATCTTACACGTCTCACTTTTGCATGTGTCTGATTGTTATATTTTTTATATCGACAATATTAGAAGAGATAATTTTGATAAACCAGGTAAGCACTATATTTTAATGTCATATAGTTATGGTAGTTGTGAATTATTTTTAATATATATATTAAGTGGTCAAATGTGTGAAGAAGATGATGATAAAGCCCATTAGGATAATTGTAGTTAGGATCATTGGTGTTTCTTGTTTTGCAAGTATCCTGCATTTTATAACTATACCTGTAGTTTTTACTATTGTACATAGATGATCATTGTAACTAGAGTGCACTTCAATGCTTGTATATAAGCATGTTTGTACCTTGCATTCAATTCAAGTGAAATCAATCAACACTTCAACCATTTTCTATTATTAGTTTGTTAGAAATACTAGTATGTCCAGAAGTCCTAGCTTAAAGGGCAGAAAATGCCGAAATTGATAGGCCGGACGTTCATGACTGAGGTTTGATTCTTGGTCACTCTACATTGTGTGTGTGTGTGTGTGAATGTTTATGATAGATCTCGCATTATTTGTCGGAAACAAAAATGTATGCCGAATGATATAATTGGAAAATAGAAATTATATATAATTGATCATGAGGATACAATCAAAGAATAACTTATGAATTATAAACCCCCAACCCGTCTCTTTATCTGTGAATTTTCAACATTTTAAGTTTGAACTCCTCTTTCTTTTCTCAGTCCGTTGAGACGACATCTACATTCAAAAGAAATACATTTTGGAACAGCAGGAGGTACACACGAAAACATGGCACAATCTTGCTTCTTCATGCAATTTAGTCTCCGTTGTGCTGTAATATATTAAAAAAAAAAGAGAAAGTGGTGAATTATTTTGGTATATTAAAAACAAGAAGTTCAAGAGGATAAAAAATTGTTTACCAGTAACATCCGTTACAACAATAAATAAGGAAATAAAGAGAATCATTAAATGAACAAATTTAATAATTTCTGCCATATTTTTTTCTCTTAAAAATACAGCAAATAGAAATGTATTGATCACTTCATGTTGTAAAAGTATTATGTTTTGTTTAGTTGTTTCAATTTTTTGAACTTATAGATCTTCAAGTAAACTTCTTAGGATTAGATTAATTATTAAATGTCTCGTAGGTAATCAATTTTTCATATTTATCTGTTTAGCTTGCTTAATCGGTAAAGACTTCCTTCCATTATCTTCTTTTTTTAATATCTATCCTTTCATGATATATATAGGGGCGAAAAAATGATACTAGTAAATACTACCTCCGTCCCAATATATATAAGACTTATTTTGATTAAATGACACTATTTATATATCTTGCTTTGACCGTATTTTTTTTCTCCATAATTATTTATAGATATAAATATTAACATATAAGATCTTGTTTGATTCACCTTGGAGAATATTTTTAAGATATTAAATTTTTATAATTTTTACTAATACACAATTAAAGATATTAGTGATCAAAATTGTGCATTGTCGAACGTGCAGTGGTCAAAATGAGTCTTATAATTTGAGACGAAGATAATATATAACAAAATTTAAATCAAAATACACAAACATAAGAAAAATTAGTTCAATTGTCTTTTACTAAAGCAATTACGGTCTTGCGTCATTGGTTATTGAAATTTGTAGAATTTCTCAATTTTTCAAGTATAAGCTGTGTGAGTCAAGCCATTCACAAAATAAGAAAAAAAAGTTATTTAATTTGTCCCGTCTATACTCTCTATACTTTCTTTTATAGATCTTCAAAAAAATAATTTCTAGAATTAGAGTCCTTATACCGTTATTAGGTAGAGTATCAAGGTAGAGTATGTAGTAGCCGAGAGTTGTTGCGCTCAAATGTGACTTATATCTATATACGTCCCTATAAAATGAGTGATTTTTCGTTTTTGTTGCAAAAATCTTGTTTACGGGCTGATTATGATTGTTTGTAAACTCTTAATCAGGTTGATTTCATAAAATCTTGTTTTCATTATTATTGATGTTTTTATTCTTGTTTTTAATGTTTTTTATTTCTTTTTTTGAATTAACGACTCGATAATGATATTTAATTTATTGAGTGTTTAGGAAAGACTTTTTTAAGTATAAGCAATTACGGTCTGGTCATGATTTGTGCTGGAGTTGATAGAAAAAATTACGGTTCAATTCTTCACAAGTGCGCTTAGGAGGAGACCAAAGTCACTTTATGTCAGAACTCGTTTCAAACCGCATTAGTTGGCTCAATGGATCTGATACTGGTAGTGAAAATAAAAAATAAAATAAATATACAATCACAAACCATTATTAGGACGTTAAGACTATTGTATTGATTAATTAATGAACAAAATCACAAGCTAAGATATGATATAGTATTTGTTAGTAAAAAAAAAGATATATTTCACAGTTGTCAGGAGCAAAAACATATGCCAAACGATAGGTGAAGTTATAATTGTAAACTACTAAAAATTATATAATTGGTTCAGAGGATGCATTTGAAGAATAACTAATGAAATATAATCCCAACATTTTAAGTTTAATTGTGTTTATGCAACAAATTATTGAACAGAGAAAATATACCACAAGTCTCTGTGAATACAATGACATAAATATTTTGATTGTCATTATAATTAAGCTATAAATACCCTCGTAGATACATAAGTCTAACAACTAGTATTACTAATAGTTGAGATTATTAATTTCTCTGTTGTTGTCAGGCTAATTAAACAATTGATAGAGATTGGACTAAATTAAACTGAAACACTTTTAGAGAGTCAATTTACTTATAGTGCACTAGTTATTATAGTGATTATTTTAGGATTTTCAACTTGGAGGTTCTGATGTCTAATTAAGTAGAAGACCATATTATTTCAACCACAATTTTTAATTTATGATATGGAATTTGAATTTATTCCTTCAGATTACAATATCAATCTTTTATAGTCAAGTTTACTTTTAAATGAGGCGACATCTACATTTTAAAACAATGCATTTTGGAACCAAAGGAAGTACACAAGCAATTTCGGAACAATCAGAATCCTCCTTGCATCTTGGCCTCCGTTGTGCTGTAATATTAAAAAAAGTAAGAAAAATATATTAGCCTAAATTAAATGATAAATTATTTTGTATATATATAAGAAAATAAGAAATTTCTAAAAGATACAAAAAAAAATTGTTTACCAGTAACATCAGTTAGAACAAGAAATAAAGAAATAAAGAGGACAATGAAATAAACAAACTTAATAATTCCAGCCATATTATTTCTCCTAAACTTTTTGTTGTAAAAGTAACTATATATGTTTTGTTTCAATTTTTGCACTTATAGATCTTCAAGTAAACTTCTTACAAGTAGCTAGAGTCATTATTAACTAAATGATTCATAAGTTATAAATTTGTTCATTTTTACCATTTACCTTGCTCAATCGACAAGGGCAACCTTCCATTGTTTTCCTTTTTTAATGTCTATACTTCTATGATATATAGGGGCAAAAAAAATATATCAAACTTTTTATTGAAATAAAAAAATAAACACAAGAAATTTTTTATCATATAATTAAGATATTAAGAGACACCTTAATTACTAACAAATAAATATATTTTTTTTAATTAATTGATCCTTTAAAGACATTCTTTTAACTAATTGACAAATGACATACATTTAAATCGTTTATGCTTTATACAAAAAATTATAATTAGTGGATTATATATAGTAATGCTTTGCAATTTCATTGAAGATGGCTAAAGGTCAGAATTTTTCATGCAATTTCACTCTTTGTTGTGATGATAAAAGAAGAAAATAAATATTACCGAAAGAGATGAAACATTGTGTATAAAATAAACAAAAAATTAAAATTCAAGTGGAATATATTACTGAAAAGTCTAGAAATAATGAGGATCATATACAAAACCCATCATATACAGGAAAACTACATATACATTTGTTTTGGACAGGTCAAAGACCCAATACACAATATGAATCCATACCCATTTACACGTAAGGAACGTCATGGATTACAAAGGTATTCCACCACTATGTTATTGTGCACACGCTCTAAACGGATAAAACGCAAGACACGTTATTATTCATTGGATAATACATCCATCATATCAACGGTCAATATTCCTACAAAGGATCATTACTCATCTGTACAGAAATTCTCCTATGTGGTACGATCTTTAGGAGAATTTCAACCCTAATTCTCTCGTTTTGCACACTTATTGACTTAAGCTTCAAAATCTCTTTAGAGTTGAAAGATGAGAGAATGGTTGATGGTTTGATATGAGCCTTTGGTATGGAGGTACAAAAAAAACTTTAAATCTCTGAATCAGCCGTTCCATCATTTGAGGCATCTCTATCCTAGTGAAAAGAATAATCACTGATTTCGGTGATAAATACTATAGTCTTGACCAAAAAAAGAAAAGGAGTATAGTTAGACTTAAATGCAGTTTTAACCTTCCTATTTTAACAAATTCAAAATTTCAACCTCTCAATTTTTAAATTTGGAATTCCAACCATCCTATTTTAAAATTTTCACGATATTTTCGCTACGCCTATCACATTTTGGATATAATAATTGGTCGTGGTTGACTTTAAGGCAAAACATATTGTTTCTGCGAAGTGAAGTTGGATTTCTTCTTCCGAAAATCCTCTCTCTCTCTCTCTCGCTCTACTACTCTATCCAATCCTCTTCTTCCTTCCTTCCTTCATTCAGTTCTCGTAATCACAAATCATCCATCCATGAATCCCCCAACAAGTTCGGAATTCGGAAATGTATTATTGGAAACTGATTTAGATTACAGTATTGCCAACCAAGGATCCCACACTTCTTCTCGGAATCGGCCTACTGCTGCTGAACTGGATCCCGAAATGGAAATGAATCCGATCCCATGGCCCACCATAAGTGCAGGTAGAAGAAATCGTTCGAAGCGTAATATTAGTCTCGCCAATATAAGAAAGTACGACGTGTTCCTGAGTTTCAGAGGAGAAGATACTCGCGCATCTTTCACTTCACATCTCTATTCCTCTCTTCAATCTTCTCGAATCATCGTTTTCAAGGACGATCATTCCCTTCAAAGAGGAAATCGCATCTCTAAATCACTACTCGATGCAATCAAAGACTCTCGAATTTCTGTTGTTGTCTTCTCCAAAAACTACGCTGATTCTCATTGGTGTCTTCAAGAGTTGATGCACATTATGGAGTGTCACACTACTATAGGTCAGGTGGTGCTTCCTGTGTTCTATGATGTCGATCCGTCCGAAGTTCGTCGTCAAACAGGTGACTTTGGTAAAGCTTTTCAAAATGCATTGAGCAGACTTTTAAAGGTCAATGAATTCATGGTGCCGAGGTGGAGAGATTCCCTTCGTGATGCTGCTGGTCTTGCTGGATTCGTTGCTCTAAATTCCAGGTTACTTCCTCTCTCTCTCTCTCTCTGCATTTTAGAGT
Organism: Trifolium dubium; assembly: GCA_951804385.1. NCBI lineage: Eukaryota > Viridiplantae > Streptophyta > Magnoliopsida > Fabales > Fabaceae > Trifolium > Trifolium dubium. The sequence continues at coordinate 32,321,827 of OX638075.1, read as the reverse complement.
CAGTTTGGATTGATGAAATACAATACAATGCTGTGGAGCGGAATAAAGTGGAGTGGAGCGGAATTGAATAAATATTCCACTCCATTGTTTGGATATTTTTCATTCCATCCTATTTCATTTCATTGCTGATTATTTTGATCTGTTAAAAATTAAGGGACTGGACATGATAACATCAGTTATACTATGCTTGATTTTAAAACTGTCACTAAGACTGGACAAACTTGGGGTCAAGGGACTAGACAAAAACAAATACTCTTGTCTCCTACTGAACCATGGAACAACTTGTTGTCCTCGACACAAGTTATCTAAGTCACCAAAATAACATTTTATCCATCAAACATCATAAAAACAAAATCTGTTCAATAGCTTAAATGTTTGTGCTGTGTTGTTCTGTCTTGTACTGTGCTATATTGTTCTGTCCAATATTTTAATTTTGTAGATCAAACGGAAACAATTACTAAATGTACCATTGATTATTTACCGTTCTAGGTAATTATACTTACACACAAACACATAGATGTACATATAAGTGTCTATATGTAAATGTACCATTTCTTTATTTCTTTTGTAGAAATGAAAGTGAAGTTGTCAAGGACATTGTTGAAAATGTTACACGTTTGCTTGACAAGACAGACTTGATCATTGCGGATAATCCAGTTGGACTCAAATCTCGAGTGCAAGATATTATTCAACTTCTGGACATTCAACGATCGAATGATGTTCTACTATTGGGAATGTGGGGGATGGGTGGAATTGGCAAAACCACCATTGCAAAAGCTATTTATAATAAAATTGGACGCAATTTTAAAGGTAGGAGCTTTCTTGCAAATATTAGGGAGGTTTGGGAGCAAGTTGGTGGGCAAGTGTGTTTACAAGGACAACTTATGAATGATATGTTCAAAGAAACCTCAACCGTGATATCAAACATTGAATTTGGAAAATCTACATTTAAGGAAAGATTGTGCCATAAAAGAGTATTTCTTGTACTTGATGACGTGAATAAATTGGAGCAACTAAATGCTTTGTGTGGAAGTTGTGAATGGTTTGCTCCAGGGAGTAGAATAATCATCACAACAAGAGATAAACATATACTTAGCAGGAATAGAGTTGACAAAATATACATAATGAAAGAAATGGATGAAAGTGAATCTCTTGAGCTTTTTAGTTGGCATGCATTCAAGCAAACAAGTCCCAAAGAAGATTTTTATGAAATTTCTAGAAGTGTAGTTAAATATTCTGGGGGTTTGCCCCTAGCTCTTGAAGTCCTTGGGTCCTATTTGTTTGATAGGGAGGTATTAGAATGGATTTGTGTATTGGAGAAACTCAAAAGAATTCCCAATGATCAAGTACATAACAAGTTAAAAATAAGTTACGATGGTTTAACTGATGATACTGAGAAATCAATATTTCTTGACATAGCTTGTTTCTTTATCGGGATGGATCGAAATGATGTTATACATATATTAAATGGTTGTGGACTATTCGCAGTAATTGGAATAAGTGTCCTTGTTGAGCGAAGCCTTGTGACGGTTGATGATAAGAACAAGCTTGGCATGCATGATTTGTTGCGAGATATGGGAAGAGAAATCATTCGTGAGAAATCACCGACAGAGCCTGAGGAACGTAGTAGGTTGTGGTTTCATGAGGATGTGTGTGATGTATTGTCAGAACATACTGTAAGAACTTCATATACTTGTTTTAAATTCTGGATTTAAAATATTTGTTTTTGGGTATATAAGAAATTCTATATGAGTTAATAGTCAACATTCATTTTTTCTGTTGTTCGCACAAAAGCTTTGAACATTTGTTTGGGGTTGAATCATTTTGTGCTTTCTGACAACAATTACTAAATGATTGGTTTCATTACAAGTTTTTTGTCTGTTTTACATCTTTTAGTTTTACGCATGATTGTGCTTCCTGGCTGGCACTATAGCATGTTTTACTTTTGGTCCTTTATATTTCACAGGGAACAAAAACTATTGAAGGTCTGACATTGAAGCATCCAGGTCTCAGTGCACAATGTTTTAGTACCAAAGCATTTGAGAACATGAAGAAACTCAGATTGCTTCAACTTTCTGGTGTACAACTTGATGGAGATTTTAAATATCTTTCAAGAAATTTGAGATGGCTGCACTGGAATGGATTTCCTTTAACATGCATACCTTCAAACTTCTTTCAAAGAAATTTAGTTTCCATTGAGTTAGAAAACAGCAATGTCAAACTTGTGTGGAAAGAGATGCAGGTATTAATTTGGAGTTTAATTTTTATTTATTTTTTTGTATTTTGAGTTGTTTACATGTTTCATATTTATGAATGATATTTAAATGCTGCGTCCTTAGTGCACTTTTGGGCAAGTGCGTCCCATTCGCCATAGTAATTGAAGCATTGGAGTCCTACAATCTAATTGCTTGTTTTTTAAGACTCTGGTTCTTAAGAAGTATGAATTAAAATCCATTATAGCCGACAGCCGTAACAATGAATTTAGTTACAATGTATAGAAATATAAACAAAATCCACATAATATTCCGTAAATCAAAACAGTGAATAACATAATCCAGAGGAGATCACAATGAAGGAAAGGATTGCAATCTTGAATTTGATTAAGAAAGCTTCCTGTTTAAATTAACAGAAGAATGAGCATACATTGAGTATTTTGATTACCACTCTCAAAGTTGGTGACACGTTGTAATTGCTTATATTTATCTTTTGGTGCAGAGGATGGAACAGTTGAAAATTCTCAATCTTAGTCATTCTCATTATTTGACAAAGACCCCTGACTTTTCATACTTGCCTAATCTTGAAAAGCTAATACTCAAAGATTGTCCAAGGCTGTCTGAGGTATCCCACAGCATTGGACATCTCAAGAAAGTTCTTTTGATAAATTTGAAAGATTGTATTAGCCTTCATAACCTTCCAAGAAACATATATACATTGAAATCTTTGAAAACTCTCATTCTATCTGGATGTTTAATGATTGACAAGTTGGAAGAGGACATAGAACAGATGGAGTCCTTAACCACTCTGATTGCAGATAACACTGCCATAACAAAAGTCCCCTTTTCAGTAGTAAGGTCAAAAAGCATTGGATATATTTCTTTGTGTGGTTATGAAGGATCCTCACTCGAAGTATTTCCTTCTATCATTCAGTCTTGGATGTTGCCAACAAATAAATTGTCATCCTTATTTCAAACGCCTGCTGGAATGTCATCTCTTGTTTCTTTAGATGCATCAACAAGTAGTTCTCACAGTCTATCATCTATTGCCGAGGTCCTTAGGAGGGTTCTAAGTCTTTTCGTAGAGTGCGGCTCAGAGCTTCAACTTTCACGAGATGCAATTTTAGATGCTTTAAGTGCAGCTAATTCTAAGGAATTGGACTCAACTGCTATTGCAACTGCAACTACATCACAAGTGTCAATTGTGAAGACTTCTTCATTAATTGAATGTTGCGGTCAAGTGCACATTTCAGCAACAAAACAATCCCTGAAGTCTCTTCTATTTCGAATGGGAATGAATTGCCAAGCAGCCGATGTTCTGAAAGAAAGCATCTTACAGGTCTCTTAATCCCTTGCATGTATCTCTGTGTTATATTTTTATATGGACAATATTAAAAGAGATAATTTCTTACAAAACTAGATTAGCATTTTATTGCCCTATAGTTATCGTAGCTGAATTATTTTTAATAATATGTTATATGCGAAATCTTTCAAGTAAACTATAAGTCTATAAGTATTAAAGAAAAAACATCCATGTGATTATATCTATCAAATGGAAACTGGAAATCCTCAGACAGTCAAAATATCAATTTTTTATAGATAAAAATGATTAATTTTGCTATGACGATTTCATCTCATTGTTTAATATTTGATAGTGTGATGTTTATTATATTGTTTGGTAAAATTTTGAGCATACTTTCACTTTTTTACAGAATATGACTGCCAATGCATTTGATGGTTGCTTGATCCCTGGTGATAATTATCCAAATTGGTTCACCTTCAATTCCAAAGGTTCTTCTGTAATTTTTACAGTCCCTCAAGTGAAAGGGCATAACTTGAAGACAATGATGTGCTTTGCATATTCCTCAAGCCCGGATAACATAGCATCAGATGGCCTTAAAAATGTGTTGGTGATTAATCACACAAAGACGACCATTCAGCTCTATAAGAGAGAGGCGTTCGCCTCGATAGAAAATGAGGAGTGGCAGAAAGTTGTATCAAATATGGAATCTAGGGACAAAGTGGAAATTGTTGTTGTTTTTGGGAATGGTTTCATTGTGTTGAAGACAGCAGTTTATCTCATATATGATGAATCAATCGGCGAAAAAAAGGAGCAATGTCATGCACCAGATGAGAATGTTGTTGATATTGATAGTGCTGATGAAAATGAATGCGCTGCCAAGAGGATATCTCGTCAAGTAGAGCCCACAGATGATTTTAAACAAAAACAGAAAAGAAGAAAACTTGACTGAAGATGAAAGACGCGAAAGAATTTCTTGGTAAAGTTTAATATTAGTTAATCTCCAATTCGGTCGTGCAATTGTTCTGCACTGTTAGGTTACTCCCCTGAAGCAAAAGAAATTGAAAGGATAGCTTTCTGGACTAAAATGCAGCCAGTCTATCAGTTCAAATAGAGCTTCTCTGATTTTTCATTTTTTTCTACAATTTTAAATATCATTTTGGGGGATTGTGCATTTAATTCTCATGGTACTTGTAAAACTTGCATTGGTGATGCTAGTTGTGTCTGATTGATGAATTATAGTTTCCGACCGTGGATTGCAGGTTGTATGCATAGATTGGTGGCTACTATTGCTCATATTGCTGAAGCGTGGGATGCCAGGGAAAGTCAAGTTGGAGTGGATCTTGGTTTCACAGAAGTCCAATTTATGCTTCATTGGTAAACCCTGATTCCAATGCATTATGGTAGTAAGATAAGGAAACCAAAGAAGAAATTTAAAAGTATACCTAAACAGATTTTGCATGTCGAAATCAGCCTTGTTTTAAGTGAAGGCATTCAAAATGCTGACAATCTTGGAAATGATTTTTATAATTGCTTCTAGATTCTCAGAAGATTGACTCTCAAGATTTTATAATGCCAAGTTTGTTGTTTTCCTTACAGTCAGAAAAAAAGAGTTTAGTTTTCTTCATACAGTGGTTTACTAAACTCAATCTTTAATTTTCTTCCAGGTCTCCAAATCAATAAACTGCAAGAGGGACTGTGATTGGACATGTGATAGAACTCATTCATAGAAATGCGATTGGACAAATTTTAGAAACATAACACAAGTTAGTTATAACTGTCATATAGTTGAGTTAGTTTTGTTAGTTGTAAAAACTTGTTTTAACAGATGTTGGACTTGGTGATAATGTATATAAACACGCATAACACTCTTAATGAAAATGTGAACTTGAAAGACTTGCCGGATAAAAGTTAGTTCGAGTTGAAGTAATCTCAATTTTGTTCCTGAAATTGAGCTTGATTTTGAAGCCCTCATCCTAATGCTTTAGTAAGACAATGAAAATCAGCCATAAACAGAAATTGCTGGTGGAAATCAGCCATGTTTTCAGAGAAGGTTCGAGAAATGCTTAAGAGAGACATGGGTTCTTGATGTGAGGATAAGAGCATCTTACCTACTGCACACATTGTTTCGTTCAACTTCTTCCCCACTGCATCTGGACTGGATTCGTCGGTAGCAGATATTGCCTTTCTTGGTAAAGCATCGTTATATTGTTTTCTGTTTGAACTTTTGTCATTATCTGCAGTAAAATTTACTTCTTAAAACCTGCTAAACAACATTGAAGAGAAAGAACCATTGTCCATTGCTGATGTAATAAATCCTTACCATGTATTACCAAAGTTTTAAATTGCAGTCCTTGACTTGAATTTTAACCTCGATAATAGAAACAGACGAAGATATGTTTGTAAGTACTTACACTGAAAATATTCTATTTAACTTATCTCGAATAAATTAAGGGAACAAATTAAGGTGATTTTCAAGTCAGTCCCGTGAGCGTCAGCATAGCTCAATTAGTAGGATATTACATTATGGAACAGATGTTAACAAGACATATTATATTACTCTCTCTTGGTTCCTTTTTAGCTGTCAATTGACATACATACACACTATTAATATAACTTGTTTTGACTATACATTTTTATTAATAGATAACGAAAAATATAATCTTATAAGATGTTGTTTAATTTGTCTCGATGAATATTTTTCAAATATAATATTTTTATAATACATAATTAAAGATATTAGTCGTTAAAAATATACATTAACATATGTATAATGATTAATTATGAGAAACGTTACATTAAAAAAATCTAATATTTTGACTTTAAAAAAATTAAAGACACGAGCATGCATATGTTAATATTTGCCTTTTCTATACCTGATAGTTAATGTGGTAAGAGTTGGAGGACATATGAGATAAATAGAGTGACGTCCTGGGGTTTGTTTTACGATTTGAGAGAGAAAGGGAGCATGGTTGGGTAAGTTTTGGTTGGATGTGAGTGAGTTGTGACCAAAGTAATGTAATAATTGCTCGTTGACTTCAAGCAAAACTTAGTAGCAATAGCTTCTTGCGATCTGCGAAGTGAAGTTCGATTTCTTACAACATCCATATCTTCTTTCTTTTCAGTTCTCGAAATCACAAATCAAATAATCCATCTATGACTTCCCCAACAAGTAACTTTTTTGATGATTCAAATTTGGACAATTTACTATATATCGATGAGGATTTTGATGATGATGAGGAGCGACGACTACTACGCACACGATTGAAGGAAATAGAAAAAGATCTTGATTTGGATAATATTACTACTAGAAAATATCTTGAATTGGATCCTGAAATGAACATGGAACTTGTACAATTCCTCCAACCACCACCACGCTTTTATGATGAGTTTGATAATCAAAACAACGGAAGAATTAGAAAGTACGACGTTTTCTTGAGTTTCAGAGGTGAAGATACTCGCGCATCGTTCATTTCACATCTCTTTCATTCTCTTCAATCTTCCGGAATCATCGTTTTCAAGGACGATCATTCCCTTCAAAGAGGTAATCGCATTTCTAAATTACTACTCGAAGCGATCAAAGAGTCTCGAATTTCTGTTGTTGTCTTCTCCAAAAACTACGCCGATTCTCACTGGTGTCTTCAAGAGTTGATGCAAATTATGGAGTGCCACAGAACTATAGGTCAGGTGGTGCTGCCTGTGTTCTACGATGTTGATCCGTCCGAAGTTCGTCGTCAAACTGGAGAGTTTGGTAAAGCTTTTCAAAATGCATTGAACAGACTTTTCAAAGTGGATGAATTCATGGTGCCAAGGTGGAGAGATTCCCTTCGTGATGCGGCTGGTCTTGCAGGATTTGTTGTCCTAAATTTCAGGTTTGTTGTCCTAAACTTATTTTTTTTGTTTGACAAAAAAAAAACAAATACCTAAATTTTAATATTTCAAGGATAATTTAGGATTTTAATAAAAAAATGAGGGTATTTTTGTCAAACATAATTAATTCTGTTTTATCTCATCTCCCCTCCCCTCCTCTTCTTAAAAATTCCTCCTCTCCTCTCAATTGAACCCAACAGGGTTAGGGTTAGTGATTTGTTGATTAATTTGTGCATTGCCACTAGTTCAAATGTAATTGATTATTCTTACAATTTTTGGGTTAAGCCTATCTCAATCTCAACCCTACAAACAGACTTATAAGGTGATAATTGCCCCTACTATAAACATTTCTTAGGCTTTGTTTGCGAGTTTGGAGGGGAAGGGAGGAGAGGGTTTTGGAGGGAGGGAAATAGAGAGAAAAATAGAGAATTTTTTTACATTTTTTGAGAAAGTTTTTTTTATAGAGAATGACAAATAAATACTTATGATTAATATATTATAAAATTAAGAATATTATAACAACATTAATTAAATTTGAGACCTTGGGTATGAAGCAGCTTTAAATCTTTGGGCCAGTTATCCCACCCCTAGGTGCCTCCAATCTAGCGAGGGATTAGTCACTGCGTTCGGCGGTGGATACCCCGGTCTCGACAAAAAAAAAAAAACATTAATTAAATTTGAAGAATTCATATAAACCCTCCAAACCCCCATCCAATACAATTTTTGAGTTCCACCAAATTGGGGGGTTTTTGTGTTATGAAGAAAAAATAACCCTCCAAGCTCCTCCCCTCCCAAACTCCTCTATTCCTTCCACTTGTTTCTTCCTTTTTTCAAAACCATTCTCTCCCCTCCCCTCCAAACTCGCAAACAAAGCCTTAGGCTATCGGCTATCTCACATCGGATGTGAGACTCTTAACATTTACTACCGTTAATTACTTACACACAACACATAGTAGATATGCATATATGTGTATATGTAAATGTACCTTTTCTTTATTTCTTTTTTATAGGAATGAAAGTGAAGTTATCAAGGATATTATTGAAAATGTTACACGTTTGCTTGACAATACAGACTTGATCATTGCTGATAATCCAGTTGGACTCGAATCTCGAGTGCAAGATATGATTCAACTTCTAGACACTCAACAATCAAATGATGTTCTACTAATAGGGATGTGGGGGATGGGTGGAATTGGCAAAACCACCGTTGCAAAAGCTATTTATAATAAAATTGGTCGTGATTTTGAAGGAAGGAGCTTTATTGCAAATATTAGGGAGGTTTGGGAGCAAGTTTCTGGGCAAGTGTCTTTACAAGGACAACTTATGTATGATATTTTCAAAGAAACCTCGACCATGATACCAAACATTGAATATGGAAAGTCTATATTAAAGAAAAGACTTTGTCACAAAAGAGTTCTTCTTGTACTTGACGATGTGAATAAATTGGACCAACTAAAGGCTTTGTGTGGAAGGCGTGAATGGTTTGCTCGTGGGAGTAGAATAATCATCACAACCAGGGATAAACGTATACTTAGAGGGAAAAGAGTTGACAAATTATACATAATGAAAGAAATGGATTTAAATGAATCTCTTGAGCTTTTTAGTTGGCATGCATTCAAGCAAACGAGCCCTATAGAAGAATTCTCCAAAATTTCCAAAAATGTTGTTAAGTATTCCGGGGGATTGCCACTAGCTCTGGAAGTCCTTGGGTCCTATTTATTTGATAGGGAGATATTAGAGTGGATTTGTGTATTGGAGAAACTCAAAAGAATTCCCAATGATCAAGTACATCAGAAGTTAAAAATAAGCTACGATGGTTTAAATGATGATATAGAGAAATCAATATTCCTTGACATAGCTTGTTTCTTTATTGGGATGAACCGTAATGATGTTATTCATATATTAAATGGTTGTGGACTTTTCGCAGAAATTGGAATAAGTGTCCTTGTTGAGCGAAGCCTTGTAACAGTTGATGATAAGAACAAGCTTGGCATGCATGATTTGCTGCGAGATATGGGAAGAGAAATCATTCGTGAGAAATCACCAACAGAGCCTGAGGAACGCAGTAGGTTGTGGTTTCAGGATGATGTGCTTGACGTATTGCTAGAACATACTGTAAGAACTTCATATACTTTATTTTTGGTTAAATAATCTAGATTTAAAACATCTCAAACTTAAAAAGCATAGAACATTTGAGTTAGTAGTCAATTTTCATTTGTTTTGTTGTTAGCACAGAAAATTTTAGTATTATTATGGTAGTGAATCATTTTGTGCTTCCTAGCTAGCTCTTAGTAACAAAGGATTGGTTTCATTTCAAGTTTTTTGTCTGTCTTACATCTTTTAGTTTTACACATGATTGTGCTTCCTTGCTCTATAGCATGTTTTACTTTTGGTTCTTTATATTCCCAGGGAACAAAGGCAGTTGAAGGTCTGACACTGAAGCTGCCAGGTCTTAATGCACAATGTTTTAGTACCAAAGCATTTGAGAACATGAAGAAACTCAGATTGCTTCAACTTTCTGGTGCACAACTTGATGGAGATTTTAAATATCTTTCAAGAAATTTGAGATGGCTGCACTGGAATGGATTTCCTTTAACATGCATACCTTCAAACTTCTATCAAAGAAATTTAGTTTCGATTGAGTTAGAAAACAGCAATGTCAAACTCGTGTGGAAAGAGATGCAGGTATTAATTTGGAGTTTATTTATTTTTATTTTTATTTTTTGTATTTTGAATTGTTTACATGTTTCATATTTATAAATGATATTTAAATGTCGCGTTCAGAGTGTACTTTTGGGGGCAATTGCGCCCCGTTCGCCATAGTAATAGAAGGATTGGAGTCCTAGATATTGTATCCAATGTAACTTAAATAGGAGGAATATTTATTTTAGACAATTTAATAGGTATAATATTCTGATTACCACTCTCAAAGTTAGTGACACATTGTAATTGCTTATGCTTATCTTTTTGATGCAGAGGATGGAGCAGCTGAAAATTCTCAATCTTAGTCATTCTCATTATCTGACACAGACCCCTGACTTTTCATACTTGCCTAATCTTGAAAAGCTAATACTCAAAGATTGTCCGAGGCTCTCTGAGGTATCTCACAGCATTGGACATCTCAAGAAAGTTCTTTTGATAAATTTGAAAGATTGTATCAGCCTTTGTAACCTTCCAAGAAACATCTATACATTGAAATCTCTGAAAACTCTCATTCTATCTGGATGTTTAAAGATTGACAAGTTGGAAGAGGACATAGAACAGATGGAATCTTTAACCACTTTGATTGCAGATGACACTGCAATAACTAAAGTTCCCTTTTCATTAGCAAGGTCAAAAAGCATCGGATATTTATCTCTGTGTGGTTATAAAGGATCCTCACGTGAAGTATTTCCTTCTATCATTCAGTCTTGGATGTTACCAACAAATAAATTGTCATCCTTATTTCAAACACCTGCCCACATGTCATCTCTTGTTTCTTTAGATGCATCTACAAGTAGTTTTCACAGTCTATCATTTATTGCCGAGGTTCTTAGAAAGGTTCTAAGTCTTTTCGTAGAGTGCGGCTCAGAACTTCAACTTTCACGAGATGCAATTTTAGATGCTTTAAGTGCAGCTAATTCTAAGGAATTGGAATCAACTACAACTACACCACAAGTATCAATTGTGAAGACTTCTTCATTAATTGAATGTTGCAGTCAAGTGCACATTTCAGCAACAAAACAATCCCTGAAGTCTCTTCTATTTAGAATGGGAATGAATTGCCAAGCCACCGATGTTCTGAAAGAAAGCATCTTACAGGTCTCTTATTTCCTTGCATGTGTCTATATGTTATATTTTTATATGGACAATATTAAAAGAGAGAATTTCTTACAAAAATAGATCAGCATTTTATTGTCCTATAGTTATCATCGTAAATTAATTATTTTTAATAACATGTTATATGCGATATCTTCCATGTAAGACTATAACTATGAAAGAAAAAATATGCATGTGATTATATCAAATGTAAACTGGAAATTCTCAGACAGTCAAAAGATCATTTTTATAGATAAAAATGATTAATTTTGTTATATGATGATTTCATCTCTCATTGTTGAATAAATGATAGCGTGATGTTTAATATATTGTTTAGTAAAATTTTCAGCATACTTTCACTTTTTTGCAGAATATGACTGTCAATGTGTTTGATGGTTGCTTGATCCCTGGTGACAATTATCCAAATTGGTTAACCTTCAATTCCGAAGGTTCTTCTGTAATTTTTACAGTCCCTCAAGTGAGAGGGCATAACTTGAAGACAATGATGTGCCTTGTCTATTCCTCAAGCCCAGATGACATAGCATCGGATGGCCTTAAAAATGTGTTGGTGATTAATCACACAAAGACCACCATTCAGCTCTATAAGAGAGAGGCGTTCGCCTCCATAAAAAATGAGGAGTGGCAGAAAGCTGTATCAAATATGGAATCTGGTGATAAAGTGGAAATTGTTGTTGTTTTTGGGAATGGTTTCAATGTGTTGAAGATAGCAGTTTATCTCATATACGATGAATCAATCAGCGAAAAATTGGAGCAATGGCATGCGCCAGATAAGAATTTTCTGGTTGACACTGATAGTGGTGATGAAAATGAATGTGCTGCCAAGTAAAGCCCGCAGATGATTTTAAACAAAAACAGTAAAGAAGAAAACTTGACTGAAGATGAAAGACATGAAAGAATTGAAGTGAAGGCATTCAAAATGCAGTCAATATTGGAAATACGAGTAATAGTATGCTTCAAGAAGAATTTAGTGTATACATTTAGTATACTACTTAGCAAAAAAAAGAAAATCCATTCTAAGCATGCAAAGGAAAAGGAAGTTCAAATGAGAACATAATTAATGTAAATTAAAGTGTGTCACAAATCATAAAAGTAACAGTGTTTTATTTTACAAGATAAAAGTAACAATGTTATGCTGTGCAAATAAAATTTTAGGCTTAAAAGCAAATGCAATTAATTACTATTTTACAACTGGCCAATTGAAAATCGACAATAATATTTTTTTAAAATAAAATGTTGAAAAAGACAACTATTATTAATATTAATATTAATGACCGTTTTAATGACTATTATATAATTGTCCAAGTTGAAGATTAAACTTCATCTCTTGAAAAAGATATTATTATTATTATTATTAATAATGACGGTTTTTAATGATCATTGTACAATTGTTCCAATTGAAAATCGAACTTCATCTCTTGAAGTTACGATGATGTCAATAAAATCTCTTCTCGATGAGTTACTCAGACGGACGACAAAGACATCTAGAAGAAACACATTTTCCAACATATGGAGGTAAACAAGGATAGAGTACACAATCAGAATCTTCCCTACAATATTTTCTTCTTTGTGCTGTGATATAGAAAAGAATAAACAAATATTACTAAAAGGGGGTTGAAAGATTTTGTATAAAATAAACAAGAAAGTTCAAAAGAATAAGAAAAATTGTTTACCACTAACGTCAATTACAACATGAAATAAAGAAATAAAGAGGAATATTAAATAAACAAACTTATGAATTTCTGCCATATTTTTTCTTCTAAGCTTGCAATAAACATAAATTTATTGATCACTTTATGTTGTTTTATGTTTTGTTTATTTGTTTTGGTAAATGTTTGCTTGAATTTATAGATTTTCAAGAAAAATATCTTAGAATTAGAGTCATTATTAAACCATCATAGGTAATTAGTTTATCATGTTTGCTTGTTTATCTCGTTCAATTGACAAAGACAACATTTATTTTATTTTATTTTATTTCTAGCCTTTAATATGATAGTAAGGGTCGACAAATGAAAATGGAAAAAATTGATATTAAATTAAAAAAAAAAACTCAATTATGGGAGTATTATTTTGTTGTATTTTCATCATTTTATTTCAATATTTTACACTTTTTCATTTTTTGCCTGTATTAGATCATAAAAGGCTAGACTTGACCCAAAAAAACCATAAAAGGCTAGAAATTAATAAAAAAAAATAGATAATAAATAAATGTTGTCTTTGTCGATTGAAAGAGCTAAAGGGATATAACAAATTGATTACCCGATATACTTTTACTAACGAATCTAATTTTAGGAAGTTTTCTTGAAGATCTATAAATGTATAAAATACTTGAAATAAAGTAAACAAAGCATAGGTAGGAATTTTATAATATAAAGTGATCAATAAAATTCAATCTGTTGAAAGCTTAAGAAAAAAAATATGGCTGAAATTATTATTTTTGTATATCTAATGATCCTTTTTACTTCCTTATTTCTTGTTGTAACAAATGTTAGTGGTAAACTATTTTCTTAACTCTTTGATCTATCTTTTTTATTTTATACAAAAGTTTTCATCCCTTCAATAATATTAGTTTCTTCATGTTTTATATACAGCATTGAGGTCAAATTGCAAGGAAGATTCTGATTGTCCACCCTTTTTATGTATATATCCTTTCATTGCAAAATGCTTTTCAAAAAAATGTCATTGTCGCCCATGAGGTGTCAATTGCGTCGGCACATATGATACAATTGTAAAATGACCATTAATGTCATTATTATAAAACTATTTTACCGATCCTCCTTTATAAATAAAAAATGTTACTATTGATTCATAACATTTAAGCTTAAAAATTACTTCTGATTTACATTTATTTTGACTCAATTATATTTTGCTTCTATGGTTACAATTTTTTTTGGTCTAGATTAGATCAGGTTATTCATCGTTGAAATAATTATAACTCTAATTCTAAGAAGTGTATTTTTTGAAAGTCTATAAGTCCAAACCAATATATACAAAAACAAATGAACAAAACATAGAACATTTTACAAAATAAAGCGATCAATAAATTTCTATCCGTTTCAAACTTAGAAGAAAAAATATGACAAAAACTTTAAGACCAACAACAACAAAGGGAGTAAAATGATACCTTATTAAACAACTGAGATTTTCATCATTTGTACACTTACAATAACTATAAATTGTTTATTAAATCTCAATACTTAAATTTTCTTATTCAAACAAAGTCTTCTACCCTTCAATTTACTCATCTAGGTACAATATTTCCCACCTTAACGAGTCACTTTTTTATATGTATACCTCTTAGCAATCCATAGATACACAATGAAGTTGATGACACTAATAATTGTTAAAAGCCAGTAGAAGTAATCAAGATGACCCCTATTCATATTATCTGGAATCCAACCAAGACTTCCATTTCTTGTTGTAACTTTTGTAACAATAATAACAAGCAATGTGCTCACATAACTTCCCAATGCATTAGTTGTAAGTGAAAGTGCAGAGCACAAACTTCTCATAGCATCAGGTGCTTGACCATAAAAGAATTCCATCTGACCAATATTCGTGAAAACTTCAGCGGCACCTATAAGGAAATATTGTGGTACTTGCCAGAAGATCGAGATAGGGATTGTTTCGAGGTCGTAGTAGTTGTTTTCCCGGACTATGTCGAGACGAATGACTTCTAAGATCCCGGCCACGATCATGGAAATGATGGAGAGGATTAGGCCGATTCCGATTCTTTGAAGTTGTGTGAATCCGTGTTCGTTGCCTGTGTACTTTCTTGCAAAAGGGACAATGAAGTAGTCGTAGACCGGCGCCCAGAAGATGACACTTAGGGTGTCGAAAAGGGAGAGGGATGCCGATGGAATTTTGAATTTAGGACCAATGTGTTGATCCATTGTGTTGCCTTGTAACACAAACATGGTTCCCATTTGATTGTATACAGTTGCGAAAGCTATCAATGATGCCCAAACGGGGAGTAAACGAATGACCGATTTGAGCTCCTCGACTTGTGTTACTGTGCAGAGGCTCCATGGATTCGGTACATTTTTAACCCGATCGGATTCTGTCTCTACTGCTGCCTTATCAAAACACCTTGAATCAAGGAATTTTTGTTAGTTAAAGTGTAAGATATAAAGAATGTAAAGCAAACTTTAGATAATAAGATATTTCATAAAAATAAATGTAAAAATGGTTTTGATATCTCACTTCAATTCATCGGTGTGTTCAAGTTTGCGGCTTCCTTTGATGTTAGATTCTACATCGGCAGTTTCATAAAGAAGAGACTTATCATCAGGAACTCGTAGCCCATGTTTCTTAAATGTCGCAACAATAACTTGACAAATCCTTGTAAACGGACTTCCTCCAGGTATTTGAAGTCTATACCATCGACTACCGATGAAGAAAAATATAATCGCGATAACCATTGCAACTGCAGGTACTCCAAAACCCCATCCCCATCCAACATTCATCTGTATCCATACCAACACCGAGGAAGCAATGAGAGCACCGATATTAATTGCGAAGTAAAAATAATTGAAATAAGAGCTTTTCTTTTTCCTCTCGACTTCGTCATTATCATCAAATTGGTCAGCACCAAAAGATGAAACACACGGTTTGATACCGCCGGTTCCAAGTGCAATCAAGTAGAGTGCTATAAAGCAAGCTGCAGTTTGTCCTGATGTTGGATGGCAACCATTAGCATCACATGAAGGCTTTAATCCGGGAGCAATAGCAGAAAATGTTAAAAGTGCCATTCCCTGCAGAAGTACACACAAACAATCACAATTAATATATTTTGCCCTCATAATCACTTGTGAGACTGTTTCAGAGAGCTTATGGAAACAGTTTATGACATGTCCATATGCTGTTTTTAATTAGTTTTTTTTCATAAGCTCCGCGATATAGTTTATAAACAATTTGACTTTGTTTTGCCTTTTGTGATAGAAATAACTTACATTAGTTAGCTTATATTATAAGTGCTTAATTATAAGTACTTAATTAAATTGTTTATCAAAATAAGGTTTTATTCATGACAACAATGATCTAAAACACAATTCTATATGAACTGAGATATAGAAGACTGCATAATTCCTTTTTCACAACATGGACTTCAACAAAAATGAAATTGAAAAATGAACTTACAATGACATAGATACATGAGAAACTTGCAATTGTCCAGTATCTTCCAAAGTATGCATCAGCTAAAAAGGCTCCAAGCAATGGTGTAATGTAACATGTTCCTGACCAAGTAGTGACGTTATTTGCAGCAGTTGCGTTTCCTTGTCCGAAACGCTCTTGGAGATAGTTCACCAAGTTTGTACTCATGCCATAGTAAGCCAATCTCTCGCAACATTCATTTCCTGCAACAATTTTTCATCTCAACATCTTAGTGTGACAAATTCCAATACAGGAATTATTAGAACAACAGATATGAAAAAATTCAAAAAGAGAATATGCAATATTTGACGACAAAATTCTACCAATTATTCATACGTCTAAGGTACAGCTTGTGTTTAAATACTACGGTCCTGAAATATATATAATATATATGACATTGAAGTTTATGAAAGACATAAAAACATAAGATTTTAATACCGAGAATAAAGTTGCATGCTTTCCAATTTCCGGTATTTTTCTTGTTGGCGGGATTTTTGTGAATGTCGATTGTTCCATCTTTTGTATATAAGCTATCTTCTTCAACAGCATCAACTTTTAAAGAGAATTCTTCCATAGTAGCACAACAAATTTCTTATTTGCTAGCAAGTTCTTGTTATGTTTGTTTCCGGTAAATTAATTTCTGCAAATTAGTAAGTAGATAAGTAGAAAAAACAAACAAAACATATAAGTTATAATCATGCAAATTAGTGACTTTGCTTATATATAAAGTAAAAAATAAATCAAATTTAAAAACATGTATTTATACTGTATAGTGCCAATGCCAACATTGTGACTTTAGGTTATAGAATTGATGAAATAATCAAATTGAAAATTCATAATCACCTAAAATCACTCACAATTCTTATATCAACAACAATGAGAGTTATATGATGAATTGCAGTTATAGTTACGCTGCGAAACTTAATATGGCTGCAATTGTAGTTATGTTGCAGAGAACCCTAAATTTTTGTATTGCGGCCGCAATTGCAGTTGTCAACAAAAATTTAGAGATATGATATTATCAAACATTAAAAACAACATGCATGGTGGCAATATGACAATATTTCTGAACCATATATGATGAGAAATAATCAAAAATAAAAATATTTTTCTAGGAATAAACCCATGTGTATGTAAATTAGAACTTGAAAACTCAGAATTCATGATATTCAAAACAGAAAAGGCACATGCAAATAAGAAGCCATAATAATGCATACGAATGCTGATATTTAACATAAAATCAACAAGAAAAGTTGAGACTTACCTCAAGATTTAGAGAGAAATTAAGGGTTTAGTTGGAACCTTAATATTTTTGAGAACTGACCTACACAAGAAGAGAGAACACAGAAATACAAATTAGAAGCAGAAGAAAAGATTCTATTCATGTGATCCTATGTTGTGTCATGTTCTGTTTATTTGTAATATAGGCAAAAAAGTAAAAGATTAATTTTGCAATTGTACCCTTAATCTATGGAATTAATACTATCTATCCGTACTTGTTACTGAAATCGGAGTTTGATCCTCGATCAACAATCTATCAATTCTCATCGTTGAATTTGAGATATTTAGATGAAAGAATGAGAGAACACAATAAGAAATATGAATATTCTTAATAATGACTCAATAAGCTAAAAACTTAATAATAATATGATACTAACTTGATATTTATAACCAAACTCGTCAACTAAATTCCTTACTTGTAGGGCTTAGAGTTAAACAAACCTAATCAAAAAGATATATATATATATTTGTTTATAAAAAAAAATAAAGATATATATATTTTTTTATGAGAAGATATAAAAAAATATCTTCAAAGATATTTTTTTAACATGTACAAAAAAAAAAAGAATTTCAATAAAACATAATTTCAACCTATGAATATCTTAAAAGATATTTTTTTTTGACGCACTCGGCACTTAAAAGATATTTTTTATTCTAACATATCCATATTTTTGCCATTTTACAAAATTATATAAGTATTTTTGTCAAAAAAATAAAATTATATAAGTACTGACATGTAAATATAATACATTTTTTATGATAAATATAATACGTTTTTTAGTACAATTTTAGTCGTACTTTATTTAATTTGCGACCAATCAAAGTATTAATAAAATAAATAAATCAACTACGTACATGGTATTAATTACCATTCAATGCTATTAAATGCTTGACACCTATAGTTAACTATCTCAATAATTTCCTTTATGACGTAAATTAAATAAAATGAGATAAAATCGGGAAAGGAAGGAGTAATAAATATTTTGTCACATTTGATCAATTTGTATATGTCAATGCATATATCTTTGATCGTTGATATCTTTAGTTATGTATTATGAAAATTTTATATTATGAAAATATTAATCGACAATTATTTATAAACGGAGGGAGTGTCAATTTAAGAATTTAAGAATTAAAGATAATTTTTTGAGAATTAAAGGGTATAAAAGCAATTTTCAAATCTTTATTTGTTATGACAATAGAGAAAAAACTATAAATTTGTGTATCTTATAGTAAAAATGAAAAAGTTGTATGGACATTGAATCCGGACAACAATATTATTTTGGTGTATAAAGATAAGATAATGTGACAAAATGCAGAAGGAAGGTAAATTTGCTTAAGAGTAGGCTATTGTTCATTAGTCAAAAACAAAACAAACTTCCAAATCAGTTGAATACTAAAGAGTTTACTAACTTAAATGGAAGGCATTTATTGAATTTTTTTGCTGGAAATGAAATAATTTTATTTTAAGTCTAGTAGTTACGTCTGTTTCAAAAAAAAAAAATCTAGTTCTGGTGGTTACATATCCTCCAATATAACATCTTAGTTACAAATCCTAATTTTCTTTCTCTTTCTAAAAAAAATTAAAACCTCCAAACAAAATTCTAACAAACTTTATTTAAATTGAAATGGAAGGAGCAGTAAATATTTTGTCATCAAAAAATGGATCCAAAAACCTTTTTAAAAGTAAAATAAAAGTATATGGTTAATTTAAAAGTTTTGTAAAATACATGGATTAAAATTCAAGTGACCCCAAAATACAAGCACCTTTTACACATATCTAAGCTTTTTTTTAGATAAAGTTTGTTATAATTTTTTTTTGTGGTTTTAATTTTTTTTGAAAGAAAAAGTGCATTTTATTTTTTTGGTACGTAAAGAAAAAATGTGTGTGCAAAAAAATAGAAATTTATTGATGGATTAAGATTATAATATATATTTCGTTATTTCCAAAGAAAGAGAGGTTATAATAAGAAGATAAGATGCAAAAATACACCTTTTTAATTTAGTCTTTTTTTTTTCTTTCTAAAACATCAAATAAAATGGAACGGAGAGAGTAATATATATATATATATATATATATATATATATATATATATATATATATATATATTGATTCCTTTTTATTGTCAAATAAGAGATATACTAAATATTGGTCAATTGATACCAAAAATAAATATTGGTCAATATTTTTGATCAAATTGGTTGTTGATTATATTATGATATTGTGGAGATACTTTTTATGTACTAAAATATAAATAAAAATTGGTTAAACAAAAGTAATATTTTTAATCTAAATTTATAACTAAATATATCAATTTTCCAAGATATTAAGGAATTATTTTATCAAACTAATATTTCTCTCTATCACACTCTTAAATAAGAGATTAATTGTGCAGATTTCTTTGCAAAATTTGGAGTTTCTTCCGTGATCTTTTTAAGAATGACGCAATGAGAACCATCTTCTTTCATAAATAATTTCTCTTTTTAATTTTTTTTTTCTTTTTTTAGCTTCCTTAAAAAAAATCTTTTAACATAATTTTCTATATTTTAGAGAAGAAGGAGTATTTTTTAACTCGTGGATTCCATTAAATTAAGTGGTTTAATAGTTGTTCAGTTTCTCCAATCTCTCTTATCCGAGATACAACCCACATGGGCCAGCTAGCCCATTAAAACACTTCTCTAATTTTACTATTTAGGCCCAATCTCAAATGCACACTTAGGCTTTGTTTGCGAGTTTGGAGGGGAGGGGAGGGAATGATTTTGCAAAAAAGGAAGAAATAAGTGGAAGGAATAGAGGAATTTGGGAGGGGAGGAGTTTGGAGGGTTATTTTTTCTTCATAACACAAAACCCCCTAATTTGGTGGAACTCAAAAATTGTATTGGATGGGGATTTGGAGGGTTTATATGAATTCTTCAAATTTAATTAATGTTGTTATAATATTCTTAAATTCATAATATATTAATCATAGGTATTTATTTGTTATTCTCTATAAAAAATACTTTCTCAAAAAATGTAAAAAATTTCTCTATTTTTCTCTATATTTCTCTCCCTCCAAAGCCTTCCCCTCCCCTCCTCTCCAAACTCGCAAACAAAGCCTTAAGGTCTTTTAAGTATTTGTAAGTCCTTTATTTCACCCACTCATGCATAAAAATACTATATTTTTTTTAGAGAGTTATTAAAATAATAAATAAGGAAATATAATAATAACTTCTTTTTTTGTCAAGTAGTCCAGTTGCTAGAAATTCCCCCGCGAATAAGTGAGTATACCCGGGTTCAAACCCGTATCCAGCACTTTCATGCAATATGTTCAACCAATTGAGCTAAGCTCATGGGACTAATAATAACTTTTTTTTATTGTGCCATAATAATAACACTTTACATTAGATGACATCAAATAAATATGTCTTTACCGGAGAAAATAGCAATCTGATTTAAAAAAATATCATTGGGTGCTAATTCTTAAACTCGAATAAAAAATGTCGGACCACTAGAATTCAACAGACATTTTCATGAATCAAAAATAAATGTGAATCAAAAATAAATGAACACCGTAGAATCAAAACTTAAATAGATAAATCACTGTCTATAAATATGATAGAATACAACAAAAATAATACAATTAATACTGGTAGCACACAAATGAAAAGGTACCATTTCTGGCCATCAATCAAAATCAACAAATTGCACTATATATGTTGGCTAATTTCAAAGTTGACCAAAACCACTAAACCAACAAACAATTAAAAATTATGTTAAAATATAGTTTCATTTCAGCTTAAACAATTTACACTTTGAACTAGTTTTTTGTGTGTTATTCCGTTACCTACCCAAAGAATGTGATCTAGAAAGACACATGTGTAGAAAAAGAAATAAAAATGGAACGAAAAAGATACACATAAGGAATGTGACAGAGTTGTTGTTAACTTACCCAACATTTGTTTAATCTTAGCTTTCAAACCAAACATGATGTACCCTCTATATGTTGCTACTTAATTTTGATAGATGACCTATAATTCTGAAAGCCATTTCTCAACCATATTTTATAATTTGTGTGCTAAGCAATAAATAATTGCAATTGATCAGCTTCGAGTTCCTTCCTTAGCCTCTACAATTTTGGTACATTGTTTTACTCGAATTTTAGAAAATATTAAATTGAATTACATTTACAGATAATAATCTAAAGATTGATATTTTTTCTTGTTTAATGAATATGTCACATACTACTCATTGATTCACACTTTTCACAAATGAAGATTATATAATTAATTAATTAACATTTTCTTACTAAAGTATGTATACGTGAAGAAAATAACGAGTTTATAATTAGAGAGGAAATGAGTATTTTTTTTTATCAATTTATTAATATATTGAGTATTTTTACTTTTTCAACCTTTATGCAATTGTTAGCGCAATCTGATTAAAAACATAACTCTTTTTTTTTTTACAATAAAAATAATAACTTTAATTTAAACATCATTAACTTCAGCTAATTGCTTTGAGCTGCAGAAAAAGGGCTCTGTTTCTGGCCAATAATGATGAAATTAGGTGATCCGGAACTAAAACTGATGTGATAACCCCACTTTAATGGGTTAACTTTAATTTCTACGTTAAAGCTTATTTAGGGGGAGCAATTATTTAATGTATTTTAAAAAAAAAATTATCATCTATGATAGTAGTGTTCGTAGGTTGTTTATATTTATAATTTAGAAATCATAATTAAACGTTAGTTGGTTTGGTGACCGACGTTGAATTTAGTATGGAGGATCGTAATTCGATCTCACAGTTGCATTTGAAAATTGAAACCACATAATGAAAATTGAAACAACATGATGAATTATCTTAAGAGCTCAAATATTTGACAATAGACCAATTTTTGGTGAGAGAAGTTGTAGATTTAATTAAAGATATATAAGTTGTAGTAGTGTTTTTTTGTTAAGTAGTTTAGTGGCCATTAATTTCACCCTTAAGATGTAGTAGTAGTGATTATAACAACAAAAATGTGTCTAATTAATTAGGTTAGTTAAATTAACAACTTCAACTCTAAAATACACATTATACACAACTTTATGTGACATGCAAGATATATACCATAAGATTATAATCTAGTTTCATTCCATTTGTCCTATTAAGGTCTTCTAAGTCTCAATTTCAAAGAATGCCTCTATCACTCACCTAACAAAGTAAAACGACGTGGTAGCAATGCATATTTCATCTATATAAGTGTGTGTTACATGGTCATTTATGAAATGCAACTTAAGGACTTCAAGTTGCAAAGGAAATATATTCAAGACAAGAGAGTGTTAGTGAAAATGGATTTTTCTTTGATTCGATTACTACTACTTATTTCTTGCATTCTTCCAGTTTTGGTCGAGTGTAGAGTTAGACACTACAAATTTCATGTAAGTAATGTTATATATATAAAAGTTTAATATTAATCATGCATGTATAATAATAGTGTGCATGTTTAATCGTATTTTACTATTAATATTAAATTATCAACATTTGCCTAGTTATAGCCTAGCAGCATAACACAATGAAAAGACTTAAAAATCTAGTTACATATTAAATACAATTAGGGTTAATCACTCAATTTAATCCAACCACATGCACATGACTCAATAATTATTTCTTTATAAGATGAGCTATAGTATTGTTTTTTTGGAATAAGCTAAGGTTGAACTAATTTTGGCATAATTAATAACGAGTGCAGGTGGTTGCCAAAAATACAACTAGATTATGTTCAAGCAAAACAATTGTTACCGTTAATGGGAAGTTTCCGGGGCCCACTCTTTATGCAAGAGAAGATGATACAGTGATAGTCAGAGTTGTTAATCAAGTCAACCACAATATTACAATACATTGGTGAGACATCATATTCTAATTTCATTTTCATTTTTTGCTTCAAGTTTCATTAAAATTGTACACAAATATTTTGTACTCATTAATCAAACAGAGTTATTTGGTTTTGATCTCTAAGAAATGAAAATTTTCAAGTTTTTATTTATTTTAAAATTTGGTATATGGTTGAAAACCGATTAATTTGAAGAGTTTAATCTCATTATACACTTATAGAGTTTCATTTGAAGTCATAACTTTTGTTTTATATGAACTGATTCACAAAAAATTAGCACTAGCTAGGAAGAATCTAACCGGATACGGAGCATAATATTCCAAGTTTACGAGCTAACATTTATTGAATCCTAAAATTGTCGTTGTTTCAATGTTAGTCCAAATAGTTGTGACACAATAAAATACTTATTTTTTTCCCCTGAACATATTTCAATTAGTAGAGACATTGTAATATACATGTGTTGATGTCCGAGTTTAGAATTCTTCTCTTATTTATTTTAAAGAATAAAATTCTGACTATCAAATCACTTACAAACAATCCCCTACAAATTATCCTAAAATGAATTAATTTTGACCAATATATAGAGGATAAAACAAAACTTGCCTACTTTGCAGGAGGTAAAAGCCTATTAACCCAATTTTGAATGACCAAATTTGTATTTACCTATAATCATTTGATTAATTGCTAATTCAAGTAACTATATATTTTGATATTGGCAGGCATGGTATTAGGCAAATAAGAACAGGTTGGGCTGATGGACCTGCATATGTGACACAATGTCCAATTCAATCAGGACATAGCTATGTGTACAACTTCACCATTACTGGTCAAAGAGGAACACTTCTTTGGCATGCACATGTTAACTGGCTAAGATCAACTGTCCATGGTGCTATTGTTATTTTGCCAAAAAAAGGTGTCCCTTATCCTTTCCCAAAGCCAGATGATGAATTAGTTCTGGTATTAGGTAAGTAAAAAGAGCCCTTTTGTTGATGAATTTAATTTCGATACTAGTTATAATTGAGCTCAGTTTTTTCATTATGATTGATTGACACTGTAAAAATCTTTGCACTAATCATGTATGTGAATTAAATCATTCTAATTAAAGTTTATTATGGTAATAATTGATAAATTGTAGGAGAGTGGTGGAAATCTGATACTGAAGCTATAATCAATGAAGCTCTCAAATCAGGATTAGCACCAAATGTCTCAGATGCTCATACCATCAATGGTCTTCCTGGGACAGTTTCCAATTGTTCAACACAAGGTATGTTTTTTGCATTTCAATTATTCTTTATACTCTACTCCCTCGGTGACACAATATAAACAAAATTTACCTTTTTAGTTCATTGCATAAATAATATATCTGGTCTATATTGATATTTCGCACTATATAATCGCTCGAGCATAGCATACTAGAGTCAGAACGTTTTTGGCAACCATTGGACTCGTAATATATAATGACTATTTTGTACTCTTTAATCATAAAAATGCATAACGAAAAACCACAACAATCAATCTACTATTGAAAAGACGTAAACACAACTGACTGAACTCTTTAATAAATTTGTACTTTTATGTTCATTTATTTATCCGTTTTCTTTATAATCAAATTTGTATATTCTAAACTTATTAATTTTTTTCTCATGTGTGAATCTATGCAGATGTTTACAACCTACCTGTGGAAAGTGGCAAAAAGTACCTACTAAGAATCATCAATGCTGCACTCAATGAAGAACTTTTCTTCAAAATAGCAGGCCATAAACTCACAGTTGTAGAAGTTGATGCAACATACACAAAACCATTCCAAATTGAAACAATTGTTATAGCACCTGGTCAAACAACAAATGTACTATTAAATGCAAACCAAAAATCTGGAAAATATTTAGTAGCAGCTTCACCTTTCATGGATGCACCTATTGCTGTAGATAATTTAACAGCCACAGCTACATTACATTATTCAGGAACTACTCTTTCAAACAGTCAAACTTTTCTAACTAAACCCCCACCAAAAAATTCTACACAAATTGCTAATAACTTTTTGAA
Source organism: Trifolium dubium (assembly GCA_951804385.1). NCBI lineage: Eukaryota > Viridiplantae > Streptophyta > Magnoliopsida > Fabales > Fabaceae > Trifolium > Trifolium dubium. Next base: position 32,296,298 of record OX638075.1, on the reverse strand, counting down.
CTCATTAAAAGGACTTAATTCCAAAAAATACCCCGTTAATGTTCCATTAAAAATTGATCATTCACTTTTTTTCACTGTTGGATTAGGAATTAATCCTTGTAAATCATGTAAAGCTGCAAATGGTAGTAGAGTTGTAGCTGCTATTAATAATGTTACATTTGTTATGCCAACTACAGCTTTACTACAAGCACATTATTTCAAAATTAAAAATGTTTTTACTACGGATTTTCCTGCGAATCCGCCTCATATTTTTAATTTCACTGGTGCTGGACCTAAAAATTTGAACACTAGCAGTGGTACTAAGGTTTATAAGTTATCATTTAATGATACTGTTCAGCTTGTTATGCAAGATACCGGAATCATTGCACCTGAAAATCATCCTGTTCATCTCCATGGGTTTAATTTCTTTGTTGTTGGTAGAGGAGTTGGAAATTATAATGCAACAATTGATTCAAAGAAGTTTAACCTTGTTGATCCTGTTGAAAGGAACACAATTGGTGTGCCAGCTGGTGGTTGGGTTGCAATTAGATTCAGAGCTGATAATCCAGGTAAAAATTCTAAATTTCACCGTGAAATTATGTTTCTGTAAAATTCATTGTTAATTCAAACACGCACTATACTCGTAATTGGACAAGAAAAATTTATGAAGGAGTTTTTCATATAAAACAATAATAGGTTTAAGAAAATGACATGTCCGTGATTTTGGCCATGACATCATAGTTTATTTAATATCAATGGACAATACTTAAATCTTTTTATTTCATAATTTTCTTTTTGTTGGATATGACTCATAGTTACTGATAAGTGAACATGTCGCTTAAATGAATGATCAAAGATGTGTTGTAATCTAAATCATAGTATTTAAATACAAGTTGTACCCCATAAACCTTAAATTTAAAATAACAAAAAAGAATTCTATCTAACACCTTTAGTGCTTTATATTATATAGGAGTTTGGTTCTTGCATTGCCATTTGGAGGTGCATACAACATGGGGACTAAAGATGGCATTTTTGGTGGACAATGGCAAAGGTCCTAAACAATCAGTGATACCTCCACCAAAAGATCTTCCAAAATGTTGATATTCCTCACATCAAAATTTATCATACAATTTACAAAAGGGTAGTAGACCTTCCAATTCACAAGAGTAGATGTGGAGGGATACAGAGGAGCCAGGCAAAAATAAAGAGAGTGAAGGACAAAAGGGGGGTTTATTTAATAAGTGAGTAATCATAAATTGTTCTTTTAATTGAGCATAGAAGGAGAATTTGTTCAAAAATGTTTTCTTAAAATGGGAGAATTTGTTTAAGAGATGCTACATTATGTATTGGAGCCAACAAGTGTACACTTTTGACTTTGGTGTAATTTGGTTAATACAGAAAAGGTTATTTACTTCATTATATTGTTCATCAGCTAGTTTAGCTTAATATAGTATTCAAAATCAAAATTAATGAGATGGGAAATAAGTGATTATTGTTGGGATTTTAAATGCAAATAATGTAAATAAAAAAACTATGAATTATGAAGGTAAAAAAGAAGTAACAGTATGTAATACACAAATCCTATTCCAAGAAAAAACCACAAACAAGCTAGGAAAATATGTCAATGTGTGGTACATATCTAAAACACACCAGACTCATAGATAAGGTAAAAGCTGCTCCTAAAAGTTACACTAGTTCAAATCACAAAATCTCCACTTTCCTTCAGCAATTAAGCAACTTTTCTGCAAGTTGTTTGTAAGCACTTTCTCTACTTCATTCTTACATTAATTGATAAATTCTGCAAGTTAATCTATGACGACATTGTGTGCGGTTTGTTTCGTAGACAAAGTTCATGAGCTTGACTATGGTTTGAATAAACGTGTTGTAATTTATCACATTGTTTTTTTTTTTTAATTCTTTTTTGAGTTAAATATGTTTTTAGTCCTTACAAAATTGTGATTTTTTAAATTTAATCTTTACTTTTGTCAAAAAAAAGTTTAATCTTTATTTAATTTTTATTAAATTTTTAGTCCTTAAAAAATTATCATGCATAAAATTTTGATCCACTTTGATTCTAGTAAATCAACATGTATTTTCGAAAGATTTTTTCGCATATATGTTTAGATCACCCGATCCTAAAAAATTTCTTCAAACGAGCTCAAAATTTTATTTGTAGGTCATCATTTTGATTACTTTTATCGCAAACTTTTACTATTTGAAAAATTCATATTTAATTCACATGATTTAGAACATGTCACATTATCAATTGAAAAATATGATCAAATAGAAAACCAAAATTATAATTATGCAAAACATGTTTTTTATTATGTTTTCGGTCGCACCTGTTTTTCATTTAAAGGGCAAAAAAAATATTTGGGCTTTTTATTTCATTATAGCCCATAGTCAAATGATATGTTCTTTGTGGACGTATGCATCTTCCACCGAAGGGAGCATCTATTAATATTAGCACCCCCGAAAGAAAAAAATACTTCCTCCATCTTAATAACATTCATTTTTTTATCAAAATTATCCTCATCTACTATCCGTTACTCTATCATTCCACTTATTCTCTTTTCACTTACTCTCTCTCCTCTCATTACTAAGGATAAATATAAAAAATTAATATAATTCGTCAATCAATTTAATACTAGAATCAACTTTTTTAATACTCGTGTTTTGTCAAAATAATTTTATAATAAAAACAAAGGGAGTATTTGAAATAGTTAGTGACACATATTATATGTTATCTTGAGAATTGATATTGGAACATCAAAATTATATTGCCTAAATCTAGGATCAAAATTATATTGCCTAAATCTAGGATCAAGTGATTTTGTATGTTTTTGAAGATAGTGATACAATTACAAGCTGTATGGAAGATAGTGATAAACAGGGGGCGGAGAGAGCATATGGGCTCCTAGGGCACTAGCCCTGGCTCGGCCTAATTTTTTTGATTTTTAAAGGTTAATTTAGGGTAAAAGTGATATTTTTAGGGTAAAATTTAGGGTCCGTTTGTTATAGATTAAAAAATAAGTGATTTTGACATTAAATAATTTAGAGATTATTTTGTAGAGATTTTACGAAAAAGCAGAATCTATTTTGTGTTTGTTTACCATTATAAAAATTAATTTTTCTAAAAAAATAATCTTTAACTTGTTTGAATACAACCATATAAAAGTGATTTTGCATCACAAAATTACCATAAAGTACAATTATCCAAATGTAATATATCATATAAAATAAAAATATAAAAAATACTCAAGTTCTTGTTTTTCATTATGGTCATATTACTTTATACATATAGCTACAAATAAAACAAATTTCTAAATGTAATCTTCTAAAAATAACAAACTAATCCTATAAATTGTAAACAAGATATTTTTGGAATATTAGAATATATTTAAGGATATTTTTGTCCTAAATTTTTTTTGACACATGTTTTCTCTTTCCTCTAAAAATAATCTATAAAAATAAGCTACTAATATCAGCTTTTGATTTTAAGCAGTTTTTAGATTATTTTCAGATTCTGATTATTTTTAAAAGCTATAACAAACAAATGTTATTTTCTTAAAAGTGATTATTTTCTAAAAAAAGCTATAACAAACGGGCACTTAGATTTTTTGGTTCAAAATTGAGATTTTTCACTAATTTTTTTTTTTTTGTGTTTTAGGAGTTAGTTTAGAGTAAAACTAAAATTCGCAGGAATTAATTTAGAGCAAAACTAAATATTTTTTTCTCAAAATTAAAAATTTTCATTGCAAAACTAAAATTCTTGTTTAAATTTGAAATTTAGCTCGAACTTTGTAAATTTTCTGACTCCGCCACTGGTGATAAACATATATGGTGTTACACATAATGGCTGTATTTTGATATTCAAATAACATAATTGTATTATTTATGTGTGGGTGTGGGTGGGATGAGTTTTGGAACATCAAAATTATATTGCCAAGTTCTAAGATCAAGTAATTTTGTATGTTTTTGAAGATAGTGATATAAACTGTATGGAAGATAGTGATAAACACATATGGTGTTACACATAATGTCTGTATTTTGAAATTCAACATGATTGTATTATTTATGTGTGCGTGTGGGTGGGATGAGTTTTGGAATGTATGGGACTGGGAGCCTCAATAGATCCGTAAGCCGTCCTTGGTTAGTTTGTTAGGGACAATTAATAGTGAAATGTTAGTAGCAGATATCGAATTTTAGACTTCTTGCATTATACTTTTTCTATCTCAACTTAAATTATAGGCCGCTAATCCTTATGAAATCCAACCTAATGCTGATAATTACAAATGAGAAACAAGAAGTTATAAATCACTATACTTTGATAAAATAAAATAAAAAACCACTAATAAATACTTTTCAATGAGAATATAGGTCACATTCTAGCTTGGATATATAACACAGGCTAGTCCATCGACCATTTTGATCCTCCATGCAAAAAATCTCTTAAAAGCATGGCGGGCGGCCAACTTAAATACTTGTCTAGCTCAAAATTGATATGTTAGATTTAGTGTTTGGATCATCTCCTGCCATCTCTCCTACTTTAATTTAATTGTTGAGACTGTAAAAAAAAATAAAGCAGTTGTAGTTAGTATAATAGAAGAGAATTCAAATCTTTAATTTTAACGTGTTTATTTGCCGGTGTAATTATAACGCGCTAGGATAACCAATATAATCTGTAATGAATTATAGTTAAATATAAGATTAAGTAGCTTAAGTATTATGATGAGTCATGCTTTTAGAATATCTAAATTGATCCCATTTGATGACTCATCATGAGGTTTTGTTAGGATACTAATACTATATAAAGTCATTTGATGAATGTAATGAATTTAGCAAAGATGAATAAAATTTAGTTTATAGTTTGTTAGTTTGTTAGGAGTAATTTTAGTCACTTAGCAATTTTAATTCATAACACAATCATTCAAAGTTATTAGTTCCTCAAATATAATCTTATCCTTATCCATTAGTGAACTAACTTTATAACAAATTGAATGGGACCAACACATGAAAACACATTTTGGTCTTAGGTCAAATATTGCTTAAATTTATTGGAGGACATGAAATACTAAATACTATTCGTCCTAACTCATTGTTCCCTGTTTTTTCTCAACGGTCCTACTAATTAATGTGGACAATCTCTATATGTCTCAAGACTAAAATCTACCATGTCTGCTAGACTGTCACTTAATTACGAGAAACATTGAGCTGTACTTAATCTTTTATAGTGTAAACCATTGAACCTAACGAGCAAGTTGGTCATAGAGTATGCCTAGTTGTCATCACTGTCATATATTAAGTCATTGAACCTAACAAATCCGTTTATTGTTAGGAATGCATCAATATCTTTTATAAATTTCACATCACTTATTGTTGTGAAAAGTGGAATGTGAGTATCTATATAATAATGGTTGAATATCAAAGTTAGTCCGCAGAATAATGAGGCAAAACACACCAGGCGACTAACCTCGAGGTGAGTCACCTAACCGTGATATAGGTTGGTTGAAATCAATTTGAGGAAGTACTAGGCATAGTACACACGATGCAAAGTATTTGACAAATATTTGATTAAAAAATTTGATAGATAGAATAAAACATCTTGAAGATGATAGTTAGCATTGTGATGGTGTCCAATTTTCGTTGTGGCAACAATTGATTATTTGCGTACGAGTAATTTCCTTTTTAATTGAGTTACCCGAATGTGCGTAAGTAAAATAGTCTATCTTATATTATGCATATTGCACAAATATGCATAATATAAGGTATATAACTTTATCATATTTTTTAGTCAAAAAAACTTTATCATATCTTTTGTGGTACATAACTTTTTTATTTAATAAACATTTAATATATAATTAAATAATGCCCACATAATAGTATATTAAAATATAATAAATTGTAATAATTAATTTAATAAAATATTCCAATAGATTCACCTCCACTTCAAGTGTCTAGATACCCACAGCAGTGATTGGGGTGAGCATGATTGAAGAAGAAAGTAATGAAGCAGCTATAGAATGATGAGCATAAGCTGGCAAATATGAAGATTTAATATATGCTTTTCATTTTCCCTTCAATTATATATTTCTGTCACATTGAAAAAATGTATCATAATATAAGTTATATGTTTGTACTAATTATAGAATATATAAAACAAACATATATATGCAAGCAAGCAGGAGCAATTACATTACATTATATAATAATAGCTTTTCTCCCTTTTAATTAAATGTGATCATAGACAACTCAAAAGGGTCCCTTGCCCCCTAACCACGTCAAGGACAATTTTCTTTTTTGGAACAAAAGTAGGAATTGAAGTTTTATATAGGTTAATTAACAACAATTGCATACATCATCATAATTACGTTTATCACTTTTTTCTCATAATCATGCATTTAAATCTTTATGCAATTATGCTAAAACTCTATCAAGAAGAAGAAAAAAACTTCAAAAGATGTAGAATGTAGACTCTTTATAAGGTTGTCCATTAAATTTCAAGGTTAAGTTCTACCGTTTCTTAAAACTCAACTTTACAAATTGTGTACTTTTTTTTTTTACAAAACTACAAGTTGTGTACTTAAAACTCAAAAAAATCATTGCATTATCCAACTTCAAATGCTCACCTACAATAGCTAACAAAAGAAATATAGAATTGTCCCTTCTGAAGCAACGTAACGCAGTGTCACCATGTGGTGGACACCAAGCCAAAGAAAAGTGAAAAAAATTGGAATTTGAGGTGTGCCATGTTGGCGAAATATGATGAAATAACTTTCGATAGAGTTGCTCTACGAAGTATGTCTGAATTGAAGATCGAATTTTAATACGTTTACAAGTTCTTCAATGGAGATTAACCATCGTTAACAGCGATGAAAACTTCGAATCAATATTATGGTAACCAAAAAAATAGATAAGTGGATAGCTGTCATTTTAAATTAATACTTAGGGAATATATAATAAAACAGTCGACGAGGTTTAAAACGTAGTTCATAACTATTAACCTAATAATTTTAGTATTTTATAATTGAACTATATGATTTATTAACATTATTTTACTAAACCATAAAAAATATTAACATTATTTTATTATTTATTTTTTAAAATTTTGAACAATATGTTTAGATATTTTGTTTAAGAATATTTTTATTTTAATAACATGAAAAACGTGTAAAAACTAAAGCAAACTTTAGTAATTTTGTTTTTGTGCTTAAGCCGCCCTAGTACTGTACGAATTTTGAAATAATGTTGCCAGTGACATGAGTATATTTGTTAAATATGATTAGTATTCAATCTCTCCCAAAAGTTGGAAAAAAAAAGTTAAACCTGTCAAAAATGGTACTCCCTCCGTACCAAAATATAAGTTGTTTTGGAAAAAAAATTTGTATCAAAATATAAATCGTTTTACAATACCAATGCAACATTTAATGTTAATTTTCTTATTATACATTTAACTATTTATTACTCTCTTTTCTTTTACTTCTACAATTTATCTTTTTCATACAATTAATGAAGAACAATTTTGTAAACTAACTCATAATTTTTCTTTTTCATACAACAATGATTACATTTCTTAATTTCTGTGATATGGTCAAAACGACTTATATTTTGGTACGGATGGAGTATGATGTATAGCTCTTCTTAGATAATGATGCTTACACCAAGTGGGCATTTATCTATTCTTTATAAATTATGGCACACTAAATCACTAATTAATTTTTTTTAATTAAGTACTGATCCACACCAAGTAATGATGTTTAACTTTAGTTGTGTTCTAGTCTAAAGGAAACAAAGTAACGACAAAATGTGAGGATGAGGTCAAACAAGTAATAATCGAACAAATTTAGCACCACTCTTGAGACTAAAGGATTTTTATGCATATCTGAGAAAGATATTTCAAATTTAGTATTGTGGAGAAGGACATTACAGCCATCAATATAGCACTTTTTGTACCACATTAATTTGGACCATTTGGTGAATGGTTACATTCATGCATCATTGTTAAGATATTTATTTTCCATGGCATTAATATTGTGACAACATGGAGTACATATTTGAAATTTTCAGTAAATTTCAAAATATAATTTTATACTCCATCATATGTTAAGTAAAAGAATATGTACCAAAAAATCTTAGTGTAAAAGAATAACATTATAGATATTATTATAAAAAGAATTGGTTTTGGTCAAAAAAATAAATAAAAAGAATTGGTGAAAGAGATAGTTTTACCAATTAATAAAAATATGTGGTATTATTTTTAGTTCAATTTGTGGGATATGCACTATTTATTCGACAAATTCATCATCTCTATTAGAGAGATTGAAATGTCTCTTTTCAACATATTTTCAGATAGAACAATAATTTATGTGCTGATTGGTTTGCAAAGATTTAAGTTTCCTCTAGTGTTGCTTTGAAAATTTAAAATAGTTAACTTCTATCAATTATCATTAATTGTTGAGTGGATTATTATGTTTCAACATCAAATGTAACATTTTTTTTTGACTAATTAGCTAATGAGTACATTCATGTACTATGGACAATTAAACCATATATGGTGGGTTTCAACTATTTTTAGTGCCAACAATAGTGTAGAAATTTTCTTTAATTAATTTCATTTTTGGTGAAAAATAGAAATTTTTTGATACAAAAAAATTTGGTGGACGAAAGATTAATTATTGTGGATCAAATTCATTTTTGACGCTCAAGTATCACAATTGTGCGATTTAAATCATCTTTTTTTTTGGTACAAGATTTAAATCATCTTTTATTTTAAACAGTTTAAGTTTTTTAAGTTAATTAGCATTTGATCATGGTTCCTCCTGAAAAAAAATTAAAACTTTTGCGCAGGTATACAGGCAATTAACTAATGAGATAGTCAATTCTCGTTGTGATTGTTGAACATGTGAGGGTGTAAAATTTCTAAGAATTTGAAATTTATGAAACTATATCATGAGGATTGTTTATGCAATACTATGAATTGGTTACAAAGAGGAATAAGGTTGAAGAATCAATATTCTTGTGTGAATGATAAAAGATGAAGGACACTAGTGCAAAAGTGAGAGTATAATTAGTCCTGTTATGCCAGTTATTACACAGAATTTAATTTATATAAAGACTGATAATTGCATTGTTTGAGTCCTTTTTTTTTTTTGATAAGCCATTGTTCGAGTCCATGAATGTCTATGCTTTTCATACATGAATCGCGCCCATCAACTTCTTGCATAACACCAAAATAACTAAATGTTGTTAAGAGTTTTAAAATATACGGTTAAGTTTTGTAATTGATTTTGATTAACATTAACAATATTATCGGGGATAGCAGTTGGGAGAGCGTCAGACTGAAGATCTGACGCTCACCGCATTAACAATATTATCGATCCACGCTCACCGCATATTATATTTTTTCTTGTTTTTGTTTTAATAATAATAATAATAATAATAATTGTAGATTGCCTGTAAATGAAACACCACCAGCAGACATCGAATTTAAATTGTTTTTTTAAAATCCATTATATGAGTCAACTACTAAGGGAGGACAAGGTGCAATTTAAATAGTATTTTTTTGATATATAAGGTACAATTTAAATATGTTATATTTGGCTAGCACTTACCTGCATTAATCGAATTTGCTACATACTCATGTTCAAAAAATTATTTGAATTTAATTTGCTACGCGACATGAAATGTTATATACATGAAATGCATTATGCATATGCTGCTACTACTAGCTACTACAGTAGTTGTCAATAAAAGTGGTACTTAAATTTCTTTTAATAATTAAGATTATTTTTAATCAAAATACATTTAATTGATGATCACAAGCATACTAGTACTATATATAAGCATATATATATAGACCAAAAAAAGAAATGTACTATAAACATAAATATATGAGGCAACAAGTATTGATATTATAGTTTAATTGGAAAACTCGTGTCTTTTTTGACCGAAAAGGACTAAATAATTTGTTAAGAATGAATATATTCTTCCTCTACCTAAAGACAATGAATAGATTCACCATAACCAAATAATGCGGCTATAAACTAATAGTAAGTGCTTAATCAACATGACGTTATAAGTAATTAGTGGGTGCAAAATCAAAATATGATAAGTATGATGACCCATTAATATCATGTTTTAAAGCATATACTATATAGTTCAATAGTTGTCAACGGGTAAGCTATAGTGCAGATGCATGCATACGGTATACTTGGAGTTGCATTATATATATTTTATTGGTAGATATAAAATTCTCCTATTATTTGTAGGGACACTTAATTTTTATTATATTGAAGTTTTTTTTTTTTTTTTTGACGAAATAGAGTTATAAAAATTAATAAGAAAACTATTTGGAAGTTATATTATGATGTAATTAAATATATCACTGACTATAATTGTATACTAATAAAAAATCACTATGATAGATTTGACTTTTAGTGACACTGACACAGCTTGAACTTTATACTTGTAAGTAAAATTAAAATTATTGTAGGTTAAACTCAAAACACATATACTAAAAATACATTATTCTGAGAGTATAACTCTCTATATCTATAGTTTTTGCCATCTTTATAGACTATAGTTTTTTGAAGAAGCTTTATAGACTATAGTGACGAACTATGATCGTCAAAAGCGGAGTTAGTCCAAAATATTGGAGCGGACCGTTCAAAAAAAAAAAAAAATTAGCTATGTAATTTGTTAAAAATTTATCGCTCAACTATGTACATGTTTTCTTTTTGTAATCAAATATGTAGCATTTTCTTTTCAAAAATGCAAAAAAATCTAAAGTGTCTTACTTTGGAGTTGAATGTAATAGCAAATAATCACAAATGTACCACTTAACCACCACGATACATTTCTATATTATGTATTGTTGAGCAAAAATATATCTATAAACCTATTATAATCGAAATTTTCGAAAGGTTCGTGACCCTACCCCGCCCTAAAGGGGTTCCACTACTAATGATCGTTGATATAGAAAATATGTTCTTGCTTAGTTTTTAAATAATCAAGTCAGTGTTATGCGTAACTCTAATCTTAGGTTACTTTCTGAATATGTAAATGTAATCCTGAATCTAAGGTTAAATATTCCTTTACATACCTCTAAGGTAGGAGAGTCGGTTAAGAAGATAGTGGAGAATTTAGCACCCCACATTCTTCTTTTTCACCCTTATCCAGGGATTTCCGTTATATTGATCATTTCTTTCCATTACGTACCAAATTGACTATCAGTCAAACCTACCAACATTTTCTTTTGAGCGACCCAAATTGGAGTTGGGTTTAAACATAGTGAGTTTGTGTATGAATTTATAGTTACGTTTATCTACATCCAAAATTTCTAAGATGGTCCACAACCTCCAAGCATGAAGCTCCAAATGCTTCAAAAGTATCATTGTCGACATTATCATGTGAATTAATAAAAAATATAGTCATGTTAACATGTGCCATAAAGGTGCAGGTTAAGCATTCTATAAATAATACTGTAATTGTGTATATAATAAATCATGTTTTTACCTATACAATAATTAAAAAACACAATTTTCAATATTAAATTTCTATTTTTTGTAAACGAATATATACCTCAAGAACACATCTTAATATTTTCTTAAAAAATGTCATTATTTTATAAAATTTACTCAATTATCTATTGCAAATGCTCTTACAAATTTGATTTCTTGTTTCAAAAAATAAATTGATTTCTTTATTGCATTTCCAAAAAAATAAAATATAAGTAAAAAATGACATTTTAAATATATTGAGTAATTTATATATCTAGCTTTAAATATAAACTAAATACATATATCTAAAAAATAAACTTTAGAAAAAATATTTTACAATTTTACGGGATAGTAATACTAATAAGTGCGCTTAAAAAAACAAAACTAATACTTCCTCCGTCCCATTTTAATTAGTTGTAGTTGACCAAATCACACACTTTAAGAAAAGTGTATAAAAGAAAGAGAGAGATTATGAATTTTACTAAAATACCCTATATTTTTATTGATAGTAGACATTTGAATACTAAAAAGTAGATTTTTTAGTGTACTTTTTCTCTTACCCAATGATTGCTTTAAGGGATAAAATAGTAAAAACTAATGTTATAAATAATATATGACACTTATTTTGGGACAAACAATTTTGATAAGTATGACACTTATTTTGGGACGGAAGGAGTAAGTGATTTTTTACTCTATACTAAACTAAAAGCTCAAAGTTCAAAGAAAAATGTTTCTTTCCCGGCTAACAGTGATCTCATTTCTCATCGCCTGTGCGGCTGCGCGTGTCCTCCTCAAGCTCTATTTCTAGCCACATCATCCATTTAATTCCAAATTCCAATAAATACAATAAAAAAGAAAAAAAATATACAAAAATTACCACGTGTATTTTTTGACTGAAAATATTTTTAAAATACTATAAAAGTTTATAATTTACAATAAACGTCATATTATTTTGTTTATCTAGCATTAAAAAAAATTAAAATTCATCTCTAAATTGATTGTGTATTTATTGTTTACTATATTATATAAATTTAATTGTGATTGAACGATTGAGTTCATAATCTTTTAACCAAAAGTTGACACTTTAGATATAATCTTTTAATTCATATATTCATGTTGTACATTTTTTTTACTAATTTATTTTAATTTGTTGAAAGATCCGATCCCTACCAAGTTCATATACAACTTTCAAAAATTCTAAAGCTTAATAAACCACCCAATATCTCCATCTCCTAGAGTTTGCCACACTTCAACATATATGTTGTCTCGACTAATTGTCTTGCCACTAAAGATAAAAATAAGGTATGTTAGTCTGAACAACAATCTAACTTGTATAGATTTAGGTCAGATTATTTATTTAAATGAAGTAGATTAATTTTAAGTTTATTTAATTAAAAGATTAGATAAAACAATAACAAAAAATCTCTTAAATTTATTAAACATTTTAGAGACTAAAATTTCACCATAACAATAAATAAGTGAATGTGATATAGTTGGAATATCTCAAGTTATAATTTCCTCCTTTAAAAAAAACACTTATTGAAAGAAAGAAAAAAAAACACTTTATAGTCAAAATAAATAATTTTCTTTCTTCCACCCCACTTATAAAAAGCCACTCCACCCTTTCACTTGATAACCAACCAAGCATTCTTCTTAGTACACACAACACAAAACAAACAACAATACACTAAACTAAACATGCCTTCATCTTCCACAACCATAGTTTCAAAATGCACAATTTATCCAAACCAAAAATCATCAATTAAACCCTTAAAACTTTCTGTTTCTGATCTTCCAATGCTTTCATGTCACTACATCCAAAAAGGAATTTTACTTTCTACACCTCCTTATTCCTTTGATGACTTAATTCACACCCTCAAAAACTCTCTTTCCATCACTCTCTCTCACTTCCCACCTCTCGCCGGTCGTTTCACCACCGACTCCGACGGTTACATTTACATAACTTCCAACGACGCCGGCGTCGATTTCATTCACTCCAAAGCCAAACACTTAACCATAAACACCCTCCTTTCACCTTCTCTTATCGATGTTCATCCTTGTTTCAAAGAATTCTTCGCTTACGACATGCCGATTTCTTACTCCGGTCACCAAAATCCTCTCGCCGCCGTTCAAGTCACTGAACTCGCCGACGGTGTTTTCATCGGTTGTACTGTTAATCATTCAGTAACCGACGGTACTTCTTTCTGGCACTTCTTTAATACTTTCGCCGCCGTCACAAAAGGCGGCGGTGTCGGCGCCGCCGTTAAGATCTTGAAATCTCCGGATTTCATTAGAGACACAGTCTTCAACTCAACCGCTGTTCTTCCTATCCCCGCCGGCGGTCCCACCGTCACTTTCGACGTCGATGAGCCTCTCCGGGAACGCGTCTTTCATTTCTCTCGTGAATCCATTCTCAAACTCAAACAAAAAGCAAACAGCAACAGTAACTATAACGGTAACGGCAACAGTAACGGTTTCACAACAGATCCAACGGAGGTAATGGCAAAACAAACAAACGACAGTTGGAAAAACGTTAACTCTAACGGTCACGTTCACAGTAACGGAACCGCTAACGGTAACGGAAAATCTAACTTCAGAAACGAGATCTCATCGTTTCAATCTTTAAGTGCACAGTTATGGCGATCAGTGACACGTGCGCGAAATTTAGATTCATCTAAAACGTCGACGTTTCGTATGGCTGTAAATTGTCGTCACAGATTAAACCCAAAAATGGAACCATTTTATTTCGGTAACGCAATACAAAGCATCCCAACCGTTGCTTCAGTAAAAGATATTTTATCGAACGATCTAAAATACTGCGCTGGATTACTACATGAAAACGTCGTCGCGCACGACGACGTTACGGTGCGCCGCGGAGTAGAGGATTGGGAAAATAATCCTAGGTTATTTCCACTTGGGAATTTTGATGGTGCTATGATAACTATGGGAAGTTCACCTCGTTTTCCTATGTATGATAATGATTTTGGTTGGGGTATACCTTTGGCTATAAGAAGTGGAAAAGCTAATAAATTTGATGGGAAAATTTCAGCTTTTCCAGGTAGAGAAGGAAATGGAAGTGTTGATCTTGAAGTTGTTTTGAAACCTGAAACTATGGTTGGACTTGAAAATGACATTGATTTTATGCAGTATGTTACTGAGGTAGTTAGTGTGTGAAATTTAGAAAGGGTGTTTTGATTTTGGGTGTTGTTTTTTTGGTGTTGTTTTGGTGGTCAACGTTGGGTCAATGAGGTTGGGTAAATGTTTAGGGAGTGTTTGGATGGTTGACAATATATGGATATTAATGATTTTTATGTTATGTGATTTTCTTTGCTTTTCACTTTCCAAGTGATTATCAGGAAGGGAAAGTAATAATGATATATTTATAAATGAAAATTGAAAATAAAAAAGAAACTGTGATGATGATTTAGTTAGGAGATATTCTTGTATAGTCATGAAGTAAATCATTTAAATGTTAATCTATATCTATATAAAGAGGATACACTTTTTTAGTGAAGCTTTTTTTTATTCTTATTTTATTCTCAATTTCAAATTATTCTCATAACAATCAAATTTGAAGAAATCGTCAACAAAAAAAATCAAATTTAAAGAAAAACTCCCTATAACTACCTTATATTTCAATTAAAAACGGTAACCATTTAAATTACATTATATTATTATTAATATCATACACATAAAATCATACAAAATATGTATCACACAAACGGGCACCGAACGTGTCTGTTTGGCTCGCTAGTTGATATAATGATAATTTGTGTTGTCGCTGATAGAGATAAAAATGGTTTGATCTTTTGCAGTTGTGTTTTGTCAAAAGAAAAACAACAATTGATTAATTTTGAAAAATAATCAAAATAAATTATTTTTATATGCTAAATATTGTTCCTTTTATTTTTGAGGTTGACGATAACTTTATTAACAAAAGTAGTATGATATTCTATTTTTTTTAAACCGTCACGATTGACTATTGTACATATGTTAATATATATATTTAAAAATTATTATTTTTAATTATGTGTTATAAAAAAATTATAGTTGAAAAATATATATCAAAACGAATTAAGCATCTTTTAGCTAATACTATTTATTATTACCTCCGTTCCTAAATATAATATTATGTTTGACCACTGCATGTACGTCAATGTAGAATTTTGATCAACAATATCTTTAAATCTAACGGTAAAAATTATAAAAATTTGATATTTTTAAAAATACTCATCAAAACAAATCAAATAATATTTTATATGCTAATATTTATATCTATATATTATTAAAAATATATGGTCAAAACAAATAGATGAATAATATAATCTCGTTAAACAAAATCTTATATTTAGAGACAGAGATAATATTATATATTAATAAAAAATATATGATAAAAAAAGTTATATGAATAATGCGCACATATTTTAAATAATAGTTTAAAAATGAATAGAGTGAGTAATAGTATATAACAAATAAGATTATGAAAAATATAAGGCAAAGTCTCTTTGATCTATATACATTATCCTTAATACAAAAATCATATTTAGTTTTTTTAACACAAAAACATACTACTTTAGTTTTTTTTTGACAAAAACATACTACTTAGTTAAATAATTAGACTATGGAAACAAATATTAAAATGACCACAATATTCGATAATAGAACTAACATTGAAGATTGTTAATGAACATATCCTGCGTCAAAATCAAGTTGAAAGAATCTAGTTTTAATATAAGATTTAAGAAAGATGAAGATTGTTAATGAAACAATTTTGTTGTTTAGTTTTTAAAATGTGTTTTATAAATTAATTTTCAAAAATATTTTTTAAGAAGCAAAACAGTAAAAGTTGTTTTAGTTTTGTAGTTTTTTTTTTTTTTTGACAAGTAGTTTTGTAGTTTTTAAAACTATAAAATTGGAAATAGTTTTTATAAAAAATATTTCAAACGGACCATAACTTTTACAAATTTAAAAACATTTTGCACATTTATACTACCTCTAAATCAAGTGACCACTTACCCTTCTCTATTGAAACATCTCTCACCAGTCACCACCATAATTCGACTTACCCTTCTCTATTGAAACATCTCTCACCAAAACAGCAATTCTCTATCTACCCCCTCTATGCTGAGTAACATTAAGACTATGGTGATCAACTAAAGTACTAAACATTAAATATGACAAGATTCGAGTTTTATCAGATTCAGTCCAACGTTAAATGAAGCTTAAAATAAATTTTACAGTGAGACTTTTTATGAAGCATAATACAAATTTTATTTAATATTTATTGAGAAATTATACAATTATACAATTGTTATCTCACTTTTACAACTATTTCTTTAAAAGGTCTTCATGCATTTTTCTAAAGCATTTTTCTAAGGCATTTTTCTAATAGACTTATGATTTATGAGAAAACTTTTTTCTTTAATAATTTTTTTTATTATTTTAAAGTTTAAAAGTCTTTACTTAAATTGTCTTATCCTTGAGTCCGCTATGGTTTCCACTCAGTTTTTTCAACACCACCACACATGACTTTTTACAATGCACTTTTTGTTTTGATTACAACGAAATTGTTCCTATTGTTTTTTTTAACATCAAAAATAAAATTTACTCCTTTTAAAAATTAATCATTAAACCTCTTTCTATCCAACATATGTGTTCATGAGTTTTTACCACTTTAAACTATTCTTTAGAAAAAATTATTTTAAATGAAATTAATAATTGAAAATAAATATTACACTAACACTAGTATTCTCTGTGTCTTGGTATTGATATAAGTATAGTCTTCACTTTTACTAGTATTCAAGAATCACTGATTCACTTTAAAATTTCTCAAATATAAAATATTTTACTAAGGTTTTTTACACAATTTATTATTTTGTGGATAAGAGTATAATAGATTTATAATTTATTCTCTTGTGATGTTGTGTTTTTATTAATTAATATTTAAATGGAGATAATGATAAAATTTATTAATTAATATTTAAATGGAGATAATGATAAAATTGATTTATAATTTCTTTTTTTGGTTGACTTTTTTATTACTCAATTGTTTATTTTGTTGATAAGAGTATAGATTGATTTTCTTTTTTACTAAATATAAAAGTATAAATTTTTTGCTGACTAATTAATGAAAGTATAAATTTGTTTTGCAACCAAGAAAAAAAGTATAGATTTATTTTCTAACAAGGTTGTATTTTTTTTTTGTTTTGATCAGTGTGATGTTGTATTTTTATTAATTAATATTTGTGAAGATAACGATAAAATTGATTGGAAATGAAATGAGGATAAAGTTGTGGATATGAGATAAATGTGTGCGCATTTGCAATAGAAAATTACAGAATGTGATGTGAGATTAAACCGCCAGAGGCCACACAGAATGGCCAAGCTATTCTGATGCTATGTTTTATTTTATTTTATTGCTCATAGATGCTTTGTTTTTTTTGAACATATCCCGTGGTGTTTTATTTAATTGTTGTGCTAATTTCCAACATGGACGCAACACTTAGGTGTTAAAACTATTACCACCTCACCCTTGATTGTTTATACGAGATAGTTCAAGTCTCTTCTGTTTTAGCTTGCACTCTTTTGGTTTCTAGAAAAAGGAACTATAAATTATTATATTAAGTGGTTTTAGTTTTTTTTTAAATACAGTTATGAAATTGAACCGTAATGTTTCCTATCGTATCACTATACTGGACTAACATTTAATAATTGAAGTCTCTTCTTGTTCAATTAATTAGAGGTATAATTTAAATTCACTATAAAATACTTTTTTTACTAAAGACTTAACTTCTCTAATTTTGTGTGGTAAAGCTTTATAGTATATTTGATCCGATGTTTGTTTGTTTTTTTTTCGTTTCATGTTTCAAGACAAATCTAACATAAAAATAGAGAAATTACAAGTTGTAACGTTAAGATAGATGTGCGTTAAGTTGGCATCCACATAGAAAACAAACATAAGTTTAATTATAAGTATGATTAATTAGTTTTTTTTTGACAATAGTATGATTAATTAGTTAGCAGTGTATTTTCAAGACTTATTTGCTTGTAAAAATAAAAATAGATGAGATAATCGACCAATAAGAAAAGACTTCAATGTTTTGGGTGTGAATAGTGTGAGAAATGTTTTGGGTAAGTGTGAGTAGTTTACAACTCTTCTCATTTAAAAAAGTTGGATATAAGTTGTAGGTAACTTGATATATATGATGATTAAGGGTGGTGATAACTCAAGTCGGCTTATAAGAATCTATGACCTAATTTATATAAGTTTGTGTTAAGTCAGACTGTTTTTTTACATATAGGAGATTGAGATTTTTTTTATAAGTTAATTTAGTTAAATAACCTGACTACAGGCTATTAGAAAAACTTTTTAAGTCTATAAAACCGACATATTTAGATAAATATTTTTATTATTTTTATTATTTAATATTAAATATTTAATTTTGAACAAATTTTAATTCCACGAATTTTACAATGAACTAATTTTTTGCATATATAAATATATTACTATAAATTAGAATTGAAATATATATGATGTTTATATAGTTAAATTCTCTAAAGTATTATGTGAAATATCAAAAAGAATTTTAATATTATTGGTGAATTAATTGATTAGTCTATTTAAATATAAATATTACTTATTTAAAAAAAATTATATGAAATATACTTTTAAACAGGCTAAAAGACCACACTAAATTTTTTAAAGGCAGACTACAGATCTAAAAACCAAACTTATAACAGACTACAGACCAGACTTTAAGTTTTTAAATATTTGATAGGTCAGACTCAAATTTGGCAAAACCTAACTCAATTTAACCTGTTTTCACCCTAATGATGATGGAGACTTAGGTTAGGTGACTCAATGCCTAGCTATGACTTCAACTTGATACGGTCTAAGAATATGGATCCATTGAGTGTGACACAAAATCGAACAATGGATCCAATTGTATGGTTTAAAATAAGCTTCTCTTTGAACAGTGAGCTAAAAAAGCAGATGCATTTAACAAAATGCATGTTTTTGAACTATACATTCAGTCATTCATTGTACATTAGTTCTTACAACCTTTTACCCTACCATACTAACACATTAACTAAGTTACAAAAATGTATGTACACCTTTTCATGGTTTTTGACGTCACTCTTCTAATTCCGGCCTTTAAAACCATCAGTTTTTTCATTCTTTTCAATATTTACCAAACATTTGTATGGACTTTTGTTTTATGATTACACAAGTAGGCCAGTTTAATTGTAACATATTTTATCCGTTTTTCTATGTTTTTATTTGTAGCTTATTAGCTTCCTAGTGTCTATTAGTACCAGTGTTTTATTTGAAATATCTGAATTGATTTCTCAAAAGCATTGCATTGTAATTTGAGGGTGGTTGAGACTCATCATCTCTTAATTAAGTGTTGGTGGTGGATATCTTGTTTAAACTAAAATAAGCATTGCATTGTGAATAGATCTTGTTAATTAACAATGTACCAAAGGTATTTATTTATGGGTAAAAACAATATTATTTTAGAAATTCCTTTATCATCCAAGTAATATACAAAAATAATTATTTTTTCTTGAATTTTTATCTTTTTCACTTATTTCTTTTGAAAGTGATAACAATGTTGTTATTAAATTTTTTTTAAAAAAAAAACTCAGTATTTGACTTTTTTTTACACCAGTATTTGACTTAAGGACAACAAATCTAAGATTACGTCCAAAAAAAAAAATCTATGAGATATCAATCCAACAATTCACTAGCATATGTTTAATTGAAGCTATACTTGAGGTTTTAATTCATTGATAAAAGTTTAATCTTAACCTCAAAATATTGAGTTTGAATCCCATCAAAAACAATTGTAGAATGATACATAGTGTCACTTGAATTCATAAAAATTAATATTTCCATTTCCCCCATTTTATTTATAAAAAAAAAACTACAACTTTATTTTGTATGGACCAATAAAAATAAAATGACACAGAAAATTCAAATCTAAAATCTTGAAAGAAACACACTCCTATATTCCTAACTTTCACCATCAAATCAACTCATGGGAATTTTTCAAACTAGTTTTTGCTAGAATGAAAATTTCTTCATTAAAAAAAATCAATTAGTGGTACTAATTAAACCAAACCAAAGGAAGTCTAGAAGCTCTTATTATAGTGGGTTGGATCTTGGGTCAGTCTTAGCTTGTCACCATATAAAACTTCCACTTTTGACCCAAACTAAAACACTATTATTGCTCCTAACTCTTCATGTAACAATACTTGTGCCTAAAATTCATTAGCTATATATGACCGTGATAGATCCTATATTCAGTAGTATCTCCTATGACTAATTTTAGCTTCCCTCCTAACTTTTGGCATGAGCACCTCACTAGTCACAATATCAATTACTCCTATATGATTTGCTTCCATACTTTTCATGAATGAGTTTGGCCTGTATCCCAAAAAGTAGAGACATTGGGATCTTATTTTACAATTCCATATTGGATTAGGGCCTTGTTTAAGTATATAATTTGGAGTTTACCTAATTTATTCTACTTATATTATACGTGCATATATGCACACAGTATATATTATCCATATATACATATATTTACTCAAAAACAATTTGTTGGATAATGCTAATAATAAGTGTCTTAATCACATTGATTGAAGAATTTATAAGTTGAAACATACGTATCTTTGTTATCTTGAAAATAGAAGTCAAACATTTATCAAATTGATAAAGATATTTAAGGGGAAAATATCTCTTTTAGTTACCTTTTTAAAAGGTTAAACGGGTAAATGGAACAACTAATATATTCAAACTGTATTGACATTTTAAAGGAAGTACATTAATGAAATATATTAAATGAAAATAAAATAAAAAGATACTACCTCCGTGCCTTTTTATTTGTCGTTCTTTTTTGAAAAAAAGACTAAAATAGGAGAGGGTATTTTTGCACCTTATTTTTCTATTATGTCATTTTTAAATATATATTATATTTTTAATCCACCAGTAAATCTCTACTTTTTCACAAACCATCTATTTCCAAAAAAAATTGTAACAAACTTTATTTAAAAATAAACAAAATTTGTATACAATAAAAAGATTATATTGTTTCAACAAAAAAAATTCTACAATTAGTCAATAAAATAAAATAGGAAGTAGGATATAATAGACAAAATATAACCTAAATTGCCGAAACGACAAATAAAAGGAACAAATATTTTTTTCTAAAACGACAAGTAAAAAAGAACGGAGGTAGTACAACGGACTTTTGTGAGGATTAGACCAAAACACAAGGTGTAAAAATCTCACTGCCTGATTAAATATCTTATCAAGAAAAACCTAATGAAATAAAATTTTCATGAAGGAAAAAAGAGTGCAAAGATATAACAAAGATTAAAACAAAAACAAACAAAAAATCAACAAAACTTGTATATATAATGGTTAACCTAGTCTATTGTGATTGAAATAATTCTAAATAGAGTTTAACAAACTATTCCACCAAGTGAAGAAATTTTAGACAAACCAATGTTAGTCATTTTACATCTTCTCTAAAAATGTGGGTGACTTTAAAATGCATTTGAAAAAAGAAGTTGTATGCAATTCCTTCATATGTATATTCCAAGAAATATTCTGTGAGATTTTTGAAAGCCAGAGTAACAAATGTAATTTCAATGACTAACAACCTCACAATATTATTCCTTGAAACTTCATAATAGATATGGAGGAATTACTTAAATCCTCTTTCTCAAATGTATTTTAAAATCACTCACATTTATAGAAAAGAAAATTGTTGTGTTGCTTATTTAGTAGAATAATTTACCTAATTTTATTTGAAATTGAATTCAATCACAATAGACTAAGTTTACCTTTGTATATAGGTTTTGTTGATTGGTTGTTTATGTTCTATTCCATGTATTATCTCTGCAATTTTTTCCTTCATTAAAATTTTATCGCATTAGCTTTTTAATGAAAGGTTTTTAATGAGACAGAGAGATTCTCACATCTTGAATTTCGGTCTTGTGTCCCAAAATTCTTTATTTCTTCTTATTTTATTTTATTTTTATTTAATATAAATTAATTTAATTACTTTCTATTCTATCAAAACTAAACAGATTCCCTTTCATACACTTTCACTACTAATGCCACCATCACCCAAATATGAAAAGAACCATACCCTAGCTAATTCTTTTTTTGCGCGCGCAAGAAACTAATTCTAAATGATAAATTTTTTTCTAAAGAGATTTAACCCTTCTAGTTAAACCGAAAGAGATTACTTAAAATCTCATCCAAGTGCTGCATTCGATTCAAACTTACATATTTAAATTTCCAAACAATTCCATTACTATTTTATTTTAACAGTAAATATTTTATTAATAAGCAAAACACACAAAAAGAGGTTATAGTGAAGAAAGTAGACTCACAAAAAATAAGTAGCCATTGCATGTTGTCGTGGTTGTGGTCGCAGACAAGTTTCAAACAAGCTATAGAAAATAAAGAGAGACTAATATAGGAAACAGAGAAAAGGACCAGATTTGTACCATAACACTTCATTCCTCATTCATGTAGTTAGCTATATATACAAGAAGAAAACTTTGTACAATAAATTGGTACATTAAAGTTGAGTCTATAATTTGCATATAGTATAAAAACTTTTAAAAATATTTGATACGCGAGTATCACAAATTAAATACAATTGATCTTGCTTTGTTGTACAATTGATATGTGTTGACTATGAATACTTGATATGTCTTGATTTGCTTTAATTTCATAACTTGCTCTTAACAAAAGGCGATGGTTCATTCGAGAGAGAAGCATTGTAGTCGACGGAGTTGACGACAATGAGATGGTTCGATTTATTATTTCTCTAACGAGAATGAAATGTACTTAAGATTGGATTTATTGCTATTACAGTAAGACGCCGTAACAGATCATGACCGTCCGAACTTAAATATGTGGCTATGATCATTTAGAGTTACACTAATGTTGTAAATGACTTGCCCGATAAAAGAAAAATTATAGGGGTGCGGGTAGTAGCCCTTGATAAAAGTCAGATTTTTTCTAAAACAAATGGGCTAAGGCCCAATTTGTTGAAGTATTCTAACAAAAAAAAGTACTTTTTGGTAGCCAAATTATTGACAATTGCTCTTCTCATAATCCCGTTCAATTTTATCAGAAAATATATTTTGATAGTGATCGTATCTTATGCGAATATAATTTTTCAGTAGTGTATTATTTTGTTTTGAACAACACGAAAAGAGAAGAACAATCATGACTTCTAATTGACTAAAAAGAAAATGAGCTAATTTTTATCACCGCATTTCTTAAAACCAACAATTCTTAGAAATTTATTTCTAAAACAAAATTAAATCCAAATTACATAAAATTTATGGAATCCAAATGGAGTTGCGAATTCTTCGTAAGAATTTTAACATTGCGGTATGTCCAAAACCGTAGTTAAGTTATAAAAGACATTCATCATTTCATATGGATTCCCATATCAGATCCTCCTAAGAGCCAAATTTTGATCTTCAAGTTTTCAAATGCTATTTTGCATATTTGTGTTCCAAAAACCTGAATGGAATCTCCACTTACTAGTTGCCAAATGTGTCCTACATTACATAACAATATGAATTAACATTCAACTTTAATTAATCTACATTATAATAATGGTACAAAATATGGCACAAGCTTACCACACTTTTTGATCCATTATATATACAACAAATGAATGCAATATAATAAACCAATCACTCATTTGTTTAATACACGGCTTCTTTCTAAAAGCCTAAGTAATCAAGCAAGGAACCATTCCAAAGTTTAGAATGTTGCATTTTCCATTACCTATACGACTTCGGGAGACGGGAAAATATGTTTCGCTAGCCATTGGAATGGTAACAATAGTTGAGCCTTTTTCTTGCGCCAAAACCAAATAGCTGTATTGTAATTTTCGTTGCGAATTGTTTTAGTGGCTGCCCTCCAATCATACTTTTCCATCTCTATACGCGCGGCTTTTCCCATTGTTTCTCTTAATTCTATGTCATGCAACAGAGGTTTTAGTTTGCTCAAGCAATCTTCGAGATCACCTGGAGTGTAGAGATATCCAATTTTGCCGTCTTGATCTTCGGGGATTATGTCTGGAATTCCACCAGCACGTGCTCCCACAACAGGAATCCCAGAAGAAAGGGCCTCCAAGACAACTTGACCAAGTGTCTCGGACTCTGACGGCATAATGAAGACATCTCCGCTAGCATATGCTTGAGATAATTCTTCCCCTCCTAACATTCCTGTGAATACTGCAGGCAGACCTTCTAACAATTTCTCTAGCTCCTCCCTGTCAGTTAACAACAAATATTAATAAAAATTGCCGAAGATTTTACGATGCTAGCAAAACTGATCTTTGTAACAAACTTTTCAATAATTTCTTGTATCTCTTAAAAGTCAAAATAATAAAAAGTTGTTTATTTATGTGACAATTAAAATGACCGTTTAGCATGTTGTGAAATAACATATATGGCGGCACTATGTATCGTTATATATCGCTATGGCAGCACCATATATGGTGGCACTATATATCTAGATGGAACTTGAAAAATTTCTATTGTTCTGTGATTATCAATTTAGTACCAAGTGTTGTCAAATAATGGCTATAGGCTATAGCAATGCTAAAGCATTGTGGCGTAGCAGAATTTGAACAAATCGCTATTTTCCACGATTGACAACATTTCCATCTAGATAATTGACTGATAGTGAAGTGTTAAAAAAAATATGTTACTAGTAATTAGGATTACTCTTTTACATAAATGTCACATTATCTAATTTCAATACAGCTAGTGTTAGTTCTTTCTTTAACTTTGTGGTTCCAATTAGAAAGTTATCATTTAAAAGTCACAACAAATCACTTTATGTAAAACAAAAATCAAAGAAACTTCAGAGTATGTTACCTGTAGGGTCCATCTCCAATAATAGCGATCCGTGCTTCAGGAAGCCTATCCATGACACTGCAAAGTCATGTGTATCAGATGTTAATGCAAGAAACAGATATTAAAGTATAAATGATAAATATACTAACAATAACTAAGTCACACAGTTACTGCAGGGGATCTGTGTCACGCAATTACTCGAAAACATATCTTGTAAAAGTTGTAAGCATAAAGTTCCTAACATATAACCAATAGAGCAGTTTTTTCAACACTCATAGATTTTATTTTTATGTTGGGAAACAAAATCTTGTATACAATATAAGTTCATGTTTCCAAGATGATATCTACCTTTTGAGAAAATCTAAACTCTTCTCAACTCCAAGACGCCCGACATGAACAACCAAGGGCTTCTCCGGTTCACCATTGCTACATAACACAAGTATAAAGAATATGATGAAACTCCATGTTTCAAACTTTGTGCATGAAAACAACAAAAGGCAGGCACACACCTTAGTCTTAATCGCATTTCATGTGACTTGTACTTAGGATTGAAACTTTCAGAATCAACACCCTTGTTCCACAGACGAATCTTGTTAGCTGGAAATCAACAGGAAAAAACATGTCAAATAAAACATGTTTCACTGATAAAAGTTTGTTTGGATTGACTTATTTGAGATTATCTACTGGCATAAGCACTTGTGAGACTGTTTGAGAGAGCTTATGGAAACAACTTATGACATGTCCAAAAACTCTTCAGGATAGTTTAGAAAAAATAACTTATATAGCAATTGTTTGACTTTATTTAATCTTTTGTTATGATGAGTGTTGTATTAAGCTATTATCCAAACAGGGCCAAAGGCATAGAAGAAATGCTAATGTTCAGTTACAAGTACAACTTGATAAGGAGGGTTTATGTTCATCACCTGCTGTTACTCTAGCTTCTTCGAGATCCTTTCCGATGGCAACTGATGGCACTAGAGTTAGATCAGCTGCTCGGTGCAGAAACTCTGTATAAAACAACAAATTCATGTTACTCTCACAAAAATATGATTCGAAATTGAATGAAGGAAGCAAGAGAGACATACTTAGAACCAACCACATTGGTTGCACTAGCCAACTAAATGTGTATCTAGGAATGTATCTGAATCAAAAAAAATAAAATAAAGATCAACCAAAAGAACAGGTAGTTTATAATCTCAACAATTATAGCAGTTACAATGTCATCAATCACAGATCGTAGAAACAACAGTTTGTTCAAATTGCCCTTTGTTACAGTGCTATATTGCCGCTATAGCAGTTATTTGAAAACATTGTGTACTAAATAGTGTACCACATAGTAATATCAATTTGTTCAAACTCTGCTCTGCTATGCCGTTATTTGACAACACGAAGACATTATAGCATTGCAAATGTGAAAATATATTTAGAAAATATGAAATTAGAGTAAAATATCTAACTTACACTGGTACATGAGTATGATAAGACATGACAATAGGAACCGAAAGAAGCTTCGCAATGATAAGAGCACCGAAAACCTGAAATTTAGTTTTGGTTAAATAAATCTTTAAGACTCTATTGTTCTTAAAAACCAAGTTAATAAATGAGATAAATGAATGAACTGAAGACATACCATTATGCCAGGTGATGATGCATGTATTATGTCAGGCTTAAACTGAGCAACTGCCGAAATTATTCTTGGACTAAGTGCCAAAGAGAGAGGTACCTTCTGATACCAAGGAAAAGGAAAGCTGCATTTTTGTTAAATGAAAATTATCAGTATGAAGCACGGAATGTGGAGGCAGTCATAGCTTCAAAAAACAGATTAGAGCATCCGACTAGGATGATTTTAAAATCGAAATTAAAATTTTATAAAATGTTGACAGTATGAATAATCTAAAATGTTTTGATTGACTTGTCTGAGATTATCTACTGACATAAGCACTTGTGAGACTGCTTGCTTGGTAGAGTTCATGGAAACATCTTATGACATGTCATAAGTTATTTTTAGCTTATTTTCATAAGCTATCCAAGATAGCTAATGAAAACAACTCACAAGTTATATCATAAAAAGTTCAACTTTATTGTTATCTTCTGTTATAGAAATAGCTTATACATTGGCACTTATAAGATAAGCACTTAATTAAGTTGCCTATCCAAACAAGGCCTAATTCATTTGTTAAAAGTTAAACAAAACTTATCTAAAAGCTTCAGTAGGCAATAGCATATGAGATAAGCTACAATGGTTATACAAATATAAGCAATGACTTGGAAAAATTTAAGATTCATAAACAACTTTCAATTATTAAAGGACAGTGAAGATGAAGAAAAAAAATGAGCTAAGAAGCTAAAGAGATCAACATTAACAACCTCTTGGATCCAATTAACTGTGCTCCATAAAATTCCTTGGGAACTCCTTCATGCGTTGTCACAACCATGACCTATTACACCATGCACAAATAAAGTTAGTTGACAAAGAAAATGATGAAACAAACAGTATAAAAGCACCAAATTTTGAAGAAATTAAGCAACAACAGGATAGTAAAGATGTTACCTCATCTCCCATTTCTCTAAGGTACTTTATAAAATTCTGAAAACGATTCTTGTATCCCGAGACATATCTGAAAAATAATGATTCAAACCGAATTAATATCAGGCGTTAGGCAATACTGTTTTTCATATGAAGGATTGCACGTGAATAATGTCAGGTGTTATGCAGTTTCATTGAGGCAGTAATCTTAATGCAGTTAGAAACAAGCAAAACATGGAAGTAAGGTTAAAAAATGGTCAGTGACTGCGCGATTGTAGCCGTGGAACATCATGGTTTTTTATGTTTGTGCTAGCACAATTATGTTTGTATTGTATCTGTCATGTTTGATTGCAATGTTTTGCAATATCACAACCATGACGCAACGCAACTACAATTGCGATTTAAAATCTTGTTTGGGAGTTTAATTTCTCATCAAGATTTCCAAGAATTAAAATTTGAGTTTACAAATAAATATTAACTACTCCAATAAAAGCAGCAGAAAATAGCTGAGATGAACATTTTGTGAACAGACAATATTTCAAAACAAATGAAGACAAAAACTATCTCAATTATATCAAAAATCATGAAATCCAAAAAATATATCAACAACAAAAAAAGACAAGAACACCATATCCAAATCAATTGATCCACATGAAACCTAAACCAATCAAATCCAAATTCATCAAAATCACACAAAACCAAACAATAAATCATAACAATAATTGAAGTCAACTACTGTAAAAATCAAAGATCAATGTTGTCACATGTCTCAACTAACTTGAAACATATTATTTTTTTCCTCAAAAAGCATATACAATAGAAAAGTGTATACATGTGTGTGTATAAAAAGGGGTTTCAACTTTCAAGATTCTACATTGAATAAAATGTGGAAAAAAAAAGAGACTCACGAAAAAGGAGAAGGTTCAACAAAGAGAGCAATTCTACGAGGTCTAGAATTGGTTTCATTGATAACAGAATCAGGAGGACCCTCTTCATCATCATCTCTAACATTCAACAAACTTTCTTCATCTATAGTCATTTTTGTAGCTTGAAGCTTCAAACTTTTTCTTCTTTTATCACTCTTAAACACTTGTAATCTCAAAAATTGATTCTTTTTGCAAAAGGGTGTGATGGGTTGTGCTCTAAAAGTTCTAAATCTAATAGAACTAATAGGAGGATTGAAATTGGAAGAAGAAGAAGAAGAAGATGGAAAATAGGTTGAAGAGTGATGTGAGAGAAAAGGAGGAGAGAGAGAGGAATTTATAGAGAGAGAAGAGTTCATGATGAAAGCAAAAATATAATGAGAAAGAGTATATATTAATATAAAGTATAATTGATTAAAACTTGAATTGGTAAGTTGTTTTGATTAATGAAATTGTGAAAGAAAGAAAGAAAGAAAGAAAGGAATCTTAGGACAAATAATTGTAAGAGAGTCTTAACAATGGATATTCTCTAATTGATGGCGGGACATTGAGGAATCAAAATGGGATTGTGAGCATATGCTATTGGGTCACTCTCTCTTCATTATTTTCCTCGTGGAGGAAACCTTGAGATATTTTTGTTGGATACAGTACAATAATAGAGTTAATTACTAGTATGAATTTTTGTCTTTTATATCTCCATGTATAGGTATGATTGGTTGTAATTGATTAGGTTTGAATCGGTTTTAAGTGATTTTATTTGTTTTGGTTTATAATGTGTTGAATTTGAGGTATTTAGGTGAAAGAATAAGGGAGAAAATAATATTATTGATATAAAAATGATTCAATACCTAAATATCTTATTTTTTTTGGTTTTCACTCTATGTTTTATAGGGGAAGAAGACTCTAGTAATCTAAAGTTCGATCACGAGGTAAGTAAAGTCTGACTCAAAAAAATTATTTCACCCAGAAATTGAATCTGGATGTAGCTAAAGATTATAAGCTATTGTTCACCTAATGATTATTCACTCGATTAAAATTGTTTCACTCAAGAATTGAATCTAGATATAGCTAAAGTTTGATTGGTTTACAATCCTAGATATAGTTAGATGTATAAGTATAGAGTTTTGTACTATTTATTGGAGAACTTGTGGAACATACAAAATTACAAATACAAACATATTGTGTTAGAAAATTGTTCATAAACATATACTACTCATGGTTCATAAAAATATTAGAATGTTTGCAGATACTATATTTCACCAACAAATTAACATATGGATACTATTCATTCAACACCGACCATACTCTTTTGATCAGGTAAAATCATCTAATAATTATTGTTAATAAGAGTATTTAAGTAAATAAAATTAAGATTATCATTAAAATCAATATAACTGATCAATATTGATCTAATTAAAAATTGTGTGCGTCAAAAAAAAATTAAAAATTGTGTAAAACTCAAATGAGACACTTAATACGAAACAGTGGGACTAAAATACAATTGGAATGTGGAGATCTATTTTTTATGATGATGTACATATGTATGTTTTTTTAGGTATCGTTTTTTATGATGTTGTATGTATTCTCGTAGATATTTCTTGTGCTAGTACTATTATAATAAAATAATAAGAAAATCGAAAGTGCCACCACTAAAAGTTTAATCAATTACTTCTTTAATATCTTCAATTAACAAGCATAATTTAGAGACGAAGAAAATGAAATATGTCACTATTATATTTGTCTATTTTCTCTTGTCATGATAGTTAATTATAGAGGGATTTTATATTTTCTCTCTCAAAATTTCGTCACCTTATTATTTGCTCTCTAGTAATGAATATTTTGCATACCACACCATGTCAACATCTAATTGAATTGGCTACACTTGAAGTGCAATTTGAGCCACAAATTAATAATATTATCTACTCTCTTTAGGCAAAAAGTTATTAACACGAGAAATCAAACACTAAATTTCTTCATATTTGTTATTGTCTCAATTCATACCATTGAGTTACACCTTATGTAATCGCATCCGGTGAAGCTTTGGTACTTTGACAAGTACAAGCTCCCTCTAAGATCATATCATATGGTGGGGTAAATATACCTTTTTCATCTTTGTTTTGTACTCCTACGATCTTGAATATAAGAAACAAAAAAAAAAGCACACTCTTTAAGAAAGTGAGAAATGATTAGAAAAAATATTTTATTTTCTATTTTATTCTTACTTTTGTTGTTAGTTAATGAGAGTAGTCTTGAAAATGGTAAAAAAAGTAATAATGATTAAGGGTAAAATTGGAAGATTAACAATAAATAATAATAATTACAGTAACTTTTTCTTATATTTGAAACCAACAATATTTTTTTTTGTTTCTTATATTCAAGACTGGAGGGAGTATATTATATGTTTTCATTATATTTCGTACTAAGCACATGTTGATGGATGCAATAAAATGCAAGTTACTTTACCCCATTTGCATTAATGAGTGAGACAAGAGAGTGAAATGGGTATGTACAAATGTTTATGTCAACATTCATTATCAACTTTGGCCGGCTGTTTTTTACTTATAGTAATAAAAATAGTCTTTTAACTGTTCTCTTATTTTACTTATAATTTTATTAATTGAAAATATAATTGTAATATATCTATATTTGGATATATAGAAGAGTTTATTCATTATAGATCCTACAAATTATAAGTTGTTTAGGTGACAAGAGCTGAAATAGGATATCATCATATCATATGCATGAATGAAAAGAAACTGCTCCTACGACTCATGAGCCGCACATTCCATTGGATATTCGATCTACTTGTTTACTAGTATAGTAGTATACCTTCAATTCAATAATATAGATTGATTAACTTCAATACATGGGCCATAGGAACAATAATTATATATTGAAACAAATCCAATACACTTAAAGAGTATTTAGACGAGATGATGCAAGTCTCTTTTAATTAACTTAAACAATTAAGTT
Source organism: Trifolium dubium (assembly GCA_951804385.1). Taxonomy (NCBI): domain Eukaryota; kingdom Viridiplantae; phylum Streptophyta; class Magnoliopsida; order Fabales; family Fabaceae; genus Trifolium; species Trifolium dubium. Next base: position 32,264,490 of record OX638075.1, on the reverse strand, counting down.
TCATTGTTAACTTGGACATACTGCAACCCTAAATTTTTGAGAGAAGCCATTTATTTAATATATTTCACAAATTTCGAGGAATTATTCTTTGAAGTTACATGCGGAATAATATACTCACTTTTTTGATCATATAGCTTAGTGGCTAGAAATTCACTCCTTAAAGGTGAATAAGTGGGTATACCGAGTTCAAACTCTGGTCCCTGCAATTTACACACACAAAAAAAATACAAAGAGTTCTTGGTAATGAATACTTGAATTAAACAATCAAATAATTTTATATAAATAAACTTGTTTGACGATTGTGGCTAATGAAACTGAAATACTCCAAGAAGGGTGTCATTTTCATTCTCAACATAGTTTTAATTGACTTTTTGAATCTTATAATTAATACTATATGTTTTGTTTTCAAAATTATTATTTCCACTTATCAAACGTTAATGTTCTGCAACTGCACTTAAGATGACGCTTAAACCACTTAATGTTAGAACTCATCTTGAACGGAATTAATCGGCACATGATAGACCGAATACTGGTGATATATTATAATGAAAAAAATATTCGTAGTTAATAATAATTCAATAAAATCAATATTTTTTATTCGTTATGTGTTATATTCTTATATTCTGCGTAAAATGGTCAAATATGATACAATATTATGGAGCAAAAAGAGTCTTATGTATACAAACATATTTATTTCGTATGGCTCATAGATTGCTGGAAGTAGAGAAGTGCACCAGTTTTTTTAAATACTTTTATACAAACAATTTAAGTAATGTTACAAAAGATTTGTTTTTAAAAAACTCTTTGTTGGGAGCTTATTTTTTCCTATAATAAATTCTTAAAAATCACTTTCGTCCGGATTTGTCTATCTAAACAACATTGTATATTCATCTTCTGTGTTTATTGATTGGGACGTAAGAAAATACTGTGATTTTCTCAATTCAAATTGGAAAATTCCAAGATGTATTGTTTTATAAAAGACAATGGAAGTACGTAAAAGTGGTAGCTCTCAAACTATTTTAAGATGGTAGTGAAAATAAATTATACCCTTGGGTCAATTAGTTGTGTTTTCGACCAAGTGAATTTGAGAGCTTATTTTTCTCTATTTATAAAAAACTATATGCATTTGGAAGTATACTTTTAAACGACATAAAACCCGTGTATTAAAAGAGTATACGTCCAAGATGAAAAACGAAGCTCATGTGAGTTTGACATATCTTTAGGGAAGGATTCAGAAATTTACCAACCAGTGAAATTTTTTGAAAAGTGGTGAAATATTTTTTTTCATTTTTTTTTTGACCAAGTGAAATATTTTTTCTTAAAATTAACAATAATTTTTTTTGTAAAACATGTGTAGGGATATTGAGAAGACCAATCTTTTTAGGCCTTTGCCTTGTTTGTGTGGGCCTTGGACTGGCTGGTCATCTGGCCCATAGGTTAACTGTTGCGGCTCTAATTACAACACAAGCAAATTATGCAATAATTTTGGGAAAGTTTTATCCCACACCCCCCAACTATACTCTAACCCCAATACGAATAAAAAAGTTAGCCCAATTATTTGTAAGATGTTTAAATATCATGGTTTTTTTGTTATTTATTCTAGTGACTCGAATTCTATCTTTTTAAAGTAAATAAGTGGATATGTTTTTTTTTTTGAAGCAATAAGTGGATATGTTAAAGTTTGAATTTTGGTCCTAACATATTACATGCAATGTTTTATGTCCCCATAATCTTATAATCTTAGTATACAAATTTTCGATTGGAACCACTGAATGACGGTGAAAATTGATACTTATAACATGATAAAAAATATCCGCAAAATAATTATTATACAGATTGAGCAACTAAAACACTAATAAAATCATAATAGTACTTGTACATAAGGTCTTATTTGTTAATTTAATTATTTTTTAAACTTTATTTATCTCTAAATCAAAATTTAACTTACAAGGATTCATCTGCTTAGAAATCGGCGTATTAAAAAAATTCATGAAAGTTTTTTATTGTACATAGCATGATAGCAAAATGACAAGCCATTAGAAACCCATGCTCATAAAGCGGAGCGGAGGGACCGTAGTTCAAACTTCTGTTATGGACGTCCAATCTAACAATTTTGATATTTTTTGTCAGTTTTTAATTGCAAGTTATTTGAAATTCACACACTTAAAATGAAGGGTTTGAACTCCAATGATAGATGTCGACCTAACAATTTTGTCATTTTCTACCGGTTAATTTAGGATTTCTGAACCATAATTTTTTTTAACCACTAATTAAGAAAAATTCATTTATTCCAACCAATAAATATTTAAGTACAAGCAACATTAATTTCATTTATTAGCCTCCGAATGTTGCGTAACCATAAGGAATGGGCATACTAGTTGTAGCATCCATCAAATGAAATTAAACGATTAATATACTTAAACTTAGTTCCTAAATTTGAAGTCCCTCTGTATATATATAATTATATATTATTTCCGTTCCATCAATTTGACTAAATATACTATTCATATACTTCGTTTTGACCGTATTTTTCTAAGATTATATATTTATGTACCAAAGCTATATCCCAGACACGAAATCAACAAACTTTGTTGAGATCAAGAATCTGACGGACACATTCATATGCTTATTGAATATTAATCTCACGTAGCATATTGAAATTGGCCCATATGACCCAAACTTTCTCTCATATTAATGAATTTCAAGGACCACGTATCTTTTTTAATCAAACATTACTATATCATCCATAAATGACACCCCTCCATGTTAGGTTCTACTTGTAAATGGAATTTTGATTAGATGTATTAAGATCTTCAAATTATTGTGTATGTTGTAAATTTTGGGACACAAATTTCAATTTCTCTATTGATAAAAAAATTGTGAAGATTATTTGAAGAAGATAATGTGAGCTGATCAACTTTAAATTGATGATTGAGATCAAGTAATTAATAAGTTTAACGACATGCTTTATTTACTACAATGAATCCGTATCTATGTAAAAATGGAGCTTTGAGGATTTAGTCGCAAAATCAGAGCTAGGTTAATAAAAGTTGGACGGAGCCACAATTCCACTATTTCGGTGCGGTCACAATTGAAATTAAATTTCTATAATCAAATAGAAAAAAATAATTATTCTATCTAGTTGTTACACAAACGAAATGATAAATTATTGAAAATAAACATATATTTTTTAAATTTTCAATAGATTTAATAGCAGGTTTTGCACATCAACTATCATAATTTGATGATTTTGGTACCCATTTTTTAAACTAACAACACAACACAACACCAACATCAAAAGATAACATTAACAATTAACTTATTAAACCAACCAAGACACTAACACGAAGTGAATGATATAAACATATAGATTGTGGTTGTTACACCATATACATAATGATACATACAATATGAATGTGCTAATTGAATAACCCCTAAGTAATTCCTCTGCATAGTTCCTTAGGACCCCACTTATTTTTAGCCTCCTCTTGCAAAGCATCCAATTTCATGTTGGATGTATGTTTCAAAATAAGAATTTTTGTTTTGCACTGTTTTTTTACCCTTCCTTTTTTTAAAGTAGTCAAATTGCTAGACTCACTTTTAAGTTTGAAAGAGTGGAAAATTCTGAATTTAAACACGTCTCTTTAAAAATATTTTAATAACTATCAATTAAATTATATTTATAAGACTTGCACTGTTTATTTTAAGCTGTCTTATAGTATCTATGTATAAAATTAACAATTTGATAATATAATTTTTATGTAGACTTACTAGTTACTAACCCTAATATAAAATGATTGTCTATCTATTCACTTAACACAAACATATTCCTTATTAGCAACATGCCTTACTAGTACAAGCTAGATCAATAGAAGAAAAGGTATGACCTAATTAAATCTTATTAACTCGTCCTCATTGACAAAAGTCACATTGACAACACATTGATATAATCAAGGATTTGATTCAAAATCACAAAAGAGTAATATGAATCATCCAATTTTAACCTAAATTAAGACTCAATTTATTAACCACATTGACATGTGTATGATTATTTGACAAATTCAAATTCGAACATATGAAAACATCACAATGAATCTAAGTTAACTTTGTTTCTCTGATCCAAATTGCATTGCAAATGGTCAATCTTATTTTCAAGCAAATTGGATGCAGAGTTGCCTAGCTGTCATTTACAGATCATAGTCATATGTTCATTTCATTATTATAAGTTATTAATATTTGAAGCAAGACAACTGCCAACCTTCAAGCCAAACTTATCTACAAATTAATGGCAAAAAAACAAAAACAAATGTATAACTAATTACTTTTTGTGCCTAAGGATCCCATATGCCACATTATTGTTACATCACCATCAGTGCTATATTTGGCATAACTGTGATGAACAATGTTATTTTAACATTAAAAATAGTAGCAACAACACCGTATAAAATACACTTAAATTAAGTTTTGCATTAATTTAAAGAACAAAAAAATTACAAGAGAAATTAAATTCGTATCAATATATAATGTCCGGTGTTGATTGTTGTGTAACTATTTTGAATTGTAATGCCTTACATTGGAAAATCATATATGTATGTAGTAAAACCTTTACATCACAAATATAAACTTACCAACAATTTTTTTTTGACAAAATAAATAAACTATGTGTATTTATCAGAATAATAATGTACATAAAATGTTATTTTTTAGGAGCATAAACATAATCGTATTTTTTTATTATTATTCTGATAATAACTATAAAAACTTTCAAATTCAACCAATCACTATTAAAAAAATGAATTATCGACATAAATTACAGACAAAGATAAAATTAGTCTCTAATCATGCCGTCTTTAACACTCAACGACTTAATTAAAGATAAATTTTATTTTTTTCATATGTAATTTTCAAAACAATTCAAATTTTTGTAATAGTCAATTGAAAATCGAAATAGATTTACTCCATTCTAATTGATTTTATTCTTTCTTCTTAGATCCAACAATTCCATCTGTTCCAGCAAGTATAGCATACTTATCCTTCCTTGTTAAATTGGTGCATTCAAATCCAAGAGTCCCTCCAAGAACCCTTTGAATATAATTTGCAACTTCAATTGAAGATTTACCTCCTTTGCAAGTCAATTCCAAAGGCAATTGATTCAAGAAAGTGATTTCATAAGTAGGCATAGGGTTCATGAACACAAAATAAGGATCCAACAATTTGTGTCCGCGAGCCGATGTACCATAAAACAAACTCTGCTTAGTATTGATTGCAACCGGAACAATCCTATCCGTTAACTCAGCGAAAAGAGCACTAAACCTCAATAGAAACGGTTCTCTACAAGTTGTTCCTTCAGGACAAATCACTAAATCCCCTTCTTCAAGCAATTTCTTTATATTTGCCGCATCTCTATCTCTTTCCCTAGAAAGCGCAACCGCTTTTATAGGCGAGATCATTTCGGTGAACTTACTTATACTATAAGTTACACAACTTATTTGTCTTCCTAATGCAACTCCTGTAACAACTGGATCTAAAACTGTTCTATGGTTGCAAACAAATAATACACCACTTTGACCTTTTCTTGGTGGTGGTGGAGGAGTACCTTTTCTAATTACTCTTATTCCAAGTAACTTATAATTGTACCAAGCAAGTTTTTCGGGTAAAGGTATGTTGAGATATACCCTTAAGATTGAAAGTATGATACCAATTGGCATCCATAAGAAGGTTAAGAGTGCTACTATTGGGGTTGGTTTTTGGACTAATCTACCCTCATGAAAAATAATAGGGCTTAGAAGTTTGTTTCTTGGTAATGGGTCACATTTGGTCCTTGGAACCATATATCCTTCCTGTAAGGTGAAAAAAATAATAAAGTTAAGGACTTAATTTTACAAAAATAATTTAATTAATGAAAAGATTGAATTTACTTGTTAATTAAATAAAATTTATACAAAAATAACTTGATTTAATTTTATCTTTTGTTATAAATTTTTTTTATGTAAGTTTTATACAAAAGTGTTGATTATAAATTGCAAATAAGTTGTTTGTCAAAACGAGTCTTAAACGTGTCTTAACATTACACAACAAAAAGTTAAAAATTTGTGATATGTAGAAAAAAAAACAAAGGACAAATAAAATTTTGGAAAGTCTATAGGAAATATCACAAGGATTGTTCTTACTTAGGGTCATGGATTTGAATTACACTTTCCATACATTTTATACGGTACAAAATACAAGCTGTACGGCTTGTAAAGAGTACTTTAGAACATGTAGGACATGAGAAACTTATGTATAGTGTCAGAAATCATCAATCTAACTGAATTTGTTTTGGATTTAATTTTTATTTTCTACATACATATGAAATGTAACTCAATTTCACAAAATTGCCATTTTATTATATTAACTAATTTATAAAATTCTTGGTAAGTATCTATGTGGTGAAATGTGATTAAATATAAGATTATCAAAATGAGTATGATTCAATAAATGTTTCTGATTAACCCATAATTTAGTATGAAATGTGCTCTAAAAAAAGCAATTCAAAACACAAACATGAGCTAAAAGTTGGGTTGGACCGATATGGGCCAATGAGTTTTGGGCTGGCCCGACATAACAAAAAACCACAAACATGTTTGGGCTGTCCCACTTTTAAATTCATATGCAGTACTCTATCCGTTCTAAAACGACCGATTCATTTGTATGAAAAATATCACTAAATGACTTGATATATAATTAAGGCTGAATATATTAGTTATTCAATAAAAGTAAAAAGTGAAAAATTGTTTATAATTAAGACTGGATGAAGTGCTTATTAAAGATCTTTTACGTCCTCCGCCTCTAAATACAAACACCTATTGCAATTTTCACTTTTATTAAAAAAAATGTAGTGTAACTAATGTGCCTATTATATATGTGTAGTTGAGCGTTGGAGATTATCCTCTCTTAATCAATGGTTGAGGTTCAATCCTCATCTTAGATAAGAAACAATTTTAAATATTTGACTCAGTTGTCCCACCTTTTGACGTACCTCTAATCCAGTGATCTCGACAAAAATTGTGTCTATTATATATGTACCTAAAACATCTTTATATATGTTGAAAGAGTACTCATACTTAAGTACAAAAGGAGCAACTTATTAGTGGCTCATATACCATCAATAATTTTGTGGGTGATAACTTTAAAAAACAACAAATGGACAATGGTTTGAATTGGGGGGCCAATAGAAATGTTGAGGCTAGTAAATATAGAAAATGACAGGATGAAACAGACCAGGGGAACAGTTATGATGTTAGGACACTTGAAAAACAATATACAAAAACCAGACATAAAATTTAAGAAAAGAGGAGGTGCAATATAATTAACATGTTATGTTCATTAATGCTCTCACCCAACTTCTAAATATTAGGGGCCAATCTAATTTATTAATCATCATATTGGATTTGTACTGTGGTAGTTCTGTTGATCGCATAGAAACAGCTCAGAAAAGATATCTTCATATCCAAAGAAGAAAATTAGAAAATGACTTGAACCAAAACAATACATAGCCACACACATGTGTACACATATACGCACAACTTACAACATTATGTGCGCGCATATATACAAGCATAAATATGATATTGCAATTCTGATCACCATTTAATATATATTTTTTTAAATTGTAATGTTTTAATTCTTCAATCGTCGTTATAGCTAAGTCTTTAGTTCATAAACTGAATTGATTAAATTGTTTTACATTTATTTAATCCCTTACCTCACATCCTACAAAAACTGTCAAATCCCAGAGAGTTTTATAAAATATTATATTTTAGAAATTTTAAGCGAAAAATAGAAAATTTGAATGGTTATAAATAAGAGAGGAGTCTCCGTAGAATTGCTCAAGCGGTAAGATCTGAAAACATAGTTAATAGAAAAAAAAGATCTGAGAAACATAGTTAATCAAAAAAAAAAGATCTAAGAGACATATAAATTGAGTGGAGAAAAATTCACGGATCAATTCTTAACAGAAGCAATTCATCTTTTTGATATACTAAAAAAACAAGAAATTTCTCAAATTAGATTGACTATATGCTATATTTTTAATTTTTTAGTGCAATACTATATGCTATATCTACAAATACACTTTTATAAAAAAATTGTCATAAATGTAAGTTTCATTTCAAATTTGTTACTCCATATTAATATCATTAGTTTGTCTTATGCGATAAAAAGTTAAAATTTAACACATTTATCAAAAAAAATACTTAAAAATATTAAAATACAATTATACAAATAGACACTTTTATTATAATACAAGACACATTAAAATATAAACAACATTTTCTAAGTAAATGAATAATATATACAAAAAATTGATATATTAGGTGAGCGAATTAAATTGTGTACCATCACTGGCCAATATATACGTATTATTTTGAAAAGAATGAATGGTCAATTTTTTATATTAAATAAATATTAAACACAGCTTAACTTTTTCAAACCAGCCATTCCAAATTAGTAGTATAATAACCAACTAATGATCAGTTGATACCATATGTCTATGTTTATAAAATGAAACATAAATCTAATTAATTTTGATCATGAACTAACCAACATTCATCTAATATTATATTTAATTGTCATCGTATTCCAATCCAAATAAAGAGAGTATACTTTTGTTTGTATCAGTAGTTCAATTGGTAGGGTCAAAGTTCAAATATTGTATTCTCTACTACACACTTATAGTGTGCCAGTGTAACCACTAAACTACATGATAAAAAATTCAATTATTGTGTGAATGCTTATAAAAAGTTAAATTAACTGCAGTCACTTTTTATGCCATAAACTAACACATTATTATATAATTTGGTCATATATAAAATAAAAACTAACACAATGTATAAATATAACAAATTACCAACCTTGCAAATTGACATGAAGTCAGAATCAGTTACACTGTCTCCTAGTCCCAAATCAGGTAAATTGTTACTCCCAAATTCTTTCATAACTGCCTCTTTCTTGTGTTCACCAACAAGAACACCAGGTTCCTTAACAAACCCACTTGCCCTCCCTGTTTTTGTAACCATCAATTCAGTTCCAAGCACCTTATCAACTCCCAAAAATGTCTTGACAAATGGCTCAACCATTAACCTCGGACTCGCCGTGACAATATATCGTTTCCCGAACGAATTGAACACTTTCCATGTCTCCGGATGCACGTCCTCGGCATAAAACCTAGGCAAAACTGACCGAGAAACAATTTCAATGTCTCGAATTCTTAGTCCCGAAAACGTGACAAAGATCAATGTTTTGATTGCCAAGGTTTCGGAGACGAATAGGTACGTGAAATATACGAAAGGAACTAAGGATAAGAGAAGTAGTGCTCTTAGAATGCTTCCAGCTTCAAGTGCGACGAGCATGTAATATGGAAAAGCACTTCGCGACACAAGAAGCGTGCCATCTAAGTCCGATGCCACGGTTTGGTTTGATCTATCTTTTGTGCTACATTTGGAAATTGGTTGAAAAAGAGGAAATGCTCCCATGATACAATTGATGAATTTTTAGAAGGAAGAAAAATATGAGTTTTTTGCTAAGATGATTTGTGAGGGGAAGATGGGATTGGTTGAGCTAGCTATAGATATTATAGTTGGCTCAAAGATGTTATGATGAGAGAGAGGGTGAGGGGGTTTTTAAAGGACGAAAGAAGAGTATGGTAATGTTGGTGAACAATTTAGAGAAAGATAATTACTCATTCAATGTAATATAATAATATGTGGTGCCAACTTTGTGAAAGAATTATATAATTCAATATAATATGCTAACAATATGTAGTTCCAATAAATATTGATAAAGAAAGGATGCAAATTGATTGTTACTTTTTATTTTTGATAATGTCAAGTTGATTATCACTCAAAAGGATGCAAATTAATTATATAAAAAAAAAATACAAACTGTATTATCCAAAAACACGAGTAAATAATTAACTCTTTTAAAAGAGGATCTAATAGGTGGATAATATGCACACACAAAATTGTTAGTGATTTCTAAGAGCTTGAAACTTATCATATAGTCTTAGTGAATCATTGTGACCTTAGTAGCCTAAATCCGATCACTACTAAAAAATAAATTTTGTAATTAAAATTATTGACAAAAATTTTCCCCTAACTTTGAATATTTATGACAAAATATCAAAAAACCTCGACCTCTTAAATAATACTTTTTTAACACGTAAAAAATGTAACTCTTTTAACATTTCAATTTACCCATTTGAAACTTGTCATAAAATTGATTTCATATTTTTTTCCTCTCTAATTTTTCCCCCTAATTTAAATTTTTATAATCATGACTTTTTATTAAAAGAATAAAATAATATGTGGTACATAGTTTCTTATAGACAAAGATAGAAAAACAGAGAAGACTTTAGTAGAATGAACAAGGAAGAAGGTTAAAGGAAGGGAGAGAGTAAAAGTAGTGTCATGTGTTATTTTTTGGCGTGTGTGATAGGGAAGTTGTTTGTTATGAAAAAAAGAAAGAAAGAAAGAAAGAAAGAAAGAAATGGTCTTTGAAGTGGTTGAAGGTTGATACCAATAGTTGTGTTACATTCAATTAGAGCCTACTTTTTAGTTTATTGCACGCCGGCCTTTGCTGCCTAATAAAATCAAAGCCTCAACGCTTTGCTTTCATAGTTGTGTTTAATTCTATATAACTTTATCATACTATATGCATAAAGAAAATATATATAATTATGTTCATAAATTCTAATTCAATTGATAAAAATATTTAAAATGTAATCTTAGACAACTTGTTGCAAGTACCTTGGCAATTCAAATATTCAATACTTATTTATTTCTGTAAATTCTCTCTTTTTGTTTATTCACAACTATAGTAATCTTGAGATCTTGTGACACTAGTCCATAAGAAGGGCTCACTATATAATATATGTTGGGAATTTGCACTGAAATCAAGACTTTTGGACTTTGAAGTGTTTTTATTCAATGTTTGAGAGAAAATCTTTTCCTTTTGTGTATACGTTTGAGAGAAAATTTAAGAAAATGAAGAACACATGTTAACAATTCTTTGTCCAAAACTTGGGAATCAAGAAATTGATGGTGCATGTCACAAGGGTCTTAATTATTCTAGATTTGGTTAGTACAACAAACTACATTAATCTTGTCCTTAATATATCAAAAAGAAAAATATCTTGTCCTTAATAGTTAGTTATGGATTTAAATGGCACCAACCAGAAAATTCAAATATCCTACATCTGTTTATACTAATTAAATATCTTACTTATATATAGTGAAATTAGAAATATGATGCAACTCACTTAATGGAATATTGTATCTAATAAATATGCAGACACCGATCGAGATTCGTACCCTCAGTATATTTATTTATTCACATTTGTTGAATCAAACATTTTCTAAAAATGCAAATTTTTAGTATGTTATTTGACAAAAAAAAAATAATAAGAATTATAAATATGCTTTAGTGACAATAAAGTTTAGATCTATGTATATTCATATTATTTTAAAAAAGAAAAAAAAAATATTATGTTAAAAAAAGTCCAAAACTTATTAAAATTATGTTTATTATGGAATACAAATAAAACAAAACAAAATTGAGAGGATAAAAACATCTCGTTATTATTTTTATGGACTAAAATCAAAGATATTTTAAGTAAACGATTGAGGTGTCTCTTAAAGACAAATTGATTAGAAGAATTCGAATTCAATTCTTGAAAAGAGATCATTTTAATTAAACTTTATTTATTTATCGACTAAATTCTGAATTATCGCGCCCTTCTCCGGAGAAGAAAATTTTTTTTATCTCCAAAGAGAATTTTTTATAGCTACATTGCTTTTTACTATTTAGGTTGTAGCTTAAACATCACATTCCACAAAGTATTAGTTGCATCTGTTATTACGGCATTTTTATGGTACTAGACTATATATGGAACAAACACAAAGACCCACCCTTGTTGAATTCACCAAATTTTTTTGACAAACTTGAATTCACCAATTTAATCGGTTTGATTAGTTCTAATTAAGATATGTTACGTTCTTTCCCCTCTTGACGTGAAGTTATGAGGCCATCATACTAAGTTGTGTAATTGGTTTTTTTTGGCACATTTTTTTTAATTGTTAATTTGTCAAAAAAAATCCTAGTAATTGAATGTGTTAATTTTTATGTCCATCGTAAAATTACATAATAATGTCAATAAAATTCCTCAACAAAATATACCCAGAGTTTTCTATCCAAATGACCCGATATAATTTAGAGGAAATTATATTGTACACATATGGTGCTTGTTTATCTCATGAAAAATGCTAACATTATTAAATTAATTATATCCTCATTAACAAGTCCTAATAATTAATTTCTCTCAAGGAAAATGTTAGTACTAGATATATTGTTCTATGTGAAGATAAGATGAGAAAATAACTTTAAGAAAAACAAAAAGATGACTAAAAATAAATAATCCACTATATCCATATAAGTTTAATTACATACATAAGTTTTGAATGCATAAAATTATATATAAATCAATAAGATCCATAATTGAGGAAATCATTTAACATAGTATGTAACATGGGAATCATATATATCGGATTCAACTAATTATTTTTTAGGCATAGGTTTCAACTTCAATGTTGCTTCACTTTGACTTGAAGGGGATGGCCCTTATCACTATCTGATGGTATAGAGCTGCAAGTGCTGCCCCAATGAAAGGCCCAACCCAAAAAATCCACTGCACAAAAATAATAACTTTGTAACTACAATAACCTCTTAAAGTCAAAATGATCAACAATATCTTAGTTTCATCAAACTTTAATTGAAACAATATTGTTTGAATAATGAACTTCATTAAAGGTTAAAGTCATCAACAATATCTGAATTTCATCAAACTTTAACTAAAACAATATACATTGTTTGAACTTTGAATAATGAACTGGATGAACTCTAACTAAAACAGTTATGTTTGATCAAACTCTAATGAAAGCTTATTAGTCTTTGAAAATAAACTGTATAGTCGGACAATTTGGCAAATCAATAGAATTTTAAAATGATTTTCTTAAATGATGGTTGCTCTTTATTTCTCATAAATTGATCAGAATCCCTCAATGTCTTTCTATTCATTGGATTTTGGTAGTACAAATTTTAATTAAAGATATCTTTTAGTAGTGTTTTTTTAGTGTAGGCAATATAAAAGACAGTTAAGGCAAAATTACACCATTGGTCCTTTATCTTTTTCATTTGTAACAAATTGGTCCTTTATCTTTTTTTTTGTAACAAATTGGTCCTTTATCTTTTTCATTTGTAACAAATTGGTCCTTTATCTTTTTTTTGTAACAAATTAGTCCATTATCTTTTTTATTTGTAACAAATTGGTCCTTTATCTTATATTATTTTTTACAAATAAGAGGTCCTATGGTGCAAATGTTAGTAAAGATAAAGGACCAATTTGTTACAAATGAAAAAGATAATGGACCAATTTGTTACAAAAAAAAGATAAAGGACCAATTTGTTACCAAAAAAAGATAAAGGACCAATTTGTTACAAATGAAAAAGATAAAGGACCAATAATGTAATTTTGCCGACAATTAACAATCATCTTCTGACGTTGTAAAGCTTGATCACATTTGTCCCTTTGAAAAAAATTATAATTTTTTAATAAATAGACTGAATTGAAAGGAGTACTAACATAACCGATGATATTAAATTTTACCAACAATTTAAAAAAATGTTAATTTTTAGGAACAAATTATTGTACTTTATAGTTTTAGAGACTAAATTGATAATTCATATAAAATAATATTCCAAATAAAAAGAAAAAATAAATTACAAATAGGAACAAAAAATAGATGATGAAAATACTAACATGATTGTCCCAAGCTTGATCCTTGTTGTATATAAGGGCAGCACCTAGACTTCTTGCTGGGTTAATACCGGTTCCTGTAATTGGAATTGTAGCCAAATGCACCAAAAACACAGCAAATCCAATTGGCAATGGTGCCAAAACCTGTTGGATGCATATATAAAAAAGTTTATATTATTCATGCATAAAAATTAATTTAAATTATTATCAATAGTTATGAATTTTAAATGTCATATTAGTTAATTACGATTTTGATTTAGGCTTACAGGAACATGAGAGTCTCTAGCATTTCTCTTAGCATCAGTGGCAGAGAAGACAGTGTAAACAAGAATAAATGTACCAACAACCTCTGCTCCAAGTCCATCACCTATGGAGTAACCTTTATTGAGAGTGTTGGCACCACCACCAAGTCTCTCATATTGGTGTGGTTGGAAACCTTTAACAACGGCAGCACCACAAATAGCTCCCAAACATTGCATAATTATGTAGAACACTGTCCTTGTTAGAGATAGCTTGCGTGCCAAGAAAAGTCCAAATGTCACTGCTGGATTAATGTGACCACCTGCATTAGTAAATATATACACATGATATGTTAGCTGAAATCTAAGGTTTTATTAAACACTTTGGAGAGTGAAGGGTGATTACTCTCTTCAATCAAGATTGATCTGCTAGTGTTCGAGTTTGATTTGATTTACCAATGTTGAGACTCAAACCTGTCAATCTTGATTCAACGGTTTAAATTAAATTGTGCCTACATCAATAGGGATTCATGTACCGATTCTCTTCTCTATTTCTCTCTTACTTTTACTCGATCTTTTCATTATCCATGTATGGATCATCTATAGCCAATACGTTGTGCAACAATTGTAGAAGATTCAAGTTCGATCAGATCAACTAGATGATCCTTGTTTCATGTAACTCTCATATTTGATTTTCTTACACCGAATAAATCATCAATTTAGTCTAATTATGACAACGCTATCTCTTTGAGAATTTTTTTTAATCATTATCACTAGTTTAGTTCTTAAAGTATATGAAATTTATCATTTTAGTCCTTTGCGAATGCGATTAAGATGTTAAAGGACTAACAAAATGATGTTTTTGTAAATTTTGTGTATTGATATTACATATTCTATATATTTAAGAACTAATTATTACTTTTATATAATTTAGAGAACAAGTTGAAAACAGAGTAGTATTTCAACATTAAATTGAGAATATGTTTATTTTATTTTTTTGCACATATTTTATTAAACAAATTGTATGTAAATTTTACCTGAAATACCATTATATAAAGAAACAAAAATGTAGCAACAAATTCAGCTATTCCTGCCCTATAGAAAGACCATGATGACAATTCTCCACGCTCAAATAATGGTGCTAAAGGTTCCTCTTTGTAATCTTTAGCTTCATTGTTTTGAGATTGAGCAGCAATTCCTATTGGTTGGTTTTCTCTATACTTGTTTGCTCCTATTCTTACATCTTCATCTTTATTCTCCATAATATTTGTGCTAGCTCTTGTAAATTGTTTGAATGATCAATGTGGTAGTAGAGATAAATGGCACAATAGTTAATTGAGTTATTATTAGTGATTGAATGGATTGAAGGAGGGTTTTTGTAATGTGAGATTGGGACAAAAGTTGAGAAATTGTTGATGGGATTAATGTTTTAGTAACTTCTAAGTTAATAATTTTTTTTTTTACAAGAACTTCTAAGTTAATAATACTAAGTGTATCATGGAATATTTCATTGTGACACTCGACTGACCAACTACACCTTGCATTCCATTTTTTTAGTTATCATTTTATGTTTTTTTTTCTTTCTAAAAATAACGAATGTTCTAAAAATTTAAGATAAACCAGGATGATGCAACACAATTTGCAAATAATCGGGTCCTTAAACATGTAGGTATAAGTTTGATCTCTAGTCGATGCCTATAGAAGATCACATATTGAGAGATTTCACCCATTTAAATGAATATTTGTACTTTGAAAGATTAGTCTTAGGTTCTGGTCGAAATATATCTTTGGAATCAAAAACCTTGAGATATTAGAAAGGATATGCCCCTCTGATCCTTAATATATTTTTTTTTGCTTTTTTAGGTTGATGTATTTAGTCTATAATATAGATCAAATACATCAATTATTCCTTTTTTATATTAAGAACTAAAAGAAGTAATAAATTTTCAACTGAAATTTTATTTAATCTAAAAATTATAATTCAACCATCTCATATCTTACTATAAGTATTTATCTCACTTGAATACTTGATCCACACTCTATTTTTGGAAATATAAACTACTTTGGTTTGGTGTGAAACATTATAAATTGACACCAAAATGGCATTTTGTTTTCTTCTTCGAAGGAACAGAACTAGTCAATGGAGTCACACATGCTTGAACCTGTGTGTGCTTCTCCCATCTTAATTATGACAACAGCTTTTTTAGTTAGGTGAATTCATATAAAGGGAAAGACTTAAACGTCATTTTAATCTCTGTATGTATGCGAAATTTTGGTTTTAGTTTTTATATGTGATTTTACTTCAAAACAGTCCTTGTATCGACCAAATTTTTTGTTTCTGGTCCCTAAAGCAAAAATCTGCAAGAAACTTGAGAAGAAGTTTCCTGCAGATTTTTACTTTAGAGACCAGAAGCAAAAAATTTGGTCGATACAAGGACTCTTTTGGAGTAAAATCAGATACAGGGACTAAAAACAAAATTTAGTATACATACAGGGACCAAAAGAATGTTTAAGCCAAAAAGGGAAAATTATATTCTTTAATTGAAATTAATAAATTATATACATTGAGGTTCTTTGGTAATTTAATTGAATCACTTTAATATCCACAAATTCTTTCACAGAAATTAGTTGCTAATTAATAAACACTAGTGCAAAATATGTGCATGTGGCTATAACACTAATCTTTTTTAATAATTATTAGGAATAAATTGTTTTTTTCTCCTTCTTATTTTATTTTAGTCTATATAAAACTTCTTATCCCCCATTACAACACAAACCGCAGCTTGCAGCAAAATCAATCCAAATCACAAAAATAAAAGAAAAAACCAACCTTAAGATAAAAAGAAAATTCTCAATTATAATCGTACCCACTATATTACATCAAACGAACAAAGTATTTAAGAATCAACCAAAGGTGACACAAATTAAAGTGGCACTAATAGACGACATCTACATTTGAAATAAACACATTTTGGAACATAATGAGCAACACAAAAATAATTTACACAATCCAAATGCTCCTTGCAATCTTGCCTCCTTGCTGTGGTATAACAACAAAGAAGAAACAAATAATATTACTAAAAGGGATGAAATATTTTGGATAAGATAAACACAGAAACTTATAAAAGATATAAAAAAAGGTTTACCGATAACATAGTCAATTACAAAAATAAAAAAGAAAGTAAGGAATATCTTTAAATAAATTAATTTAATAATTACAGCCATATTTTTTCTTCTTAAACCACAGCAGATTGAAATTTATTCACGACTCTGTGTTGTAAAAGTTCTATATATATATCATTCAATAAACATTCATATATTTAAGCAATTTCCCGTGTGTGTGTGTTATGAATTAAATTTTAAACGACTAAGATTCTGTTTAGCCCGACTTATTTTTTAATTTTTTTCTTCTCCTTAAAAAATCGTAAAGAAGGAAAAAAAATTGTTTGACTCTACTTCTCCTTATTTTTTACTTTATTTCTCTAATACTGTTAAGAAGAAATATGACTACATTTATTTTTAAACTTCTTTATATAGTTTAAAAAAAATAAAAATAGAAAATAAATCGGACTAAACGAGATCTAAAAGCCACACTAAAATGACTTTAAACTAATTAATATATTAACTTCTTCATTCAGATTTTGTTTCCTTGATTACATTCACCAATGCTTATATTTATAGGATAAATATCCTAACAAACTAATTAGTCATGACTCATGATGAGTCATCAAATAGAATATCCTTCAATAAAATATTATTATGAGCTATATTAACTCATTACGGCATGTTTAGCTCGCTCAATCAATAAGGACAATCTTTCATTATGTATATATTTTCCTTTTTCTATAAAAACTTTATAGCCTTTTATGATATAAAGGGGCAATAAATAAATAAAAAAATGAATTAAAAATAATACGTAAAATATAAAAAAAATGATAGTTTGGTCGTCTTTTTAATTTTGTTTTTCTCAACATTAAAAGTTAATATATACTCTATGTCTCTATCTACAGTTGTCCAGGGATACCCAAGAAAAATTTAGATAAAATTTTAAAATAATTAGATATTTTCATCTGTTAAAATTTTTCTAATTTATTTTTATTTCCCGATTTATCAATTTATGTGAATTTTAATGTTAATATTATGATCTTTTTATTTCAAAATATGTCTATATAGTGTGTTAAATCTATATAAGTCCATATTATTTTTAAAAATGTCAAAAACATGTCAAATTTTGTCCATTAAAAATTCAAAACAAAACACAAAAAATTTCAGAGATAAAAAACATTAATTATAAGGATGAACAAAAACAAAAATTTACTAATTTCTAATTTTATAAGGATGAAAAATAATTAACTCAATTTTAAAATTTGTTTTGATGGGCAATTGTTTGAGTGACCACAATTTTTTTTTTTGAGGAAGCCATTTAATTTGTACTTACCTCTATAATTTTAAAGTATATATAATTAACTATTATAACTATATTCGTAAAAAAGAAAACTATTATATATATATATATATATATATATATATATATATATACCTATGATTTAATTATCTTTAATATTTGTTTAGAATATATTTTAAAATTAGTCATTGAGCGTAACCCAATGGTATTGAAGTTCTAGTGGATCAACTACTTTTTTTTTTAACATCTATTGATTTAACCATTGATCATTATATTCAAAGATGCAGTTTTGGAGCATAAATATTAATATTGTCTCTCAATTTTTATTTTTATTTTGACAAACATTAGTATGTATTTTTAATTTACATTGTCTCTCAAAACATTCATGAACTAAAACAACCAACAACAAATGGTTATGCTTTATTGATCCATTTGTGGATGATATTGTGAAAAGAATAAAATGGCCAAGAAACCTAAATTATGACTTTAAATTTGCATCTTCCATGTTTCAAAAAGATAATTTGCGTATTCCTCTCTTCCACTTTAATAACTTTAACCATGGTTACATTTCTATTACAGAGCTTCTGAATTTGGCATATTTTTTAAGTTAATTTTAATTTTTATCAAAATTTTAGCGTTGAGACAAAGGGGCTTTGGTGGTTTAAATGCCTTTATTTTGTATTTATGACATCGAGTAATTAATCTGATGGTTTTAAATTGTTGTTCATAGTGGCCCCATCTGTGAGGTTTTTATTTGATCCCTCACTTTATTAGAAGACACCTAATTATAAAAGTAACAAAATATTAATTGTTCAAGTGTTGATTGGTGTTTGACTTGGTAGAGATGACCATGATTCGATCCTCACAACTGTGTTTGGAAGAAAACTTGAATCAATTGGTGTGTCAGAACTCACCCGGCCAAAAAAAATAACAAACTAAAAAAGCAACAATATTATGACATGCAAATAACATTTTATGATCGAGAAGCAAATAAAATTATCTACTTTTACGGTCATTGACTAAAATAAAGTTATTATTTATAACTGACAACAGTAACATATAAAATAAATGCATTGTACAGTATATGGTGTCGGACAAAAATTAGAAGGACAATCTGAATTTGCCTCGCAGACTGGCATTATTATTGCTGTTATATAAAGCAAAAAGAAACAAATAATATTACTAAAATGGATGAAAGATTTTGTATAAGTAATAATAAAGTTTAAAAGAATATGAAAATGTTTACCATAAACGTCAGGTACAAGCATTAAGGAAATCAAGAGGATCATTAGATAAATCAAGTTAATAATCATAGGCATATTTTTACTACTAAAATTGCAGTAGATACAAAAGTTATTGATCAATTACTATATCTTTAAGAAAACTTCGAGAACTAGAGGCATTATTAAAATTATCAAGGCTAATCAATTTTTAATGCTTTGCCCCTTTATTTCACTCAATTGATAAGGGCAACCTTGGAGTATTTAATTTCTATTTCTTTAATTTCTAGCCTTTTATAATAGATAGGGGCAAAAAAATGAAATAAATATAATAAATTAAAACACTAGAAAAATAAATAGTTGAATTGTGTTTTTTTCTTTTGTTTTTTTTCTTTTCTAAACATAAGTTCACTACTAGTTGGTAAAGCTACTATTCGTCTATGTGAAATATGATTAATAACTTTTTAAGACGTGATTTTAGTAGGCTTTTAGGAGGAGAAATTAAAGTCAATTAGTCCAAGTTTTAAATACTGAAAACAAATGCTAAAGAGATTAGATCAATTTTGCTATTGTAAAGTTGAAGTTTTAAAGTCAATTAGTTTTAAAATGATTTTAATATTCAGATAATAATAAAATAAATACAAAGATTAAAATAAAAAATTACAAATTTATAAGAATCAATTAATTATTTAATTTTATTATTAATCTCTAATAATAAGTTCAATACATTTATTTCCAAGTAAGCATGGTATATATCGTGCTCCAGCTTGTGGGAAGCTATTAAATGATGAAGAGAATGATCAAAAGTACAAAGAATTTGAAAAAAAAATTGTGTCAAAATATAAGTCATTTTATATCAATAAAATGTTTAATATTATTTTTTTATTATATTTTTAATTATTTATTACTCTCTTTTATTTTACTTCTTCAATTTATTTTTTCCATACTGTTAATGAAAGATAATTTTGTAAATTAACTCATAATTTTTATTTTCCATACAACAATAATTGACAAAATTACATCAATTGTTCTTTATTTTTTTAAATTGCAACAAATTAGTCCTTTATCTTTTGTTTATAATAAATTGGTCCTTTATTATTTTTATTTGTAACATATTGATCATTTTTTTTTTGTAACAAATTGGTTTTATATCTTTACTAATCTTTGCACTGTTGGTCCTTTATCTTATATTATTTTACATTGTTGGTCATTTAACTCAATTTTTTGGAAGTGAAAAATTGACCAACTGCAAATGTTAGTAAAGATAAAAGTTCAATTTGTTATAAAA
Source organism: Trifolium dubium (assembly GCA_951804385.1). Lineage (NCBI taxonomy): Eukaryota > Viridiplantae > Streptophyta > Magnoliopsida > Fabales > Fabaceae > Trifolium > Trifolium dubium. The sequence goes on along the minus strand of OX638075.1, from coordinate 32,243,489 downwards.
AATAAAATAAAAGACTAATTTGTCACAAATGAAAAGGCCGGATAAATGACCAATTTCTTAGGAACAAAATATAAAGGACCAATAAATTACAAATGAAAAATATAAAGGATCAATGATGTAATTTTGCCAAAATAATTACATTTATTAATTCGTGTAATATGATCAAAACGATTTATATTTTGGTACGAAAGTAGTAGCATTTATAAGTGTATCTTTAGTTAATTAGTTAGGAATTTGTTGTTGCTTGTTACGCAAGCTTTGTCATTTGTGACTACTTTGAGTTTTTTATTGGTGCATCAGAAATATAAATGTTTCAATTAAGATTTGATCTTCAAACCTCCTCTATTCAATCTATAGCCCACAACTCTTATCGCTTAAATTATCATACAAAGACAACTACTTTAAACTTTAATTCTCTGAATCGTGATCACAATAGATAGAATGCATCCTCAATGCTCTATAAATGAAAGATATACTGTATTTTGTTTCAATGTACGATGAATCAATTCATACTTCAATCATTTTGTTATAACGAAAATTATTTAGCTCTTAACACTTAAAAAAACACTTAAAAGGAAAGCAAAAGTATTAATAATAGCTCCAACATCATTTTTAAAACTATACATAACAGATTTTAACTTCTTTCCGCGAAGTTACTAAATCAATCTCTACCGTTGAATTGACATTTTTTTATTAATTAAAGTGTAATAATAATTAAACTATTAAGTTTAGTCTAATAATGAGAGTTTTGGATAATATTCATGAGGTTTTGACTTCGATCGTCTACTTCTTGTTAAAAAAAAAGTGGAATAATATATAATTTACACTTTCTTAAAGTAAAGAGTGCAAAAATAAGTAAAAATATATTTATTAAATGCAAATTTTTGATAAAGAAAAGAAAAAAGTACAATTTAGTAAAAAAAAAAGTACAAATTTGGACGGATTAATGCCAATACTCAAGGGACATACTAAATTTATTAAAACATCTGCCTCATTAAAAACCTTATCAAAAATAATCTAAGAGAATACAATTTTGATGAAGGAAAAAAGAGTACAGAGTTTACTAAAAACAATTTTAAAATCAACAACAAAATCAAATATACACATAAATAAAGTTAACCTATTACGATTAAAATCATGTTTATTCGGGACCTGCAGGCGGAGCATCCCACCAACTCAAACGACATTTACATTTGTTATAAAGGCATTTTGGAACAAAAGGAGCTCCACAGAAATAGTTATCACATTCCGACTGCTCCCGGCAATAGTTCGTCCATCCCGCTATGACGACGACAACAACAACAACAACGAAGAAACAAATATTATCGAAAATTAATGATGAAATGTTTTGTATAATATAAATTAGAATTTAATTTAGATATTTATTAATAGTATAAATTTTTATACCGCATTCAATCAAATAACGACATGTAAAACATGTAGACATAAAAGTGATATTATAAAAACTTTTTTTTACAATAATATTTGTGTATAACAATTAATCTCTATAATGTCCAAAATAAAATTATCTAAATAAGATAAACAAGAAAGTTTAAAAGATAATAAAATGGTTTACCGAAAACTCCGGCATTTACTGAAATAATTAAAGACATAAAGAGGATCATTAAATAAACAAACTTAGTAATTTCAGCCATATTTTTTCTTTGAAGCTAGGAGCAAATAGAAATTTATATATAAATTACTTTGCATTTATAGATCTTTAAGAAAACTTCAATGAATATTACATATGATAATATAATAATGCAAAGAAATACTAATATATGTAATCAATTTGTCAATTTGTGCCTCTTTAGCTCGCTCAATCGATAAACACCATTTTTTTTCTACTTTTTTCTTAAATTCCTATCCTTTTACGATAGATAGGGACAAAAATTTATAATAAATATAATAAAACATAAAAAAAATTATTTGTCTTTATTGTATTTTATATTTTTTTTGAAAAAAATAAAGGTGATTATAAAGACAAAATACAAAATTATTTGTCTTTTTCGCTGCGAAATTGTTTACAGATTCACCTTTTTTAGTTTTTTAACAATATTGAATTTGTAATGATTTATATATTTTTTAATTTGAATGAATGAATTCCTTTTTTAGTCAATAATAATAATAATATAATTTTGTCCCGTTTATATTTTTTTCCAGCCACCACATACATATATTGGAAAAAAGATGATAATTTTTGAATTCTTTATCATCTAAGTTATCAATATCAATTGAATTAAATAAATCAAATTTTGAAGCAATTGGATTACAACCCATTTTTCTCCCACAAAGAAATACAAGTTTTTACCATCAAAAAGAGGTAAGAAGTAGAAAGAAATGGAAGAAGAAGAGACCAATTTTGTTTGTGTCATAAAAAGTATAAAAAAAATGAAGAGACAAATTTTGTTTGTCAAAAAAAGTACAAAAAAATTGTCTTAATATTTTAAGTGTACTCTCTCCAGTCATTATCATAAGCAAAAAAAACTACTTATACGGTGTTTAAGAAATTTAGTTAAATGTAATTAATTTTCTTGATTCGAATTAAGACATATGTTAAGTTTACTATATTGCCCTTTTAAATCATCAAACGATTTTTAGTTTCTTTTTATAATTTTGCATGGATCATCTATATAATATAAACTTTCAATTCAACGGTAAATTTTATACAATTCATATCTATTATAATAAAATCAACGACTTGTACACCATAGATTAGATCATATACACCACTTGTGTACAAAAGCATTAGCCTACAAAACAACAACAATAATAATAATAATAACAACAATAATAATAATAATAATATGTTAAAATCTCTGTCTCTACGTGTCTATGAGTTTAACTCAATTAAAAAGACATCACATTCACATTTAAATCCTAAACAATCCACTTACATACGTATTTGAGTAACCACAAAATTACTTGAAATAAAAACTAAAATCTCTGTCCAACATATATAGAAACCAGTTCTCTCCCACAAACACAATGCTCAGTCAGACTCATATATATAATGAGTCCACAACAGAGGCCGATGATTGGTTTGGCTGCCTCCCTCTCTTTCGTGGTTGTTCTTTGAGTGATGAAACTTCTTCTTCAAGCTTAGCTAGCCGATCCTTCATATCAAAATATTCAGCTTGCAATTTTATTAAAGCAGTCCAGCGCTCACCATTCTCCAATAGTAACTGCAAGAATTAATGAACTTGTTCATAGAGAGTATAATTCTAAGGAAAATGATAAATATTGCCCTAAGGGCAATTTAAGGCAATGATTAAAGAAATAAAAATAGTAAAAGTACTCTTAAAATGTGTGTATTACACTTTTTCAAAACAATTAAACATAATTTCCAATACTAGTATTACCTTTTTTGCTAACTTTAACTAGTGCCATAAAGACACTACTTAGCGAGACCCTAATTCTAATCATAATTTGAGTAGAAACGAAACCATAATAATGAGCATAGGAGTAGTTCTTTTGAGACTTGGGAAGAGGTATTCACCTGACTTTCCCGAATTTGTTGTAATTGGTGCATTTGAACCAAAAATAAATATGGATCCCAAGAAGAAGCTGTAAACAAGGTCCCAAACTTTAATATATAAGTTACATGTTCATTTACAGAGTTAATATAGTAATTATACATGGTGGAGCCAGAAAACTTATAAAGTCCGGGCAAAATTTTAAATTTAAACAAAAATCTTAGTATTGCAATGAAAATTTTTAATTTCGAAAAAAAAAACTCAGTTTTGCTTTAAATTAATCCTTTAAAATATCAGTTTTACTCATAACTAACTTCTAAAATACCAAAAAATTTATTTTGCAATGAAAAATTTCAATTTAAAACAAAAAAAACTCGATTTTGCCCAAAATTAATCCCATAAAATATCAATTTTACCCTAAATTAACTCATAAAATACCAAAATTTTTAGACCGGGCCCGGACACTAGCCCCGACAGCCCTTATGCTCTCACCGCCCTTGTAATTCCCACTCATAACTAAAAATATAAATAATAAATACTTCCTCTTGATACTGTTACACTTCAAATTTTCGTTACTATTATACAAAAAAGTTAACTATTTTTAAAATAATAATACTACTTTTTAATGTTCATAGTATAATTCTATATTATTATTATTTAATTCTACTACTGTTTAAATAATTATTCCACTTTTATATTTTAGTATTTGTGATTTAAAAGAACAATACAACAAACTTAACTAATATCTTTCATTAAATTAAGAAAATTAACTAAACTTAACTAAAATTTTTAAACACCATATAAGTAATTTTTTTTTTTGCTTATAGTTATAGTAGTGACCGGACAGAGCATACACATTGCTCAAAGACACACACATGTATATTCACTAGCTACATATGTGTTGGAAGTAAACTACATGTGTGAATGTCATATGATGTAGTGATTAGTGTTAAGATCTTTATTTAGGCTTTGTTTGGATGAAAGATAAAATTAAAGAAAAAAAAGTAAGAGAAAAAATTATTAAAGGAATAAAAGTGAATGGAAAGAGAAAAAAAAGAATAGTTGTTTGGTATGAATAAAAGTGAAAAGAAAGTGAAAAAAAATTTAGATATGTATTTATAAAATAACAAAAATACCCTCACACTAAAAAAATAATTGAAAAAAGTAAGGATTATTTTGTCTTTTTCTTCAATTAGTTGGTGTTTTCAACTTTCTTCTCAATCTTAGGTGAAAAGATTTTGGACATGGGTCCCACTAAAATCAAACTTTCTTTCCTCTATCACAATGCAATTAAGCAAGGGAAGTCCAATTTCTAATAAACTTTTCATCTTTTATACTTTTCATTCACCTAGTTTCTTTAGAAGAAACAAACAATGTGTTAGAGCTACAGTTGGGAGCAGGTCAGATTGGTTTATAGAGTCTACAATCTTAGTTTGTCTATTTACACATAGGTTAGATTAGATTTTTTTTAATAAAATAGAACGGACCAAAAAATTTTATAAATCTATTTAGTTCATGACCTCATGTCTAAGTACCTATGTGTCTTACAAAGTTCGAGACCCATATTTGGTAATTAAGTTAGCTATCAAAATGTAATTAGAAAATTTTAAAATAACCGCAAGTCATATGAAGAGAAAAAGTTGCATACAAATCTGAAAAGCTATAAAAAACATAACTTGCTAACCATTGCCATTCAATGTTTGAAAATTTGGAGGATGGATATTTGCTCCATACGGTTGAGATGGCAAAAAGGGCAATGTTGAGTATCCTTGATGTGGAAGAGGTAAATGTATCCATGGTGCTAGTGTGGCATTTTGAGGAGTATAATAAGGCCACTCAAAATTTGGTGGTTGTTGCTGCTGATTTGAGTTGGGCATATCGTCACGTGAAGGACCACTACTACTATTAGTGTTGGTAATATCACTCCGAGACATATTGTCTTGCTTCTCCTATTAATCATCACATTCATTATTCATCTTAGTCAAATGTAACAATGATCAAACTGCAATGTAGAAAACTATAATGCTTTCCACGACTAATTAATTGAACCAAATTTATGGGGACTTTGAACAGCAAATAAGTAGTATATCTTTTATTCAGACACTAGTATATATATTATTATATACAACGAGTAAGAGTGAAATTTCTAGTCACTGAACTGTTTGACTAAAATTAAAAAAGAAAAGAAAATTAAGGTGGATATTTGAGAGACAAAAGATTGAGCACATTCATTCATAGAAATAAGAGAAAAACAAATGAATAGTATGTCAGACCTGGCTGGGGTTAAGGTAGACGAGTGTTTGTTCTTCTAGTTGTTGTGCTTGAGACCTTTGATCACACCGTACGTCTTATATGAGTTTTACAGTTTTTCTATTTCTCTGTTAGGGTTTGCTGCTTATTTATAGCAAATATAGTTCCGTGCCCAGTTTGACAATTCTCATCTAATTAACAGGGAGTCTCACACATTTTTTTTTTTGACGCACCATTTATTTATACAGTAATTAACAGGGAGTATTTTTTATTAAAGATATCCAATAATCATTTCATCTCTCAACCGAACACCTCATAAAAACTTATTAAATTCCGTAGAAAAAAAAAACTTATTAGATAGTCTGTCAAAAAAAAAAAACACTACCTCCGTTTTTTATTATAAAAGACAAATCACTTTTTCATTGAATGATTAATGTATCTGGTTTATAATATAGATCAAATACATTAATTATTATCTAATGCCCCGTTTAACTTGACTTATTTTCCACTTTTCTATTTTTTTAAAAATGAAATAGAGAAGTATAAAATTGAATTTAGTCATATTTCTTCTTCAAAGTATTAGACAAATAAAGTAAAGAAGTAAAAAATAAAAAGAAATGAAGTCAAACATAATTTTTTCATTCTTTACTATTTTTAAGGAGAAGAAAAAAAAGTAGAAAATAAGTCAAGCTAAACGGGACCTAAAAATTGATTTGTCTCTTAAAATAAGGAACGGATGTAGTACTTATTAGATAGAATATGCTAATAATTTTACTTTTTTTGGTCAAGACCGGAGTATCCACCGCGGAACGTAGTGACTAATCCCTCGTTAGATTGGAGGCACCTCGATGGATGAGATAGCTGACCCAAAAATTTAAAGCTGCTCCATACCCAAAATGAGGATCAAACTCTCGACCCTTGATTAAGGGAAGATGAGCCCAACCGCTCAACCACACCGCTTGAGTTACATTAATTGATACTTTACTGATATATACTTAATTATGTTTTTTTTTTCTTCATATATATTGCTAGATGTATAATTATAGAAATTGGTAGATATTGCTTTCAAATGTATCATGTATATATTGTTTTAATAATATATATGTATTTTCTTATCCACTTACACCTCTAGGAATATAGCTACTGATACCTTACCAAAAAAAAGAATATAATTGCGGATAAGAGTGTAAGAGGATCACAAAAAATCAATTAAACTGACGAATCAAACTAAAAATTAACCGATTTAGATTTGTTCAGATTAAAAACTAAAGTGAATCAAATAATATTGAACTAGTTCTGATCGAATCTTGGATTTCAATTTTAAAAACAGATCATGAACTGAACCTTTTACTAATACTACTTTTTGAGTAACTAATTACGTATTTTTTATAAATATTAGATAAAATAATATCTTTTTTTGTTACATAGATAAAATAATATTTATCAATGTATAACAACTTATGAAAATAATAATTTTACCAAAGAAATGAAATTATAGTAGTTCCCTTAGGATATAGTTCAAGTGGTAAGAGTTGATAAACATATGAGTTGGGTAAAGGGAAGTTCAAAGTTTGATTTTTGGCGGGAACAATTTATCATTCCGATGTACTAGAAAAAATTATAATAATATACGATATTTGATTTTGTATTATAAAATATTTCCTAATCCTAATAAAATAAGAAAATATTTTTTTACTTTTGATGGTAAAAACTAGAGTTGTCAAATGGGCTAGCCCGGCCCAACCCGGTTTGGCCCGCGGGGCTTTGCATTATTCATGGGCTAGACTGGCCCGACCATAGTTTAGTTGGGCCATGATTTATTGGGTCCGGCCCGGCCCTGTAAAAGTCTAGCCCGTCTCGATCCAATTTATATTAATTTTTTATAGTTTATTCGATCTTTTTTAAGTGACTTTTATATATTAGTTTTTCATCGTTATTAATTTTATTGAGATATAATTGTATGCAAATGTAAATTACTAAAGTTTTAGGTAAATATATTCATTTTTATTGAATTTACACGTTTAACTATGTTTTTTTATAATAATTTTTCAATTAAATAATAATTTTTATGTATTTATTGATATTTTTTTACAAAAGTGATATAAAAATGTCGATAATGGACCGGTCCGATAATACCCATTTTTTACAGCTTTAGTAAAAACTAAGCAAAATCTTTTGGGTAGTTTAATTCAGTTAATAAATTATTTATATACTCCTTCTGTCTTGAAATATAAGGGAAAATTTCATTTTTTTTGTTTCAAAATATAAGGAAAAAACCATTTTTTAAAAATATGTTTTTCCTTATTGTCATAAAATTAAAATACAATAGATCAGATCAATAACATTAACGGCTCAAACCTCCAATTCCATTTCTTACGTAAGCCGTCAAAACCTTAGGATACATACATTGTTGAATCGAAGCAGAACAGAACTATCTCTCATTGAAAAGCCTATTTTGTCAGAACATACGCAAGGTTTGGAAGACAAGATAGACGACTCTAATAACAATTGATAAGAATTTTGAAAAAACCATATCATAAAAGTTAGTTATTGTATATGGAGGGTTCAAAGCCTTATAAATCCCAATTTTGGGGTCGATAATTGTTCCTATTTTTCATCAATGCAGGAAATAAAAGCTCGTTAATTACAACGGAAGAATGTTTCAGAATTTTTTTTTGAAGAAATTATTATTCAGAATCTTTATGAAAAGAAAGACAAAATGAAGACTCCAAGTCTTCTCTCTTTATTTTGACTAATTAAGAAGAGTCCAACTTTAGCTTTCTGTAATTTGTTTGTCAATCAATTTGTATATTGTATTTCATCCGGTGACATTTATAAGTAAAATAATATTTTAATTTTTGATTATTATTATAAATAAGAATTAACAACTTTTAAATTAATTAATACTACTATTCTTAATATATTATATTTTTATTTAATTTTATCTTTATTTATACATTTATTTCACTTTTACAAAAACATGTGATTTCTAAGAAGAATAAAAAAGGTATTATAATAAACTTAATTATACTTTACATTAATTCAAAAAAATTAACTACACTTTATTAAATTTCTTAAACATAGTGTAAATAATTTTTTTGCTTAAATATATGACCGGAAAAAGTATATAATGAAACAGAATGCAAAAGGTGTTTATTAGTTAATTTATTTATTCAACGACATATTTATTCGATACAAGAATACATAGATGAGACAAACATTTTATTAATAACAAATTAAAAATAACTCAACTAAACATTACTTGATTTAGTGGTGATTGACGCTGAATTTAGTAGAGAATATCACAATTGAATTCCCGTAACTGCGTTGGAAAAATACTGAAATCATTTAATATTAAAATTCTTTAAGAACTATGAACTTTTACGCCATTTTCTTAAGAACCAAATGGTAAAAAAAAAAAAAGGTAGCAATACAAATAGTACTTTTTTTTTTACAACAAAATGTTACCTATTTTTTATTATTATAGCTTATGTTTTTTGAAATGACATTTTTGTCCAAACTTTGAGTCCAGGGAGCCGTTGTAGAACTAGTTGCAGTGTGACCTGATGATTTTGCATACCAATCTACGATTTCTGATAAAGCTGCATCTGGGCTGGAAATGGAAGTGCTGGTGCTCGAAGATTTTGACAACCGTGCCGCTTCCCGTGCCGCCGCTTCCCGTGCCGCTGCTTCCCGTGCGAACGGATTATTTATATTTTCAGGATTTGCGTGATTCGTGCTGTTGTTAGTTTCTCTGTAAGAATTAACAAGCTTTAAATTCATGAAGTCAAAAAAATTCATAAAACATTATGTTTTTAAAAATTAATTAAATGTTTATATATTATTAAAAAAAATTAAATGTTTATAAATTTCAATTTTTTAAAATTTTACTCCATTAAAATGATTTATACTCTCTCTGACTACAAATATAAGTAAATTTGATTTTTTTTTGGTATATTTGACTTTTACTTTTTTTTTTGACAAAATATTTGACTCTTACTTGTATGTCATAATATGAACTAAATATATTAATAGTCAAATGTATCAAAAAGTCAAATTTACTTATATTTATAGCTAGAGGGAGTATATCATAAATATAAGTGAACTTTTACTTTTTAAATTCATAAAATGATTGTTGTATTTGTTTCATATTATAGATCAAATACATAAATTATTTTATTATATTAACCTAAAAAATACAATTTTCTTTTATATTTAGACCAGAAGTAGTATAAAATTTTAATTTAACTATAAATTTTGAAAAAAATTACTCATTCCGTCCCATTTTAAGTGTCACAGTTAACCAAATCACACACTTTAAGAAAAATGTGTAAATGAAAGAAAAAATATGAGTTTTACAAAAATACTCCTCTTTTAATTGATAATAGACATTGAAATATTCAAAAGTATTTACTTAATGATTATTTTAAGAGATAAAATAGTAAAAATTAATGTTATGGTAAATAGTAATAAATAGTATATGACATTTATTTTAGGACAAACAATTTCGGCAAGTATGACACTTATTATAATAGAACGGATCAACTTCACTGAATAATTTGTGTGCAAAATAATTATTGATTGACCAGACTTACCTTCTTGAACTTGCCATATCATTTTTTTGTCTTTGATTATAGCTTTTGGATACTCGTGTCACCCGCCTAGTAGTATTCACACGGTTATCTATTTGATTTTCATGAGATGGTGTCCCTGTAAACCATCCTTTCACGCTGTTCATCATGTCACCCAATTGTGTATCTTCGGATTTGGGCAGCTCGAGAAATTCTTGCTGCCCGTTAATTGACTTATTCATGTATGGTGTGAGTTTCATGCGCTTTCTTCCTTTTGGAGGCATGATGGTAGTTTTGTTTTTCTGCAGGAATTTAAGAGGAGAGGAACCTATTTTCATTAAGTGCATCATCCATTCAACATATTTCAACTAGCTTTTATCGATATAAGTAAGAAATAAAATTAATCCAAACCCACAAATAGAGTATGTTACTCTTAATCTAATCAGATGTGAATTTTAAAACATTAATACAGTAACTCCCCATCAAGTTCAATTCCCACAAGTAAAAAACTGAAACACTCATTGGGGAGAACACTTTTTTTTGGACGATAAGTGCCAGTGGAATGGATTGTTGCCTGTATGACAAAGTTTCCAACACCAGCTCCTTAAAAAAGAAAGATATAAAGAATAATACCTAACCTAAAGTAGTACCTAAAAATAGAAAGATGAAGATTAAAACATACCAAAATTTTCACCCCTTCGAAATCAAGATCCACTTATTCCACTCCTGAAACTCTTAGCTAGCAAATTGTTGTTTGTTTAAGGATATGTGTGTATGTATGTGTAGGTTATATTTATAATAACAAAGGGTTGTTCACAATAATATTAATGTGGATGGAGGTTTGTCAATTTGGGCTGTAATTAACTAATATTTAATACAACTATATAAGGAAAACAATTGTGTAACTGTAAGTGTAATTAAAAATGTAAGTTACTCAGAGATATAATATTGTAAGGAGATTTTCTCTCTATTATTTTATAATGAATTGCCAGCAGCCATTGTTGAAAAATTGTTTACACTTCACAAGTCACACTACCAACATAAAATTATTAGTAAAACAAGACTATTAAAATCGGTCAATAATATATAATTTTTTGATAAAACCTCAACAAAATTGAAAAGTATGAAGAAAATGCCAAAATTATTAAGTCTAACGTTTATGACTAGGTTCGAATTTTGATCCTTTCATTTTTTTTTTATGTGTGAGTTTCCTTGAATTTATCATTTCTTTTCTATGTATAAAATAAATGAGTTTGTGTAAAAAAAAAAAAAAGAGTTTACTGTTGAACAAATGATGCAATTACAAATAACAAAATTAAGTTGGATTGAAAGAAAACCAACAAACGAGAATCGAAAACATGTCCTCCATATTCTTGAATCAACATATAAGAAGAAGATGATGAGACAAACTTTAATTACTTAGTTCAGTCCAATAACGACCTAGTAGTATATTTTAGGAGAGGATTCTCTGATCTACTAATCAGTTGAATTTTGTATATCTAATGAAACTACAAGAGTACACCTTCAATAATCTTAATTCTACATTTTTTTTATGTGACTTGCCAAGAGACTCAATGAACTAGATTTCCTAGGGTGAATTCCTCTATGTATTTAATATTTTAATTTTATACATCTAACTATACCCAAGAGAATGTTTTTGACCCCTAGCTAGTTTAATGTTAGCTTCAAATCCTAATTGAATGCCTTTGAAATCTCACATGTTTTTGTACTCTTAAATTAACCTTGTATTTATAGAAGAAAAAAATATAGCATTCGTAGTCGTACGTTCAATGCACACATGCACTACAACATGTTTTCTTTGGATTGCACTTGAAAAAGAAAAAGTACGTAGTCAATTGCTAAGTGAATTAATTAGACAGAACTTGATTTTCTAATTTTCAATTCGATCTTCAAAAATCTATATCTAAACTTCAATTCAGTGGTGATGTTCACTTACAAGTCAACCATCTGACTGTTTTCTCTAACTTTAAACTATAATTCAAAACAACTGAACAAGTTTAAGCCCCGCTTGAAAGTTGAACCCTTACTAGTTTATTGGACTTCACATTAGATTAATTAAAACATTTATTCGTGGTGGAATTTTGAGATAGATGATATTTTTGTGTAAAAAGATATAGATAATAATAATCAAATTTTGAAGATTGAAATGATCGAAAGATAAATGCAGTTGTGTGAATATTTGTTCATTGACATGAATATTTGATACAAGAAGAGCAGACACACATGATATACACCGAGATTGCTATGAATGATTGATAATTTTTTGTTCAGTTACTCTTCGCTGCAAGTTAGAATAACACGCAATATAATTTTGTAACAAAACAAAAACAAGAAGAAGAACACGCAATTCACTAATCGGTCAATTTTAATTAATATACTTATCGGACAAATATATATAGTAAGAGGAAAAATGTGTTGTCAATATTTATTTGAGTAAAATAAAAAATTGACTTAAATATGTTTTTAGTTTGAGTAGCGTTAACAATACTTTCTTTTTTGACGATTTTCTAACAATATATATTTTTAATTGATTGAAATTCATCTTACATTGGAAATAAGTTCATTTAAATTCGTGAGACGAATTTCAACCAATTAAATAGAGAATGTTTGAAAAAAAAAGTTTATTAAACGAGAGTGTTGGTAATGGTAACATTCCTCTTCTAGTTTCATTAAAAAAAATTCTATTTTTTTTATTTCGTTCCTCTAAATAATTGCATGCTAAGATACTTAGTTAATTCAAAAATAAATGTCATTAAAAAAATCATGTTTTTGACCGAGTAGTTTAGTGGCTGAAATTTCACCTCCTTAAGGGTGAATAAGTGAGTATACCATTTTGTGTAAAAAAAACTGGACATAAGAGAGTTCGAGTATATCGGTCCCTGCACATAATGTGTAATGTGTTTACCAACTGAATTAAGTTCAACAAGACAATTTAATTAATTATTTTTTAAAGCTTACAACATGAAATTTTTATAAAATAATAACTATAAATACTAAATTATATCCAAAAAAAATACTAAACAGAAATTTAAAAACCTTGAAGGAGAACAAATCCTTCATTTGTCCGGGTTTATTGTGCCAAAAGAAAAAAGAATATGAACAGTTTAATTGTGTCTGGTTTTCACTATTTAATTCTTAAAGAAAAGGATCATAATAATTTAAAGGGTCTTGTTAATTAGTGCCCTAAGAGTAATAGTTATATTAGAAGTTGTGTTTTAATGATTTAGAAAAGTACAAAGCACAAAATTCAAGAGTTTTTATACTATTTTTGTTTCCTTAACCATTGTCCTAAGGGCAATGTTTATCATTTTCCTAATTTAAAATTTGGAGTGAATTCTAACATTAAATAATTTAAATTCTCTCTCAAACGCAATTGCAGAATTGAATCGTAATTCTCTTTATTCTATTCAATCTATTTTAAGGTAGTAACTCCCATTCAATCAATTATGTATTTATGTTGCCGGCCGGCATCGTTGTTCACACTCATAACAAACAAATCATGGAAAAGTTAAAATAAGAGGGAAATTTTATCATTTACAGCCTCTCTATTGACTTCTACATGTCAGATCAAGAAAAAAAATCAAGAGACAACAAATAATAAAATCTTCATAGTAAAGAAGCAGTAATAACCATAAAAAAATTCTACAAAAGTTAAACCAATTCGCCCAAAAGCTTTTTTCTTCTCTCAAATATCATCACCACCACCATTGACAGTAAATAAATAAAAGTGCAACAAGGATCACCCGCATAGATATTCGAAATAAGTAGATCAAACACACATTTGGTTCCAATATTATTTCATAATTTGACTCTTAACATGCAATATGAATATATATATTGATTATAAATAGCTCCATTTTTAATTTTGTATACATGTGTAAACAACTGATATTATTTCTCTCATAATACTGTCATACACATGCCATTATATAGGCATGTACATTACAAGTCCTCACTAAGCGACCAATGCATGGTTTGGCGAGCTATAAACCAAAACAGCTTATTGACTTACTAAAACAGCTTATGAGCTTAACACTTGAACTAAAGCTACATTGCACATGTTCTAACATATGCTCCCCTAAACTAAACACTTATAACAGGTTTAGTTTACAAAAAGTAATGCAATACTAACACAAAGACAGAAACCTGATAACAAAGAATTAGCAGGTAAACAATTACAAGAATGAACTAAAAAAAATGCAGAAGCTGTAAGCATTGAAATATTCCTTCACATCTCATCCTTTGAGCAGCACATTCCCAACATAGCTCTAAACTTGCAGAAGCTATCCAACTTCAATGGTTTGGTCATTATATCTGCCAATTGCTCCTTTGAGTTGCAGAATTCAACATTCACAACACCATCCTTAATTAGATCTCTGAGAAAGTGAAATCTTACATCAATGTGTTTGCAACGACCATGTAACACTGGATTCTTGGTTAGTTTTATAGAGGAACTATTATCACACAGAATCCTAGTTTCTTCATGTTGCTTGTGACCCAATTCATTGAAAATTCTTCTTAGCCACACAGCCTGACAAGCACATGAGGCTGCTGCAACATATTCTGCTTCTGTACTAGATAATGTGACAATGGCTTGTTTCTTGGATGACCATGATATTGAACTTTCTCCATAAGTGAACACATATCCAGAGGTGCTCTTCCTATCATCAAAATCACCTGCATAGTTTGAGTCAGTCCACCCAATCAATTCTACTTTGTTCAAATGTTTGTAAACAATTCCATAATCCACTGATCCTTTGAGATATCTCAACACCCTCTTAGCAGCAGCTAGGTGCATTTCAGTAGGCCTTTCCATGTACCTAGCAATTAGGCATACAGCATAGGCTAAGTGAGGCCTTGTAGCTAGCAGATACATGAGACACCCAACTAGTTGTCTATATTCTGTGATGTCAACACTTTTGCCCTTTTCATCCTTCACTAACTTTGTACCAGGGACAATAGGATTGCATACTTTGTTACAATTCTCCATGCCAAATCTCATTAGTATACTTTCTGCATATTTTTGCTGGTGAATGAATATGCTTCCAGTTTCCACTTGCTTTACTTCAACACCTAAAAAATACCTCATCTTTCCTAAATCTGTCATAGCAAACTTACTTTTCATGGATATTTTGAAGGCTTCAAACATGTCTTCATCACTCCAAGTATAGATCAGGTCATCTACATATAAGCTGACTATCAAAATCTGCTTATTTGACCCTTGTTTGACAAATAGTGTATGCTCATGAGGGCATTTGTTAAACTTTTCTTGAAGGAAACAAGTTTCAATTTTGCTATACCATGCCCTAGGGGCTTGTCTT
Organism: Trifolium dubium; assembly: GCA_951804385.1. Classification (NCBI taxonomy): domain Eukaryota; kingdom Viridiplantae; phylum Streptophyta; class Magnoliopsida; order Fabales; family Fabaceae; genus Trifolium; species Trifolium dubium. The sequence goes on along the minus strand of OX638075.1, from coordinate 32,227,850 downwards.
AATCCATACAAGGCCTTCTTCAGTTTGTAGACTTTGGTCCTATCTGCATCTTCATATCCACTTGGTTGGTCAACATACACATCTTCAGCTAGTTCTCCATGTAAGAAGGCACTTTTGACATCAAGTTGATAAACTTTCCACCCTTTATTTGCAGCCAAGGCAAGTATAGACCTGATTGTGTCCCACCTAGCTACAGGGGCAAACACTTCCTTGAAGTCAACACCATATTGTTGGCTGTAACCTTTTGCTACTAATCTAGCTTTGTGCTTCTCAATCTTTCCTTCTTCATTATACTTAGTTTTGTAGACCCATTTGACTCCTATCTTCTTACTCCCAGCAGGTAGAACTGTTAACTCCCAAGTGTCATTCTTTCTTATGGATTCTATCTCCTGATCCATTGCCTTTCTCCATACACTATGCTTTGCAGCTTCTTCAAAGGTTTCAGGGTCATTGCTTGTGCTATAGACAGCTAGATTATTCAATTCTGTATCTTCTAACATCTCAAGATTAGTCACATAATCATTATGCCATCCTGGTGGTTTTCTAGCTCTGACAGATGATGTACCAACAGCTTCATTGACAGCTGGTTGTTCAATAAGCTGTTCTTCATTCTGCTCTTCTTCACCATCAAGTTCATGTTGATCAACTTGTTCTGCAGTTTCTTCAACTTGTTGATCTTCTTCTATTGAGACTTCTTCATCATCACTTGCAGTGATTTGCTCTTCTACTTTCTTCTTTTCCCAGTTCCAAGCCTTGTTTTCATCAAACACTACATCCCTGCTTATGATTATTTTTCTGTTTATTGGATTATACAGCTTGTATGCTTTTGATTCTTCACTAACTCCTAGGTGAATGCATTGAATTCTTTAGGATCAAGTTTCTTCCTCTGAGTATCTGACACATGAGCATATGCAACACACCCAAATATTCTGAAATAATGAACTGATGGTTTCCTTCCACTCCAAGCTTTTTGTGGAGTCATATCCTTTACAGATAGAGTAGGACTTCTATTTATTACATGATTTGCCCAAATGGCTGCTTCTGGCCAAAATCTCTTTGGGACTTGCCTTCCACTGAGCATACTTCTAACCATATTCATGAGGGTTCTATTCTTCCTTTCTGATACACCATTTTGTTGTGGTGTGTATGCTGCTGTTAACTGTCTTTTGATGCCATTGTCACTGCAAAAATTATTTAAAATTTGTGATGTAAACGCACCACCTCTATCTGTTCTTAGGCACTGAATTTGACAATTTGACTCTTTTTCTACTAGAGCTTTGAATTTCTTAAAAGTTTCAAATGCACTAGTCTTTTCTACTAATGGATAAAGCCAAGTTCTTCTACTAGTCTTTGAGTGGATCAGTTCCAATTTTGCAGTTGCTCTCCAACCAGTGAATTTTGGAATTGGATCTCTATGTTGCTTTCCTATGACACAATTTGAGCATGTGTCATTAATTTCTTGCAGAGGGGGTAACCCTTGAACCATTTCCCTTTTGAACAGTGTACTCAATCCTTTGTAACTCAGGTGTGCATATCTACAATGCCATAGATGTGTTTGTTCTTCTTTTGTTGCCTTTAAACACATTGGAATGATAACTGGTGCATATATCACAAACATTCTATTAGATGACATTTGAGTAGACATGATCAAACCTTTGCTTTCATGATAAACCTTGCAGCTGTCATTTGAGAAAATTATTTTCAAGCTCTTCTGTTGTAGTTGCCCAATGCTCAGTAGGTTATTCTTTAGGCCAGGTAGGAAGTATACATCAGTGATTACCTGAATCATGCCATTGATGCATAGCTTCAAATTACCTTTTCCCATGACAGACATTTTGGAATCATCTCCTAGCTTGACAGATTCTCTGAATTGATCATTAAATTCAAATAGCCAATCTTTATTACCAACCATGTGGTTACTACATCCTGAATCCAAGAACCATATCTCATCCTTTGCTGCAGTTGTTGCTTTTTCTTGCGCCATAAGTAACAACTCTTCTTCTTCATCAAACTCTGCATAGTTTGCGTTTTCTTCCCACAAGGGACATTCACTCCTATAGTGTCCTAGCTGATGACACTTATAGCATTGAACATGTTCTTTACTCTGTCTTCCTCTACCACGACCACGTGTGGAAGTTCTTCCTCTCCCTCTTCCATAACCTCCTCTCCCTGAGCTAGAAGCCTTCAAGGCTTGTTCCTCTGCAACTTCTTGCTGACCCTTCATTCTTTGTTCATGAACTAGCAAGCTGCTCTGCAGTTCATCAATGGATAATGTTGTAACGTCATTTGATTCTTCAATAGAGCACACAACATAGTTGTATTTTGGGGGCATTGAACGCAAGATCTTCTCAACAACTGTTAACTGTTCAATTCTTTCTCCTTGTGATTTCATTCTATTGATGATGGAGAGAGTTCTTGCAAAGTAATCATTGACTGATTCATTTTCTTTCATTGCAAGAAGTTCAAACTCGCGACGAAGAGCTTGCAGCTGCGCGCGTTTCACCTTGTTAGAACCTTGGAACTTTCTTTTCATGGCGTCCCAGATATCTTTGGAAGTGGTTCGTACAAGAATTGTGTCCATAATCGTGCGATCAATAGCTTGGTAAAAGTAGTTCTTTACCTTCAAGTCACGATTCTTGGTTGCTGCAATGTTCTGAAGTTGCTCTGCCGTTGCATTCTCCGGAGTTGCAGGAATTCTCTCTTCAATCAGAGGCCAAAAATCTTTCGATCGTAGCAGATTCTCCATGCACTCGCTCCAGTGATCATAGAAGCCATCAAATTTTGGGATCTGTGGATGTGCGAAGTTTGCGTTTTCCGCCATTGAAGAGTTGAGAAGGTGAGCAAGAAACTGTTTAAGCGGGAAGAAGATGAAGAGAAGAAACGGTTATAACTGTTTTTGTGAAAACTGCGTTTTCTGTTTATTGGATCGTTGGCGATTGATACCAATTGTAAACAACTGATATTATTTCTCTCATAATACTGTCATACACATGCCATTATATAGGCATGTACATTACAAGTCCTCACTAAGCGACCAATGCATGGCTTGGCGAGCTATAAACCAAAACAGCTTATTGACTTACTAAAACAGCTTATGAGCTTAACACTTGAACTAAAGCTACATTGCACATGTTCTAACAACATGGATCTAGACCACATGACTAATGTGGTAGTATTTATAAGCCACAATATATAAGTACGTTCCTTAATTAGTAGATACCGATTGCAATGATTTATCATTTTTCATTCAATTAGGGATGTCAACGGGGCGGGGAATGAGCGGATGCTGTTACCCCGTTCCCCGCCCCGCCCCCAAAACTTTTCCCCGTCCCTGTCCCCGATCCCCGCCGCGGGGGAAAATTTCCCTCCATCCCCATCCCCACGGATCTCCATAGTATCCTCGGAGCTCCGTGGATATAAAAATTAAACAAAATTGTTATATATTTTAATCAAAAATACGACACTAATGTGTTTTTTTCTTCCTTTTTCTAAAAAAAACTATATATTTTGTATCTTTCATTTTTAAAAAATAAAAGTACATTTTATATCAATAACAAAAAAATGCAAAAGCATTTTCTAATATTTATTTTTTTCAAAAAATAAAATATCTAATTGCACTTGTTGTTACCATGCATAATCATAATCTTTAGGACGTATTAATTATTATTTTTTTATAAAAAAAATACACATAAAGTTATATAATTATAAGTTATGTATATAATTTATATAATATAATCGGGGTCGGGGAATCCGCGGTGGCGGAGGGACATTCCCCGTTCCCCGTCCCGAATTACCTACAGGGAGATTTTTCCCTCCATCCCCGTCCCCACGGGGAAAAAAATACGTCACTTCGGATATTCGTACGAATAATCCCCACAGATAATCCGTTAACAGGTACAAATTGACATCCCTACATTCAATCGAACCTTGTTTTTGTAAACGTTGTCCTGAGAAATTGACTTAAGCTTTTGCTAAATTGACTTAAACTTTTGCTTACAATATATAAGTAATACATGTATGTAGATATAGATTGCAATGATTGATAATTTTTTCTTCTATTTTTTTATGTATTTACCAAGACCATTTGTACCAATGTTCTTTCACCGGTTCCTCCTTATTAGTTATTTGAGCGAAATGTACTCTATTGTCAAAGCTCGAGCTGGGTTCTTTCAACGCTTCCTTAATAGATTGTTGAGCGATATGTGATCTACCATCAAAGCTCAAGCTGGGTTCTTTCATAGCATCCTTATTAGATTTTTGAGCCATAGCTACAATTATTGAAGAAGATACTGCCGGGGTCGCCGAAAATATTCCTTTTGTACTGGTGGACACCATCCCTGATACAGAAGTGGTGAAAGATTCCGGCTTGTTTGAGTGATTGCTGCTGGAGCTGGGCTGCTGTTGATCTGTTTCATTTCTTGATTGCCATCGTTGATTTTTTTTCTTATTCTTGCTTTTATTTCCTTGATTCATCGTTGAGCACTTTTTCTGCAAAAAGTAATTAACAAAATTTCCTTGATTCAAGTCATTCACTTAAACTGTGAGCTATTTGTTGTGTGACTTAATTAAGGATATGAATGTATGTGTAGGTTTTTATAATAACAAAATAATGCAGATGAAAGCAAGGAAACTTCACTGCAAGTAAGATGAATACGAGGGTTCGAACTCTAAACATTTATTTATTCGTTTCAAGGATGAAATTTTTAGTCTTTATATTAGACCACTTAACTAAAAAAATATTCGATCTGTATAATAATAATAATAACATTATACGGTACAATGAATGACAAGTAGTTTATAAATATTTATAATTTATAAAAATTTATAAACTGACTCATCAGTTATTTTTAATTAATCGAAAGAAAAATTTAAAGACCCAATCTTCTTTCTTTTATTCTATTCTTCTATTATAGCCATAGGATAATCTCATCTTTTTTTTGATACATTGATGAAATGATAACTCATTTAAAATTCACACATAGTTGAGGTATTGAGGTTCGAACCTCGATCATAAAGATCCGATCCAGCAATTTCAAAATTTTCCTATCAATTAAATTAATATTTTTGGTCAATGTAACTCCCTCTCTATTGATTATATCTATACTACATCCGTTTTTTATATTATCAGAAAAATACGGTGAAAACATAATAAAAATACAATTTATTCAAACAAAATCTTATATTTAAAGACGGAAATAATATCTTCTTAATTTAACCACTCACACTGAAAATCCAACAATGTAATGTAAGACGATTGTATGACTTGTTGCCAAGTAATACCTCTACTAGTCCACTTCCATCTATTGTCCCCACAATAAAAAAATTCTTTCACTCACTATATATGCTGCTGGGAAACTTCTCCAAATCTGTTCTAATTCTAATTTCTAACAATAAACAGTTATATATTCCTCCATAGAAGCTCCAAGTCTTCTTTCTTTATTCTGACTCAGAGAAAAAGACTCCTCCAACTTTATCTTTTGTGATTCTTGTTTGTGTTAAGAACTAAAAACAAATGCATAACTATCAATCATTATTCATTGTAGTTTTTAATTTCCATTGGGTAGGGTAGGAAGCTACAGAGAAATTAATAATTATGCTAACATCCTGTTTTCTGCTTAGTCATAAAATTTAGAATTACTGATAAAAGCTTTGTTTATTCAACCTTAATTTATGACTTTAAGTTTCTTTTTCCTTATTTATTTGTCGTCAAAAAACCATGAAGCAGAGTAGGAAACTACACTAAAATCTATTTATTTTTTAATCAAATATTTCTTCCTATTTATAACTTACTATATTCTCTTCTGTTTCATCCATCCTTTTAATTCTTTGAAATTTATAACAGAATTCCTTTTCTAGTACTAAATTTTATCTTCTTTTTTATTGAAAATGTCATCGGAGTTTAGTTGGATGATTTCAATAGAAGTGATGTTGGCTTCTGTCAATCATGGAGAAGTTCAAGCATGTAGCATTTTCCATGTTCCAGACAAACTTCTACAAGAAAATGAAGATGCTTTCATACCAGACCAAGTCTCTATAGGACCTTTACATAGAGGAGCCACAATACAGCTTTAACTAATGGAAGAAACAAAATGGCAATACATGCATCAATTTCTTGACCGACAAGGAACAATACCAGAACAAAATAGAGCACCGGCAATAAGGTTGAATGAATGTTGGCATGACATACTCAGTTTATATGAAGTAATCCGTGCTAGTTATGGTGGTAGAAACCAAGAAATCATCGAAAACATAAAACCACACGAAATGAGTAAAATAATGATAGTAGATGGTTGTTTTCTGTTGGAGTTTCTCATTAAGCTTGGGGATTACATGGACAACCAAACAACAATTTCTTATAACAATGACACAGTCTTCAAAAGAGAGACAAATTTATTGATTGTTTTAAACAATGTGACAATGCTTGAGAATCAAATTCCCATCATTATTCTCAAGAAGTTATATAGGAAGATATTTCCTGATGGTAATGAAATCCAGGATGATCATCGCGTGGCCAATATTGTTCGTAAGGCCTTTGGTTATCCTTTGATGAATAGCTCAGGAGGGGCTCATATACTTCATTTGATGCATTTGTCAACCGTGGAACAAAACCAACATGAAGGAAAACCAGCAAAGCTAGAATTACTGCGTTGTGCTACAAAGCTTCGTGCTTCTGGGCTAATAATTCGAGCTAAATTAAATAGCACAAATCAAAATCAGCATAAGTTGGTAGATATGTTTGATTTTGATATAAGTTTTAGTGATACTGGAGAGTTGGATATCCCGCCGATATATATCAAGGAAACAACTGAAGTGAAGTGGAGAAATTTGATTGCTTGGGAGCAAACCAAAAGTTGGGTTAGACGCAAATATACTTCTTATGCACTATTCTATAAGGCTTTGATATGTTGTGAGCATGACATTGAATTGCTTAAAGAAAAAGGGGTTATTGCGAATGTATCGAATAAGAGTAATCGTGATTTGTTGGAGCTATTTCGCACGATTCCAAATGGAGCTAAATTTATGGATTCAAGTTTCAGTGAAATTTGTGCAAGTTTGAATGAATATGACTACAAAGGAATGAAAATCACTAAGGTGTTTCAAAAATTACCTATAAGAACTTGGCATCAATATAGGAAAATTAATTTTCACCTTGTTTTGTACTATTGGCGAAATTTGTTCAAACTTTTGATTCGTGATCATATGCCTACGGAGTGGAAATTTATAGGAATTGTTGCTGCTGCAGCGCTCCTCGTTCTCACTATCATGCAAACATACTACGCATCTCGCAGTAACTAGTTTATTTCATCTCAATTTGTTATTTTTGTTAGTTAATATGTTAGTGGGTTATAATAATGCAATGGCCTTTTGCATTAACTAGTTTATTTCATCTCAGTTTGTTGTCTCTTATGCTTTTTATATATTGTAAGATAACTCTTGTACTCAATTTTAAGCTATTGTTCTATTGAATTCCTAGCCACTTTTCTATTCGGTGTCACTATTGTTAGTTAACATGGTATCTAGAGCTTTATTCGATCCACTTGAACTATCGGTTCGCTTTTGCTATTGAGTTCCCACAAGTTTGGGAATGTCTTTTTGGTAAAGTGTGTTCTTTCTTAATTTTTAATTTTTTTTTTGGTACGTTCTTAATATTTAGTTTAGGTGAATTTGTTTTATTCTGTTGAAGGAAATTGATTAGTTATAGGAAGTTGTTGTTGGTGACTGAGATAAGAAGGTTTCCACGGTTTGCGTGGGCCTGAGTCAAATGTCCACCATTATTGCAGTCTTTAACCGAACTCTGATACCATGATAAATATGCTTGGATCTCAACCCTAAAAGTTAGCTCATAGGGTGAGGTTGCCCTCACATATATACACACTCGACAGTCTAGGAAGCTAAACAATGTGGGACTTCAAACAAATTCCTACAATACACATTCAACACCCACATTTGCGCCTAGTGTGGGTCTGAGTCAACAACTACACATTAGTCTACTCACAATTTTTTTGTTTGTTGGGTGAGTGAAAGCTCTCAATTTGTTAGTTCGGTGGATGAAAACTCACCATATGTTTGGTTGCACTTCTCCCTATTGATTCTTTCGATTGATTGGTCTTCTCTTTATTGATTTCTTTTATTTGATAGGTCTTTTCCCTATCGATTCTTCTGTTTGGATGCTTCTCTCTGATGATTTCTCCTTCTATTGAGTGCTTTGGTTCTTTATAAACAACAAATAAAAATGAACAATTTTTTTTTTAAAATAACAAATAAAAAGAAACAGAAGAAGAAGTAATATATTTTGTTCACTGACATAGATATTCTTACAAGAAGATCAGACACGCATGCATGTTTTATGAAAACAAAACAAAAAACTCACAACACAAATGGTACCTATATATTTGGGTTCCATGATTTCATAACTTCACTCTTATTTTCTTCAAAAAAAAAACTTGACTCTTATTAATGATTAGCTCCATTTTTATATACACATGGATAAGTCCACCCTTGTTACTGCTTGTTAATTGTTGTTGCCGTTTGTTTCTTAATTGGAATATCTATCTACTGTTTGTTTATGGGAGGGACGTTGGTCATCTGGTTCATATTTTTTCTCATAATTCATGGCATTCTGTACTGTTTGATAATTTGTGGAACGTTGGTCCTCTGGTCCATATCTTTTGTCATAATTGATGCCTTTATTAAGACCATAGTCGAAGGATTTCGTCGTAGTAGTACATGCACGGAAATATGCTGACATACTGCCGGACAGCTTCCCCCATGCTGAAGTGGTGGAAGATTCCGGCTGGTTTGAGTCATGGATGCTGCTGGGCTGTTGACCTGTTACATATTTTCCTCCCCATCCTTTATGTTTTTGTTTATTCTTGCCTTTATATCCTTTATTAAACATGTTGGTTGGTAGGTACTTTTTCTGCAAGAATAATAGTAGTAATTAATTAGCAACAGATAAATAAAACACTATATTTTTAAAATAGATGGAATTAATTCTTGCTTGAACGAACTGCAATTGAACGGGTTGAACTAAATTTAATCTTTTTCGTAACTGCAAAATATTGAAGTATATAAAAGTGACTATACAAAAACTTCAATATATCAGAATCAGACTCAGACCAAGTGACCAACTGAATTGTTCTTACTAAATTCAATCAATTGATCGAATCCATTAGTTCGGATGTATTTTTTAATACGTTAGTATTGCAACTCGATCTTCGGTCTCTATATTTGAAGATCGAGTTGCCTCCACCAAGTTCAACTCTCCCACAAGTAAAAAACTTAAAAACACTTGAGCAATATATAAAACTAGTAAAACGTAATAACAGTTCAATGTTGAATTCTACCAAATAAAACATGTTCAATGTAGAATACCAAAAAAAGAAGAAGATGAAGAACACACAAAACACCACAGACATGCTAATATATACCTTTGATTCAAGTCCCAGCAACTATTTCGTTCACTGAAACTTTGAGATATTGATTTGTTGTGTGACTCAAGGATGTATGTCTAGGTTTTTATAATAACACAATATATATAATGCAGATTGAAGTTTTAGGCAACTTCGCTGCACCTCTAAAAGAACACGCAACTGACTCATCGGTCATTTTTATAACTATTATTATACTTAACACAAACATATATTTCTGTTAAAAAAAACACAAACATACTAATATACTATATGAGGAAAATTAAGACCAATCTTCTTTCGTTTCTTTTTTTAGATTTTCACCACCCGTATACGATCTACTACTGGATCAATTAATCCGGTTTGGATATCAATTTTGACATACAGTCCCTCGGAATTTATCAAATGGTTACAACCCCTCTCAAACATAGTTGTACATGGGATCAAACCATAATTTTTCCTATCAAATTCGACATCAATAACTACTAAATCAACTAATCTAATTTTTTCATTTTGTTCCGTTATAACAAATAAACAAATCAGGGTTAACTAATACTCCACATTACAAGACAATATCAAATTGATTTTGAGGTATCTAATATACCTCCGTCCCAAATTATAAGACTCATTTTGACCACTACACATTCGTCAATGCACAATTTTGATAACTAATATCTTTAATTGTGCATTAGTAAAAATTATAAAAATTTGATATCTTGAAAATATTCATCAAGACGAATCAAAGAATATCTTATATGTTAATATTTACATCTATAAATTATGAAAAAAAATACGGTCAAAGCAAGTTACATGAACAATGTCATTTAGTCAAAATAGGTATTATATATTGGGACAGATGTAGTATTATAGAAACTTTATATTTAATAATACAATTTTTTTAAAATTTAGAGAAAGGAGAAATTTTTATTAATGATTGACACTAATGACCATTTTATAATGGTTCTTAACGGAATTTAAACTCGGCACCTTAAAATTACGAGGCTAAATTACGAGGGTATATGAAAATAATAATGTAAAAAATTTAATAATAAAAAGGGTAAATGATTATCATATTCTTTGTAGGGGTGAAGGGTTAAATATAGGGGGTGGAAAGGTAATTTTTCAAGGAAAGAAAGGGATTCAAACCATATATCCCTTGTCTGCAAAAAAAAGAAAAACTAACGGGAAAAAAAAAAACGCGTGAGAGAGAGAAGCAGGGATTTACGGATTTACCATGAGAGAAAGGGAGAGCGATCGCCGGAAAGAGAGAGAGAAAGAGATGTGGCAAAGAGAGGGCGAGAAATCGCCGGCGGTGGTTGGCAAGTTTCGGCAAGAGAGGTTCTTTTGAATAGAGTTAATTACATGTGTGTGAAAAACAACAAAAAATAAGAAGAGAGGAGGGTAAAACTCACAACCATCAGTCTCACGAAATATGAGATATCTCACAATTCAACGGTTGGATTGTCAGATAAATAATTGTAATAATAATCAAATTTCGAAGATTGAAATTATAGGAAATAAATACATTAAGCAAGAGTAAGTAAATAAATAATATATAGATACAGAATATACAACAATCAACAAAGGAGCTTAATTTATAAATTTTGTTCACCCACATAGATATTCGTTACAAGAAGATCAGACACACATGTTTTATCAAAACAAAACAAAATATAAAATCTCACAACACACGGGGTACCTATTATTTCATAACTTGACTATAAAGTACGTTCCTTAATATATATATATAGTAGATGCAACAGCAGGCAGGCCGGATTTGTACGCATGTAGATACCGATTGCTATGAATGATTGATAATTTTATGTTCAGTCAATGTACCCTTGTTACAATGTTATTTGTTATTGCCTTTTGTTTTATTAGACTTGAAATATTTCTCTACTTTTTGATAATTTGAGGGACGTGGGTCATGTGTTTCATATGTTGTTTCATAATTGATGTCTTTATTAAGGTCATAGGGTTTAGTGGTAGCAGAACTTGCACTGTATATTGAATTTCCAGGCTCATGTGCTCTATCCGTAAAGCCCATGGTGGGTTTTTGCACCAATTTAGATGATTGAGCGTCACTTAGGTGTTTTGAAAAAGATACTGCCATTGTTGACACATAGGTGGACGCCCTCTTCCATATGGAACTTTGATTTGTTCTGTTATTTTTCCCTTTAGTCATGTTGGTAGCTAGGTAGTTTTCTGTTAGAAGGAATTAACAAGAGATCAATATATATATATATATATATATATATATATATATATATATAGAGCATTATTATATGAATATTTGCAAGCGCAGACAACCAGCGTTCAGCTTCCATAAACTTAAGAAATTAATTCTCTTAAAGAAAATTAAGGAATTTAATAGAATTAGACCAACTGAATTTAATCGATTTCGGATAAACTAAGATATAAATGAAATGAAATTAACTGGTATTAATGGATTGGTTCTTACTGAGTTCAATCAGTTGAACCCATTAGTTCGGATGCGAGTTCTATCTAACACTTGAGTAATAAATAAACGTAGGTAATAACAGTTCAATCTCGAATTCTACCAAATAAAACATGTTCAATGTAATGATTTCTGTATTTGTTAATTTGAATGAATGAATTTCTTTTTTATTCAAAAAAAAAAAACATGTTCAATGTAGAATCCCAAAAAAAGAAGAAGATGAAGAACACACAAAACACCACAGACATGCTAATTAATATATACCTTTGATTCAAGTCCCAGCAACTATTTCATTCACTGAAACTTTGAGCTATTGATTTGTTGTGTGACTTAAGGATGTATGTGAAGGTTTTTATAATAACACAATATACATAATGCAGATTGGTTTTAGGCAACTTCGCTGCACCTCTAAAAGAACACGCAATTGACTCATCGGTCATTTTTTAAACTAATAATATTATACTTAACACAAACATATACTTCTGTCAAAAAAAAACACACAAACATACTAGTATACTATATGAGGAAAATTAAGACCTATCTTCTTTCATTTTCTTTTTGAGATTTTCACAACCCGTATCCGGTCTACTAGATCAATTAATCCGGTTTGGATATCAGTTTTGACATACAGTCCCTCAGAATTCATCAAGTAGTTACGACCCCTCTCAAATGTAGTTGTACTAGGATCGAACCATAATTTTTCCTATCAAATCCGACATCAATCCCAACAAAATCAACTAGTAATATGTTTTTTTTTTAAGTAAACTTCCTCTCTATTAATTGTATATGGATTGCCGGCCGGTACGTATTCTTGTTCACATTCACAACAAATAAATAAATCAGGGTTAACTAAGACAGTATCAAATTGATTTTGAGGTATTTAATATATTATATAAACTCTATATCTATTAATACAATTTTTTTAAAATATAGAGAAAGGAGAGATTTTTATTAATGATTGGCACTAATGACCATTTTATAATGGTCCTTAACGAAATTTAAACTCGGCACCTTAAAATTACGAAGCTAAACTTTTATCACTAAACTAACACATGTTATTTAATAATGCAAAATATTTAAGGTGTAAAAGGTTGAATACAAAAATTTCAAAAGAATATTTTTATATTTGTCTTGTTAATATGTGTCCTTCCTTAATAATAATAATAAGATATAAGAGTATAATGTTATCCTTGTTATATTAGGATCCATTTCCGCTCCTCCACCAAGTTAAATCATACTCTCAAGTTTCTAATTCCACTTGTTGAGAAAATCCGGTGAGACGTTAGGAGAAACATCATACCAAAAGCTCTAGGAACTCAAAGAGAAGAAGAGACTATATCTCCACCAGAAATCTTAAGTTATTATGTATATATATAAATCACATTTCTTATATATTCAACATAGTTGATGATATAAGACTTAACAACTCTAACTTAAAATCCAACAATTGATTGTAAGATATGGAATTCCACCTCTACTTTCGAAAAATCAATAACCTCCCTCATAGGGTGTTAGTTTTCTACTTTTCTTTATTCAACATACGACTATTTCCTCTAATCTTTATTATAAGTAAAATTGACATTTTGGATACATTGAATAAGTAATGTATCTAGAAAAAATATAGTCTAAATACATTAGTTATTCAATATATCTAAAAAATAATTTTTACCTATAATAAAAGTCAGAGAAAGTACGTACCATCTAAGCAACGGGCTGGCAAACTTCTCCAAATAAACATTTTTATATTCTTCTAGAGAAGACTCCAAGTCTTCTTTCTTTATTTTGACTCAGAGAAGACTCCAACCTATATTTTGTAGTAATTCTTGTTTGTGTTAAGAACTAGAAACAAATATATATCTGTCAATCATTAGTTTTTAATTTCCATTGGGCAGGGTAGGAAGCTACAGAGAAATTAATTATTGTGCTAAGATCCTGTTTTGCTGAGCACATGGTTAGATTAGATTTAATTATTCATTTTTCATAGACTCTTTACTTGGTCATAAAAAATGAAGCAGTGTGGGAAGCTACACTAAAATTTATTTATTTTTTAATCAATTATTTCTCCCTATTTATAACTTACTACATTCTCTTCATTTCATCCATCCTTTTAATTCTTTCAAATTTATCACAAATATATACTACCAAATTTGTTTCTTCTTTTTAACTTTTATTAAAGATGTCATCTGATTTTAGCTGGATGGTTCCCATTGAAGTCATGTTGGGGTCACTCAATCATGGAGAAGTTCAAGCATGTAGCATTTCCAACGTTCCGGACAAACTTCGAGAAGCGAATGAAGATGCTTACAAACCCACAGAAATCTCCATCGGACCTTTACATAGAGGAGCCACAAGACACCTTCAACTAATGGAAGAACCAAAATGGCATTACATGCGCGAACTTCTTGATCGACAAGGACCAATACCAGAACAAAATAGAAGATCGGAGATTCGGTTAAGAGAATGTGGCCATGACATTCTCAAGTTAGATAAAGTGATTTGTGCTATCTATGGTGGAAGTAACAATAACATCATCGAAGAAACAGACCCACACGACATGACTAAAATAATGATAGTTGATGGTTGTTTTCTGTTGGAGCTTCTCATCAGGCTTGGTGATTATATGGATAACCAAAATACAAATTCTTATAACAATGATGCAATCCTTAAAACAGAAGAAAAGGTGTTATCTGTTTTAAACGATGTAGCGATGCTTGAAAATCAAATTCCTTTCCTTGTTCTCAAGAAGTTATATAGGAAAGTATTTCCTACTAATTGTGAAATCAAAGACGATCACCGTGTGGCTGATGTTGTTCGTAAGGCTTTTGGTTACCCTTTGGATGGTAGTTCTGGAGGTGCTCATATACTTCATTTGATGCACTTGTCTACGGTGGAACAAAGCCAACAACATGAAGGGAAAAAGGCGAAGCTAGAGTTATTGCGTTGTGCTACAAAGCTTCATGCTTCAGGGGTACTCATTCGAGCTAAAGTAAATAGCACGAATCAAAATCAGCACAGGTTGGTGGATATGTTTGATTTTGAAATAAATTTTAGTGATTCTGGAGAGTTGGATATTCCGCCGTTATATATTAAGGAAACAACTGAAGTAAAGTGGAGGAATTTGATTGCTTGGGAGCAAAGTAAAATTTGGATTAGATGCAAATACACTTCTTATGCACTTTTTTTCAGTGGTTTGATATGTTGTGAGCATGACATTGAATTGCTTAAAGAAAAAGGGATTATTGTAAATGAGTCAAACAAGAGTAATGAAGATTTGTTGGCACTATTTCGCACGATTTCGAAGGGAGCTGAGCAGATGGATTTGAGTTATAGTGAGACTTGTGAAAGGTTGAATGTGTATGAATATAAGGGGATGAAAGTCATAAAAATGGTGCTAAAATGGCCTATACGTATTTGGCATCAATGCAGGCGAATTGTTGACGTTATTTTGTTCTATGTGCGAAATTGGTACAAAATTTTGATCCGTGACCATATACCTACGGTGTGGAAATTCATAGGAATTGTTGCAGCAGCTTTGCTTCTTGTTCTTACTATTATGCAGACATATTACTCATCCCGCAATGGCTGATTTGTTTTCTTTTCAGCTTGCTATTAGCAAATAAGATTTTTCATTCAAAGAAGTGAACGAAATATAGAATCATGTATGCTTCAATTATATGAATAAGAAAAGTATTGATTTAGTTTGAAAGATAATGTTTGTGTATGAACACTTTATTTAAACACATCATTTTGGCTTCAATTCTTAAGTTAGGTATGCTTGTAATTGGATTTCATTATGAGTAAGGCTTAAGGTTAAAATTTATATTTTTTTGAAAATTAATTCAAGTTTGCAACTAAAAGAAGTTTTGTTTGTAATTTCCTTTTTATCAGTTTCTCTGTTAGCAGTTGACAGTTAGATTTTTGACAGTTAACACCTACTTGTTATTGATTGAAGCTATTGTGGGAAAATGTATATTACATTACTAATGGAGAAGATGATGGTTGAAAAGATATATTTACATTACTCCTCGTTATAACATGATCATATATAGTAGTGACCATTGAGGAGATTAATGATATTTGTGTTGAAATCTCCATTGGCAAAGAATAGAACTTTCCAAAACATGTATCCGAGGCAAGAAGGAAGAAGTTGAATGATAAAAAGTAACAACAAAGTAGTTTACAAATTATATGTACTTGATTAATCGATTTGAAGATAAAAATAAATTTGTAAACTACTCAAGGGGACAATATAAAAGATGAGTGTTACTTTTTTCCTTTCAAAAAAAAAAAAGTGTTTTTGGTCGGCTTCATTATCCAAATATTATAAATCACTTGTGCGGTAAATGTTAGCAGAAAAAAATACACTATGACATGACTAAATGAGGTGGTGATAAGTAGAGCGGTTAAAAATTGGTCGTGTTAATGGACCGGTTAATTAGTCCACAGATTTGGATGGATTGGACTTTAAAAAGTAGGTCCAAACATAATCAAATTTTTTTTTGCCCAAGTCCATTTGAACCTTTCAAAGATTGGATCGGGTTGGGCTAGCCCATCATACTCCGGGCAACCATAGGAAACTAAAAAAACAAAACAATAACTATTACAAATACATAAAAAAATACAGTTGAAAATATGCTATTTGTTAAGTCAAGAAAAAATGTTGCTTGATTAATTTGTGGGGTACACAAGTTGGCACCTATTTTATTTTGTACCAAGAAAAGAACTGCAAAACTTCTTTCATTTTCACATTATAAATTCAAGTATTGGCAATGGAGGAGTGATAGATAAATTGCAAGTATACAATTATCGTCAAGTAGTAATTAAGATATAGTGTCCACGAAGATTGACATTAACTTTGAACGAAACGATTAAACCAATATTAAAAAGGAAATAAAATGACAATTGGGGGAAATAGTTCATAAAACTTTGTTGAAATTTCTTTTGGGACTTTTATCAAATAGTTGGAAGGCGATTGAATTTCTTCGGTTCATCTCATGATAATTGTTTGGTGAATCATATTCTATATTCATGAATTACTTAACTAGTTTCAAGATTGAATCAATAAGATGATTATTCCCAATCTCTTGGATAATAACTCTCTCACTTAATCACAACTCATCAATCTCTTGAGTGAATTTGTGTTTAAGTGAGGTTTTCACAAACATTGATTCTTTAATCACAATCAATAATCCTAAATCTCTAAAGTGAAAATCAATTGTTCAATTAATCTTAGATCCATAGTCAACTTTCATTCTCATGATAAATTAACTATCAAGTTCATCACACAATTTGGCCAAAATCATATGAAGCATGAAGTGCAAAGAATAATCAATTAAAACTAGTTCATAATCCACTCATATAGAATCAAGTTCACATAGCTCAAACAATTACATGAGAATCTCCTAAAAATTCAATCTAAGAATCTAGCAATTCATAGTAAAATGAGAAGTTACATGGAAGAAATGAGAAGATTTCATCATCAAAAGGTTTTGGAGTGTTTCCACCCTTTGAATCTTGCTTGAATCCACTTCAAATGAGCTCCAATCATCAGCTGGCCAACCCCCATTAGGAAAAAGCTTCCTCTATTTATAGTTTTTCAAACAGATCTGATTCAGGCTGAGCACAAGAATGCTGCGCTCAGCCCCACCAATATTGTGCAGAGTTGTGCTGAGCGCCAGGCTGAGCGCAAAAATTCAGGCTGAGCACAAACTTGATATGTGCTGAGCGCAGCTGGCAGGAACAAACACATCTTTCTGTGTTGTATTTGGGCTGAGCCCAACTAACCTGCGCTGAGCGCGGATGGCAGAAGCAAATCCTCACTATTTTGCACTGTTTTGCGCTGAGCCTAATTAACATGCGCTGAGCGCGCCTCAATAAGCTTCCATAACATAAAATCTTCATATTTTCTTCGATTCCAAGCTAACTCAATAACAAGGTGAATTCTCTTATTTTGGATCATGAAACCACTACATAAAGTCTCTAAAATGACTTGAAAATACTTGAAACATAATGTAATGACGCGGAGTCATCAAGGAGTCAAAATTTTCTTGGACAAAATTTTACAATACTATTGAAATATTTAAAGAAACAATAGTAGAAACTTTTTTATTTTAAAAAATAAGCATTATAATTTTTAATACGATGACTTTACAAAATCCTATAAAAATGTTGCGAAAAACTTACTATTTAAATTATTGAAAAGTGTTCCGCACTTGTTAGCATTTACCTTTATAATTTATAATAATACGGATGAGATGTGAGTGTGATGCTCATCGAAATTGCAACGTAACTTGATGGATTTGGATTTGCCGAATGGTTAAATATCAAATTGATGAAAAATGATGGTTTGATGGCGATCTTTAAATGATGAAGTTAGTTAGGGATTAAAGAATGATGGATCACCCCTTTTTTCTACATTTTAATTTCTCCACTTTTGCCATCTATTACTTTTTTATTTTTTTTTGCTACGTTTACTTTCTTACAAAATTTAAAAGTGAATAAGTAGGTGATACTACTATGGTTGAAAGATCCTTATTATGAATGATTTTGAATCATTGATTAGCTCCATTTTATTTTGCTAGACAACATGACATTAAAATGAACAATATAATTTGGTGCTTAAAAAATTAAAAGAAATTAATTTGTTACAAACAATAAAATTGAAAACCTCGATCATAATGCATTTGTAGTCTTAAGAATTAAGATATAAGCAAAAAGGTATGTATGCCTCTAGTTCAATTTTTTAATTTTTATAAAAGTCAAAGAGTACATAGATAATAACTTAAACATCTCAACTATGTTGGCACCCTAAAAAACCACCAATTTTGTTAGACAAGATACATGAACATTATTTTTTTACATTTTGTTACAAATAAAGCATACCAATTTTGTACCCATATATGAGAATAATTCAGTTAGTAGGAACATTACATAGTATATGTAAGGCTGGGGTTCGAACCCTATGCGCACACTTATTTATCTTATAGGTGAAATTTTACGTACTAGACTACTACACCAAAATGAAAGCATACCAATTTTCGAATCACAACCTTTTAATTTGGTCTATAATAATTAGTTGGTTTTCCTGAGCTAGAAGTTGATCCACCAGCATTCATATTAGTGAATTTTGAGTTGATATGGCCATCTACCATGCTTGAATGTGATTGTGGTGTTTCTGTCTCTGATGAAGGAGTATTTTCAGTATTCATAGCATATCTCATCACACCTGTGTAACTCCTTGCTGTGTCTGTAAATTTAGCTTTTGTAGTATCAATAGCATTTCCTACCACACTTGAGAACTTGGTAGGATTTAAATAGTTTTGAGCTTTTTCTAAAATGCCTTCTTGTTCTTGCCTTCTTGGTTTATGAATCTCAATAAATCTGTCCATGGCGGCCTTTTGTTTGGCGGTCTTTGAGGACATGTTGGTAGTTTTTCTGTCAGAATTAAAAGAAGATATATATATATTTGCAGAAAAATTTGTCAAAAAAAAAATTACTAATTTGCAGACAATATATATATATATATATATCTATCTATCTATCTATTAAACAACAGATAAAATTAAGCATAATAGTTTGCTTTATATGTGCCCTTAGCTTCTTAGTAGTGCATGTGATTGTTGAATCGAGATTTTAGATTGGATTTTAAGTTTTCAAATTTATAAATACACATATATTTCAAATTTTAAAAAGAAATACATAGATTCACTAACCAAATCCGAAGACAGGATGTTACGTTTGATATATATGATAAAATAAGAATCATCAAATGTTCAAATTAATTAAGTAGAAATTGAAAAAATAAATAAGGATATGAAGAATTATAACTTACCAAATTTTTGAAACGTTTGAATCAAGATTCACTTTTTTCACTAAACTGTGGGAAATTTGTTTGTGTAGTGTTTGTTTGTTTACATGTATTTGGGTTGTATTTATAATACTAAAGTTGGTGGGGACAAGGAAACTTCATTGCTACTCAAAATGAACACGCTATTGACTTATGGTCGTGATTAATCAATACTTAATAATACTGATATAAATTTAAGAAACAAATGTGTAGTAATTTAAATTTAAATATAAGTAACGTTAAAGAGATATTGTCCTGTTGTGAATTGTGATTTCATTATTTTAAGTGGACTTGCTATATATATATATATACTATATGAATCGCAGGCCGGACTTGTCCAACACATGTGATTATATGAATGTCTAAGACGAATTTAAAAATGGAGTCTTTTTAAAACTTATAATATCATTTTGGCTTTGGTAAATCTCAATCATTTTAGTATAAAATATAATTTTTCATACGTTTGAAGAAAACAAAATTGTTTATTAAGTTAAGGTTATTGATAATGGTAACACGGAATAGGTATGATATGACTAGATTATGATAGTGAAACCAATGATATGTTAATACGGTGAGGATTGAGATTCATATAGATTATTTTTTTTATGTTAAGGTTATTGATAATGGTAACATGGAATAGATATAATTTTTCATATGTTTAAGAAAACAAAATCATTTTGGTATGAAATAGGTTATTTATAAATATTGTATTCAAACACAAATATTACATGCTTATTAATAGAGCAGAATGAAATAAAATTTGTTATTTAAAATTTAAATTTTCTGAAATATAAAATTTTATATTAATTTTTTGATCAGGGAATTTTAGTTAAAATATACTTTAAAGATCCGCATTCTGCAACTTGGATTTGCTTTGGGCAAGTAGTTGGCGTCCTTTCTTTTTTAGCATTTGTCCTTGAAGCATCAAAAGCACACCATTATGAGCCATTTTCCCAGCTGACTCAATCTCATCTTCGTGTTTCCTCAAAAGTTTCAACAAAATTGATGCATCATATATTTCAATAGCCTCATCAATTGTGAGTTTTCCATCATTCTTTGACAAAAATTTCAACCTTTCGTTAACGGTTGTCCAAATGGCCGAAACCTCGTCATATATCGCTCCATTTTTGGGTCGGTTGTCCAGTTCATCTACCGCTCCCTTAAGGCTCAATGACTCAAGGTCAATGTCAATTTCTTCATCTTGCAAAGTTTGTTGTTCTATATATACAAAAACGTTGATAAAGTTGCTAAAATCAAACAATTGTAAAACTTAGGCAGTTAAAATTGCACAATTATGAAACTTAGGAGTTAAAACTGCATTTTACCTGGATCCGTTATTTGATTGTCTGGTGCATTATTACCGTGTGTTTTACGACGTTCCAATTCCCTTTTGCGCATTTTTCTTCTATTCTTGGAACTTATAAGCATTTTCTCCACGGTCGAACTGAAAGGGTTACTTCCATCGCTTTCATTTGAACTATAAGGCATATTAATCCAAATGAATACTATATTGTGCAAAGATAAGCAATATTTATAACAAACGAATATTAATTATAGATACAGAGAAAAGAGACTCTTCTAATAAGATAAACATATATTCATATCATCTTTTATGTTGATTATTTAAAAACCATACTATAATAATGAAAGAAGATTGAGAATTGATCAAAATTGATAAGGGAATTAACCTAACAGATTAGAACATTCAAGGTAGAGTTTCACTAAAAAAAGTTGAATTTTAGATCTCTAACATTTGAGTCAAATTTTCATTTCTTTTTCTTGTTTGATATCAACTATAATATTTAAAAACGTACCTCAAACTGCTACCAGACATGTCTTCCATGGGATATCTACCAAATCTTTTGCTATTTATAAGGGAGATTCACAGTTATATCACTATGGATTCCAAATCTTGTTGAAGACGTTGCTTGTTTAAGGTCATGTTTCAGGGTTTATATCAACGAGGAGGCTAATACAATAATATGTTGGAGGCTAAATGAATATTATTATTATTATTATTATTATTATACTTTATTTTTACAAAGTCTACATATATATAATTAAATATGAGGGTGGTAGGAAGTTAGCAAGTCTTCTCCCACATATTTTACTTGCGCTCCCCATATATATGGGGGCGCGCTCCCCATGTCTTACAATCATTTTAGTATAAAATATAAATTTTCATATATTTAAGAAAACAAAATCGTTTATTAAGTTAAGGTTATTGATAATGCATGGTAACAGGGAATATGTATAATTTTTCATACGTATAAGAAAATAAAATCGTTTTGGTATGATATAAGTTATTTAATTTGTCATGACTCTAAGGATTGAGTGTTATATAGATTATTTTTTTTAATAGCAAATATGATATTTGTAAAAAAGAATTTGATAGAATCAACTACAAAAATACACCGCAAATCGATAATAAAATAAAAGGAGTAAAAAAGAACAACAACAATATAAAAAAAAATACATATATACAAATAAATAAAAACAGAATCGGGACAAAAAAACAACCCAAACTAAGAATCCACGGCCACGGGTACCCCACGACCAACAAGGGCCTCAAAAGGTCATACCGCCACCATACTCTTTATGGTATGACCTTTTGAGCTAGTAAGTTCATCAAAAAGACTTTCACATTTTTTTCTTGACGTCGGTTTGGCCCAATTTACTAACTTATGTAAAAAAATTAATATAATTATTTAAGTTTCATCGAAACATTAAAGCGTCTCAAACTTTATTTAAAAGTGAAGATGTTATAAACAGAATGCAAATTATAATTAGTTGGAAAATTATCCTATATTACAATTTAAAATATAGTTGCTGGTATATATTTTTAAATGTATTTTTCTTTGATGATGTATGTCATTTAAAATTTTAACTTTCTCTCATTTGCTCAAGCGTTTCCATAGATTATCACTTGAACTTTGGCAAGAATACCATGGAGACAATTTTTTAATCATAACTAACAATGTTTCAGCTATCTCACCAAGAGAGATCGGGAATACAATATATTATTCAGATCCATTGGACAAATATTAATCAGTTTTCTAGAGACTAGACTAGTCATTCTTTACAACTTTACAATATTAATTAATTTTCTAGAGACTACATTAGTCGGTGGATTATTGACTATGTAGTTTTACTCAATCTAATATAGTGATTGGTTATTTATTATAGTTTTCACATTATGAATTGTCGTTTACTTTTTCACACTTGTAGTAGCTAAAATATTTCACAAATGCAATTCAAACATTTCTTTACATTTGGCTAACTATTATATAAATAACAAAATATCTTATATCTGCAGAGCACACATAAGATATAAAATTTCCTTTCAATTTTTTTTGGTTACACACTGCAACATTTCTTTATTCAACACAGTTCAAACTTGAGTAAAAAATAAATTTTAGATACAGTACAATCTACGCAGGCTAACAATATAAATAATTCTAATTATAAGCAGTAAGCACTTTTTTATTCATATAAAGATGACTTCAAAGTCTTTTTATTTTGTTACTCAAGTCTCAAACTTAGCTGTCTAATTTATATAAAATATTTCTCTGTTATAAAATTTAATTTTCCATTATGTGGAAAGGGGGATAAAGTCATAAAACTAGCTAGTTTATTCAACAGCATAAGAATTTATGTGACATTTTTCAAAATTGAGTTCATTGGGTGTCATAAACAATGGTTTCATATTCCGTTGTGGTACCGTATACCTTTACAAATAACTAGTACTTCATCCATCTCAAAATATAAAGAAAAAAAAAATAATAATCTTATCTATTAAGAAAATATAATCATGAGAATTTAAAATATAATTTTGTGGGATTTTTCTTGAAATAATTAAGTTGTATAAGAATGTGTAAAATGATTTTTTATTGGTTATTGTTTATTGAAAAGAGGAGAGAGAAGAAAAATTAAATGCAATTGCATTTAACTTTATGAAAATAAGGAAAAACACATTCTTGAAAATGATTTTTCTCTTATATTTTAAGACAAAAAAAAATGTTTTTCCCCCCTTATATTTTGGGACGGATGGAGTATTATTTATTATCAATTTAGTTCCTATCATATTTTTAAAAAGATAAATATGAATAAATATGATTGAATAGATTCTAATAACCGTATTAAAATATTCATAAAGTCGGAGATCTATTTGAGAATGTCTTACAAAATTAGAGATCAATTATTCGGCCATTTTTTCCTCTAGTTCTTCCTTAACTATATATTCTCTGGTAGTTTTTTCCCATGATTTTAGTGAATCAAAAATTTCTTAAGACAATTGTTTGATATATTTCAAGATTAAGATTCATTCAATTCATTTTGATACTTTTTGAAACTACTAAAATTTTATATAAAGATTTCTGAATAATCTCTACATTTTGAAGTTGCATCAAGTGAAAAGGATTTTTTTTCTAATGAAAAATATAATTATATAATAAAAAATGTAAAATGAACAAGAATCTAAATTATAAATGAGTATGAAAAATACCTACAAATAAACTCCGGCCACCATATAGAATATAGATGAGCAAGGTCATATTTAGATGTTTTTACAACATGCAATTTTTCTTATATATTGTTTACATAGCTAATTTCAAATGCATTTTGATAATTATAAGAGTTTGGCTAACTTATACTCAGTACTCTATTAACTTGAAATATTTTTTAAAAATATTGTCAAATAAACATGATTGTTAGTGATGTTTGTTGTTTTGGTGTATGTAGGACACCTTTTGTTTGTGTTTTGTTTCTTTTGGTTTCTCTTGTACTTCTTGTAAGGAATTAGATATATATAATAAACTTTGTCATTTTAAAAAAAAATTAAACACGAGTGTGTAATTTGCTATTTATATTTACACAAGTTTGCAAATCACATATACAAAAAAAGAAGTTAAGGACAATAAAGGGAAAACTCTTAGCACACAACAAGAACAAGAGATATTATTTGAATGGTTGATAATAAGGAGCTCTCTATCTTTGATTCTTGACAATGTTACCCACATGATACCACTACCTCAGAAAGATCCTTCATTACAAATATGATTTTGAATCATTGATTAGCTCCATTTTATTTTGCTAGACATGACATTAAAAAGATCATTTTGGTACTCAAAAAATTTAAATAACTAATTTATTACAAATGTTACATTTAAAGACCTCAAGATTGAACATTTTTGTTACAAATAAAGCGTACCAATTCTAACGATCAGTCACTTTTTTCATCGAGAGTTATTCGAATCACAACCTTTCAATT
This sequence comes from Trifolium dubium, assembly GCA_951804385.1. NCBI lineage: Eukaryota > Viridiplantae > Streptophyta > Magnoliopsida > Fabales > Fabaceae > Trifolium > Trifolium dubium. The sequence continues at coordinate 32,202,867 of OX638075.1, read as the reverse complement.
TGAGCGGTTAGTATGGTTGGTCCTGGTCCATATAGTATTATTTCCAGTTGACCTAGAAGTTGAGGATGTAGTTGGGTTCCTTGAGCTATTAGACGACGAACCGTCATTATTATTTCGATTTGAGCTAGAAGTTGAGGTGGTGGTACTAGTAGGGTTAGAAGTTGATCCATCATCATTCCTAGCTGATGTGGTGTAAAGGTCAGTTACCAAGCTTGTAAATGTCCGCTGTTGTGTTTGTGAAGGAGTTGTAGTAACCTGAGCATTTCTTACCACACTTGTAGAACTCCTTGCTATATACGTATCCCCAAACCCCAAATATGCTTTTGTAGTATTCACAACATTATCTATCGAATCTGAGAACGTTGTAGGATTTAAATAGTTTTGAGCTCTTTCTAAAATGCCTTTTTGCCTTTTTTGTTCATCCAAATAATCATGGAAGTGTTTCTTCGTCATGGTAGTTTAGTTTTTCTGCCAGAATTAAGAGAAGATAAGATTTAATTTGCAGACAATATCTATTAAACAACAGATAAAATTAAGCATAATAATATTATATGGAAAATGATAACTTAGTGCCCTTGAGACAATGGTTAAGAAGCACAAATATAGTAAAAATGTATTGGAATTTGTATAGTCAAAGTCATATGAATATATAAAATGTTGTTTTCAATGTGAACTTACATACCACTTTTGTTACCTTAACTAGTGCTTTTTGGGCATTGGTTAATTAACAAGACAGACCCGTAATATATAGTTTACTTTATATGTGCCCTTCTTATAATAAGTATGCATATATGTATATTGTATATACGATTGTTGAATCGAGCTTAAACATCAAGTACCAAAAAATACCTTGATTGATCTAGCTAGCTAGCTATTTGCAAATTTTACTAACCATATCCGAAGACAGGATATTGGATATATATGATACAATAAGAATCATCAAATGTACAAATTAATTAGAAATTGAAAAAAGAAGGACGAAGAACTATTAACTTACCAAATTTTGAATCAAGACCCACTTGTTTGTGCATGTGTTTGTGTGTTTGTTTACATGTATTTGGGTTTTATTTATAATAAAGCTGGTGGAGACAAGGAAACTTCATTGCAGCAACTGATCAAATGAACACGCTAATGACTTATGATCATGAATAATAATAATCAATTCTAATTACAAGCACTTTTATATTCATTAAGAGAAGACTTCAAGTCTTTCTTTTTTTACTCAAGTCTCCAACTTAGCTGTCTAATTTTATATATTAAAAAATTTCCATTTCGTGGAAGGTGATAAAACTAGTTTTTATTCATCAACTGCATAAGAATTTTAATTGAATCGATAATATTTGATAAAATTAATGGTTGAATTGACTTATAAATATTAAATAATATAAAAATAATATTCAGTTAATGTTTAATATTTTTTTTCAAATACGATGAAAGGAGTAAAATTAGTTTATTAATAAACTATAAACTAATTGATTTAGCTTATTAAAATAAACTATAATTATTAAAATATAGGTTACTAAAAATAAAGTTTTAAGTTTTTGGTTTGTACCATATAAGTTCTTTAAGTTTTAAAACTGTAACACATAGTTCGTTTTAAGTTATATTCATTATCTAAATCTTCGAATATAATACTACTTAAATATCTTCATCACTCCCAAGTTCTTCAACAGTTCAGATGATGAATATAACTTAACAATACTTATGTATTACATAAAAAATTAAATGACTTATATAATATTAACCAAAAACATAAAGGACACGCAAATGTATTTAGCCTAAAAATAAACTATAAACTCATAATCAAATAATATTACCTTCAAATTCTTTTTCTTTTAAAATAAGTTTATAACTTATAAACTATAAAAAAAAATTGACAGATCATAAGTATAACTTATAAGCTCAAATTTGAAAAAAGTTTTAGTTGTTGTTTGAAAACTTAATATAACTACTCCTATTAATATCGACCGTTGAAATCATTTGCAAACAAGATATGTATTCTAAACCATTGGATCTAAAAAAAAACACCGCACATATATATCCTCAAAACCCAACCTTATCAAAGTGTTGTTTTTTTCGTTATCCATCTTCTCAGTTATGGCTATGGCGTCACTTCTTCTAACATCATTACCTTCTCCGCTTTCACTTCAATTCCAAACTTCTTCATCTCATCTTTCATTCTCTCACTCTCAAACTCTTCACTTACCAATCATCACTTCATCATTCAATTCTCTGTCAGCATCTTCAACCTCATCTCTTTCACCAGCAACTCTTTTTGGTAATTTCTTCTAAAAATGCATTCTTTATGATGAGTTTTGGTTTAATGTGTTTGAATTTTGACAACCCATTTTTCAATTTTGGTTCTTTTTTGTTGTTTTAGTTTATTGTGGCAGAGGTGATAGGAAAACTGCTAAGGGGAAACGCTTCATTCATTCCTTTGGAAATGTAATGGTCTCTTTTCCTATTCTACCCTTTTCAAATCCCCCATATGTTTGGTTCTTGTTGACTGAATTGATTTTAATAGAATTGATTTTGTGAATATTTATTTGATACTATGAAGCACTGACAGGTACACCGGACAGGACACTGACACGTCGACACAGATAATTTTTTTGAGAAAGTGATATAATTCAATGTAATTTTAAGTGTCGGTGTCCTGTCGATGTCAGACACAACATGTTGTCGAGCTTCATTTTGGTATCATTGAGTTTGGTAAAATCATTCTGAGTCATCGTGATTTTGCAAAAGCTACAATGCAGCTTTTCACAGTGGCTCACCATGATTCTGAAAAACATACAAAATTGATTTTGATAGAATTGATTTTGATGAGTTGATCTTAGTTAGAAATGAATTGAAGATAAATTGATTGTTTGGATACATTACATGGTGATTCTAATTAATTCATATTGTTTGAATAATCCGGATCAAAATTGCTATGGGATGTGATTCTTACTAAAGTATAAGTGATTTTTATCGATTCATATTATTTGAATTATTGTTAATTCATGTTATATCCTTTTTGTTTTTGCTAAATTATCATTAGTAGTAGTATTAAATATATTTTTAGTTTCGATAATTTATATTGTTTCTTATAGTCCATGAACCGGATTTTAAGTCACTAAAGAGGGACTAAACATGTAATTTTGTAATTTCTAGGACGGAAAAGTGAACATGGAGACTAAAACAAAATTTGAGATTATTATAGGAGATAAAAACATATTTAATTTTTATTTTTATTTGTTTTTGATATTTGTTAAAATTGTTGTTGGTTTGGTGTTTTTCCTAGTTCTAATGTTCTTTGAAATGTTATCAGGCAAGGCCAAGGAACAAGAGCAAGGGTACAGGAGCACCTAGGATTTATGCTCCACCGGATTTGACCAAGAAAGAGAAGCTTGAAGATAGGGAAGTGATTAAGATTGACATTAATGAAACTAGTGAAGAAACCCCATTTTTTAGTTGATTTTATTGCTGCATTGTAAGTTTTTGAGTCTTTCATGATTTGTGGTTTCTGATATATGGATTTTATTTGGCATATACTATTTGGATTTTACTTGTTATCATCATTTGAGTTCACTTCTCTGATTTTAATCTTCTATTATGTACTATCTTGCTTTAGCTTTGAATTAAACATTTTCCACAACAATGTGTATGCTGTTGTTACTCATCACTCAGTCAATCTTATGTGCTCAATTTCGGTTTTTGTTCAATATGTTTCCATGATGTTAGACCTTGTTATATTAAAACATAATAAAGACTTGGTGAAGAAGTTATTTGCATTATATTGGTGTCGTTTGATTCATGTTGTTAATAATATTCCCACAAGAATTTTGTTGATTTTGTCTACTTAGAATAGTTTTAGACATGTGAGATTAAGCGACTGTTTGTTTTAGAGATGGGAACATTGCAGAAGGACTTCTACATTGAAGCTAGAAATAGTTGCTTCTCAATTTTCACGGTGACAGGGACTCAAACGTGTGGCTGAGGTAGCATAACGTACAACCGAACATACATTAAAACTACTTATGAGATAGAAGAAGATATTGACTAGTTTATTACTATTTGTCAAGAACTGGTATAGAAGGTGGATTAGGTTCAAACTTCAAAGGGAAGTTTTACGTGATTGGAGCTTTAGTATGATTTTGCATTCCTTCCTGTTTAGAAGTTCATGACAATGGTTGGAGCTTTTAGGGAATAGGGAGTTTTTGCTCAAACCATGTTTCATTGTTTTGAGATTTTCCTAGTGGAAAACCAAATATTCTTTTAGACTTTTGGGTTATGAGTAGCAAAATTGGTAATCACAAACTGACTAGAAAATATATCGAGTTTACTAGGATTCGGTTTTGTGAAATGTGGAAGATTTTGATTCAGATTGGTTAATGGAATGATACATACTCCCTCCGGCCTTAAATATAAGCAACTTTCACTTTTTTAGATACATTGAATAATTAATGAATCTAACCTACATTGTAGACTAGATACATTAGTTATTCAATGTATCTAAAAAAGTGAAAGTTGCTTATATTTAAGGTCAGAGGGAGTACAGTACTATGGTAGTGGTCACGGCTGCAGTTGTGTTTTCCAATAGAAAAATCAACTTGCAGTTATAATTTTGTAATTAAGATATGTAGTCAAGACTTCGAGTCTCTCATACTGTTTTACTGTAATTTTGTTGAAGCTCTAAAATTAATGTAGTTTTTACCAAAATTGCATTGATTCACTGTTATTAGCTTTGTAATTGTGTTGATTCACCTTCGTTTTTACAAGTTGTAGCTTCTTTCTTCCATATGGCATTGAGACACAAGTATAACTAAAGTAAATAGAGTTAGTACAATTTGAGTTACCGGTATTTACAGTATAGTATCAGGAAGGGTAGGAACAAGAGGTTATTCAACAATATGCAAGTTTGGTTGGATTAAATGATCAAGTCACTGGTATTATTGGTGTCAGTGTGTCAATATCGTGTTTGGTCTCTATATATGTACTTCATAATTGTCCTAGCAGTAATACTATCGATTGTTTAATAAAACTAACGGTTGAACTATTTTGTAAATATGAAATGAAAAAAAATGTTATCTTTAATTATTATTTAATTTTTTTTTCAAGCAATATTACATGGATAATGTTGAAAGAAAAAATGATAAGCTATAAATTTGAAGTTATAAATTAATTGAATTAACTTATCAAAAGAAGCTATGATCTAGTAAAAATAAACTATAAGTTTGTGAGAAAAAAAATTACTATAAAACAAGTAGGAGTAGTATGTTTTTTCAAGATATACTTATAAACAATATAAATTATAAACTATAAACTCAAAATTCAGCATTACCAAATAAAGCCTTAACAATCACTGTGATGAAATCCAGTTCTTATTATCTAGTTGATCTCGAACAAAACAACTACACATGGGTTTCATATGAAAAATTGAACCAATATTTCAAATGTTGTATCATAATCCGTGAATTGCACAAGTTTTCTGAGTAGAGCTAAAAGACACATACATACTTGTAGATACATTTACCTTGTTCAATCGGTGTGCAACTGTGCATGAAATATTATATTACTATCATGCATCAAAATTTGATACTATAGGCTCCACCAATATAAAAAGGACCCCACATAACCTCTCACAAACCAGTAACCACATAGATTCTCCATCTTCACCAACTAAACAACAAAAGATAATCGAACAAGGAACCAAACATCACTCTGTCTCACCTTGTAAACTTGATTTACTTCATATGTTTGTTGCAGATTAAACTTCACTGTGATGAAACTCTTCACAAGTTTTAATTCAAAACCAATAGTTCATAAGCTAGGATTTTTGTCTCATAGTGTTTCTTTTCATGTTTCTGATAAACCCTTTTCTTGCTTCAATCTTCCCTTTAGAAATGACCAAAAAGGTTCCATTTTTTGTCTCTTGAAACTTGTCCAAAAAAAGGGTATTTACCCTTTTCATGCTGTGCCATCAGAAAATCAGGTTTATTTTTTCTCTGTTTATTTTGTTTGAATTTGAATAATGGGTCCTTGTTAGTTTACTTTTTTGTAACATTTTATTTGCTAGTTTTTTGTTTCCTTATATTTGGATTCTAGTTATTTCCTTGAAATTTTGAGTGATTAAATGCTTGAACTTGTTCCTTTTGGTTTCATTCTATGATGCAAAATTATTCTCACTTTTTATATGAGTATGCATAGATCTTGAATTTTATGCTGACAATTTCATGTTAATGTTATACTTATTGTTTATGAATGACAGAATGAATAATTTTTTATATGATCGATGATACCACTTCAACAATAAGCAATTTTTCTCCTTTTAAGCAATTTTTTGTTTTTGTTTTTTGTTTTTGGCATTTCAAGAACAGCCCTTTTCATGTTTGAAGTTTTTGTCTTTTTCTTCCATGTGTGTGATGGAGTATGTTAACTGTTTTGTGAATTTTCTTTTCATATGTGTGCAGAATTGAAGAGGAAATGAGTGAAACTAATCGGTTTTTCTGTTGTTCAGTGGAGTTAAATTTGTTAAGAAGTGGTTATATGATTGTTGTATATAGATTAACTGTCTATTTCAATTTAACTATTTGAGCTTATTTAGTGACATATTCACTTGTAAGACTGTTTAGAGGAGTTTATGGAAACAACTTGAACATGTTCAAAAAGCCGTTTCAGCTTATTTTCATAAGATCTTCTAGACAGCTTATGAAAACTTATAGCTTATATAAAAACTAGTTTGACTCTACTTTATCTTTTGTTATAGAAGTAACTTATACATAAGCACCGATGTAATATGCGCTTTAGGGTATAAGTACTAAATTATGGTATATTTGATGAGAGATTATTTGGTCTGCATAAATGTTGCAGGAGGTAGAGTTGGAAACCATCGAGCCTCAAGTTCTACAAAGTGAAACTGAGCAAACAAGTTGGTTCTAATGGCTTAATATGACTTTTCTACTTCATATTATTTAGAACCAAAATCCCTAAAACTGTGATCTGTGTGTTATGCAGATGAATCAAAGTTTGTTCATGTCGAATTTCAGCTACTAAAAGATTGTGACTTTGGGGAACACTTTTTAATAGTTGGAGATGATCCTACACTTGGTTCATGGAACCCTTTAGATGCATTACCATTGACATGGTCCGATGGCCATATATGGACTGTCGAGCTGGTATGGTAGAACACTTTAAAGCATGAAGAAATTGTTTCGTGGAAAACTTTTTTTAGGGCTCGAAAACGTTCTTTATTTGCATTTCTCGTATTCACTTTTAATTACTAGATTTTCAATTGCCACCTTGTTTTCACTTTGTTTTCTGTTTCAAAATGTTGTCGAACCCTGACTAGAACAATCCTTTGCCAAACTTTGGAGGGTTAAGACCAAAAAAATGTTTGTGCACCGTTAAATCTTCTGAAATCAGGAAACAAAATGAAGAGTAAAAAAATGAAAACAATGCGACACATTTGTATTTAAAGATGAAAGAACATGGAAAAAGCAAACCGATAATGTTTTGTAAATAGCAGATTTCTATATAGTGGTTATTTATGTTTTGAATTATGTGATCAGGATATTCCGGCTGGAAAATCAATCCAATACAAGTTCATACTAAAAAGAAAAGAAGGTGATATTATTTGGCAGCCGGGGTCGGATCGAGTTATTCAAACATGGGAAACAATAAACAGAATAATTGTTTGTGAGGATTGGGAGGATGCAGAACTTCAGAAAATAATAGAGGAAGATAGATTTTCACAAACAAATGAAGAACCTCCGGTTCTATTGGGATTGTCAACTTCTTCTGAAATCTCGGATAATTCTCAAGACAAAATGGAATTCAATGTATCAGGCATTCAAGATATACAAATTCACGCAGAGGAGAAATTGATTGATGATGATATTTTTTCATCCATTCAAAATCCAATGGCTATTATTGCAGAAAATATAGGTTCGTCGGAGGATCAAACAGAAAGTGCAAGTCACGAAACGAATAAAAAGAATGTCATTCAAAAGAGTGAAGAATCAGAAGATGGTCCTCAAAATGATAGAATAAATGATCTTGGATACAATGGAAATGCTGCGGGACTAAATAATCAGGAAGGGACGATTGTGGAGGGAAGCTTAATCGATTTAGAAGAAGGTCCTGTTCTTGTACCTGGCTTAATACCATCGACTGAAGAAAAAGAAGAAGAAGCTGGTCTTAGTGAAGTTGTTGAGGAAGAAAAGAATGCGATAGAGCCTGTGATTGAAGTGTTTGAAATTCTTGAAACTCAGGATCAGAATATACCAGAGGTAACCACTTGATGAGTGTGACGTTCCCTTTCGAATTGATTGATTCGGTTTCTTTAGAAGTTCTTAGTGATGTGCAATTCACTTAGAGAAGGAATTATTAGATAGTTATCCGAAAAATCCTGTTTCATTTGTATCATCATCATTATCATCATCTAATGTTTATGAGTATCAATGAAGTGAGTTTTCTCCAAATCCATGGTTCAAATAGACTTGTTTCTTACATTCATTAAACATATTTTAACCATTATAATGAAGTGTTCTAATAATTATGGTAACCAAATATATGAGCTATTATTGTGAAAGATGTTACCATGACCTTTTGACTTTGGAATAAAACAAACCATAATAAAACACAATTTGTTGTAGTCTAGAACAGGTTGCAAGGTTGTAAATTGAGGTTGTGTTTGCAAATCCTTAATATTGTGGAAAATCACAGCCAAATGTGGTTGAGGTATGCATTGCAGCTTGAATTGTGGCTCAAATCTCGGCCGCAGACCTTTTTTAAGAACCCTGCAAGCCTGTTACCAAGACTTAACAAGCATACCATCTTGCATTACATTGTGCATATTTGGAATCACCGTAAGTTTGCCGAAAACACAGTAGCACCGTGATTTTGTTGAAACTCAAAAGTGTAACTTTCTTCAAAATCACAGTGACTATCTCATGCATTTTTTGCATTAAGCTTCTGATGAAAAAACAACAGGGTTTTTCCAGTTTTGTAAGGTTGAGTTACGTAATGTCCAATATGTTTTACCATTATTTATTTAAATCAATGTGTAAACTTGCACATTTTTTAATATATGATACAGCTGCTAAATAGTTTATGCTAGTGTTAATGTCTCCTTAATGTTGTTTTTTCATGTGCTTCAACTCAAAAGGCTCAGTTAAGTAAAGATCAAGAATCAGATGATGAATCTGATGAAGGCACAGAACAAGAGATAAGTACAACAATCAACGGTGAGCTAAATTTCCACGAGGAGCAGTTTCATTTGGCACCAACAATGGAAGAAGGGTCAAACATAGAGCCAACTCATGGTAAAACTTTGCGAAATGACATCGAGTGGGGCCGCCAAACGGTAAAGAAGTTTCTAACAAAATTTGGATTGCTTTGATGTCAACTTTTTACAGAACCACTGAGGGAATCTTCTTCACTGAAAATGATCATGTGTTTTGTGATTGTTTTCATCTTTTTGCCTAAATTTTTATTGGCCTGGAAAAGATGGATAAGAGCTCAAGGTGTTTCATGATGATAACTATTGATTGTTGGATTTTTCTTATCCTTGGCAGACAATGTTGTATGAGTTTAACGAAGGGATGCACTGTCGGTGTAAATTAGTTTTATACATACATTCAATTAGAATTTGTCATGCCGCATTTTTAAAATAACTGCAAAATATTGGGTTTTAACTGGACGTCGACAGTGTATGTTCCATTGTATTGTTACTTGGACTTGGATTGTATTATTCTATCAGTTTTGGCCACTTTTGTATAGTTTTTGGAGTTCATGGGCGATAGAAATAAGCAGCTATGGTTATGTATTGCAATATAGCATATAACTTATTTGTAAAAGTATTGTTGTAATAAGTTCTCTGAAATGCTTTTGTTGTGTTTTTCTTTTCTTTTTATAAGCAAACTTATTTAATAAGTTAGTTCACTTGTCAAAACAAAAATGTTGCTTCAGTAGTACTGGTTTAGTAAAAAGAAGTAAGTTATAAGCTGTAAAAATAAGTTCAAAAAAACTACAAAAATCATCGTAAGTTCTCTTAAACAGTTTCACAAAATCTATATTTGTAGATAAGATCAAATACGGAAAGATCAAATAGACTCATAATGGATGGATGGATTGGATTACATTGATTGTGTAGTTGATAGACTTATTAACAATTAATTTGAGTTTAGATTAGATTAGTATACATATATGTACTTATAAAGGTATTAATAAGATCTTATAGATTTGTAGTTTATAACATCCATATAGAGTACCTTCCTTCCTTACATTTTAAGTGTTATTTTAAGGATGTTTGCACATATCAAAGCTATAGATATTATTTCTTTTCAATAAATAATTTGTCAATTTACCAATAATAAGTGTTATTTTAAGTGTTCATAATCATAAAAAAGGACATCATGTTACCCAAAACTCCTCAATAAAGGCAATTGCTTTCATAATCATAAAAAAGGTAATTGCTTCATTTGATTCACATTCCGAACTTCAAAGTGTAGCTCAAAGAAATGAGAATCAAATGATAATAAAAATCCTTAGTTAAAAACTGCTTTGGAATGTGAAAAAGACAGGACTTGTGAATTGTTGTGAAGTTAACAATGTACGGCAATGGGAGTCATACTGCATAACATCGCAGCTGGACACTAACATTGGAACTTGGGAGCCACCATAAATAAATGTCCCTATTTTTAAATGAATAAACTATCAAATTAGTTTCTTACTAAGCACAACACTTTTAAAGGTTTTAAATAAATTTATAAGATGTCCACAAATTTTAGTTTAATCGGCAAAAAATGACTAGAATTGTTAGACCGAATGTTATGATATATGACCAAACGCTATGATATTACCAAAGCTCTTTATTAACGTACTAGATTACTAGAAGAAAGATTATTACAATCATCATGTTAAACAAAATAGAAAAAGAAACTAGAAAAAATGGAGCCTAATGACTTTGGTGAGACACAAATAGACGATAAACTCTTCCTAAAAAAAGTTAATCCTTGTGGAGCTTTGTTTTAGGCTAACATAATTAGTCAGATTGACCACGGAATATTAAAGAGCGATGAAAATCTTACCGTTTAATGTTAATGGCATTATTTTTTTTCTTTCTAAGTTCATCATCTTCTATTGAATTCTCTATACCTTAATTTTTCTATATTTTATTTTGCTCTTGGGTTTCAGTTACATGTTATCAGCACAAGACTCACAATGTTAGAGATGTCATGACTCACTTATAGAATAATCCAATTCATAATCATGTTATAATGTTCTTCATTGCCATCAGATTTCGTGCTTAATTAACATTTAAAGGACGCCACTTCCTATCAATAAAAAAGAAATACTCCTTCATTATCCTTTTTATAGAAAACATTTCATTTTTTAAGTTTATAAAATAAATGATGTATCTGATATATATTAAAGATCAGATGCATCGGTTATTCAACGAGCAAGGGATAAAGGTACCGGATGTAGTAATATTTAACCTTAACTGCTCCAATTCACATTAGGCATTTCATCACAAGTACTAATCAAACTAAGCACAATGTTTACATTAATGCCAAATAGCATTTATACATTTATAGAAAAGCATACATGAGTTGTTGTTAATAAGAATTAAGAGGAAGAAAAGGTATCAATGATGGTAGTGTGAAGAGGATCACTCAAATGTGTAGCCCAATTGTTAAGAGGACCTTTACCGGTAGCAGCAGCTTGAACAGCAAAACCAAGGAAAGCAACCATGGCAAGACGAGCATGTTTGATCTCTGCTAATTGAAGTGTTGCTTTCTTCTCTGGGTCGGAAGCTAAACCAAGTGGGTCAAAGAATTTTCCACCTGGGTATAATCTCTTTTCTGAGTCAAGCTCTGCATTCCTCTGGAATTCAATGTATCCAATTACTAGAACTTCAATCCAAATTAGTGTTGTGATGGAGAATGGAAGTGGTTGTCCAAGATAGGTTGACCCTTCTACTAGCTCAACCTAAAAATTAAATCAAATTTCATAAATATAAGAAAAAATATTTAATAAGTAATATTTAACCATAAATAAACAAACAAAGCACAAAAAAGTTTAACTTTACATGAAAATCTCCATAAATAATCGAGCTTGAAATCATAACAATTCCGACAATCAAGATCGGACGGCCTATGACTCTATACAAGTTGCGACTGCACACAACCCGGATCCCTATTAATCAACGTCTTTTGATCCATGACTTGTCATATGGAAATGGATTGGCTGAAGTCGCTATGATGCAGTCAGTACATCATAGCTGTCTGAATAAAATTAAACGATTCAAATTTAAATGCAGTTTTATTATTTTAAAATATAAAAATTCCGATCTTTAAATATAAACCGTCCAATCTTGATTGGACAGTCTACGGTCTTGATTTCACTAACTGCATGTGCACTCAGGGGTGTCGACTGAACCGAATCCAGATTGCTCGTCATATAAACAAAACTAACATGTAGGTTTGGATGGTTAGTCAATTGTCAAAATAATAGTGACACAGTGATTTTGTAGAATCTTTAAAGACGTAGCTTTTGTCATAATTATGGTGGCTCATTATTATGATTCTCTCAACCTCACCTCAAATCCAAACATGCATAAACTCAACAATTGAATACTATAAACATAAACACAAGCATGCATGCATGCATAACACAAAAATTGAATTAAAATATAAAGTCATGTCTTCTAATAATAAATAATTATAAACTAATCAACATTAGCAATAAGAAACACTAATCAAAGTATTAAACAGATTTATACCTTTCCAGCATCTTGCCAAGTAACACCAGTAAGCCATTCAACAGTAAGAGCACCAAGAGTAGCAAGCATAGCCCATCTTCCATGAATCAATTCACATTCTCTAAACCTCTGAAGTCCAAACACTTCTGTATACGGCTGAAACGGCGTCGATTTCACATCCGCAAACTCCGTCCTAGTTCCGATCACATCTCCGGCAAGATTCTTAGCTAAATTCTGATCAAGCGAATCAAGATCGAATTGCAAATACTCAGCTGGTTTCCCCAAACCGAATGGATCGAATCCGTAATCTCCGACCAAACTTCCGTCAAGCCATTCCGGTGACTTTGCACCTGGAAACCATAACGGACGATCGGTGGTTGGACTCGATCGTGATGGTTTTTTTGGTGCTGGTTTCTTTTTTCCGAAGCCGAATCTGGCTTGGATTCTGGCGGAGTTAGATTGAACTTCGCGGAGACGAGTTCCGATGAAGGATGAGGTGGCAGCGGCGGTGGCGGTTGCCATTGGTTTGTGGTAATGTAAGGTTGGGTGTGAGAATAGTAAAATGGAGTGTTGTGTTGTGTTGTGCTGTGAGTTTTTTTGAATTGTGAATGAGTGTATTTGATGTGGGTGGTGAAGATGATGATTATGGATAATCTTTGGTTGGGTGTTTGTGGCCGTTGGATTGTGAAGAGTATCCATCTGACGGTTATGATGGGGTATGGCTTATCCTCTTGCTTATCTGGTGTTGGTGACGTGGATTTTAATGTGGACAAAAAATTTGTCCTTCAATGAAAGTGATTGCTCAGAGAGAACTTGTGGTTGTGGTTGAATGATTATATGGTTTATTATATTAAAATTTGTAAATATGTAATAAATCTGTGGTTGGATGATCTATTTGGGATGATTTCATGTTTCTAATAGTTTAGGGCCAGTAAGCCTGTTGAACTTGAAGTATTGAATATTGCTGTAGTTTTTTAATGTATTTAATTAAGGAAACAATTTTTTTCTCCTTAGTCAATTTAGATCTCTAATGTGCGTATGTCATTACTATTAGTTAGTTTCTCTTAGAGTATGTTTGATAGGAGAAAAATAGAAAAAAGATAAATAAAAATACGAAAATCAAACAAACCATTAGGTGTTGCAATGATATTTTCCATTTGCACACTTTTTGCGTTATAAAAAGAAACATTGTATTGACTAGATGCGGATTTTAAAACAGTGCCTATGAATTTGAATTTCGTGGATGGTAAAAGTTTTGTTAGAAGAGGAGAAGCATTTGAAGGTGGTCAATGAAATTTTACATTTATTTTTCTTCTAGTAATATATGGATATGGCTAAAGGAGATTGACATAAAATAAGACTTCAGATTTTTCATAGTATATAAGATTGGGCCAAGCAGCCCAAATTTAAGACCCCTTGTTCAGCTGACTAATCACACTCCCATAGTTAGAATCAATTACAGACAAAATCAATTCTAACTTTTTTTCCATACAAACTCTTTTCTTTCTTTCTTTCTTTCTTTCTTTCTTTATACGCCATTAATTTTACCAAGCACTTGACACACCTTGCACTTACTCAAAAAATTCTTACGGATCATAATATTGATTCTCTCATTTCTAAAATATAAACATAAATTTTCATTTATCTATGTTCTCTTTTGGATCAAAGACACACATAACTCGAAGTCGAGAGACCAAAAGTATAATTTATCCAAAATAGATAACTACCGAAAACACCTTTTTATCTCCACAGAAAAAAAAATTATACTATCTTCTAAAATCTAATGATTCTCAGGTATTGTTTCCAGAAGAAAATTATAAATTAAAAAAGCATCCATAACTGTTTAAGAAAGTCATAAGTGAGTTTCTGGTACTATTGAAAGATAGGAAGGTCATGCTGTGATTGTAGCTTAGAGCTTGTACTCACTACTGCTGGAACAATGCTACTCGAAGCCTCTTCACCAATCACATTTCCCATCTTTAAGAAATAACTATGCCTGCAAAAATATTACTTTTGAGTTTTGAACTTCATATATCATATAACAATGTAAGACTCAAAGGCCAAAAAATATTATATTTACCATCGAGTATCAGCCGTCAATTCAGGATGAAAAGCGGTTGCAAGTATGTTCCCTTGTCTCACAGCAACTATAACTTTGTTTTCTTCAGCATTCTCCTGTCATAACATAAATAACAAGAAACATGTTATGGAAAAATACGGTCAATGCATAAGAAGTTATTAATATTATATCCAATGG
The DNA here is from genome assembly GCA_951804385.1 of Trifolium dubium. Taxonomy (NCBI): domain Eukaryota; kingdom Viridiplantae; phylum Streptophyta; class Magnoliopsida; order Fabales; family Fabaceae; genus Trifolium; species Trifolium dubium. The sequence continues at coordinate 32,187,862 of OX638075.1, read as the reverse complement.
CAATAGGAAGAAGTTAAGTAGGGAGAGCAGACAGACGGATCTAGATCCTTTCCTTCCAAATACACTTTACATCCTCTCAATCTCCCTCTTAACTTTTCTCTTACTTTCTATCATTCTATCTAACATCTTTTGTCTTATTGTGCATGAGAGGAAGGAGATGATCCAAATCCCAGAAAAGAATGTTGGGAAGGTAGGTTACATAAATGTACAGAAAGAAAGAAAGAGATGAATTTATGGGCTGCTTTCTCAAAAGTAAGGAACTTTTCAGAGGAAATTTCCATAGTTGATGTTCTAATTTATGCATAATAGGACTTCCGAGCAAATAAAGATTGAAACTTTATATCCTTAAAATCATTTATTTCTATAACAAAAGTCCAATTCTCTATCAACTCTTTTTATTTGCTCATATAATACTCTAGAATCCCAATAGGAACTTGTAAGAAATACAGCATATGGCTTTATTAGCAATATATGCTAGAGGAAATGAGGATGTAGTTGTATTAATTGGTTAACTCACTAACTGCAATAGCAGAGGTGGATATATAAAAATGAGATAATTGACATGAGTCAGTTGATCAGTTACTTTTGGGTGGAAGAGATCAGCCTCAGGAAATTGTGAGATTATTCTTACTTTTCTACTAGCACACAAACAAATCACCATTCCCAACCTAATACTTGAAATCTTGAATTAACAAATAACTCGTGCTATAAATAAAATATAAGACAGTGCCCGTAAGTGTAGCTCAGTTGGTTGCTACCAAGGACATTATTGGAAGGGCCGGGGTTCGAACCCCAGGTTTCCCATTTCTCCACACTTAAAGTGTGAGTCCAGCCACTAGGCCACTTGACCAAAAAAATATATAAGATAGTGAAATGTTTAGTATTTAGTGACAACCGACAAAAACCATGAGAAGTTAGAAAATTACAAAACCAAATTGTACTGATCTTTAATTCACAAAGGGCAAGCTAAAACTGTTCTATAGACAGTGTCAATAACTAACCTTTTTATCTTCAACAGAGGAATCAGAACTCAGCACTTTGTCAGAAGGTACAGGATAATCAACTAGGACTTGAACTTCTGGCCCTACATCAAGAATTGCTGGGGCACGAATAAAAACTCCACGGAATGTTTCAGGACCACCTTCCTTGGATGCGAGGTCTGGTACTGCAAGCTCTGTCTCAAAGCTTTGAATCTGAGTAAGCATGTCAATTGGTTAACCGTGACGAAAATTATACCCTCCCCTTGAATTCCACTTAGAAGTTAGAACAATCATATTATAATTACATCCACAGAAGAACTCCGTGAATCTTATCAGCTATAATGGAGAGAATGCTGTTTTACTTTTAACAAAAGATATATTGTTGTTTTGACAAAATAACCTCTGCAAGGATCTTGAACTTTAAGTAATTATTTTATATTTAGATGCTTCTAGATAATAAGAAACCTGAACCAAGAACAGAGCAGGAAGTATGGGGGGGGAAGAGAGTGATGAAAAGCTTCATAAAAACTAGATTATTAAACCTTCTATTGATGTGTTTTCAACTGACAATGCACAACACAGTTATGAGCCTTTGCGTTGAACCTAGTCACATTTTTAGACATGGAAGAATTCTTCATGTGACCTATAGTGGAATGCATGTAGAGAAGCAGACTCATCCTTCACAGAGCCTCTTATAAGTTCTAAGACTACAGAAGTTTGAAAGAATGATTGATCAGTTTTTTTAGACTAACAGTCATTTTAGCGACTGTTAATAACAAAGGAAAGGGATCCTACATGATCAGAACTTTACTAACAACTAACATGGAAAGAGATATTGGACTTATCAATTAAAGGATAATTCTGAAAATAATCAATCAATTAAAGGATTATGTTGATTATTATCATCAAACCTATAAATAAAACCAAATCAAACAATTAAAGTAAAAAGAATAAGAGAAAAGGAAACAAAATAAAATGCTGATTGTGCTCTCTGATATTGCTACCCCACAAAAGCAGGCACATAAAATACATGCATTACCTGGCTGCCAAAGAAATTTCTGTGCACAGTACAATCAAGTCCACCAACAAGTTCTTGTCCACCAGTCTTCTGTCCTGAAATTATTTTTTTCATTCGAAATTTTTAAACAATCATTAGATGTGGTCTGACAGGTATTATAAGTAGAAAAAATAATTATATTTCTGAAATTCAACATTAAGGGATAAAAGAGAAGAGAAAAACAAGGTTTCAAATTGAAGCTGCGGCCGCACTTGAAGTTACATTACAATCCTTGATATTGCGAGAAAATGTAGGCAAATACGGCTAATGAGATCACAATTGCAATCACGAAGCAAACGTGGAGACTCCAAAATGCTTGACATTACGGCCGCAATTATGATTGCAGACCAAAGTTTAAAACATTGGAGAGAAACAACCCACCTACAGCTTTATTAGCCAGAAAAATTAGCCCTGCACAGGTTCCCCAAACTGGCTTTCCCATTTGCACAAACTCTCGCAAAGCCGGAAACTGATAAATTGAAACATTTAGCATAGATTATCATCTTATTCATCATCAATACCAAAATCATGACTTGATTCCATGAGCATAAGATCACAATGTTTTATTTTAGTACAAAATTACATTTATCATGTACCGACAATGCAACCATATTTATCCCGAGTTATTTAATCATTTTGTCGTACATGCGAAAACTCCCACCATAGTGAAATATGACGCGTGTCAATACAATTAAGTATAATGAAACACCTATCCAAATTATGTTTACACTTGTCTGTGTATAATTATTAAAATTCTAATAAATTCAGTCCCTACAAATTAAATTATAATATCACTCATATTAGAGCATGCTAGGTTTTCAGTTGAGAAACCCCAGAAATAAGCTCAAAAAGAAGAAGAAAACTAAAAAAACACTATTGTTTTGTTCTCAATTGAGTTCGATGAATTTGACCAAGAAGTTCATTCAAACTACAGTTACAAACTTCAATCTAAACACACGCACACTTAATTTCTGTATAATGAAATTAACCATATGGTTCTTCTAAACCTACAATTCTTCAAGAATAGCCAATCCGGTTCTAAAGTAAACAAATAAACAAAACACACAATACTACAAACAATTGATCATAGAGATTAACCAATTTGGTCTACGTCTCCAACAGCAGAGTAACTGTTTAGTCTTTTCTATTTGCCAGTTCTATCTAGGGTTACATAGTAAAATATTACGCTACGCTCGAACAACTATCCACTAATCATTGAATACGAGTCACACTCAACAAAAAGAGAACTAATTTGACTAACAGAATACAAATCAACAAAATATGATGCAGACTATATGCATATTCAGTACAAACACAAAAGAAATTTCCACCATTTTTCCTTTATGTACTAAGGGCCTGTTTGGATTGACTTATTTCCGAGCTTCTAAAAAATAAGTTTTTATGTTAATTCATAAATTCTGACCAACAAAAATTGTATCTTCAACTTTCAAAAAAAATTGTATCTTCAAAAGCGGTTTATTCATAAACTACCTTGAAAAGCTTATGAATAAAGTATGTTAAAGAGAGAAAAGAGTAGCTACCAGGTTGAAATACTCGGCGAGTTTAGCCATAGTAGTGCTTTCACCACCAGGGATGATCAAGGAATTAACAGTGAGAAGCTGTTCGGGTTTTCGAATCTCAACACCTTTAACACCTAATTTTCTCAGAGCTGCAACAAATACATAGTTACAAAATGTTGAAAATGAATGAGAAAATTGATAGAGCAAAGAGAGAAAGAGAATATGCCTGCTATGTGTTCGTTGAAAGAACCCTGTAAAGCGAGAACACCAACCACGGCCATGTTATGCGTGAAATGAAATGAAATGAAGTAGTAACACAGAAACAAAAAGTAGCGGAGCGAGGGATATATAGCGCTCGTTATTTAAGTTTTAAGTATGGTCCTCTCGTTTGAGTGGTGTAACTGGTGTTAGGGTGTTTGTATTCTACTTACTTCAGTGGGAATGAGCATCATCATTCCTTTTATATTTTATTCTCATATTTTCTATATCTGGTAAGGTATCCACTGTCAAACGCAATAATTATTCACCTCGTTGAATTGGATTGGAAGCACTTCAATGAACTTCAACCGTTCAATCATATTCTCTGAGTTAAATCGATAGGTGATTGATTTCAAATAATTAAATTAATTTTTTAGTTCAACTTTATCTAAATGCTAAAAAATTTTAAATAGAATTGAAAATAGGGTTGATCAAGGGTTCATTCATCTATTATCATGCCAACTGTTTAAAAATGCTAAATCTTTTAATTACTTTGACCAATTCATTTGAAAACTTTTTTTTTTTTTTTGTCAGGTAGCCTAATGGCTAAAAATTTACCCTTAAATGTGAATAAGTGGGTATACCGAGTTTGAACCCCGGTCCCTACACTTCCGTGTAATATGTCCAACCAATTGAGCTAAGCTCATGGGACATTCATTTGAAAACTTCTAATATTGACATGATAAAATAATTGGAAACAAAAAAATTGTACTGTCTCATTATCAAAATAATAATTGTCTTCTTCAATTTTTTACACAGATTAACAAAAGTTATAACAGACCAAATATATACATAAATGACTTAAAGAATGAATGTTGTAATTTTACAAAATTATCCTTATTCAGAGTACATTTGTTATAGATTATAAAAATTGATGAAATCTAATGGATGAACTACTTAACTTGAAAAAATGTTACTACTAGAATTGATAAACTACTTGAGATGAATATGCAAGACTTCTAACCTAAAGAAATCTAATGTAGTTAAAGTATCATTTTACTTAAAAAATGCAGTATTAAGTATTTATATTTTGTAAAATTCCAGCACAAAGTAACAATTAGTAAGTTTGAAGCATAAATTAGCATTCACTAATTAAATGACAATCAGAAATAACAACTAATATTTGTCATTTCAAAACTATGAGAAGTAACTTGAGAATGTGCACTGATTTTAAGTACTATACTCATGAAGATCATCAAAATTCACTATATAGAAATCAAATGTTTTGAGAGTTAGATATTTGATCTGGCGAAATCAACGGCAGTTTATCAATGTACATAAATAGCCTTTTTAAATTCTCCTTGTTGATTGATTCCAAATCATTTATCCCACTGCTGCTCATATATATCCAAAGGTCACCTGAGTTTACTCTTTTAAGACTGTCGCGGCAGAAAGGGCAAGATTGAGATATTTTACGCCTAAAACAAACATAAAAAACTTAGTCCTTAGAAGAAGTGAAAACAATGTCAGTGGAATAGATTTTCCAAAGATTCACCAAAAAAAAAAAAAAAAAAGATTTTCCAAATAAGAATAATCAATCACATTTTAAGAGCATATAGAAATAAATCAGAATTCTAATGTTTAATCTCGGTTGAAAACTATCTCCTTAGGATGAATTTATACATCTTTCAACGGCTTAGATGAGAAACCTATTAGTCATTAAGTGTTGTCAATTTGTGGATCATCAAAAACTGCAGTTTGTTGAAATTTCGCTACAAAATATTGCTATATATAGTGCTGCTATAGCTCCTATTTAAAAATACTTTGAACTAAATAGTGTATCGTAAAACAAAGCCTATTTGTTCGAATTCCGGTACACCATAGCACACTGCTATTTGACAGCATTGTAATCATTCTGACTGATGGTGGATCATTTCAAAATCAAATTTGGTCAGTGTAGGACCAAACTGGTAATTAAGATCAATTCATTCAACATCAAGTTTTGTCACCGTAGAACCAAACACACACTATTCATACCCTTACCGAAAAGTAACTACTTGTAAGTTGCAAGTCACTGTGCTTACCAGTCATTGTAGCATTTCATACAAAAAGAATGGTTGCAATTTGGTAACACAACCTTGTTGTTCATCTCCATACAAATAGGACATTCTTTTTCTCTTTCTAAATCAATTTCAGATAGCTTTCCTTTTCTAATCACAACTTTAGACATATACTTTGTAGCACACAATTCTTTTTGCTGCCTCTCTTCTACATCACTGATTCCTCTTTGGAGTTGCAATAAAGAGGGAAAGATCACACCTGTTTTTATAAAGTGTAAAAGCAAATCATATTTGAGTCATCATCATTTTTATAAACGAACGCAAGACGTGGCATGGATTCAAAATTGTTGGGACAAATTGTCCTCGAGAGGCCTATGTGCGACTTAAACTACGGCCTATTGTAAAAATTGTTCGTTTGTTTATTGTTGACCCATTGTAATTAGGGTCTTTGACCTGCAGTAGGCGCCTAAAGGTATCTCCATAGCTGAGACCCTTTGGGTCTGAGATCCAAAAAAAATTATACACGGAGTTGGCCTACAGTACATCTCAAATGGGCGACTCCAAAAATCAAACTCAGGTTATTTCCTTGAAAAAATTTACCATTTTAATTCAACAATCAACACTACTTATCACTTACCGTAGAACTCCTTTATTCTCGCCTTTTTTTCATAGATGGACATGGTTGTTTTCCCATCGTCATATGTCTGCAAAAATCCCAAAATTTATTACAAACTTGACAGTAAAATGATCCCATTGCTCCCCGCAATGATCACATCTATTCACAGTACTCTCTAAGTCGTAGCTCAAGTGGTTAAGCTGAGATAGTTGAAAAAGTTTGAGAAAAGGGTTCAGTGTTCAAACTCCGACTACTAACATAGCATACTAACAAATGTACCTTGTATATGAGAATATTAAGCAATCCTAAGGCTCCGGCAAGATGGTAATCAGTCCACTTAACCAAGAAAAGGAGAAATTTAGCAGCTGGGCTAAAAGACAATCTCATTTGAAAGCAGGCTCCATCACTTTCTCTTGGATAATCAGTAGCACTGTACCAATGAATAGGTTAAAAACTATTATGGCAAAAAAATTCATAGTTTATTCAGAAATTTTCATTACTAAAAAGATAACATTAACTTCTAATAACATGTTTATTTACTTCAAACCAGAATTTTCAGAGACATTAACATACGCACACTCAAATTTTTAATAACCATTCAAAAGCTTCTTAATAACCACAACAACTACAGATCACAAGAGTCAGTGTTGTGTCCAACACGAACACGTGTCAGACACTTGTACACACCTTTAACTTGAAATCGTTGTGTCCAGCACCAACATTGCCGGAACTGGAACACACACACACACACACCTCTAATATGAAGTGTCTAAGCTACATAGCATACCACATTACCACACTAACACCCGTCGAAAGCTACACTTGAGCTATCTTAATTTGATCTTCAGAATCAGAACATGAACAGTAAGCTAAGTTAATATGAATTGGACCACACCATGGAAAACACTATAAAATTTCATTATTTTCATTGCTCAATCTTCTAAAATAAGCTTAAAAAGACAAGTTGAAACATAGACATAAAATAAAACCAATTAAAGGATCATACTTTTTAAGGAACACAACAAAACAAACATAGTATATCTTAAAAAAAAAACAATTTTTGTCTGAAAACATAAACACTACCTTGAATTTGAACAAACAGAACAAAAAATTCCATAGTTCAATTCAGCAATCATAAAAAAAATGCAAAATTTAAAATAAATAGTAATTAAAATTTATCTCTCTCACTCAAAACAACAAAATTCAATAATATACTAACATTCAAAAATAAAATAAAATAAGAGAATTTTACAGAGTATTGGCAAAGTGAATGTCAGCTTCAAGAGCTTTGAGAGAATCCTTGAAAGACTTGCGCTTCATCATAATCACTTTTTCTTCTTCCTTCTACTTTACTTTTTTATACAACCAATAAACTCAATGAAACATTCTTATCACAAATTTCTCTTCAAAATCTAAAACGGTTCCTTTTTTTCTCGACAAAAAAAGAAGCAATATCAAAGGAAGAGATAATTGGAGAGAGTGAGAAAAAATAATAATAAAAGAATCGGTGAAGAGGTTTGTTGGTTTTGGCTTGAAGCACACGTAAACGGTACTAAACCCTTATCTATTATTTTATTGTTACTTAATTTATTCCCTTATCTCTCGTTTATTTATTAATAACTTGCTTCTACCAAAAAAATATATATTAAATCTTCTATCCATAAAAGATATACTCCCTCAGTCCCTCTAGTTTCATATATAAGAAATAAATAATTGCTTAAATTCATTCTAAAAATAATATATTTAGACTATAATATAGATCAAATATATTACTTTTTGGTTTTCATTGCATCTGAAAAATTAATTTTATTTTTATATATAAGATTGGAAGAGTACTGCAAATTAAATCTTGCAAAATATTTGGCAGATTTAATATATAAAGATTTTTCAACATTCCTCATGTAGTTTATAAATTTGGATAATTAAAAAAAATTCTTTCGGTTGATTTTTTTTCTTCTTCTTTATTGTCAATTTTAAGTGAATTGTTGTTTGTATTAAATAGTGTAATAGTTAAATATACACACTTTAGGTGTGAAGAAATGGTTAGAATCTAAACATTTTTAACTACTAGTCTATCTTTAATTACGTGGTCAAATAATATTTTTAATTATTAATATCTTTAATTACGTATTATAAAAATATTTAGTCAATATAAGTTGTATGAATAATACACACGAATTTCAAACGATAGTTAAAAAAAATTAGAGATGTAACCAATTAAGCTAGAATTCAATTGTACATTTTCATTTTTTATGTATATTGGAAAGATAAATGGCTCCCTCAATAATTGATCATTGAATCTCCTTCTATCCAACACATATGTTCCTTAACTCTTATTGAGTTATGATACGGGGACAATTGAAATGTTTTACTTATATTTTGGTCAAGACAATTGAAATATTTCTAATCATATAAAAATGATGTTTAATATTCTACCTGTTTTAATAAGTGTCATTCTAGCAACACAAAATTGTTTCTTTTTAAGTGTCGTTTGATGAAATTGAATCTAAAAAATTAATCTAAACTCAAATTTAGAATTTCCATGAAATAGAAATTTTATTAATGGAGAGAGTGTAATCTATATAAGGTTAGAAATAGAAAAATAAGTCAGAATGAGTCTGACACAATTAGTAAAGGACATTGTACATTTGTGCAGAGATCAGGGTTCGAAGTTCAAACTTACTATATTCACTTATTCATCTTTAAAAAATAAATTTCTAGTTGTTAGACTATCTAACTAAAAAAGAATAGAAAAATACGTAATACACAAACTCTACTACTTTGTTTGGAGAGTTTTTTACTAGAATATCACTTATTTCGAAAATGGATGGAGTACTACTAATAGATTTCTTTTAAGGTTATAGAACGAAAGGAAGAATCGATATAATGAATTAATAATCATAATAGACTAGAATTGAATGGAAATCAGGTTTTGAAAACTCTGCAAAACGTGCATTTTGATCGTTTTACTTTAGAAGTTGGAACCCCAGAATTAGAGTAACAAAACGAGATCAATCATTCTATGAACCTAAAAAGTAAAAAGTTTCTTATATTTAGGACCGGAGGGAGTAGTAAGTAAGAAACAAACAAAATAATAACAAGCAAAATGGAGATGCGGGGTATCGATCCCCGTACCTCTCGCATGCTAAGCGAGCGCTCTACCATCTGAGCTACATCCCCTTGTTGTTACATGTTTCTCATTATAATATTATTAAATATTACGAACATTATTTATTGGCAAATTATTTCTTTATTTGATGAGTAAATTATCATTTTTAAAATTAAATCGCAGAGACAATTTAATTTTGAAACTTGTGAAATAACAGTTTAAGTAGTAGTATTTACATTACAAAACGTTTGTAATATAAGGTCTTGTGGACAATTGTTTTTATGACATTCTTGAAGGATTTCAAATAAAAAATTATTTAAATATTTCAATTTTTAATGCATTGAATTCAAATATTTTCATAAAAACTTACTACTATTTTAGATTTTTAAAGAGTGTCCTAATCAAATTATTGTAAAACATAAACATCACTTAGAATAATTTTTTTGTTACATTAAGACAAATACATAAAATTTAATTAAAAACGAAAAGTATAACTCAAACATGTCCACACTTTTTTATGCAGCTTGTAATCGCTTCTTATTTTACACTTAACTGTTGATTGTGATAAAAATAAGATAAAATTAAATGAAACACGTATACATTCTAAATATACATTGAAGAATACATATTCATCCACAAAGATTCAAGTCACAAAGTGGCAGATATAAGACATGATGCAACCAAAACATCTCAATTCTAGCAGCACACATAAGCACATCAGACTGTGATTGCAAATTGCTTCATCCTACCTAAGTTTCAAATTGCAGTGTCATTTGAATTATTGTCAGATTAGCTTTACTTATCTGAAATTTTCTGCAATGTCACATAACGTGGTGAGTTTGCGATGTGACCGTAACTGCAACCACAATTTAAAACCTTGCAACTCATATCATATTGCAAGATGAAAACAGCCCAAACACAACTGTAGGCTGTAGCAACAAAAGAATAATTTAAAACTCTCATAATCCAGCGGAAACAATTTAGTTAAAGACTATAATAGCCAAAAGGCAAAATTACACCATTGGTTATTTATCTTTTTTATTTGTAACAAATTGGTCCTTTATCTTTTTTTTGTAACAAATTGGTCCTTTATCTTTTTCATTTGTAACAAATTGATCCTTTATCTTTTTTTTGTAACAAATTGGTCCATTATCTTTTTCATTTGTAACAAATTGGTCCTTTGTCTTATATTATTTTTTACAAATAATATAAGTGACTACACTTCAACTCGAGAACTCTCATTCCAACTATCTTCTTATAAACTCAATCGGTAGCACCGAGTTTAGTTTGATCGTGTTTGTCAATGGTGGAAAAATGCCAATGCCATATATCACTACTCTATGATAACTAGTTATCAATACAAAGAGAGGCTTCAAAATACAAAAGTGAGAACTTTAAAAGAAGAGCTACGTAAAACTAATGCTTGATCAGTATTCAATTCCCCTTACCTAACAGATTACATAACAAGTTACACAAAATAAATAATAATTTGATTTCTCTATTGTCATTTTCCTCTGCTTCAAATCACCTGTGTGTTACCTATTCTTCTGCCAATAAGTTCCTTCAACTCAAATTCACCTGGGAATCTGTTCTCCTTCAGCTTGGAGAAAACCTATAAGGTCCAAATCAAAAGAGGATCATAAAGTCATTAACATTATTCAAATCTTTTAAGGTAGACACATGTGCTATATGCTCAGAAAATCAATGTTTCAATAGATCCATATGATTTTGGCATTGTTTGGGTAAACAACTTAATTAGAGATGCTTGCAGAATAAGAGTTTATCATATAAGTGCTTTTGTGTAAACTATTTCTATATCAAAAGATAAAATAAACTCAAACTGTTTTCATATAATCTATTTGTTGATTTCATAAGCTATCCTACAAATCTTATGAAAAGATGTTGTAAACAGCTTATGGCCATCTCATAATTTTTTTTGTCATAATACTCCCAAACCGTCTTACAAATTATTATGACAATAGATAAGCTTAAATAAACCAAACAGACCAAACTTATAAATTTCAGAGTGTCCTCCCAATTTCCATAAGTTCCTCCCATAAGTTATTAACTTATTATAGATGTAACATGTTAAAAACCATCATCAACAAAGGATACTACGTGAATCGCTACCATTAATAAGGAACTTACCAATTCACCGTTGAAATATACTTCGAAAGCACCGGAACTCTGCAAGAAGGATTGAACGAAATTTGAAAGAAGCCATATGCTGGCAATACTTCTAAACTTATTGGCACGCAAGGAATAGTACAATTGTGGTGGTGTCACTCCCAATCTCGGGAATATCTGATCACCTGCGGTTATAGCTATAACAATTCCAGTTTGCAACACTGGAATTACTTTGCTAAGAACGCGCTTCGGAAGTGCAGGCGGATAGTTACCTAAAACAACATTAATCCCAGGAAATAAAGATTCCAGCATGTTTTTTACTGTTACTGCAGTTCCCCTGCAGACAATTTCATGAAAATTAAACAAGATAGGCTGAAGTTTGTTCTTATTATGAAATAAGTGATTAAGTAAGTGTTTGAAAGAGCTTGTAAAAATACACTACAGATCTAATGACAAATCGGTAAGTATTGCTAGCATTCCTCTTACTCGCAAATATATGAATTTTATAAATAAAACAGGCTGAGGATTGGAAGAATGCAGCTAGAACAAGCCAAGTCTAGTCCAAATTATAAAAATTTACAAGTTCTAACACTAACTAAATTATTAATGTTATGGATTATGGAAAGATTACTATTGTCACTAATATGCATAACTTAGAACTAAAAATTTGAACTTCTAAATAGGTCCAATGAATGAGTGCACAGTTCGACAAAAGACTCCAAAACAAAATCACGTTGAGTGGCAAAAACTATAAGGAGAAAGTTAACATGTGCCCTTAGGACGCATATTAAATTACTTAATATCGGAAATTAGTCTCAAAAGTTGTGCAATCAGCTTTTACAAAGTTAAAATCTTGTTTTTCCAATACAAAACTTCTACTTTAAGGTTTTTCAATCATAATCCTAGCATCAATAAGAACTAACTTTAAAGGTTAAATCATGCTAATCACTATTAAAAACCTCTAAACATATTTAAAAAAAACAATTTTAAGTCTTTAGAATCAATTTTAACTCCCTAAAAGTGAATCCAAACATGCAGTAAATAAAAATAAAAATAGCAAGAGATTAAGGAACAAACTTGTAAGAACATGAAGTGCAGAAATCAATGCTAACAGTATTGCCAACACCAATAGGGCCAATTCCACTCTGTTTCTGCATATATATACAAACACATCATACCCACAAAAACAAAATCGAAATATATAAGAAAAAAGATAAATTTGGAAAATAGAATTGATTAAGGAATGTGAAAAACCTGTGTTGGAAAATCAAGTGGTTGTTGAATTTGTTGTTGTGGTTGAGGTTGAGGAATTGGGTGATGGTGATTGTGATTGTGATGAGATGGTTTGGGAGGTGGTGAAGTAGAGAAGAGGCTGATAATGTCTGTGAAGAAGAGGAAGATTGGTAAACCAACAAGAAGAATTTGTGTGCGATCCATTGTTGATGTGAGAGAGAAAGAGAGAGAGTTTTTGACTTTTGAGAACTTAAGCTTAAAAGCGACACAAACAATGTGTTTCAGATTTGTCCAACCAAAAACAAACAAAAAATGTGTTTCAGATTTGAGTCAATCCAAACAGGATGTTAGGGCATACTACTTATTTTTTTTTTTTTTGTCGAGACCGAGTATCTACCGTCAAACGCAGTGATTAATCCCTCGCTAGATTGGAAGCACTTCGAAGGGTCTCGAAGGGTGGGATAGCTGGCCCAAGAATTTAAAGCTGCTTCATACTCAAGGTAAGGATCGAACCATCGACCTTTGGTTAAGAGAAGATGAGCCCCATGCCGCTCAACCACACCCCTTGAGTTTACTACTTATTTTTATTTGTCATCAAAAAAGTTAGTTAACTTCTTTTTATAAATTATTTAATAAATTTTGTGAAATAGATTACATATAAAAAAATCATTTAACTGTATTTTATCTTTTGTTATAGAAAATAAATTACGTAAATTATCAAAAAAAGATTACATATACAAAAATAAATTTAACGAACCAAACAATTAACTAGTACAAATTGATGTCAAACTATAGGAAGAACAATAGTTCGATCCCCCCGCACTGTGCTTAAAAGGAAATTACAATCAAATTTTATAAGATTAAGAACAAGTACAAGTACCGACATGAAGTTGTTCCAATTCCATCAACAAGTAAGAAAATTGATCTAAAGTGATATGCTCCCAAGTCCTAATTATTGTTATATTTACATTACATATGTCCAGCTATTGAGAATAAATGAACTTGATATAGGCGGAAAGATCAATCTTATTACTTCTTAGAGAAAGAATATCTTAGTAATTCAAAATTCGAGACAAATTTTAATATTAAGTGGTTCTAATGTTCTTCCAAACACAATTATGAGGATCAAACTATGGTTCTCTTTACTAAGCATCAATCACTAATTAAAAAGAATGAGATTTTCTATTAATTATCTTCTTTCTATTAATTATTTGATACGAAGAAGAACTTCAAGGTGTTAGAAAGTAGAAACTAAACAAATTGATACTTCATTTTTGTCAACAAAAAAAAACATATTGATGCTTAGGTTAGTATACTTGGACATTTTGCCCCCATATATCAGTACACAACCTCCATAGACCCTTAACAAGAGTAAAATGATGTTGATTTTTTTATTTTTTGTTTTATCATCAATACGGTATCTCCGACCCTTGCAACTCATAAATGAGGTGAAAGTCTAAAGGATTTATTTTACTACTTGACTCCTCTATGATTGCATGTTTTCATGGTACGAACTTTAGCAAATGACCTTGTTTATTTCGTATGAATGCCATAATAATGTGATTTTGTACAGTACTTTTTAATACGCAATCATAACAATTTGATCAAATGATTTAACGCAATACTGTTTGATTCAAGAATCATCATTTAAATCAAATAATATCACACAAAATCAGTTGATAAAATGGTTCAAATTTGCCACAAAAACTTAGTGTGTTGCCATCTATTGTACTCACTAGTAACTAAAAACAAGGTAGGAGTAGTATTTGTCACGAAATTTAGTTTAACGTCACTTTCTTAAGTTGTATGATTAGCCAATCCGATCTAAGTATAAGCATGTGCAGCAATTGTATGTTCAATGTATAATCCGTTTCAATAATGCGAGTCATCCAATGAATTTCAATTAGGTAAGCGAAAAAGCATTGAAGCCTCCACTTCCAAAGTTCCACCACAAAAAGGAGTAAGATGTATTTCATTTTTCCACTTACGAACCAACATGATTAATAACGTGGAAAGTGTTGTCAAAAAATAACAACGTGGAGATTTGAATTTCGTTTTGAAAAAATACACTTTCTTCGTTTATAAAAGAGAAGGTTTGCTTGATTGAAGAGAAATTGAGAACAGAAAAATAAAAACACGGAAATCAAAGCATGTATTTGGATTAAAAAATAACAACGTGGAGATTTGAATTTCGTTTTGAAAAAATACACTCCCTCCGTTCTTAAAAGAGAAGGTTTGCTTGATTGAAAAGAAATCGAAAACAGATAAATAAAAACACGGAAATCAAAACATATATTTAAGCAATTAAATAGTAAGTGTTCTAATTGATCATTTAAAAAAAATGTGTAAACAAAAAAATGTGAATATAATTTTTACTAAAATGTCTCTTCTTTTTATTGGTGTTGAACTTAGCGGTGTTCGCAAATTCATCTTATATATTTTTAACGGTGTTGAATTTTACTCTATTAATTTGAATCAATAAACATCTTTTTATTTTTGTCAAAAAAAAATTATGAGTTTAAATTTGGTCTCTACAAATAATATCCTAATAACTATTGATTGAGCTATATTTATTAAGATTAATTCAAATTTAAATCTTAACTAAAACAATTTTTAACTAAATTTTACTTATCCCCCTTAATTGACTGTTTGGAGGATGTCAGCAAGTTGAGATGTATCTGCTTAGGTTTTCTTTTTACCGTTGTCCTTCAACTTTTGACTAAAGAAGTTGTTTTTGGATTCTGATGAGCCGATAAATTTTGATTCGAGTTAGGGAGTTAGTGTTTAGTGACATCATTTTAGGTCTGGTTGAGGACTCTCTGGTGGTCCGGAAGCTGAGAAGTGTTTTCTAAAAATGATATTAGAAGTTTATTTCTAGTGTAGGTTTTGATATTTACATTGGTGTTCTTCCTATATACTACACATTTGTTTTGTAGTCCTCTTGTGCCGAGACCTGGTCTTCTTAATAATACTTTGTCATTCAAAAAAAAAAAAGTTGACTCTTTCCCATGATAGTCGAAGATTACACCTATCATTTGATTATTTGAATTAATGAAATACTACCCCTGTTCCTTTTTACTTATCGTTTTAGAAAAAAAGACGAAAATAGGAGGGGCTATTTGTCCACCTTATTTTCCTATTATGTCCTTTTTAAAAATATATATCATAATTTTAATCCACCAATAAATTTCTACTTTTTTTTTCAATTATTATCAATTTCCAAAAAAATCGTAACAAACTTTATTTATAATCAAGCCAAAATTTTTTTTACAAGAAACTAGTGCTTAAATAAGAGATACTTCATCGTCAAAATAAAAAAAAAAACAAGAGATACTTCAAGGTTTCCCAAAACATTAATAAGTTCACAAAATTTAGAACTTCTCATATATGGCTTCAAATTTTGGTGTTGAAACAATTCTCATATTTTCAAGTTGCAGTCATTTTGAGTTTCTTATTATTGTGTAACAAGATTTTCAATAAACATGCACGAAACAAAAAAATAGGAACAAAACAAAAATAAAAAAAGATTATATGAAGCAGTTTAGTAAAAAAAATTAAATATAATAAAAAGATTATATTGTTTCAACAAAAAAAATACAAAATTTAGTCAATAAAATAAAATAGGAATGAGGGTATAATAGGAAAAATATAACCTAAATTGCTAAAACGACAAGTAAAAAAGAACAAATATTTTTTCCTAAAACGACAAGTAAAAAGGAACGGAGGTAGTATAAAAGAATGCAACATAGTTCGAGATTGTCTGTTATAATTGTTCCATACATCAAACAATCTTGATTGTCTAAAAGTGATCAGACGGTTTTAAAAATGATGCCAACCGTTCAATTTTAATCGTACGACCGATAACCATTACCATGCTAATGTTGTTACAAAGTCTATTCAATTCAATACAATCCAAAGAATATAATTGTGGCTCATTCTCCCTCAACCAAAGTCGAAAGTACTATTATCGCCTTAAGTACAGAACAACTTTAATTTATAGATTAATTATTCCACTATTTGAGATACCTCCGGTCTAACGAGAGAAATAATCATTATTTTTGGCGGTGAATATCCTGATCTCAATTTTTTTCCCACAATACAACATGGCCCTTTGTAAAAAAGAAAAGGCTTAATTACAGTTTTGGTCCCCCTATTTTCACTATCTTGCAGTTTTGGTCCCCCTATATTAAAATCAAACATTTTTGCCACCTTATTTTCATTTTTTTTGCACTTCTAGTCCAAGCCTCATTTTATCACCAAAAAACACTGATGTGTCACCAAAAATGCTGATGTAGCAATATCATGTCACCAAATTATATTTTTTATAATATTTAATTAGTTTTTAAATTAAAAACAAAATTAGAAAATCAAAATAAAATTTCAGTAAGTTAGGTCAAAAGCAATTTCACAATCTTTTCTTCTTCTCATCGCCAATTCCATTATACTCAGTGCCACCACCATCTTCTCTTCTCAAACTCAAACCATTTTTGCATCCCACTCTTTCCTAATCATAAACCTTCCCTTCTCCTTTTCTCCACAACAAATCATCACCATCTTCTTCCTATTCAATTTCATCCATTCCTTCTTCTTCTTCTTCTTCTTCATCATCACCATCATTCACATGGCTCGCTGATATCATCACCACTATCACAACTGAATCAATAGATGGACCAGTCGAAATTCCTTATTCTTCCACTCCTTCTCTTCTCTCCACCACCGACGACCCTTCTTTTATTCAAATCGCTTCAAGTATTTTCCTCATCGGTGCTATATTTCTATCCACCTCTTCCGCTCATTCCATCACAGGGCTGAACGTCTCAAACAAACAATTCTTTCCCCTTTTTCATCAATGTTTAATGTTACTGTACTTTAACAAAGTTATTATTTTTCATTAAACTCTTGATAATTGTTTTTGGAATCTTCAATAAACTTCAGCAAACATTATTCGTTTTTTAAGAAGAAAAGATCTTGAAATTGCTATTGACCTTTATTTTGATTTTCTAATTTTGTTTTTAATTTAAAAAACTAATTAATTATTATAAAAAAATTAATTTGATGACATAAGATTACCACATCAGCATTTTTGGCGACACATGAGCATTTTTTTGTGACAAATTGAGACATGGACTAAAAGTGCAAAAACATGAAAATGAGGTGGCAAAAATGTTTGATTTTAAAATAGAGGGACCAAAACTGCAAGATAGTGAAAATAAAGGACCAAAATTGCAATTAAGCCAAAAGAAAAAAGAAAAAAAATGGCCCAATTGCTTTTATACCTCAACCTCTTCATATATAGTATAAATATTTAAGATGATCTCCATGGCCACAACATGAACTACGACACACCCTTTTATTCTCCCTCCTTCAATTGAATCTCATTCACTCCTTCCTTTCCCTCTTACTCTTACCCTTTTGTTAAATCCTAGATTTTTTTTTTGTCTGTCAGATTTGATAAACTACAACTACAAGTTGAGGGTTATGAACAGAACAAAGTACAGTGTGACAATACAAACCTGCGGCTCTCATTAAAACACACGACACACATATCCATACCTATTTTTTTATACTTTTTTGTTTTCAACAATTTTTGTTTTTTTTTCTTTCTGAAAGACACAATTTTTTCTTCTATTCAAATCCTTCAATTTTGCATCACATATTTCAATATTTTCCGTAGAACTTTACCATTCTACCCTTTTAAGAGACTTGCAAAAAGTTAAGAGCTTAAAACCAAGCATCAACCAAATCCAAACTCCACCCTCAAAAAAAGCTTCTTCCTTTACCAATGGCGGCAACATGTTTTTTATCAGAATGTAGCTTTAGGCCACTTCCACCATTGTACTCTCAACAAAGAACAGGTGCAATTTCATCTCAAAAACCATCAAAGTTTAGATTTTTAAACAAAACAAACAAAAGGGTATTCTCAGATCTAAGGTTTAAGCCTAAAACATGGGAATTGAGAGTGAGTGCTCCTTTGAGAGTTAGTACTGAGGAAGAAGAAGAGGGTGTTGAGGAATTACCAAAATTTGACCCTGGTGTACCACCACCTTTTACATTAGCTGATATAAGAGCAGCTATACCTAAACATTGTTGGGTTAAGGATCCATGGAGGTCTATGAGCTATGTAGTTAGAGATGTTGTTGTTGTTTGTGGATTGGCTGTTGTTGCTGCTTATGTCAATAATGTTTTTGTTTGGCCTCTTTATTGGGCTGCTCAAGGAACTATGTTTTGGGCTCTCTTTGTTCTTGGTCATGATTGGTAATAGCCAATTTCATCTTTTTATTGTTTTTGTTTTTTTATAACCTTTAATGTTGTATTTTGTTAAATTATTATTGGTTGGTTTTTATTCTTGGTGGCAAAGTTGGATTTTTGAAGTTTGATATGAACTTATGATAATTGAATACTATAGTTTGATGATTTGGGCTCTTTTTATTTTTGGTTATGATTTATGAACCTATGATAATTGAATACTAATAGCAAATTTCATCTTTTTAGTATTTTTAATCTCTAATGTTGAATTTATTGGGTAGGGTTTTTTTCTTTCTTAGTGGCAAAGTTTAACTCTTTAAGTTTGTTTTGATAATTTTTTGTTGGATAGACAAATATTAGTATATTGTTTGTTATGTTAGTATTTTCTTGTTTACCATTTTGTTATGATAATGATTATTAATAGAGCTATGTTTTTGATATTTTAGTGGTCATGGAAGCTTTTCAAACAATCCCAAGCTGAATAGTGTTGCGGGACATTTGCTGCATTCGTCAATCTTAGTACCATATCATGGATGGTATGTGTTTGCAGGATTAGATGTTTATTTAGTACTGTTTTTGTATTGTTTTTGCAGATTTTCTTAGTACTTTTTTTTGAAGATTTATTATGAATTGTGCAGGAGAATTAGTCATAGAACACATCATCAAAATCATGGCCATGTTGAAAATGATGAATCTTGGCACCCAGTAAGTTGATAATCACCTTTCTAGTTATAGGAGAATCTGTTTTTGGCCTTAAGAAACCTCTTATCTTTCAACAGTTTTGTTAAATTGTAGCTATAGTGGTGCTATAGCGTTACGGTGTAGCGGATAATTTTCTGCAATACGCTATAGCACTATTGTGTTGCGCAATTTTATCAAGCGTTATTTTTTGCTATCTGAGATTGACATGTTCTTTCAAAATTCGGAGTTTCTAATTCATGGCATTTAATTCCAATTCTTGCAGTTGCCAGAGAAAATCTTCAAGAGCTTGGACAATGCAACAAAAACTTTAAGATTTACAATACCTTTTCCAATGCTTGCATATCCTTTCTACCTTGTAAGTTGTATTACCTAAATGTTTTACTAGAATTTGAACATGTTTTGCTATTAGTTCCGGTGTATGAATTAACCTATGAAGCACAGACACGGCACATACACGCAGAAATTGATAGTAATTTTAGAAAATAGAAGTGATTGTATGTAATTACATGTCAGTGATGTGTCCTAGTGTCTGTGTCAGTGTCACACACACGAACACGTCTTCTATCTAATGTGTTGGTGTTACATAAAAATTGAAATTTCTTGTTAGCATTATGATGATGGTTTTTGAATTCAGTGGAGCAGGAGTCCTGGGAAGAGTGGTTCTCATTTTGATCCAAACAGTGACTTGTTCACACCAAATGAGAGAAAAGATGTTATTACCTCAACAGTTTGTTGGACAGCTATGGCTGCTTTGCTTGTAGGATTAGGATTTGTAATGGGTCCAATTCAATTACTCAAGCTTTATGGCGTTCCTTATGTGGTAAATTCCATTCCATCACTTTTCTCTAACCATAAAAATGACACTTTATTTCCTCCTTTTGAATCAAAATGAAATCCTAACTTGATATATTAAAATTGTAGCTTTTTGTCATGTGGTTGGATTTGGTGACTTATTTGCACCACCATGGCCATGAAGACAAATTACCGTGGTATCGTGGACAGGTAATATTTTCCTTTCTTTTTCTGTTAACTTTTCCTCCGGTTTTTGTTATTTTTCATTTACTTTAATCTATTTTTAGCTTATAGAAAAAAACTAAGCCTTTCCATATTTGGAATAATTTTAAAATCAATTGGATTTTAAGTAAAATTTAATTTTCATTATCAAGTTTAATTCTTGTTTATGTGGAATTGGAAGTTTTCAAATTCAAGCATTGTTTCAAAGCTTAATCCTTCATTATGCGTGGACAGGAATGGAGTTATCTTAGGGGTGGACTTACAACTCTTGATCGTGATTATGGATTGATAAATAACATTCATCATGACATTGGAACTCATGTTATTCATCACTTATTTCCTCAAATCCCACACTACCACCTAATAGAAGCTGTGAGTATCTCTTTACACATATTATCTCACGTCTTGGTTATAAGCAAAAGTAACGATTTTTACATTTATTAAGATATTTTATCAAGTTTGCTTATATTTGAGATTACTAGCTATGTGTACTTTTTGCTTATATTCAAAGATTGGAGGCAGTATTTGGATTCTCTGCATTCATACAATCATCGATTTAGGCCAGTGTATCAAAGATCAGACGGACCCGTATTTACTGAAATCAGAGTGTCATCCGTCTGATCTTAATCAAACGGTTCATATTGTGTCAAATGTGTGCCTGACTGCAGAGAATTCAAATACCTCTTTGCACTAGTCTTGATGAATCAATGAATTTGAATGTGTTTCCTCCATTTGTAGACCGAGGCAGCAAAACCAGTTCTTGGAAGATATTACAGGGAGCCAAAGAAATCAACTCCTATACCATTTCATCTAATTGGAGATTTAATAAAAAGCATGAAAAAAGACCATTTTGTTAGTGACACTGGTGATATTGTTTACTATCAAACAGACCCTAACCTTAGTGGCTCATCTACATCAAAGTAAAAATACTTGATGTTCATTCTTTTTACTCAATAGAGGCCAAATAATTAATTATATGGCATGAAATGACACAATTTCATAAACTTTGAAAATTGTTTTTGAGCTTGAACTATGATTTAGTTCTATACATATTAAGAATGTAAAATTCTTCATAAGTGATGAAGGGAAGAGGTGCTTGACAAAATGGATTGCTACTTGGTTCTACTCGTTGATTGAAGCATGAGCAAGAAGATATATATGTACTATGTAGTGTGTTCTTCATTGAAGGTCAAGATTTATGTAAATTGTTTATTCTTGATGGAGGAAGTTATGTCTTCATGAGAGTAATAATGTAATTTTGTCAACCTCAAAAAGTTGAGCGATTATTATTGAATGGAAATGAAGCAACTAAATGTCACTTTCTTCTGTTTATCTCTTCACTTTGTTGTGTTTTCATCCTTACCTCAATTGGTGCTTTGATATTTTTTGAGATGTGACACATTAGACTACTTTGTCATGTTATAAAGGATGGACCATGACTTAGTGTAGTCACAAGTCGGTGATCGCATTCGAACCTTTTGATTTTGATCAGACGGTTTATATTTTAACATTGAAATTTTATAGTAACATAATTGGTGTCAATAATGTGATTTTTCTCAACCTCTGTAAATTGAGTGATTATTATTGAATGGAATTGAAGCAACTAATGTCACTTTCTTCTGCCTATCTCAATTGGTTCATTTTGTCCTCAATTGGTGATTTGATATTTTTTTTAAGATGTGTCACATTAGACTACTCTGTCATTTCCATTGTTCACAGTTGTAAAGTACTAAAATGCTTCCACTTATGTGCCTTTCATGATCATGAGTGAACCCAATTAAGCACATTTTTCTTAACACTACATTTTTGTTAGTAATAATTTTCACATAAACTTGCATTTTTCACATGGTGGTGGATATCTATAAGCTATGTATTGTGGACCTGTATTTAAAAATGGTTTAAAGTATCAACGATGATTAATGCATTTTAAAAAAAAAAATAGAAGTTTAAAGTTCTATTCTCTACATGTTCGAGATAGTGATTTGATTGACATCAGTTTAACAAAAATAAGAGAGAAAATAAATGAGTAGAGTTTTGAGACATACTTATTTGT
Organism: Trifolium dubium; assembly: GCA_951804385.1. Taxonomy (NCBI): domain Eukaryota; kingdom Viridiplantae; phylum Streptophyta; class Magnoliopsida; order Fabales; family Fabaceae; genus Trifolium; species Trifolium dubium. The sequence goes on along the minus strand of OX638075.1, from coordinate 32,164,947 downwards.
TTTTATTTTTTATTTTTGTTAAGTTGGTAATAATCATATCATTCTTTTCGATGTTAAAACAAAGAGAACAATGAACTTTACTTTTGAAGTATCATTTATTCTTGATGTAGAACATATCTTTACACATTTGTCATTCAATAATAAACATCTCATACTCTACCTGAGCTAATATTCGCTTGTTAAAAGTCGGAATTGAATCCAAAATTAACAATCACTAGTCCAGAAATTTACTCTAAGAAGAATCTAAAATTAAAATAGATGCAGCCTCATTAACATATGCAGAGTCTGAAAATCGAACTCAAATTTCTCTACTCATTCACTTTAAGAAGTGAAATTAGAGTTATTGGATGAGTATCGAACTCTAATCTCTTTATCATTCCGATTCTAACTCATCTACCTTAACCACAAAACCACCCTTATATACCTCCCTAAAATAAATAAATCCACAATTATATATGAAAGAATTTGTTTTTTTTCCAGACAAAAAAAAAAAGAATTTGTTTTTTTTTCCTTCTCCAACCAGACATATCCCATGGTATCTGGAGACATCATTGCCAATAGCCACTATGATAGACAAAATATGGTGTATCATTATGGTGAAGGGCCAATTGTAATCATAGTATATATTATTAGTAATGGACCTATTGGTCGTTTGTTTTTTCCTTTCTATTAAACAGAATCATAAATATTACATGAAATTCATACCATGAAAAAAAGGATAATATGAAAAATAATAGTACGATGTGTAAACAATTTATGTACGTAATGTCCCCTCCATAAAATATAAAAATAAAGTTATATTTGTCAATGTCAAAATTTAAATTTATGAATTTTTTAGCTCAACTGATAAAAAATATCAAATTATAGTTTAACTATCTGTTATTTTTTGATCAAAAATTAAGAAGCTTTAATAAAATATCATTAGGAAAAGAACAAGGGATTTAAAAATAAATTCTGTGATTGGTTAAGAATGGCCAGCTATCATGTGCTTTGCCCAACAATTTTGGAGGGCACAGACTAGTTGCATCTCAACTCAACCATTTGCACCATAGCCATATAACAAAATACAAACTAACACCACCCATTTTATGACACTCTCTAAAAGAGTAAGATGTATATCATTCAAGTTAAGGATCTTAGGCACATATATGATGTGTTCACTATTGATGAAGTTTAAACTTAAATTCTTTTACATAAATTTTGAAGGACTATTATAATTTAATTGTTTCTACAATGTTATCCAAGACAAATCTTTATGTACAAAGACACGGTATTTCGAGCTTTACAAATAGCTCATACACAAGTGATTTTTGTTTTGGTACATCGGAAAAACAAATTAAATGACGAAAAGATTTAAGTATTATGAATTTGTTTCTCCACAACTTGTAAGATTATCTTTTGTAGGAAGTCTAAACTCCAAAAAAAAAAAAAGACTTTTAATAAAACAATTTTGTTCTGGACTTAGCAACGATTGGCCCATTACTTCATATGGTTGAGCAGGCCCATAACACGTTAGGCCCATTGCATTGTGTCCAACAGTCCTCTGGGATGCTGAAACAAATTGTAACAGTCGACATCAGGACGATGAGCAGCTCATCATGACCTCAATTCAAAATCCCGACAACCATTGGTGACAGGGACAGATCTTACGTCTTCCTCTTTAATGTCCTTGACCCAACGCTGAGTATATATATGTCATTCTCTGCAATGGCCTGATATTCTATTTTCTATCTATGTACTTCCTTCACTGACTTAAGCGTCAGAGTCCTTATAGGGACAACCCTCTTCATCTGTTTCATCAAGTTTTCGCGACGGAACAACGTGCGACCATTCCTTCTAATCAAGTGAGATCAGTGGCACCGACTGTAAAAATTTACATAAGTTTCCCGTCTTTTTTTATTCCGTACTAAATCATAAAAATGCGATCTTTTATTGTTGAAATCCAATTGAATGAAAATTTGCCATAAAAAATATTTCACCAAGTCCACCTATCCAAAATACTTTAATTTCCAGCAAAATAACGTTAAACTATAACCATTCTTCTCCACTCTAAACCTTAACGTCCAACACAACACAACACAACACCTTTTCTCTAACAATGCATAATTAAAAGCACACACATCACGCACACCATGCATGAAAAAACCAAACACGAGTTAGACCAATAGTATAAATACACACGAACACGACCCATACCATACAAAACCAAGTCAACAATATATAGATTCAACAAAGTCGGTGCAAATTACAGTAGTATCATGAAAGGAATAGTAACACACATACAATTCCCATTCTCTCTACTCTAGGGAGATGGACCACATAGCTCACTCACTCACTCACTCAAAAGTCAGCAACATCGGCAGCACTTTGTTTCAATATGGCCAAACAACATTGACACATTTCACCATCAAATGACTTGAACCGCTAAATACATAAAACATGTTCGGAATAACCAAAAAAATACAGTAATTGAGTAATAAAATTCCATTGACAATATAGTTTTGTTGAAATTTGAAACCATATTTTTTGCTAAAAAACAACAATACTCCTTTAAAACAAAAAACAATACTCTCTCGTTTTAAAATAATTCACCCAGCTAGTTGATTAATTTGAATATATCAAGAAAATATATAAATGAGAGAGTATTACTTTTAGCTAAATTTTGTGCGAGTTTAAAGGGGAGAGAGTAAAGATGAGAAAAGTAGAGGAATAAAATTGTTTTTTATTTATTTATATTTTTTGAGGAAATATTTTTGGAGGAAATGACAAATTAATATTTATGATTTATATTTATATATGATTAATTTTAAGAATATATATTACTATAACGACAATGGTTTCTACTATGCACAAAGATTCCTCGTTGTCTATGATGCACAATTCTTAAAATTACATAGTTATACTATTATTCATAAAAAGTTTTAAAAAATGAAAAATTAATTTTTTAACAATATTCAATATAAAGGAATCAAACAAAATATACACATGATTTTCATCCAGCTAAGTAGTAGAAACTCTTTAGCAGCAGCAAGCAAATGTATGGGTCAAAAAAAAGTTGAACTAGTCAATTCTTTTTCATCTAATAATGTACTAATCCGTACACCATAACCTCACCAAAATAGCATCCTAAATCCTAATCTTCTCAATCATGTGTGAACTCAAAGACTTCTTTTCACCCACCCTTTCCATTCTAAAATCATTTTTTATTTGAGAGTAGCCTTCTATTCCAAAATCATTGATAATGACCCTTTTTCCTTTCACATTGAAACCTTCATCATACACACCTTTTCTTTTAATTTTCAACCATCACATTATAGTTGACCATTGTCATACTCACACCCACATCACATGCAAGTTCTAAGACCTTTCTAAGTTAAAGTTTCAATTTTTTCTACCAAAAAAAAAAAATGTTTCACTTTTTCTTCTTATATTGAAATTTCATCACACCCCCTTTTCTTTAAAAAATTTCAATCATCACATTATCATTGTCCATTGTCACTCACACCCAAATTACAACTTCTAAAACCTTTCTAAGTGAAAGTTTCAATTTTTTCTACCAAAAATAAAAAGTTTCAAATTTTATTTTCATCTTGAAATTTAATAACACCCCTTTTCTCTAAAACCTTCAATCATCATCCAAATTACAATTTGGAAACCTTGTTCATCATGGAAAAACAAGACAATTCAAAACAAGGTTGTTTTTCTAGTTTCATAAAAGTGTTTCTTTGTGCTAGAAATGAAACTAGTCCACCAGTGTATCCATCAGAAAATGTTGAAGAAAAAATTTCAATTCATTGCAAAAAAGATAAACTTTTTGATGATTCTAATTCTATTACTACTCCTGGAGTAGTAGCAAGATTAATGGGATTAGATTCATTACCAAACACCAAAAGGGTTGTTAAAGGAACAACCTTAGATTCTGTTCCAAGAAGTAAATCAGTTAACTTTGTTGATTATTTGCTTGAGTTTGATCAAAATGTTACAAACCATCGTCGTGTGAAAACTTCAGCCTCTTTTAGAGAAGTTCCTTCATTGATTGAGAAGCAAAAAAATTACCTTTTTGTCCTTGATATTGATGATAAAAAGGGTAATAGAGTTCAAGAAGAAAATGGAGCTAAGTTGAAGAAAAAAACCAAAGAGATTGTGAGAGTGAAGAAGGAGAAGAATCAAGGGAAGAACAAGAAAATTTCTAAGTTAAAAGATGAACCAAGAAGAGATCCTTTTTCTTCTTCAAATTCTTCTAAGTATAAATCAAAGGTTAGAAATTGTGAAGGTAGAGATTTTTCAAGTGTTTCTCCAAGATGTAGTAATTGTAGTTATTATGGATATGGTGATGTTGGTTCAAGTTCAAGTTCAAGTTCAGTTTCTACATTGCCAAATAAGAAAAAGAAAGGGTTTGTTGAACCAAAAATGAGGAACAAAGTGAAGAATAATGTGTCACCTAAGAAGATTCAGAAAGAACATAACTTGGAAAATCTTAGTCCTGTTTCAGTTCTTGATGTCAATGATTATGCTTTTCTTTATGGAGCTGATTATTCAGGTTTGCTCACTTAATCCCATGATCCCATTTTTAATTTTTTTGAATGAATATTTTCTAGTTTATGAGTTTATGATTTGGCTAGTTTTGTATATGATTTTTTTTCTAACAAAATTTTTTAGATCAATTAATTTTTAGTGTCTAAAATTTTCAATGGATTAGACGATTAGTGTGCATGATTTAAGTTTTTTAATTTCATTCATTTCTATATCAAATTGTTGAATTCCACAATTTATAGATTTAATGAGTTTATCTCTTGTTTATTTTGTAAATGAGCTCACGTTAGTATCACAGTTAATATGTCTGAATTACACTGATCCACCATAATCTTGCATAAACCGTAAATTGTAGTTTTTTAAAATCACGATAAATTATCATAATTTTGACATATTCACCGTGATACATACACAACATACTAATAAATTTAAACAATTTTCAAGCATTTGATCATTAATGTAACTATAAATCACATGAAATACTTTTACCCTTATATGTCTCCTACAATGAGAGCAAAAGTATGTAGTAAGTACTACTCTTCTACACATACCTATTTGATTAAAAAAGCATTTAATTCAAAGTAAATAATTGGCCCTCCCATATATGAATATCCACAGGTACAAACACCTTTGCATCAAAGTCAAAGAGAAAATCTAAATCTTTATTGCCATTGTCCTTGGATATTGAAGAGCATGTTGAAGAGAAAGCAAACAATAATAAAGGTTACTATGTCCACACTGACATAAACAGAGAAGCAGAGTATTACTCAGACTTGATGTTGAAGCTTCGTATTTTGACAGAAGAGAGTATAAAGGAGTCAGATAGTACATCAAAGGATCAAGAAGAAAGCTTAGAGGAAATTGTTTTGTTTTTTGAACAAAATGTTTTTGACCATTTATTATTTGAGGTCTTGAATGAAGTTGTTGAGTTTTCTTCTTCAAAATGTTGTTAATCTTTTTTAGTTTTATAAATACTTCAGTCTTTTAGGAAAGGATGAAGATAATCTGAAGTTTAGTTGGAATGTTAGTAAAGTTGAGTATCAATATAAGAGTAGATAAGATCATATGGATGGTGAACTTAAAAGTTTTAATGTTGATGTACTTTTGGAGTTAAAACTCAAAACCTTTAAATAAGATAAAAATCATCAATGTCATATCACCCAAGTGAATATCATTTTCATCTCATTCATGGCTAATTCACAAAAAATATTGTTGGCTTTGAAGTGAGTTACTCAAAGAATGTAATTCTTACTTTATAAAAATGAAAAAGTCCATGCTACCATGCACAAAGTAAATTATATTGTTTTGTTAAAAAAAAAGAGTACAATATATTGTGCATGGTGTATAAATTATTGATTTTGTTAAGAAGTTCTACATCAATTACACAAAATGACATGAATATGTATTTATAAGTGTGGAGTAATCTTCACTTTACAAGCCAATTTTATAAAGTTGAATTAGGTCTAATATTCAGTTCTAAGATATTTCATTATACCAACTATAAATTTTACAAAATTATATGATATGTTAATATGATTAATCAAAATTAACGATATTCAACAAAAATTCATAAACGGTTAATCTTAATGGTTTTGAATAACATTGTTTCGATACACCCAAAAAGTTTCACATTACTTGAAATTCAAAGCTACATATAGTTTATATAAACACCCGCACACCTCAATCCAACGCGACGTCTTTTACAAAGGATAAATTCTGTAAGGCTCAAAACGGACAATACTTCAAAACGTGGTGTGACACACTTAAATGTAGAATGAAACATTGGCGCTAGATGGAGAGGCAGACACTACATACCTCTAACTCTCGTAGTCTTGGCTGTCGGGCAACTGTTCCGATATATCCAAAAAGTTCTACATTGCATGGAATTCAATGATAAATATAGTTTATATACAACACTCACACATTTCAATCCAACGAAATACTTTTACAAAAAACAAATTCGTGAGAGCTCAAAAATAATAATATCTCATAAACGTATGTATAAACTTTTCAATTAAATCCAAGTAACATTGTATTTTGAAAAATTTGTACTACATAATAGTCAAACCCAAATAGTAGTAAAAAAGAAACATAAGTTTACGGTTCACGGGCATTGGCGGTGGATTAAAGCGGGTAAGAACTGGACTTTCATCATGTTGACGGGTCTATCGAGCCCGTTTTGCCACCTCTTACACGCACGCACACATTTAACCAACCCTAGCTAAGCCACCCATTCATTCATTCATTCTGGTTCTCCCTCCGAGCAGCTAGCTCCCAGGCTTCACGCAAATATGTCTTCTTCTTCTTCTTCTATTTCGGATATTATTTCTCGGGTAAGTAAATATATTTCATTTTTTATTTTTCTCTGTTTTGTTTTGTTTTCATTGTAGTCAGTCAAATTAGAGACAGGATTAATTGTTATTTTTGGTCGCTTAACTAATAATAATTTCGTTGTTTAAGTCCCTTAACTATATTTCCGTTATAGTAATGCTATCATTGCGCCCACCCCCGATCACCCTTCAATTCTGACCTCCCGACTCCGCTGGGGGGTGGAGTTGGGGTGAGGCTCACTTCCTCACCTCGAGTAATCTATTTAGTTAGGTAGTCTGCCAGCCAACAGACTGAGATGAGAAATTGCGTTATTGTATGTCTAGGGGCAGGGACCTATCTCAATTCCAGATGTTGGAATTGGGTCCCTGCTGTGGAAGTTTGCTCCTGCATTCCTATTATGGTCAGGGGGTAGCAAATTGATATTGCAGAATGTCCGTATTATCTTTTCCGGTTCAAAGGTACAGCGGTTTTCACGGTCGGTTTTAATAACCTTTGCTATTTTTTGGGGTAAATCATTGAAATGATGACTTTATTAAATATATTTTTGAGGTAGATCATATTTCAATTATAGACTTTCATGTTATCTAATGTCTGTGATAATCGTAATAAATTTTTTTTGTAATTGAATTTCTGTTTGTAATTGAATATTTTATTGGTAACTTTCAGATTTAATGTTCTGATTTATGCTCAAGTCCTAATTTTGAATTCTTTTTAACCATTTTCAGACCTTCATTCTAATTTATATTGTTGATACAGCCTAAACGACTTGAAGTTGAAGACAAGATTGCAGAGAAAGAAGAGCAGATTAAACAACTGAAGGAGCAACTGCTGATAGTGAAATCAGTTGGAGAGGAAATGATGGAGAAAAAGTTGAAAGAGTCTAAACAAGAGAATGTGGAACTAAACAAAGAGATAGAAGAGAAAGAAAAGAAGTATAAACAAAGGAGGAAAGAACTGAAAGCAGATAGGAAAATCCTTGAAAAATTAGAAAAAAACCTTGAAAAATTACAACGAGAAAAAGTAGAGATAATGGAGAAACAACTTCAATCACTTGGAGAGGTATATAAAAGGTTGCAAAAACAACTTAACAAAGTCAAGGAAGAGACTACCAAAGAAGAGATTCTCACTTTGAAGGAAGAAGCTGCTGTGAAGGAAAAGATTACCACTTTGAAGGAAGAAGAAGTTATGAAGGAAGAAATTATAGAAGCTTTGAAAGATGAAGAAGTGAAGGAAGAAGCTGTTGTGAAGGAAAAGCCTGTCAAGAAAAAAGCTAGTATCAATTTCCACCGTGAACCGTTCAAGTCCAGTATGATTATTAATAGTATTGCGATGGAAGCGATTACCACTTTGAAGGAAGAAGAAGTTGCGAAGGAAACTGCTGCTGTGAAGGAAGAAATTAAAGAAGCTTTGAAGAATGAAGATGTGAAGGAAGAAGAAGTTGTTGTGAAGGTAAAGCCTGTCAAGAAAAAACCTAGTATCAATTTCCACCGTGAGCCGTTCAAGGCCAGTATGCTTATTAATAGTATTGTAATTGGACAAAGGAGTTAGTTACAGTTGTTGCTTAATTGGTAATCTTGTCTTGTTGAGATTTTGTTATATATTATGATTGGTATTATGTCCTTAATGTGAATTGTCTAGCCTCCAATTATGTCATACTTGAAACTGAAAATTTCTCTTTTGCCCCTCCCCCCCCACCCCCTCCCCTCATTTCTCAATTACCCCCTTAAAACTCCAAAATGTCTTTGAAATTGGGCAAAAAATGCATTTCGGGATTTAATGGGCGTCTCGCAACAGAACACCCAGCATGAAATGTGGTTCTAGAATCGATTCTGACTAATTTAGAATCGCTTATGTATACTGTTCTGTTATTACATGAGCTTTCTGACGAATTAAGAATCGATTCTGAGTGAATTTTTGGTTTATTCTCTGTTGTATTCCGAGATCCCGAAGCATAGGTTGTCCCCCCCCCCACCCCATGGCGACTCATTTACTTCGTGAGATAGATCACGAAATTCATTTTTTGTGGTAAGAATCGATTCTAAAGGATTCAGAATCGATTCTGAATGTTAAATTATGAATGTTAAATGCTTCAGAATCGATTCTGAATGGTTCAACATCGATTCTGAGTTGATTTTTGAGTGAAAGTGGCTTATTTCGGGACGTGGATCCCAAAATTAATTTCGGTTTTTAGGTCACGAATTTCATTAACAAGGGCAAAAAGGTAGTTGGGGGGGGGGGAAAGAATATTGGGGGGGGGTTATTGAGTAATTTTCCTTGAAACTTATGCATTGATTTTGTGTGTTTACCGAATCGTAATAAAAGTTTATACAATCTTGGATCCATTATAAGATGTAAATCATGTTTGTGTGACTGTATGCTATGAGCTGGTTTTATCAGGATAATTACCATGTTAAGTTTGTTATGATTTCTTTGTTTCTTATGTGGACATGAACATGCCTACATTTTCTTGCTATGATGTTTCAAACTTTTTTGGAGGATTCTTTACTTATCAAGAAACTATAATATTGGAATGTAGTGAGGAATATGTTTGGGGTGGTATGGTAAACATTATAGATCGTACATATAGAAATATGAAACTTGTTAATGTGGTATGATAAACTCTTTGTTTGAGGTTACATAAAATATGAAATAGGTGTAGTTTGATGAGAGATAACTTTTCTGTATCATATGCGGAATTTGGCATTTTAATGTACTGGTACTATTGATTCTTTGTGAATCAGTTGAGAACGTTTATGTTTAACACTCACAGATATTTCGTAAACAATTCGGTAAACTATAAAGACTGCCAGTGTTGTGTTGTGAAGTATAAGTTTTAGAATCCTATGGAGGGATATTTAGTTCTTTGATCAAGGTCTTGATTCTCCTTAACGTAATTATATAAGATGACTTAATAAGCTATATATATATATATATATATATATATATATATATATATATATATATATATATTCTGAAATAGTAGCTTTTTACTTCCAAACATAACGCTATCATATGAAATTTGCTTTAATTATTATGAGGTTGATGTTAAGTATTTAGTATTACTAGAATATTATAGATAGTGAGCTCAAAGTAATTAATCAGATTCGAACAATGTTGGCTTAATGGCTCTACATATATTTCTTCACCTTTGCATCTATTTTGAACAAACTATCAACATCATGTTCTTGAGTACCTTGAAAGGATCTCAAATCATGTGATCAAACCAACTTTTAGCACCTACAAACATTGAATTCTAGAAATTATTTCAATTTTATGTAACCAATGACGATAGGTTCTCTGGCTTTGGACCAATCGATATTCTTTTTGACAAAAGAAGTAGACTTTTTCTTCTCATCTTCATCCTTCTTCTCATCTTCATCTTCATCCTTCTTCTTCCCGTCAGCTTCCTTGTTTTTCTTCTTTTTCTTCTTCTCTCCATCTTCAGCTTCCTCCTTCTCCCCATCTTCAACTTCTTCCTTCTTTCTATCTTCAGCTTCCTTGACTTTATCCTTCAAAGTCACAATTTCTTCCTTGCACTTGGTGACATCTTCCTCAGCTTTCGTAAGATTTTTTTTTTTTTTTAAGTTTTTGTTTACCTCTTCAAGCGAGAGGATTTGTTTCTCCTGTGACTTTATCCTTCAAAGTCATGATTTCATTCTTGTTTTTGGTTACATCTTCCCCAGCTTTGGTAAGGTTTTTTGGTAAGTTTTCATTTTACTTTTTAAGCGAGAGGATTTGTTTCTCCATTTCTGCACTTGACTTTGCAAAGTCTGTCTTGTAACCTTTTGCTTCTTTTCTCTTTTCTTTATACATATTTTTGTACTCTTCTTTTTCTTTTCTTTTTTATTTTCTCCAACTCCTTTTCTAATTCATTCTTTTCTCCAACAGCGCCCTTCTCCTTAAGTAGTTCACCCAAGTCAACTTTCTTTATCTGTTGTTCAATCTTCTGCATCCACAATTGCAATAATTGCTCCTTCATTTGTTTTATTTCATCTTCCTTCGCAGTAATCTTTTGTTGTTCAATCGCCTGCTCCTTCAATTGTGTGATCAATCTAAACATATCTCAAGTATTTAAACAATTCAACATCATAAAGTTAAATTTGTAAGTTATATAAAATTCAAATTTAAAAGTAAATGAAATTTGAAATAATAGTTTTAATAGTTCAAAATTTTAAACCAGAACAAAAGAGAACATGGTGATATTCATCTGGTGTGATCAATCTAAACATATCTCAAGTATTTAAATAATTCAACATCATAAAGTTAAATTTGCAAGTTATATAAAATTCAAATTTAAAATTAAATGAAGTTGAAATAATAGTTTTAATAGTTCAAAATTTTAAACTAAAGCAAAAGAGAACATGATGATATGTCAAAAAAGTTCTTTGGCGTTTTAATTTTCCCAAAAAATAAAAGATGAGTGAAAAAATTAGTGAAATAAAAATATGTTTTTACGGTACGTACAAACGGATTCACCATGATAACGCTTCTTTTTTACACTTGTGTGTAGAATACATTTAAATTACCAATAAGTGCCTGATTCAATATTGGTGTGATAAGAGCATAAATGTAAGATTTTAGGTAAATATATAATGTCATAATCAGATTCACTTGTATGGTTACCCATCTAACATGTCGATTCAAACCAATAAGCATACACGGTTCAATAGTTTGTTGTGGCACTTTTTGTTGGAAACTAAAATAAGCTCCATCAAATTAAATTTTAAATCAAGCACTATATTCAATTATAATCAAGAACGGTTTACAAACAGGTCTCAAAATTAATAATAATTTGAACCAACAAACCAAATGATAGATAAGACCTTTAGCACAGCTCATCGTATTTACTATCTTACGCTCCAAGTCTCAAGCACAAACTTTTTTTTTTGTTTGTTTATATTCAAAATCGAATAAGACCTATACAATTGAAGTGAGAACTCAATTTGTAATGTTTTGAAGGTACAATTGAAATGAGACTTCATTTTAAGCTGACAAAATTCAATAGCCAACAGCAGTAAGGCAGTTAGATGGCTAGCATCCATATATATATATATATATTGCAATTTATGTCATAAAGGTAAGACTAATAACCAAATACTCTCTTCAACTTTAATTATAAACAACATATTTTAAATCATTGGATAATTAATATATCTAGCTTAATTAATGTTAAAAAAAAGAATAAAGAGGAAAATAAAGGGTAAATTAGAATTTGTTGTGGCCCAAAGCTGCTGTTATGTTTGCAGAGAATGGGTTACATACAGGTCAAGACCATCACCCACAACTCGATGTTAATCATGGTTATTATTATTATTTACAACAATGCTGTAGACTTATAGTAGTACTACTACTTAACACATGGTTTACTCATATGATATGATCATGATGAACATGTTATGTATATTGATGAGAACTAAGAAATTAACCAAGGACAAGAGGAAAAATGGTCTGCCACTGAATTATTATTATTATTATTTTTTTTTGATAAAGCCACTGAATTATTTTTAAAATATGTTGAAGTGCCATGAGATATAAAACCCCTTTATGAAATTCCATTTTTTGTTTTGTGATGATATTATATTTGAGTGTTTTTCTTATAACTTTTTTTAACAGATTTAGAGTCGGTGACATGTTTATATTAATGACAATGTTCTGTCAGAAACGCGTACATGATGTTTGATCCCAAACCAATAGTACATAGTACATACTCACTCTATCCCATAATATTTGTCCTAATTGATAATTATATATTATTTAGTTACTTTCTTATCTTCTTTAATCATTATGTATAAAGTAATAAAGGTGAAATAGGAAAAACAATATTATAAATAATATAGAACAATTATTTTTGGATAAACAATTTTGATAAATAGATCAATTATTTTTGGATATACTCTTAATTGGCTAGAAGAAAGAATTGATCGACGTGAAAGAATATCTCACAAGTCATCAAGAAGTTACTATAAACTAACTGGAAACAGCTTCTTTCTACTCGTCATGATTCATGAATTCATCCAGAAACGTTTCATTGTACATAATTACTTCATTTAATTTGTTTTGTACTCCCAAGTAAATTCAAATAGAATATGCAATTTTGAGAGGTGAAAATTAGTGTCCAATGTTGCATTCACTATTTTTTTTTTTTTTACCTCTAGGTTAATTTAGTTCGAAAATTAATTCTGACATCAAGTAGTTTCAGCTTCCAATTCTAACATTTCCAAACAAGTTCAATGTCAATCACTATTAAATCAACTAACATTTGATGTATTTGTTAATCTTTGTGTAGATGTGCCTCCACTCATGTACTATTACCACACAAACCTAAAGTCATGGGCGGATTCACCACCCGGCTACCCCAGGCACTTGCTCGGTCGAATTTTTTTGGTATTTTAGGGTGAGTTTATAATTTTTAGAGATTAATTTAGGATAAAATTAATATTTTTTGTTCAAAATTGAAATTACTCATTATAAAATAATTATTTTTTATATATATATATTTTAGATGTTAATTTAGGATAAAACTATAATTTTTAAAAATTAACGAGGGTAAAATTGATATTTTTTTATTTAAGCTTAATATTTTTGTTTAAACTTAAACTTTGCCCAAACTTTAAAAAATTCTTGTCTCCGCTACTATTTAAAATATAGTTTAATAGTCTACATCATTAGCTGGGGACATGGAATCACAACTAAAATAGAACAACAATAATTGATTTTGAGCAATAATAATTTAAAACAATATCAGAGTAATCTAATCCCTTGGTATTCATAATGCAATCGGACTTTTTTGTATTACATTTGATCTTTTTTAACAAGTGCTAACATTTTCCAATAAATTAATCGCAATTTTAAAACATGAATTGAATTAATCATATAATATATTTAATTTTTGTATGAGAAACATGAAAATATTTTTTGGATTAACAACATCCCTAGCTAGACATTCCGTAATTATAAGTCAAGCATTCATATCTGATAGTACTAAACTTTTTCAACCTCCAAATTGAGCTTTCTCACGTCACGTGCGGTCAATGTCGATAACCATTAATTGAGACCAAAGTGTGCATGCAAAACCGATAAATTTCAAAACTTATAATCCAACTCTGAAATAAATCTCATCTTGAGAGTTTAGACCATGATTTGTACTTCACAAAATAAATAAACAATATTATTGTCTTTTTTTCAATCAATTTTTCTCTCTTTATAATGTGTATGTTATTTTTAACATTTGATTCTTAGAAGAGAGGTTAAAAATCTATAAAAAAATATTCGATACAAAGAATTAAAATGTGATAAAGAGAGGATGAGACACAACCGATCAAAATTCAATGTGTTAAATTGTGGTTGATATTCAATCAATTTTTATTAATTTTATACTTTTCTTATGTACTTTTTAAACAATATTTTTTTACTCGTTTGTTTATCGGTCGGTTCAATCATTATTAAATCGATTAAATCATGATCCATAGTTTTTATTGATTCATTGTCTAATCAATTTTCTAAAAAATTGATTGAAATATTAGAATATGAGTAAACAAAAAGTTACATTAATTACTACCATATAACTAAACTATACACATCCAAGCTTTTAAATCATAAAATGCAAAAACAATTGCAATTCACATTAACCAAATCTACCCCTAGCTAAACAAAAATACATAATTCAAATCCTTAACTCTACCTCTAGCTATTGTCTTTCTAACTTGTTTAACAAAGCTATGATTAAAGCATCCCTTTTCTCAGCCCTAGCTTCTTCTCTAACCCTCCTTTGTTCTTCTCTTTCTCTCCATCTTTCTTCCATCAATATCCTCTCATTCTCCAACACTTCCATTTGTTGTCTCCATTCCATCTCCCTCAATCTCCTTTCATTCTCTCTAGCTTCAAATGCTTCCATCCATTGTGCTTCAATTTGCATTTGTTGTCTCATGAATTCATCCAAAATCTCTTTCAAATTGTTGTTGTTGCTACCGATTTCGCTAACGATCTTAGCTTTTTTCTTCTTTCTACTTCTACCCTTTTGAGATATTGCTTCACTTTCTTCATTACCTTCTTCATCTTCATCGTCGGTTGAAAGCTGCGTCGCCTTTTTCTTCGATCCATCTTCGGCTTCCGCCCATAGCATCCTTTGCATCCTTGCAGTGAAAATCGCTTGAAGTTCATTGTAAAATGGAAATTGTTGTCTTAATGCTTCTGTCTCCATTGTTTCACATCCCTTCACATCTCAAAAAATTAAGTAATACATTAACATTAATAGCATAGTAATATGAAGTTTTCCTTACATTAACACTAATCAATCAAAACTTCTCACAAACACCAATATAATTTATCTTAACTATTTTGTTCATGTCTATAACTTGTGTTAATTTATTTATTTTCCTAGCTATAGTATCCACCTTATTTTTTAATTTATTAACCATATGATAGGTGCAAAAAAATAATTTGTGTCATTAATTAATACTAATTAATAAACAAAAGAGATTTAATAGTTCAATATGTTTAGTCAAAAAAAAATAAAAATAGTTCAATATGACTATTGTCAACAAAAAAATAGTTCAATGTGACTTTGATACACTTACAACAACACAAATCAGGTGTATGTGCGCGCAATTGTAGATACTAAAACGAAATAATTAGATCGATCTACTTTAAAGATTGATATTTCGTGACAAATATGTTTTCATACGCACCGATGAAAAATCAAACTTTGAATTTAATATGCAAATAAAATTAATTAATTGAACATACCTTATAGCGTGTAACAAGGTTTTTCCACTTGCACTTGCACTGTTCTGCACTTCTATGGTAACCCTTTTCCTTCATATGGTTGGAGATAACATCCCATAATTGTTTGTTCCTTTTAGTCTCCATGAAAGTTTGATCTAGCTCCGCTCGGATCGTAAGAAACTCTTTCGTTTCTTGTATGCTCCATTGCGGGAATCTATCAACAACATCAACAACGTTAACAATATTATTAATATTTTGACGAAAATGAAGATTTTGTTGTTGCTGTTGTTTGTGATGAAATTGATGACTCTCCATAGAAATTGAATGAAAAAAAAGAAGAAAAAAAAGAAAGTTTGTAGCTAAAGTTTTTGAGTTCTTGAAAGGAAGAAAAGAAGGTGATATCTCTGATTACAAGAAAAAATTAAGATGAGATTGTTTTTTCTTTTGAGAGAAAAAAATAAAGAAGAGAAAGTAAAAGAAAGATTTTATATGTGAGTAGTGTGAACACATGACGCATTTTGTGTGTGTGATGTGAATGGCTTGTGATGAGAAGGAAAAAGAGAGATTTGCTTTGCTAAGACACTCTTTTTCTGTTTCTAGATATATAGTACGGTTATTCCTTTCAGAAATTTTATGGAAAATAAATAAATTTAACATGCACTTATTTATATATGAAAATTCACATGAGCATGATATTTGTAAAAAAATCAAAATATCTTATAAAACTATTAAACACTTGTTGTTAATTAGTTCAAGTTTATATCAAATTATCAGTCATATGAAATTGACTTGTAAATTATGAAAATGAGTTTCACTATTTTAAACTCAATTTTAAGTCTCGAGTGGTCCAACAAATTTTAAATATTTATGAAAAATTGGATGGAGTTTATAACACTACAAAATTGAAGTAAAATGTAAAAAATTTCCATTTAAAAATTTATTTTTTGACCTTGTGAAATTTTAAGCTGAAACTTTAAAATCGATCAAGTCATATAGTATGTTTTATAGAAAAGAAAAGTAAGTGTACTTTTTTTTGAGTAAAAAATTAAGTGTACTTAACTTCAACATCATAGATATATGTCAACCTACCTGCATTAAGTTGTATATAGTTCGTTGACAAGTATTGGCTATAATTAGATTCTCACAAAATAAGGTGATTAGTATATGAGAGACGAGTTTCTACATGTATCATTAATTATCATTTTTGTATGTTATATTTTAATGGGAAAAATTTGGTTATATTACTAATTACTAAATTTTACATTAATCTATTTAATTTATAATAAGATGTAAGTCAAAGCAATGACAATATATGGTTTTAATGTGTTATATTACTTTTTCTAATTTTTTATATTATATACTATAAATATAAAATATAAAATTATTATTAAATAATTTTAAATTTCGATCTTTGCTTTGACTTGCATATACCAATATAATTTATCAATTCCTTGACATTGATAAATCCCATAGTTAAACGATGAATAAACATTTGTTGTCGTAACAAATACACATTTCACACTGTTTTTATATCTTGACCGTCACTTTAATATTAAACTATTTAAATTAAAAATTATATTTTGAAACCGTATAAAATTTAATTTTTTCTATTGTAGTGAATATTTTGAAATTTTGTTTATAATTAAAGTTGGAGGACGTAAAATATTTTCTTTACAATATTGTACTATGTTTATTTTTGTGGTATTTGAGTGATTTACTTGTGACAGATATAGATACAACAGAATCACAGTGCTTATTCTGATCTGATCTGTCTACGCGGAAACTTTGTTTTGTGTCTGTGTTGTTCCATTTCACTTTTGTTTTGTTTTGTTAGCGTTCCCATTGTTGTGTTGCTGTTTATGTCGTCACGCTGACCAATGCTATGCTACCACATTTATTCTTCTCGTTGACCATTGTCACCACATTACTATTACTTGGATAACAAGCTTTTCCAATTCCTTTATTTTTCAAAGACAGATTCTACGATACAATGTATAAAATGTAATGTACTGATTTAATATAAAAATTAATCAATAAAAAACTAGGATTTATAGTAACTGTTTTACGTCACACTTCAAATTACTATTTGGTCAAACATATTCTTTCTATTTGACCAATAATTATTACACGTATCAATTTATCATTGGTCATTATATTCAATTGTACTGGTACATATAAATAAACCAATTGTACCATAGAAGCCCCCCTTTCAAATTTCTAATTAGGTGTTTATTTTATTATAAGAAAAAAATGTTACTTGATATAATGAGTGTCAAAATACGGATCCAAATTACAACCTGGTGAAAAAGATGTAAATATTTTTATGAGCCAAAGCTTATTTATCATTTGGTACGTAAAAGTAACAACATTATGAAAGAATTTAATTTATATGCACTGACAGTGTAAAATTATTTTATACGTGCATCTAATTAAACCACGCCATATAAGCATTTATGAAGATTTTTTAGGAACTAACCTATAAAAGTGGCAATTTCTTGTGTTTTGATTGGATGTATGTGTAAAAAAAGTTTACACCGTCAGTGCATAACAATTAAACTCATTATGAAATGCAAATATAATTGTAGGTTTTGGATGCAAAATAAAATTATTAGCTATTATAATTACAATCGTAAAAGCAGTAACATTTTAAACAAAATATTAGACAAGATATAATTTTATTATTAATATAACAATGACTTTAGTAATCGTTTTTATGAGATTTAATTTCATCCTTTGAGATTAAAATATCAATCTCTTACTATGAACTAATAACATATAATTATGAAGGAGAACGACATATGCAAGTACCCTTAAGGCATTTTGGAATAGAAGGAAGTATACAAACGCAACGTTTACAATCAGAATCGTCCCGACATTTTTTCCATAATCCTGTAAAAAAAAATTATTGTAAGGGATGGAAGAATATTTTGTATAAATAAAACAAAAAAGTTTAAAAGGATAAGAAAAATGGCTCACCATTAACGTCGGTTACAACAAAAAGCAAGGAAAAAAAGAAGATTATTAAATAAATAAATTTAATTCTTTGAGCCATTTTTTTTCTCTCATAAACTTGCAATAGATAGAAATTTATTGGCCACTACGTATTTCGTACTTATAGATCTTCAAGAATTAAAGTATCATTATTATTATTATTTTTAAAAGAAGAAATAAAGTATTATTAAATGTACCATATATAGATAATCAATTTGTCCATTTTGTTAGCTTAATCGATAAGGGCAACGTTCCATTATATATTTTCCATTTTTTAGTTTTTAGCCTTTTGTGATTGATAGGGGCAAAATAAAAAAAAATGAAATTAAAATAATACAACACAACAAAAAAATTGCACTATTCATTTATTTTGTTTTGACCGTATTTTTTTAATAATACATAGATGTAAATATTAACATGTAAGATCTTGTTTGATTTATTTTGATGAGTACTTTCAAAATATCAAATTTTTATAATTTTTACTATTAGACAATTAAAAATATTAGTGGTCAAAAATGTGTATTGGCGTACGTGCACTGATCAAAAGAGGTCTTATAATTAGGGACGGAGGGAGTATATTTGTAAATTATTCATGTCTTAACTCGAAAACATACAGAATCTCATGTGTGTGTGTGTGTTCTCCTTCTCCCGGGATCACTATTTAATGAAGTGTTTGTTTTTGATCAAGTAGTTAAATGATTAGAAAAGTAGTTAAAAATTTCATACCAATATCAAAGTAATTCAAAAATAAGTGAAATGATTAGAAAATTCCACTAGACTATGTTCTTCTAGCTAGAACAAAATATTTTGTTGTTATTAATTTGAATATGAATATTTGTATTTATATTTGGGGCGGGTGCGGGCGGGGTTGGGTCTAATTGCCATATATATATATATATATATATATATATATATATATATATATATAAGGGGCTGCTAACATCCTCCCACCTAAAATCATGTGGGAGGAAGTTAGCAACCCTCCATCCACCAAAATTACTCGCACGCCCCCCCCCCCCCCCCCCCATATTACTCACGCGCGCCCCCTACCCCCCCAATTGCTCACGCGCGCCCCCCACAATTTTCTGCGCACCCCCAAGCTCCCCACCCAAACTTGCTTCGCGTGCCCCCCAAACTTTCTCCGCGCGCCCCCCAACCCAGCCCCCACCCCCCCTACCCCCCCCCCCCCCCCCAAACCCATATTTTTTTATTTTTTTTAATTGTTTTTTTTTTACTTTTTTTTATTAATTTAATTTATTGATTAAACTAAAAGCATGCCCAAACTATTTTGGGGTGAAATAATTTCATAATAGATCTTTGAAACCATAAACATTGTTAAATGGTTTCTAGACGTTATAAACTGAAACCATTAGTATGATCTAATGGTTTCGATCCCCTAAATAGAAAAAAATTGAGTCAAATATTAATTTATTGATTAAAATTTTTTTACAGAATATTTTGTAAATTATCATAAATTATTACACTAAAACCATTTTTGGGTGGAATGGTTTCATAAACTATCACACCAAAACCATTTTGGGGGTGAAATGATTTCATAAACTATTACATGTACTTAATTATGTAATAGATATTTGAAACCATTAATATTGTTAAATGGTTTCAAGATGTTATAAAGTGAAACCATTAATATGGTTTAATGATTTCGATACCCAAAACCATTTTAGGGTGAAATGGTTTCATAAACTATTACACCAAAACCATTTTGGGTGAAATAGATTCATAAACTATTACATCTACTTAATTATGTAATAGATATTTGAAACCATTAATATTGTTAAATTGTTTCAAGATGTTATAAAGTGAAACCATTAGTATGGTCTAATGGTTTCGTTATCCTAAAATAGAAAAAATTTGAGTCAAATATTAAAACAAGATGATATGGTTTCGAATAAAGATAAAAGGACAATAAAATTATTATTTTTAAATGGTTTTAAATAATGATTATGACTGAAATCATAAAATAAATCTTTGAAACCATTAACATTGTTAAATGGTTTCAAGATGTTATAAAGTGAAACCATTAGTATGGTCTAATGGTTTCGTTATCGTAAAATAGAAAAAATTTGAGTCAAATATTAAAACATTATATGGTGTATAATAAAGTAAAAGAACAATGAAAATATTATTGTAAAATAGTTTTAAATAATGATTATGACTGAAATCATAAAATAAACCATTGAAACCATTAATATGATTAAATGGTTTCAAGATGTTATAAACTAAAACAATTAGTATGGTCTAATGGTTTCAATACATAAAATAAATTTTGTGGAGTTTTTTACTTAATTAAATTTTAATTAAATAGATCTTTGAAACCATTAACATTGTTAAATGGTTTCAAGACGTTATAAACTGAAACCATTGGTATGGTCTAATGGTTTCGTTATCCTAAAATAAAAAAAAATTTAGTCAAATATTAATACAAGATGTTATGGTTTCTAATAAAATAAAAGAACAATGAGATTATTATTGTTAAATTATTATTAGTATATCAAAACCATTTTTGCTCCACTTAATAATTTTTATGTTAATTGTCATAAATGTAAACATAATTATAGTACATGTTTTAGTATGCAATTTAAAGATATATAAACATCGAAAAAATATTTTTGATGTTTTAGTACATGTAATAAGTATTTTAAATGAATAAAAAAACTAAAAAAAAAGTTTAAAAAAAATCATAAAAAAAAAGTTGGAGAAATAAACTAAAAAAATGGGATTGGGGGGGGGGGGGGGGGGGGCGCACAGTAAAAAGGGGTTGGGGGGCGCTGAGAAAATGGGGGGCGCGCGCAGTAAAAAGGGGGTTGGGGGGGGCGCAGAGAAAATGGGGGGCGCGCGTGAGCAAGGAGAATTTGGGGGGGCCGCGCAACAAATTCATGGGAGGAGGTTTGCTAACTTCCTCCCACATGGGTGGAAGTTAGCAAACCCCATAGGGGGCTGCTAACATCCTCCCACCTAAAATCATGTGGGAGGAAGTTAGCAACCCTCCACCCACCAAAATTACTCGCGCGCCCCCCCCATTTTACTCACGCGCGCCCCCACAATTCTCCGCGCACCCCCCAAGCCCCCCACCCAAACTTGCTTCACGCGCCCCCCAAACTTTCTCCGCGCGCCCCCCCACCCCCCCCCAAACCCATTTTTTTTTTTAAATTTTTTTTTTTTACTTTTTTTATTAATTGAATTTAATTTATTGATTAAACTAAAATCATGCCCAAACTATTTTGGGGTGAAATAATTTCATAATAGATCTTTGAAACCATAAACATTGTTAAATGGTTTCTAGACGTTATAAACGGAAACCATTAGTATGATATTATGGTTTCGATCCCCTAAATAGAAAAAAATTGAGTCAAATATTAATACAAGATGATTATGACTGAAATCATAAAATAGATATTTGAAACTATAAACATTGTTAAATGGTTTCAAGACATTATAAACTGAAACCATTAGTATGTTCTAATGGTTTCGATACTCTAAATATAAAAAATTGAGTCAAATATTAATACAAGATTATATAGTTTCTAATAAAGTAAAAAAACAATGAAATTATTATTGCTAAATGAATTTAAATAAGGATTATGACTGAAATCATAAAATAGATCTTTGAAACCATAAACATTGTTAAATGGTTTCAAGACGTTATAAACTGAAATCATTAGTATGTTCTAATGGTTTCGAATGGTTTAATACCCTAAAAAAGAAAAAAAATTGAGTCAAATATTAAAACAAGATGATATGGTTTCTAACAAAGTAAAAAAACAATGAAATTGAGTTAAATAATGATTATGACTGAAATCATAAAATAAATCTTTGAAACCATAAATATTGTTAAATGGTTTCAAGATGTTATAAACTGAAACCATTAGTATGGTATAATGGTTTCGATACCCTAAAATAATTTAACAATAATAATGAAATTATTATTATTAAATTATTATTAGTATGTCAAAACCATCTTTGCTGTCATACATAAATCATAATTATAGTACATTTTTAGTATATAATTTAAAATCAAAATAAAGCTATAAACATTGAAAATATATTCTTATAATATTTAATTCAAATGAATAACAAAAATTAAAAAAAAAAAAAAGGGTTTGGGGGGGGGGGGGGGATTGGGGGGCGCGCGCAGCAATTGGGGTGGTGGGGGGGGGGTGCGAAGTAACTGGGGGGCGCGCGTGAGTAAGGGGGTGTGGGGAGGGGGGGGCGCGGAGGAAAAGGTGGGGGGCGTGCGGAGTAATTCAGCAGGAGGAGGTTTGCTAACTTTCTCCCACATGAGAGGAAGTTATCAAACCCCATATATATATATATATTGTAATTTAATGTAATTTAATGAGTTAACCGTTACATTATATTTCATTTCATTCTATTTATGTTTTACAAATTTAAATAATAGAATACATTTACTTACTAAATACTCCACCAAACACAACCTAAGTCAACTTAAGTCATTCAATTCCATCTTTAATTATCACACCAATCCAAACACAACCTAAATCAGAAAGAAAATTATGTTTGAAGACTAATTGATCCACCGAAGCATAGGCTTATGAATGAATATTTTCTAAAAACTTATGATAAATAATAAATAAAGTATTTTAAAATCATTGGATTAATTGCCTTTTTGAAAATCACATCTTTCTACAATTGTTTTTCTGAAACCGAAAACCAACCCCCCATATTTACAGTTTTTTATTCGTTCTAATATTTGTTAACCTCCTTAATACTATATTCCCTATTTTCATAAATCATTTTGACTACATACAACAGAGATCACTTAAAATTCTCTTAACTCTTTAAAAAATCTTTTATATTGATATTCATTAAAATAATGGACCACAAAGGGCTACTCTATCCCATAAATGCAGGTCATTGTATTAGATCGATCTGGATAAACAATATTGTGTGTTCGTCTTCTTCTTTTTTCTTTATCTTGATTTTATTCGTGATTATTAATATTGTGTTCTTTTGGTTTTGGTTGCTCTTTATCTTATTCCACACATCATAATATTCATTGTGGCTTCTATCCAGTGGCGTCTCTCGGACCCTAGGTCAGTGGGTGCAAATAATTTAAAATTCGTTCGTGAGATAAGTAAAATTTAAAATTTTCAAACATTCATACCGGAACCATTGAAAATTGTTCCGATTTGTTAAAAATATACGGATAGTGTAAATATATGTACTAGACCGTGTTGAAAACTATTCTGATATCATACTGTTTGTAGAACTTGGACCTTCAATGGTAACTAGAGAAGAGCTCTTTAAAATCTCCATCACTTTATGATGAACAAGTATTTAAGGCCTTAAATTTGTGTTCAGTGGAAGGTAAGAAATACAAAGCCAAGCTCATATTTGATTAACAATTAGGAGTCATACAGTGACAAATCATAATATTTATAGGAACGCATTAAGGAAAAAAAATTATACAATACAAACCAAAGTATTCCGGGAACAATTTATTGACAAAGTAACATATATCAGAATAACTTTCAACATGGTCTGGAACACATATTTACACTATATTTTTAACAAAAATAAAATAAATAACACGAGTGCAAATAGAATGGAACGTTTAATATTTAGGGAGTTCATTATCGATAAAATTCATATTATTAATACAAAATATCAAAACTCAAAGAGTGCAGCTGCACCCCTCAACTATATGCAACAACACCCCTACTTCTATCCGAATTCACAACACTACTAAGGGTTCCATTCATTTTAAAACTTCAAACAAAAAAACACTATATTTTTGTTTCCATTCTTTCTTTTCTTTTTTTGACGGAATTTTCATTCTTTTTATACAACTGTGATTTGCATAGTATTCAAGTTTAAGCTTTACAATGGATGAAGTTTCTATATATATAGAACTTCATATTCTAAGCCTTAACTGAATATAATACAATTTTGTACACAACTTTTCCTTCAATTATTACAGTGTTGGGAGAACAACAAATAAAATTAACTATTATTATTACTATCACCAATTGTAAAAATTTAAATAAAATATTGAGAAAGACAAAATTATTATTAATATAGCGGTGACACTGATGATTATTTTACGATTATTTATTTTAGACGAGATTTATCTTTTTCCTTACTGGAGGTTACAATATCAAATTTTTACTATTGAAATGATCTCAATTCTCGTCAGGAGGTAGGCATTTACATGTACGATAAACACATTTTGGAACATAAGAAGATTGGCAAAAATAAAGCGCACAATGAATATCCTCCTTGCATTTTTTCCAAATTGCTGTGATATAAAAAATTAAGAAACAAATATTACTATAAGGTATGAAATATTTTGTAATAAGATAAGCAAGAAAGTTAAAAAGGATACAAAAATGATTTACCATTAACGTCAGTTAAAACAAGAAATGAGAAAATAATGAAGATCATTGAATAAATATATTTAATATTTTCAGCCATATTTTATTTTTCTTTCTGCAAAACCTATAATAGTTAGCAATTTATCGCTCACTTTATGATATGTAAAAGTTCTATTTTGGTTTATTTATTTTGATAAAAATATTTTTGGTACGTACTTATAGACCTTCAAGAAAACATTGTACTTGTAGATTTACCATCATTATTAAATGTATATTTGCCCATTTAGCTAGCTTAATCGATAGCCTTAATTTCATTATTATTATTATTTTTTAATTTCAAGCCTTTTAGGATATAGAGGGGCTAAAAATAAATAATAAATAATAAAACGTAATAAAAAAATTTGTTGAATTGTGCTTTTTTGGAAAAAAAATGATATTCTAAAAAGTAGCAAAATACTCATGCATTCGATGAAGTTTCATGTCATTGGTTACCATATATATTAAGGTAAACGTTTTAGACTTTAATATTAAAAAAATTTAAAATTTATTATGAAATAGATTTTTTTTTTGAAGTAATAGATATTATCTTATATAAATCATGTTGTTTAGTATAATCATTTTCTTAATTTACAAACATTTGAGCACAACTCAAACTGTATCAAAATATCAATGAAATAAATATTTCTTTACCTGTTGGCTGTTGGTGCTCACAACTCAAACTGTATCAAAACTCAGTAAACTATGGTAGTCTCCCAAGAGTCTCTAATTCGAAAATCATAAAAACTGGAGTTCGAACTCTGACTTCTCTACTTTATGTGTGAGCCAATTTTTAACAGCGAGAGTGCATTTTTTTTAAACAATTAACACAAATAATTAAAATACTCAAGATATTCCTTTATAATTAAATTAGAGTAAAATATATTCTTCTTAAAACCATTTATCTAAAAATGAAGATTAGAGACATGCCACATATTAAAAATGAATTTGTCACAACTGACATACTTAAAATCAGTTATAACTTATATGTAGCATACTCCAAAAACTCATAGCATTTCCTCTATCTGTAATTGAGGATCATGACATTCTTCTCTCATTTTAGCATGTAATATTCTCATAATTTCATAAATCTGGTCAGATTCATCATGAAATCTATCACTAGCTACGAAACTTCGAACCTCGTTCTTTAATTCCACCATACTTTGACCAACAATCTTCTTCAACCTATTCTCCTTTACCTGTTTCCTAAGTTGTGTAGCACTATGCCAATTTTCGTTGACACAATAAATATTTGATAGGAGAATATAATGCCCTGCATGATTAGGGTCTAACGAGAATAGATTCTTAGCTGCAACTTCCCCGATCTTTATATTCTGGTGTATGCGACATGCACCGAGTAAGGCTCCCCATATATCAGGCCCAGCTTGCATTGGCATGTTGTTAATTACATCCAAAGCCATATCCAACTCTCCCATTCGACCAAGAAGATCAACCATTATCGCGTAATGCTCCGAGTTTGGTGTCAATTTGTACTTGTTAACCATGATATCAAACATCTTTATCCCTTCTTTAATCAAACCTGAATGACTACAAGCAGATAGAATTGAGATGAAAGTCACATTATTAGGCTTAGTATCTGAATGATTAGCCATTTCATAAAATAACTTCAAAGCCTCTTCTCCTTGACCATGAAATCCATAAGCTGCAATAATTGAGCTCCAAGTAACAACATCTTTATATGTCATTCCTTCAAAAACCTTGTTAGCATCTTCTATGCTACTACATTTTGCATACAACTCTATGAGTGATGCTCCAATAAATTGGTTATTTTCGAACCCAGTTTTAATTACAAAAGAATGAAGACTTACAGCTTGTTGAAGAATCCCCAGTTCTGAAATAGCAGCAAGAATCTTAACTAGAGCAATAGCATCAGGTCGTGTTCCGCTAGATAACATGTTGCAGAAAACCACTATTGACTCGTGCACCATTCCGATGTCAGCATAGCCACTAAATAAAACAGCCCAAGCAATTACATCCTTCTTGGCCATTCTATTGAAAAGATCAACTGCTTTTTCAGGTGAAAAACACTTAATGTACATGTGCATCAAACTTGTAGAAACCGTGGCTTCCATCTCAAAACCATAATTCACTGCCAATTCATGAATCTTCATACCTTCTTCCAAATTCGAAGTGCAAGCACACGCTCGCAATGCGCTAACCACAGTAACCCGATTGGGTTTAATTCTCTTATCTAACATTTCATTAAAAAGGTCTAATGCATTAGTTTCAGCTCCATTATCAGCATAACAAGCAACCATTGAGCTCCAAGATATAATATCTTTATCAGGCATTTCCCTGAACAAATTTTCTGCACTCTTGATAGAACCAGTTTTTCCATATAAATTAAGTAGTGAATTAGCCAAACACAACTCAGTGTCTAAACCCCTTCTTTTTACATATCCATGAACACTTCTTCCAAGCTTAAAATCAGATAACTGAGCACAAGCAGAAGCAACACTAACAAGCGTTACCGGATCAGGACTCACTTTCTCCGACACAACCATTCGCGAGAAAAAATCAAGCGCAAGTTCCGGACTACCACACTGCTCATAACCAGTAACAATCGAAGTCCATAAAACAACATCAGGTTTCGGATATTCCATAAAAACCTTCACAGCGTCATTCATTTGACCACATTTCGTATACAAATCAATCAAAGCAGACCCAACAAACATATCACCATCTATCCTCACCTTCATAAGAAACCCATGAACCATCCTACCCAACAAAACCTTCCGCAAACCCGCACACGATTTCAACACAATAGATACCGAGTAATTATCGGGTCTTTGACTTTCCTCAACCGATACAGAACAAACATTATTCCTATTCATTTGACGGAACAAAGACAATGTCTCTACCCATTCTCCTTCAAAATAATAGCTCCTAAGCAAAGCATTCCATAGATAAACAGTTTTGTGAGGCGTTTCGTCGAACAGTTTATGTGCATGATGAATTGATGCATATTTAGCATAAAGAACATTGAGCTTGGTAACAATGAAACTATCATGAACAAGACCCAGTTTCAAACATTGTGAATGCAACACTGAAATTGATAGCTTAGTGGAACAAGTTTCCAATAACTTGACTAAAAAATTCCTCTTTTCCATAAGCTATTCATCTTACTTATTCAGTGGCACAAGCAAGTAGCAACATGATTGTTCAAAATGAGATTATAAAAATACCATCGATTTTCATGTCACAACAATGAGATTATTAGGTTCAATTTTCTATTCTCTCTGTGAAATTTAGGGTGCGTTTGATCTGCTAAAAAACAGGGGACTGAACATGACAACTTTTTGTACTCTGTTTGATTTAAAAATTGGTCATGAGACTGAACAAAATAGATAACAAGGGACAGGACAAAATCAAGAATTTTTGTCCTTCACTAAACCAGGACAACTTTTTGTCCACAGTACAACTATAAAAAATACGAAAATACCCTTTTTATTTTCAAATATAAAAAAATTATCTCCCTATCTATCTTCTATACAATATTGTCCGGTCTTGTACTAACTTATTTTGTCCTATACTATCTTGTTCTGTCTTGTACTATATTGTCCTGTACTTATTACTTTGCGAATCAAACGCACCCTAAGGTTGTGTTTGTTTAAGTTTTAAAAAAAGTGATTTTGTTTTGAAAAAGTTTAGAGATTTTAAAAAAAATAATATAAAGTAACTTACCGTTTGTTTACTATTATTAAAATTTATTTTTTAAAATTTGAAGTTCCTAGTTCCTACGCATTAGTCGCTTAGTTTAAAAAAAAAAGTTAAAAATGATTTTTCAAAAAATCTATAACAAACATTACTAAAATGATAAATTTTTAAGAAATTAAATAAATTTCTTCTTAAAAATATCTCAAACAAACAGACCTTAATTGTCACTTTAAATATAATATTTATTATTTTTTTATTAATATATCATTATGTATATTTTATCAAAAAAAAATATCGTTGTGTATTATATTTCATCAGATTTTAATATTGAAAATCAAGAGAAGAAAGAGTTTTATTTTCTTTAGTTCAATTCGATTTCTTATATGAACCGAGTAAGAAGTGCCAATATATGGCATATGCTTTGTCAATTGTCATATGGTGATTTAGAGCATTTGATTAGTGAACAATGTATATATCTCAAATTGATGATGCTATATCCAAACTTATACTTTGGATTTGAGCTTACCACAATCTTACAACATTGTCTTGTAAAGTAAGAAATGCAGTCATTTATAGTCCCTACATTCAAGTTATATCTCATCCACCATGATAGAAGTCTTATACCATCATGAATGCATATCTAATCAAAAAATGAGATTTCTAAATATCAGAAGATTACTCGATCTTCGATTTCAAGAGAAGAGAAGCAAAGTTGCAAGCTAAAGGGAACGATGAATAAACTTAAAGATATACTATATTCTTATATTGTTTCAAAGTAAATAAATATGGATTTGCAAAACTCAACCCGGCTCAAACCCCTATCTGCCCACGAGTTAAGTGAACCGGGTCCAAATTACTGTGATCAAGTTAGTGAACTGTTTTGTCAAAAAAAAAGAAGATAGTGAACCGTTTTTTCTCCTAGCACATGTAAGACAAAGCCTTGAACCTTTGAATTTATCTCAAGTTTCAATAGTAAGTATTTGATGAAAGAAGCATCCTTCAAAGAGAGTGCACAAACCTTTGCTACAACATTACAAAGTCAAGTTGATCCAACAGCTAGCAACACATGGAGGCAAATAAAAAAAAATCAACTAGAAAAACTATAAAGAAAATCTATGCATATATGTAACAAATTGTAAATAAAATTAAAATCTACTCCTTCAATCTTTCAATCGATAATTATAATCTTGAGTTTTTACCCACCCCTCAACAAGAGAAGCCAAATTTGTAACATAAACTGAGGATCCATCTTGGTAGAAGAAATTAACTTTAATATCTGAAAGTTTTACCCATTAGTCATATATGAACTATACCCATTAAATGAATTTCTACAAGAGATATGGCAAATATTACGGTATCCGGTCAGCACCAACAAAGCATTATTCACTTCACATGCTGTCTTAGGCTTAGGGCCTGCCCCTCTTCATGCTGCACGATGGGCACTTGTATTGCTTTATGCTCTCAGCTTTGGCAGGAGTAATCTTCACACATTTCCCATGGTACCACCTCTCACATATATCACAGCCAATCCAAAATTCATCAGCGTTGTAGTTACCACCACAGGTCCCACAAAGGGTTTCACTATGCTCGTCTTCCTCCTCCTCATAACCTTGTTCATCTGCCAACTTTGGGATGCTTTTAACTTGCCCATCACTTGATCTCTACAGATAAAACGAACAAGCATGTATCATTTAATAGCAACAAGCACCATAATCAAAGTGATTTAAAAATGCAGCCAAGTGTACTCTCATTGCAATTTTCATTAAATGTGTGAATTGAACAGTATGATAGATTATGAATTCAATTAAAAAACAAGAGCTACTTTAGTTTTTTTCCTGTACTCAAAGTTGCTTCAGAATGTTAACCAAGTAACCAACAACTACAACAGATAAACAAGTCAAACATTTATTATAGTTTGTATGTTTGATTTAGTTGATAAACACCAAAAAGAGAGAATAGTTATAAAGCTTTAAAAAGATTTGATGATATTGATATCTTCTTTGGTTACAAACTTTTAGAATGCAAAAGCATTGGTAAGCTGACTAAGGTTTACACAACAACAATGAAACTAACCTTGGTGCTGCCCCGAGATTTGCTTCCACTGTCTACAGTTGGCTTGTCCTTTATTGGCTTCCTCTCAGTTACAACTTCAAACACAGTTGGAAGATCATTGATCAAGCTAAATAAGCGTTTCCTGCCATGAATCAATTGAATCATCAATAGAAAGAGGGAGCCATATGCCATTTCAAAGCAGTTGAGGGAAAATGCTAAAAAAAATTAAGTCCATTAAAATGGAAAAGTTATAAGGGAAAAACTGCAAGACCACAGCAACAGTAACACTTCTACCATACAAATGATAAATCAAACTCAGTTGCATGTATGGCCCTAAACAAGCTTTAGAGCCTCTACTTCCATTTGTAACACAGTGTTGTAAGGAGGGAGGAAAGTGTTAATAGCAAGAGATAAAGCGCAAGCCGCATACTTTATTCACATAAGTTCAATTGCAAATTAAAGCTAGAAGTTACAATAGAGTTGCCTTTAAGTTTCACACAGCATATATAACAGTGATGATATTTATGCAATTTAGCAACTACTACAATTACAAGCCTCAGTTTACAAAAATTCACAAGGTGGTTAAGCATGTGAGTTACAGATAACAAGCTGGAAGTAACTTAAATTATAGTGTAGTACAGTACCTTTCATTGCGGTTAAGGCGGGCTCCAAGATAAAAGGCCACAGAAAGCAACCATGAATCACTGTGTACAGCAACCAGGGAAAGCCAATCCCGACGGTTCATGCCATCCCTTGCAAAATTGATTCCGAGAGCTGGCTCTGGAAGCTCAGGTGGAACTTCCTCAGCGGGAAGAGTCACTTCCCATGATTCATTTGGATGTCCATAGAGGCATAAGTTATCCTTATCTTAAAACAAACAAACAAAAACACAACAGAAAAATCATGAATTCAGTGAAACAACACACAGATTGATAACTATTAGTCTATTATTACAACAAAAAAAAAACATAACAGTTAAAAGCATTTTTCCAGCATGAATCTGAATCAACAATAATAGTGTCTGCTAAACCTCATCTCCAAATCAAAATCCAAACACTAGATCTGTCTCATAAGAATAAAACCAATCCTATTCAATCTTTTAAACAGCTAGGGTTACTAACACATAAAAATCACACTATTTTAAAACATTTGGCAACGACTCAATTAACAACGGTTACATATATAAAAATTTACACAATTCAAAATTATTTAAAATCCATTACCAGTCATAAATTTTAAAAAAAAAATATATTATTAACTAACTATAATAAACTGTCTTGTTCAGTTGTTCATACCTAAATAAATAACTGATGTGTGTCAGTTCATACCTAAATAAATAAACAAACAAACAAAAAATTAAAATTAAAAAACACATGGGACATACTAAACTTTGACTTCTTTTTTTTGCTAAAATTCTCCAAAAAAATTAAAAAGTAACTCTTTCAGCTATAACTACTCTACAGTCTGCAATACATAATTCCACACAAACAATGAAATTGAAAAAATCAAAACAACAAAAAAAAAACGAAAAAAATTAAATTTTTAATTAAAGTATAAAATATTAGTTCAGATCTTCAACTACCCATTTACCTGGATCACAGAGTGCGTAGAATTCATCAACATCTGAAACAAAAAACCCAAAAAAAAAATTAAAAAATTAAAATCGATGGTTAAGTTGAAAATTCAAAATTGCGAAATAATAATTGAATTGAATGAATATGGTTACCTTGAGTTAAAGCACGAACGATACCATCTCTACGAGAACTGAAATCTTTGAAGATCTCTTCAACGGTGCGAGGACTTGACCCCATTTCCATAAACCTAATTTGAGATCTAAGCAATTAGGGTTCGGTTATGAGAAGGTTATAGAAATTGAGATCAACTTTGCGGTGTGGATGAACTTGAAGTTTGAAGAGACTAAGCCATAAGAGAAGATCGATCGAAATGGAAAGAAGCTAACGAGAGAGAGAGAGAGAGACCAAGTTGACAAAATACAGAGAAAAATAAAATATGAGTATTATAGAGAGTGTTTCCTAATTTAGTGTATTTTACGCAATATTAGAGATTAATCTCTCGAGTGGTAAAAGTAAAATTATAAAAAGTGATAAATTTTCATTTTTTATAGTTGATTTTGATGTCATAATATCTCGTAAAGTTGGAACAAATTTCTTACCATTTCATTTGATGAAAATTTTAAAGGTTATTTAATTAAAGTTAATTATAGCGGTTGAATTAATCTTAACGATTTTGAATTTTATTTTCTTTGTTGAATTTTTCTATTAAGATATAATTTTTGTTGGGGAAATTCTATGGTACAATAGATAAATCATCATGTACCGGTACAATAGAAGATTTAACCAATAAAAAACCATCTTTTGTCCACATCAGCATTTTTATATTATATTTTAAAAATTAATTATTACCGCATGTTAAATATTATTCCACATGTCAAGTAATCATTGGTCAATGCATGTTATTATACCGGTACATAATGATTTATCTATTGTACCGTAGCAACACCCTTGTTGTTGTTGATGACAATAAAATTAGTGTATTTTCTATTTTATTTTATTTTAGACACAAAATAGTTTAGTGCATTTTATTATCAATAATGTTTCTAGTACATTTGAATATATAAATAAAAATTTGGAAACTAGTTATAGATGTAGTCATTTTTGTTAAAATATGAGCGACCTTGTTGAATTGTCTCTTAATAAATTCAACATGTGAATTTCTAAAATAAGAACTATGAACACGTAAACAATCTCTTATTACATCACCAAACTCAGACATATCTTCTTGCTTGCTATAAAATTGTGTTACGACATTTTTGGAGTCAGGTTCAAAATCAACATTCTCTAATTGTAACTCATGGACCCAATTTAATGCATTAAGTAGATCAAGGGCTTCACCAACATCACGTCAAGAATTGGCGAGATCCACTCTGTTTTAGCAAGAACAAACCTTTCTTGATCATCTCCGATACACATTCCTATGTCAACTTTATTTTGAGATATTGAAAAAGATGCATCAATGTTGCATTTGTATCTACCAATTTGAGGCTTAGATCTCTGAGGAATAAATCGCTCATGTGAGTGGATTGCTTCTCTATGAATCTAAGCTCCGTTTTAATTAGTAAAAAAATTGTGCACGTTCACAAACTAAATAGATCGTTTCCGTATTATTTTTCCATAACTTGTTATTTCTTTGTGTTTTCTATATTTTTTTTTGTTTGGTTGTAAAATTGTTAAATTATTTTGATGGCTAGATTAGTTGTGTAATAATTTTAATAGTTAGTTAATCAATTCAGATGGTTGAATTAATTTAACTACTGAAATGGTTATATGTTGATTATAATGAGTAGAAGATGTTTTTCGATCATTGGATTCATTTGATAGATGAATTAACATATTTAAAAGGAGAGATCAAATTATGTTCTCTAATTTAAAAGACTGATTCTACCCCTTCAATCCAAACAATAGAACATTAATCAATTTTTCATCCCATTCTATTTCATTCTATCATATTCCATCAATCCAAACACAATCTAAGAACTTGATAATCAATGTTTCAATTTTATCTCCATAGTAATTAGCAACTTATATGTATGATATTCTTTTTAATTATATGATTTAGAAAGGCACAAAGGTGATGATTCAATGTATATGATTTTCCACTCAAATCAACATATGACTTTGTGGTATAGTCACTCACCCAAACAAGAGATGAAAAGGACAGTCAAGCGTAAGAGGGACAAAGCATAACAATGCAGAGACTTAGTGCAGAATAAAAAAAATATTTAATCAAAATCATTAATTTGATTTAATGATTATTATGTAATCCTCTCATCTCTCATTTTAACAATCTCTCTCACTTGATGAGGAATCTGTACACTATGGTGCAGAATTCTTCACTGGTTAAAAAGGAATATCTCAAAAGCATGGAAAGTTACATCTAAAAAACAAAATCATACTACTATATGTTCAGTTTAAAGCTATGACATTTGGCTTATTATCAATGCCATCATAAAACAACTTAATCAAATTTTGACCACGATCATCTTCTTCATTCTGTAATTAACAATTTCTTTTCCAAATTGAATTCGTAATTTCATGCATTCATGCATTCAAGACATCAATGATTGTTTGACAAATATTGGAGAATGCAGAAAACATGCAGATTTTGACTTATTTTAATCTAAAATATTACCAAATATAAAATTTGGACCGTTACGAACGATCATTGATTTCCTAACAGCACGAATGCATGAATTTCTGCTTCTGAGTGCATGCAATACAAATCCGCGAACTCTCATCTTTCAGCAGTAAATTGTAAAGAGTGCGAGATCAATGAAATTGTTGAAAAGAATAATGATCCAAATATGCAAACACAGAAATTGAATCCCACCAAAACTTTTCACATAAACAAGTAAGCCAGGTGATCAAGAGAATTATTCACTCAGAAGACCAGAAACTAAATAACATATGAAACAACAAACAAATAACAAACTTCTAATAAACTGTTCCTAGTTGAAAACTAGTTCACACGAATTTCCAATTGTTTGAAAACCGCAAATTAAATTCCAATCTATCACGGTTTCTTCATATATGGTACGGAGAGGTACCATCGGTGTCTATGAAGATGTCAATAATCGCTTGATGCCGGTCTTCTGCTCTGAAGTAAGTCTAGATGGAAACTTGACATTGAACTTGATTCTCAAGTTTCCCTTTTTGGAAGGTTCCTTGGGAATCGGCATACCCTCTCCTTTAACAACTTCTTCATACGATGGACTAATGATGGTGTTGACAGGGACTGTAAGATTCCTCCCGTCAAGGGTTGTTATTTGCGCTGTGTAACCCGTCAGAGCTTCTACAAGAGAGATTTTCTGAGTAACAACAAGATCATTGCCATCCCTTTTGAAGATGTTATGAGGCTTCTCGTCGATAATAAAAACAAGGTCTGCAGGTATAAGTCCTCTTTGTTCATTTCCCTTCTCTGGAAAAGTTATTTTCGTTCCTTTCTTCCAACCTGGCTTGATCTCAATGGTTAGAATTTCCTCGACTGTGGTAGGCCTCCTTCAGAATAAGAAAATGTACAGTTGATTAGTTCTATGGCAATTCAATTCACAGCTATAATTGGTGATTACTTTTGAACAGTGATGTCAAATAGCGGCTCTATAGCATAGCAGAATTGTAACAAAGTGTTATCAAATAACGGCTATTGCAGTGCTATAGCACTGAAGCGTAGTGGAATTTGAATAAACCACTATTTTCCGTGATCTGCAATTGACAACACTGGTTTTGAATACATCGCATCCTATGTGAAATTCATGTTGACAGATAAAACAAAAGTGACGTACATAAAACACATTGTATAGAGTTCAATGAGGAACGACTTTGGTTAGCATGAAATGGGAAAGATGAATTCTCACTTACCGAGATGTAATATCAGTCTAAAAAACTTCTGAATCCAGACTGTTACATACGGAGTATGTACTAAAGAATTATGCATAGCGTTTAAACATGTCTGATTGAACATCACAACTAACTGGTTTGAATGAATAATGCAAATTGTAATACGCAATTCGTAAACATGATGAAGAAGGTTGGTCTACAGCTACTGCCATAAGAAGTAGATGATAGCAAATTAAAAATATTTTCAATGAGACGGCATATAGAAAGCTAATGTGCACAACACTTAAGAACTACAAGTATCAGAACATCGTATAGATCAAAGATCTCAGATTCTCAAACTATCGCAAAATCTGCCACTTTATTATGACCTGTTTGGATTGGCTTATTTGAACTTATTTATTGGCAATGGCATAAGCAAAGGTTGAGAATGTTTGAGAGAGCTTATGGAAACAACGTATGACATGTCCATAAGCTCATAAGCTGTTTTCAGCAGCTTATTTACATAAATCAAGATAACTTATGAAAACAACTAATAGGTAAACATTTTGACTTTATTTTATCTTTTGTTATAGAAATGACTTATACATAAGCATTTAATTAAGTTGTTTATCAAAACAGAGCCTTAATGGAAAATCGATTATGTAGACCATATAAAACAGAAAATGTATACTGTGAAAATGATCATCAACAAACAATACATAACAAAACTGAATCATCAAACCAGACCCGATCACCCGAATTCAATAATTAAATATATCAATAAAACCAATGCAACTAGATTAATATAGGAAAAGATGGAAGCAGGTTAAACTAGAAAGCTCACCCACTAGAATCAGAAACATCCCTGGAAATCTTCATTTTTTTGGTGGTTCCTTTATACAAATCCTCCAAATTGCAAGGCAATGTTCTCTCTATAGGTGCACTTTTCCTCGGCGCATTGCCAGATCCTTCACCAGCCGCATTCCTAAAAGAAGAGAAAAGGTCATCCCTAAACATTCCCCTCGGAAAGCCAGAAGCACCAGGATGACCGCCCATACCGCCCATACCACCCATATCACCCATGCCACCACCGAAGGGTCTTTGAAACCCGAAGAACTCTGAAAATATGTCATCTGCACTTCTTGGATTGAACCGGAACATAGTCGGCCCATCGCTGGCTTCAGAAAATCCACCTGCACCAGGAGGAGGCACCTGCCCCTTCAACCCCTCTTCACCATATTGATCATACACAGCTCTCTTTTGCGGATCACTCAAAACCTATTCACAAAATCAAATCACTAGCAAACACCAACAATTCCAAATTGATTCTAAATCACAAGAAAACACAAAATTTAACACCCCAACATTTCAATTGTAACCCAAATAAACAAAAATAAAAAAAATAGAAACCTCTAACCACACTGATCATACACTCCTCTCATTTGTTGATCACTCAAAAGTCAACCTAATCACAAAATCATAAATAAAAAAACACAAATCCTAAATCCCAAGAAAATAACTATTAACATCCCTATATTTCAAATTGTAACACCCAAACTCTCAAACCTCTAAATAACCCAAAAACACAAAATATACACCATCATTCCAAATTGCAACCCCAAAACCCTATGATTCCAAATTATTCTAAATCACAAGAAAAACACAAAATTTAACAACACCCATCATTTAAAATTACAACCCCAGAACCCCAAAATTTCCAAATGATCCAAAATCACAAGCAAAATGCAACCTTTAACGCCCCCCAAAATTTCAATATACAACAACAAAACCCCAAAAAAAAAATTATAAAAAATTAAAACTTTACAAAAGAAATCACAACCCAATGAAGAACATTACATAAAGTAAATTGAGAAACAGAAAATTGGGTGTAATAAAAAAAAAGCATACATCATAAGCTTCAGAGATTTGCTTGAATTTGGCTTCAGCATCTTTCTTGTTGTTAGGGTTCTTATCAGGATGCCATTTCATGGCAAGTTTGCGATAAGCTTTTTTGAGATCATCATCTTTGGCATTACGATCTACCTGAAGGACTTTATAGTAATCAACACCCATCGGAGACACAACAGAACAATGCGTTTGAGTCTCACCGGTTGAAAACAAACAATAATCAACAACTGAAACAAAACAACACCAACATATCCAAATAATCGATGCTACTATTTATTTTTATAAAATAAAAAAATAAAACTATTTTTAATTCAATATTGTGTCAAAAACAATTTTTTTAAAAAATTTGAATAATTAATAAAAAAATTTGAGTAAAATTAATAAATTTGTTTATATATGTACTACTTTTGATACTTTTGATGACAATTTATATATATTACTGACTAAATACATTAATTATTAAATAATTTTTTTGGATAAATTATTTTACTATAACAAAAAAAATCATAAATTTTAACTCAATTACTAGAAAATATCAAATTGATAGATCAAATGTCTATGACTAAGAATTATAACTCATATCAATTAAGAATTTACAATAATTTTGTCGTTTAAATATTGTTAAACAATGTCCTAAAACACTCTTTAAGGATTACATTTAAAGAAATAATTTATTTATAAATTTGAACATTTCAATCGTGATGCGTTGATTTCACACATTTTTATAATTGTTTTTATAATAAATTGCTATTAAAGATTTAAAGAGTGTCACAGAACACTATTTAACATTTGTTAAATCTATCGACTTATTTGAGCTAAAAAACACACAAAATTGTCTATAGATGTATTTGTGATGTCACCTAGTATTAGGATTAGGCTCAAAATTTTCTTGTCTATAACAGTGGGCGAAAGATTATACAATAGTTCAATCAATTTATTTTTTTTGTTACATAGATTAGCTCAAATTTTATTTTGTGAGTGACTACAATTTCGGATTTCATCAAAAATTTATTAATCATTCAAATTAAATCAATAATTAATATATTATTTTTTTAACGAGCAATAATTAATATATTATTGTTTGATTTTTGATGTATCACAATAATATATTTAACAATTCTTAATTTTTTTTAAAATTTGATATGAATGATTTATAATATATAAATTTTTAATTCAACTGTTGTTTTAATAAAGTCCAAATATTCATTATATTGCTATCATTAATTTGTACACCATGAAAGATTTACGAAAATCTTTCACATTAATATTAACCTTAAAAATTAAGAAATAAAAAAAAGTATCATTAATTAAAATGATACTGATCAATATAAAACTATTTTTAAGCGTATTTGAATTTTATCTCTTAGAATGTAAGACCAAATTTTTATGAAAAAAATTGACATTTCAGATCCTATGTAAGCATACCCTATTCATAGTGCAGAAAATTCAAAGATAAACCATATTGTCAATGGACAGAAACCATTGTAACTCTAAATAATACACAGAACTATTGTTATTTTTTGATTATATTGACATAAAAACTACTCAAGAGAAACTATATTACGTATATTTTTTATTTGGTGTTCAATTATTTGATGAACATAATTGCTACTTAGGTCAGTCTAATAAGCTTTTATAAGTCTCTAACAACATCTATTAATGGAGTAGTTGAACTTTTGTCTTACTCCATCTGGATGGTATGTTG
Organism: Trifolium dubium; assembly: GCA_951804385.1. Taxonomy (NCBI): domain Eukaryota; kingdom Viridiplantae; phylum Streptophyta; class Magnoliopsida; order Fabales; family Fabaceae; genus Trifolium; species Trifolium dubium. Next base: position 32,125,240 of record OX638075.1, on the reverse strand, counting down.
TCTTGTCATTTAAATGATCATGTATTCATGTTGCAAATCTTGGCACTATAATTTTAATTAGAGAGAAAAAAATAGTACGTTTTAAGAATGAAGACTTTTCCGGTTTTCCCATGATTGAAATCCATTTTTTCAAACAATTTTTCAAAAATTAACCAAGAATTACAAATTAAGAATAAAGAAAATAATTGAAAATTTACAAAGCACAAGATATGGACAAGAGATTTAAAAAGATACAGTAAGATTCAGGATGCTTCAACCAAGAATCCTATGAGGAAATTTTGTACCTCACCAACAAATTAAATATGAAAACTTCTTTTGTCATAAAAAACTAATTGGAGTCTATTAGTTTTGCTTCTATAGATTACTCCATCTTGTTGACCTTGAGCTTATTGGAGGTCTTTATCACTTAATTATCATATTCTGGTGCTAGAATAAGACATGCTACGCTAATTGATACACCAACACATTGATGATACATAAAATAATTATAATTACGTCAATTTTTTTATTTATAATAACCTACAAAATGACAATTGCTAGCAAAACATAGCAGCCGAAGCTCCAAGAGTGCAACAATAGATTCGGTTTTCAAGTTTTATTATTTATGCCATCAATTATTGTGGGAGCAACAAAATCACAAAATTGTCTTGTACCACATTTTTTTTCCTCTAATAAGCCAACAATTTTATTAAAATTACATTCAAGCACAATGTGTACACAAAAGAAACTCAACAAACAATGTTACAACAACACAACGAAAGACAAAAGAGTCGGAGTAGACATAAAATCATAGGACACCCCATCCTTAACTATAATCCCTCAATCATCCTATGATATCAAAATTGAGTATTTTAGGGTCATTCTGAAATGTAACAAGTCAGGACCATCATCCTCTGTGAATGTGAGTGCTTTATTACTAGAATAAATGTGAAAATAAGTGGAAAGAACCTAAAAATGGTCCATATGGGTTACTCTTACACTTATTAATAGTTTGATTAAAAGTGGTTATCATATAAAAAAAACTTAACAAAATTAGTAAAAATAGCTTATAGATATATTACAAGCTACATTCGTAGGTTAAACGACCCCATGCTCTAATGCTGTCAATAAACAATATTAATAATTAGTATTGTTAGTTTTGTTGAGGTAGGAATCAAACACATGACCTTACAACTTCACTCCCTAACTTATCCATGCAAGCTACCAAGTCATCCAACAACTCACAAAGTATTGTGCCATTCATTGTTTATATCATTGCAAAGTTTGCAAAAAAATCAAGTAAATTAAAAGACGAATATATTATTACATAAGGTATGAGTAAATACTTAAAGATGCATGTCTAAACCCTAGATACATGATGTTCAAGATTAAAGCAAGAAAGGGTCCACTAGGGGATCAATATGTCATGTATACATTCCTAATAGTAACACTGCTCTAGCAGAAAACAAAAATTAGGACCAATTACAAATAGTTTGATTCTTTGTATACCATTCTAATGTACATTATTGCACCTACAAATGTACAAAGCCAGGTTATTGCCTGATGCAAATGTTCACAACACTTTGGCACATGGCCCATTCAGCCATTTGCACATGGTGAATTCATCAATTCTGGCTCTTCATTCCCTAGTCTTGAGTCTCAATAAGATCTAGGCTATAATTTAACTTGAGTCTCACAGTTGACTAGTAGATTCCGCCACTCAACAATGTTCGTTTAAGTTTAGCTCGCTGTAGATGATTCTTTTGATTTTTCTGTCATTGTGTCCTTATCTGAGTTGCTTGTCTCACCTGTTTGCGTTTGGCTAGTTTGTGACTGGCTAGATTGTGGCTGACTAGTTTGTGGCTGGCTAGTTTGTGTTTGACTAGTTTGTGGCTGGCTAGTTTGTGTTTGGCTAGTTTGTGGCTGGCTAATTTGTGTTTGGCTAGTTTGTGGCTGGCTAGTTTGTGTTTGACTAGTTTGTGGCTGGCTAATTTGTGTTTGGCTAGTTTGTGGCTGGCTAGTTTGCGGCTGATTTGAAACCTGAGTATCCGAAACAATGCCAAGAACAACCAGCACAGACCTGAATAGAAATTAAACTTAGAATCGATATTGGCAACAATAAAAGAAAACATTGCTTTCCCATGAGCAAGATGGGGAAAGAAACAGTAATATTAACAGCATTATTGTGCCAAGTGATTAATGAACCTGGGAAGTGAAGATTGTATATCTGGCTGGCTAGCATGAGCAATCAATGGTGCCTTAAGTGCAGCAATTCTATTTAATGCAGCTTCCAATTGTGGTGGAGGTAACTGCATGGAAGCACACACCACCAGAACACATTAGAAGATAATGTTTAAATTAAACAATATAAGAGCTTTCGCAAAGACCGGCAATAAATCATGAAAGCAGCTTGATAATGTTTGTAAATCATTTTTAGGTCTGACAGATATGTCAGCACCTTGTTAAATCTTCTTACATGGTACTGATAACTGATATTTTCATCCTTTATTTTAATGTTCATTCTCATACAAAATAAGCATGTAAAGGTGGAGTGTTGAACAAAGCCAATAAACACTTTATAGAACATCATATGATGGAGACAAGAGCTTAAGACTATGCAAACACCAAACAGTTACAGATGATAGTAAGTTCTTGATAAATGATAATACCTGAAGCAAAACACCAAATGATTGAGGTTTCGTCAATTGCAAACACTTCAAGAAACCCACCCACAACTTTGGGTACTTCCATATCTACAGCAATTCATTTAGTCATGCATTTGTACACTGAACAGCTGAGTGGATTATCAAAAACAAAATTGATCAAATAATAATCACCTGCTTCTTCACAAGGCGAGCAAGAATCCCCATGATAAAGTCCACCTGTAGAAATTTATCCAAGTCAATAATTTGTACAAATATATCAAATTTAAATCAAACAATAAAAACATAACAAGGAATGATGGTAGATGTTTAATTGGAAGATAAGGTAATAATACAATTGCAAACGATGTATATGGGATTTCAAAACTGTTCTGTACACTAAGCAATCATTAATGATCAAATTTCTAAACTCTGTTAACAACAAATAATCAAACATGTTTCTTTGCATTATTGCATTTCTTTGTATAAGTAAAGCTTCTCACCAGTGTTGGAAAAGCCCCTATTGCTTGTAATACTGTACGCATGAACAGTAAAGGAAGAGGAATTTGCTCAACCTGCAGGGAAGACCATTCGCTGAATGAGATAAAACTATGATTGATATGCTTTCCAATTATATAAAGCAACTCCAGCATAACATACCAATTGATTCAAAACTTTGGCAAGAACTTCTTGAGTAAAAGTTTGCCGTTGCTCAAAGCAAGCATTGCATGCATCAGTTACCTGCATGTAGACACTTCAGTTATGCAAAACCTATCTCGATTTCTCGAATAAGCATGATGCACAAACTCAATCATCATAAAAGCCCAACCTTTTTTAAGGGAATTCCATCTCTTTCTGGATCAATTCCATGAATAGCAATTAATACTTCAGCTGGTGTAAGCACTGGACCAGATTGTGATGATCCCTGTATAAGAATTTTGCAATTAATTCAGTAACTAAAATGTGTTCCAGTTCAGAACAATATTTTCTTATTAGAGCATTGTAGAGTATACTTCCCACCATACCTGCAATATGCGACCAAGTGCTCCTTGAAACTTATCCGAAGGCAGGTTAACAATGTTGGGAAAAACCGGCATTACCTATTAAAAGAATTGTTAAAAACATATTCACCAAATGAAAAATAACAAGATACTTAGAAAGTAAACAAAAAAATAAAAAAGACAACTGAAAAACAATTCTTACATGATCCATCTTCTTAATTTGAATTCACATTACAATTTTACTAAAAGAGTTGAATTTATATCCAAATGTAAAGTATGAAATAGGACGTACCTCATCTTTAGGTAGGAATGGCAATATTGGAATAAGAACCTCTGCATCCTGTAGAGGACCAAACAGGTATTAGGCAGGCTCCTGAGTTTCACTACAAAACTTATAGGGCAAAATTAAACATACCTTAAGTTTTGAATCATGTAACCTTTTCACAGTAAATATCAATTCCTTAGACGGAATCGCACCATCAGTGAGTGTATTCAACACCTGACATGGGCAAAGTAAAATATCAATACTCAAAATATTACCAAGAGATTCTCACTAGAATTATATGGTAAAATAGTACTCAATATATTTCTTAAAATTTTAACATTTGCAAAAAATTACAAGGTAAAACAGTATACCTGCATTAGGAGATTCTCACTTCCATTTGGGGGATCCGATATAATTTCAAGGAGATGTGAAGATGAACCCAATGTACGCACTAGTATGGGAATCTGACGATGAATAGCCTGCGCCATACAATTAATGACATAAACCTAGTGACCAAAAACAAATGGTTAACAATATTTACTAGAATACCATATGTCAAAATATGAAACCTGCTTTGCTGCTTTTGATGTGCTTCTGTAGATCACAAATATTTCACGAAAGAGAGAGTGTTTCTGTCATCACAAAGCATCAACATAAGGTCCTTTTTATCAAACAACTGAAAGTAAGTTACAGAACAGGCAAGAAGAATCTGTCGACATATATAAAAAATATCTCATATTATCTTGATTGCATCTCCAACTTAGATCATCTCATAGGACTGGTCTCTATACTGACCTATTTCCTTATTTAATTAAGAATTTAGGATAGAATCTAATACTGTATTAGAATATAGAATTTAGGCAAGACATGAGAACTATCTAAGCCATATAAAAATACTCTTTGCATGTACATCTATTCATTGTGGGATCTCACACTAACATGTAAAAATCCCTATGATTTTTCTGTTCTTGTTATACATAAATCGCAACGCCCCGCGCAGCTCTCTCACTCTCAAGTTATCTCTTTGTCAATGGGGTTTTCTACTTGATACATCGGCAACCAATCTAAGATCCTTATATCAGCCTGTACAACTTTAATGTCCCACTGAGGCACTCTCCATAGACTTCATAAACCTATCAACACTTGTCCAAGCAATCTGGTCCTGTATCTCCCAAAAGCAGTTTGGTTCGGCTATTCCAGAAACAGGGACCATGGACAATCCTAAAGATATAGTATGGCTCTGGCTATTTCAAAAAAGCAGTTTGGCCCTAGATTTCTTTAAATGATGGGTTGTCCTAAATCCTAACTTTTATCCCAGATGCAGTCCAAACTTGACTTTTCAAATGCATTTTATAGCCTCTCCTTTCTCCAATATAAAATTACATTTTTTTTGGAATATCTCTATTATTAAAGGGTGCATTTATAACAAGGTCAAACTTAAATGCGTTTCAGCTTGAAGGAAAGTGTTAGAGTATATGAAAAATATATTATACCATTTTTATTATATCTCAGTAATTTGAAGTATCACATAGATTATATCTCTTAGATTGGTCTCCATATCTCCTTATATATCATGATTTGATTCCTTTTACCATCAAATTACAAGTCTTAGTACTATCAATAATGATAAGTGCTATTTGCGTAATACCCAAAATATCATTCATTTCCTGTCAATATAATTTTATTTACTTTTCCTCCTTCAATAACGGAAGCGGAAGGATTACCCCATATAATTCAAACTGGATATATACTAGGAAACATCACAATACCTTTGTGCACAAGGCAAAATACAGTGACATGCCCCTCTGAGCCTCAGAAACTGAAAGTGATGAGGTGCCCTCAGATGCGCATGATTGCCGATTATCTGAGACATCCTTAGTACTGGCACTCAAAGACACTGGTTCATTTGTAAGCTTTTCAATATCAGGTCCCTGTAAAGGATATGGGAAAAAGAAAACCAGTATATCTAGTTCAACAAAAATATTGCAAAAGCCTGCTGCTAATAGACTTTACTGAAATATTAAAATAAAATTCATAAAAATGTGAATACCTTCTGTGAATCAGCAATGAACCCTTCAGCATCAGTGGTTTCAGAAGCATCACGATTCATCACTGAGAACAACATTTCCTTCGCGAAATCTTCTATTTGCTTAGAAATTGGTGATAAAGGATAAAGTTTATTTGCTACCTACAAGAAGATATGAAAGTATAAGACAGGTGCTTTTATGCAGTCAATTGAATTCTTCAACAGGAAAATATGCTTAAGTACCAGTCGTATTGCTTTCATACGCACTTCTTCCAAGTGATGCACTGCACTCTTTCAATGGAAAAGATAAAAGGATCAAAGAATAGATGGTTAGACACAGAAATTTACTAATAGTAAGGGAAGCAAGGTTTGAACATTCAGTTTAGCCTCCTTTTTTAAGGACAATAATCACAGCTACACAGAAAAAGCACCACAAATGTTAAAATATAAAAAGTATGAGAAAAACCTGTAAAGCAATTTTTAAACAAGCATCTCGAATAGGAGGCCTTAGAAGAATCAAACTCCATACAGCACTTAGACCTTGAGTGACTCTGTCCGCATTCAATGTGTGTGATTCGTTTTCAGCTTTATCCCCATTTCCAGGAGAACACATGTTCTCTAAAATTTTTAAAACAGATTTTGGCAAATAAGGAGATTCACCGAGCAGTTTGCTTAATGATTTATCCGAAGGTGGAAAAGAATCTCTAAGTGCTTCTGCCTGCATTAGAAGTGAACCAAAAGCTCAACTATTGCCTTGCAAATGGATAAACAAGAAAGAGATAAAAAAACAAAAAAAACAGACCACTGCTAGGAAGAATGTTTCATATACAGAAGCTGCAGTTGTGGAAGAAAAGAAGTCAGGCTCCACTTCAGCCTCACCAAATAACCTGTAGAGGACACGCAATGTCAACTCATGTCCCTGACACACAAGGCACTCATTGTCAGCATCTGTGGATTATTAACAAATGCAGATGGCACATAATATTTGCTAACTTCAATTTATTTAAACAACAGTATCTTTAATTAGTTCAGCAAGAATACAAGTTGACTGGATTTATTAGTTAACACTTAACATGTTCTTCGTATATTGTTAGCTCTACAAACGACAGTGTCCATTATATTTTAGTACATGGCTTACCAACCCAATACATTTAAACAGATTCTTTTTAGATTTTAAGCATAAAGTGTGGCACAAATTTCTTTCTTGGCAAAACAAATCACATATTACAAAATGAACCCCATAAGTATAACAAGACTCAATCTTAATAAAAATATCAAGCAGTAATTAACACATAGGACAAGCGCTTACCTCATGACTAGAATAATCAATCAAAATATGCTTTTGTAACAATTTCCAAGGGTCTAATTCCAAAGGAGACTGCATGATGAATGAAAAAAGAAAAATAGTTACATTCCACACTTCTAAAAAGTCTTGAATATACTAGTTACTATGCCGAGCACTTAAACTCATTTGTCATTACACAACTGAAAAGAAAAAACCTGACATTCTTGATAAGTTGGAATTTTTACCTCGACTCCTAAATAAGCAAGTATCGAAAATCGAACTTTTGAGCCTCCAGCTAGAGATATTTGCTTATATGCATCAATGATACGCATAAAACATGATATTTGCAAATGATCCTTTTGTTCATCTGCAAGATCAACAACTGGAGCAATCATCTTTGGCAAGACTAGACGAGAAGGCAACACAACTGAAGTAGCTGTTGAGGACACCAAGCTATTGACATCTGTAGCAACTGCTTTTGGGCTCAGCTCTTCAGATTTATCTGCTGATACTGATGGAACTGAGTTCAAAGGTGACCTATTATCCAAACTCGTAACTTGCTCTTGACTGGCATCTTCTATTTGCATGTCAGTGGGAGTCAACGAAGAAGGAGCCAAAGTTTCTAACAATGCATCATTTCTACCAAAAGAATCCAGGCCAGGGATTCCACTTTCTATGTTGCCAACATCATCTAAGTCAGAAGGCAGAGATGTGCTGACATTCTCCACTCCAGGTATACAGGTATCAGAAGATGGGAAATCAGTAGGTGATGGTGCATTTTGAGATGAAAGAATCATGCCAGAATGCACAACACTACTATCTACTCCAGGTGAAGAAATTTCTTCCTCCCCATGAGACTTCTACAATATTTGTATACATCAAAGTTTTAGTCAGAGGATAACTATCAGAAATAAACAATAGAAATGTGAGGTATAAAAAAAACACTAAATGCATAAATTATACCACTACATCATTGGACACTGATTGATTAGCATGAAGAAGTGAAGCAACAGGAGGGAAAGTACTAGAAAGTGACATAACACCAGCCACAAATGATTGTGGATATTTAGCCTTGTCATGAGAACCAAATATACTAATCTCATGCAACTGTTCATCATTTCCTTCAGCATTAGGGCAATTTGGGGGTAGATAACGCATATTTGCCATCACCACCTCAGCTAATAAGTCAGCAGAAATACTTGAGATAAGAATTTCCAAAGACGCAACAGCCTTTTCACCTTGAGCAACCAAAGCACCAAACATGGCAACAAGCTGCTGTACCGGTCCATTATCCACATCTCCTTTTGAAGATGCTGGTACAGACGAAGGAGTGTCATCCTGTATGTTAGCAGTACCTTCATCTAACTCCTTTTTAGGTTTTTTCAAAACATCGGTTGTTATTCTAAGACGTTTTCCAGGAACATCTGCATCTTCAGCTAAATCACCAGCATTTTGTGATCCTGGTCGTTTTCGTACCAAATTAATATGCCCTGAATCAAACGAACTTACTGCCGCATCCTCTTCCTGTAATAATGATATTATGGTCATCGACAATTGAAAATCAAACAATTTGCGAAAGATTTCTTTTGGTTCACAAGATTTTTTTAAACTTTCTCATATCCAACAAAACAACAGACGATACCGGTTACCTTGATAACTGGGTGATAATCTTCCTCTCTCTGTAATATATTTCCATTACTTGCAGAGATTGGATGGAACACCTGATCTGCCTTCCCTTCAGACTGCACCTCCCTCAAGGCACCTGCCAAACGATCTCTCCACTTCAAAAAAATAAAATAAAATCAGTCTGTGTTCTCGTTTATATATAAGCCTCATTTCAAGAAAAAGTAATAAGATTGAAAGTATCTATTTTCATATTTTTAAACTCCCTTTTCATAAACAATCAACTTCATAGTTTAAACATGGAAATGGGAAAAACAGTGCATTGACTTTCGCCCAGACATAATATAACGCCATAAGTTTTCAGTTTGCTACAATGTAATATTTCATTTTTGAGACAATTAATGCATTGTTACACATTTACAAATAAAAGTGTTGGTTTTCCAACTTCATAATAGATACTTTGCAAAACGAATCTAATTTTTGGTTTATCCTTATTTACCAGCCATTGTAGGCCAGTTAGTTGCAGCGGGTTGGAGGCTGGGTAGGTGAGGTTGCCTGACCATTGAATTTTGGCAGATTAGAGGCAAGGTGGGGCAGGTTGACTCGTGCATTTTTATAATGTATTCCTTTTCTCAAGGTTTTTTAAGGCCCAAACCTAATTTTTATTCTTCTCTGATTTCTATCACTCAGATGAATATAATCTTCAAATTTTATCTTCAATTTACAGAAACAGGAACCCCCCCATGATTTGATTCGCCGTTCTCCCTGACCCGTCCACCCACAATTGCACCCACAACAGCAGAAAAAGTAGGGCCATGCCAGAGTTAAGGACATAGTACTTTTATGAATAATTATGATTCCGGGCTTCAGACTTGGATAGCGAACGGGTTAAGCCTTTTTTTATTGATGGATGGTCTTTTAAAGGTCAACTAAAATTCCTGCACAATGCCCAGAACTACTGCTCATATCCTATTGTACACCAAATGAACCTTCAATTAGCTCATTTCCTACCACTGATTCACTTGTGAATACCCTAAGTCTACCTTATTTATTCCTAACCATTTTATTGGCATTCATCAAATGATTTAGAAGACCCCAATGTGTTTAATGGTGTACGGCAGTTCATGGCAGCAAGCCAAAAATCATCCATGAAAACATAGGGGATGGTATTGTGCTTTATGTGGATAGAAGTATGCTTTTCACAATAAAAATATTGCACACAAGCACAAAATGCACTTCAAAAGCTGTAGGATAGATATAGTAAAATATAAACTAATGTGATACAGCTCAAAACATTTCTGCACAAATAGTTCAAATGGAGATCAGACCATAAAAAAGGAGACGAGAGAAAAAGAAAGAATGCAGGAGAGGAGGAAAAAGTTGACACTTAGATAAAATATAGAAAACTAGAACTTCACATTAAGATTAAACAATCAAGATATCAAGAATAAATACCGGGGCAGCACTTGGATGTGTACATTTTGTGCACGTAAGAAAGGCCTTCTTTAGAGCAAGATGCGCTGCAGACACACAGACCCCATTAACAACAGAGGTTGAGGGTTCCAAACTGAGCAAAACTGGCAAGATGCGGCCATAAAATGCAGGCCTGTCTATTGCAATGGCTGAAAGGCTGGGAATAGACCAAAGAGGAAGTTAACAGTAATAAAGTAGCATTTGAAGAAAAGATTTTTACAAACAGCATTAACAGTGATCAGTAATTGCACGCATTGAAAAAAAAATCTAATTACAGCCATAAAACAATTCTCAATTTAGTGTCAAACATTGCAAAATAAGTATTTTGGTTTGCTTCCAACCAAAACCCAGTCATTTTTTTCTCTCTGCATGCCTATGTAGCCATTAACAAGTTTGTGAGGGTAAGATGAACAAGCAAATATTAATCACCTATTCATCATGCATGTATCATCAGGAAGTGAAAACATAATATTCTCTTTATGTGCACATGTAAATAGGGTAAAAGAGAAAATATTAGTCATCTGATTATATTATGCACGTATCAGCAGGATAACAACACGTCATGTGGCTGTTAGGAAGACACTTCGGGAAGAAAATCAACAGGCATAAAATAATTGAATGAACACCTTTTAATTAGCACAATGATTGCAGTGTGGGTGTGTGTGTGTGTTTGTGTGTGTGTGTGTGTGAGAGAGAGAGAGAGATGAGCAAATATTTAGATCCTGAGGCCATGAAAGAAAAGTTCCAATACCTTTTAATTAGCACAACGATTACTGAGTTACTAAGAGACTTCACAGTTGGAAACCTAAGTTGATCAAGCAAGAGACCCAAACTTTTACTGGCTTCCATCGACAAATCTCCAATGTTAAGTGCTGGATGATCCCGCCTCAGCCATGATATATTAAATACCGGTGGTTTTCCTATACAGAAAAATTGAGAAGCCATGTAAGCGGGTGATTTCAGGTTTACGATAACAACAGACTGGCCCAAACTTTTTTGAAAGAATGATGATATTATCCAACCAAATTTGAAACAGAATACCTTCATGAGAAGTCGGTTCTGTAGAACCATTAGGATCAAGTGTGTAAAGACGAATAACTGTTTCAACAAACTTCAGTGCCAGCAGCTTTGCTCCACTCCTTCCATTCTTTTAAACATGTAACATAGTACAACCATCAGACAATATACAATAATAGCACATAATTTCATATTATCAAAACAGCAATTACTAACTTGAAACGCTATCGAGTATACTTTGTCTTTGAATTTAATCATCCACTCCCATGCAGATTCAACTGCACTGTCTAATTCACTAGAATATAAACCCTGGAATAAAATAAAACCACCAAACGAAACGTTACAACAATAATTTGCTTCATCCCTTCGGCAATTAGTTACAACAACAATCAACTGAACTAAAAGCTTAAGAAAAAAACTGAATTACCTGAATTGCGATTTTCTCGAGTGTGGTACTAAACAAATCAATTCCACACAGTATAGCTTGACGAACAACAGCCGGCGTATCATCATCCAAAACATCAATCATCACAGGTACAATATCAGGCAAGAATTCAGTGTTATTCAATCCAATTTCACCAACCATCCTTCAATTACAAGAAAAAAAAACGCAAATTTTTGCATCAAGATTCAAATCCAAACACCAATGCAATGCAATCAACAATGTCGAAAAACTATAAAACAAAAAAAGGTGAATAATTGACATACTCGGTGACAAATTTACGAACAGGACTAAAACGATCGGATAGAAAATCGAAAAGTGAAGGGAGAAACTCAGTGAGAATAACAGGATCTTCCTGAGGAAGTTCATTCTTCAATTTGCGCAATACTTCAAGCTTTGAAGATATATTAATGGCTAATTTGGCTGAATGTACAAGACTTGCGAGCTTTTCGCGCGAAGTTATAGCCATGGATTTTCCCACCATGGTTATAGAGTTGAATGGGAATAAGAAGAAGATGAAAAACCCTAATTTTTGAGAATTTGCATCGAAATTGTGAGCGAAAGAGAATCAATTTAGTGAATGTTGTTATCTAGGGTTTATGAAGAAGAGGGAGAAGGGGAATTGTTTGAAATTGCTAAACGCAGGTTTGACTGTGTATCACCATTGTCGTTTCGTTAAGAGAAACGGGTCGGGTTATTATAGATCCAAACTATGGGTGTGTATTTGGGAGTTTGTATGAACAACACATAAAAAGGGCATTTTGTTTATACATGATTATGATATGATTTTATTGAATCAATGATATTGAGATGAGATTTAGTTAGAGGATAAGAAGTTCGTATTTAATTCGTTAAAATAAAAAGTTTGAATTTAATTGTTAATATTTTTATTTCTGATAATAATAATTCAGAGATATCGTCTATGTTGAGTTAGAATGAAATTTTTTTATAAGGATAATAAGGATGCATGAGAGTCATATGTATTTGATGGAAAATAATAGAAGTGTTTAAGTATTTAGTGATCGTTAATGGAGAATGAAGTAGTTGATATGTAGGTAGGTTTTTTTTAATTATAAATGGAGTTTATGCTCATGCTAATAATAATAAGTTTGAAAAGAGGTCGTAAACAAATGAATGAACTCGAAGCTAAAAAATATATCTTGGTAACATTATTATAGACGCATGAAAATAAGAATCCATCAATTTGAATATTTGTCAAAACAATATGTCCAATGAACCCCTATAATATAAAAGAAAGAAATTTATTAATCTTATTAACAAAGAGAGTGATTGAGGGTTTGTTTGATTTTGTTCTTGATCTTTGATTTTTAGAATAGTTTGTAAGTAACTTTGATAAACTATTTTTTAGAGCAAATATTTGTATTTAGTGTAATTAAGTTATTAGTGCGAAGTATCTATCAACTTAAAAAATGACTAATTTTTGTCAAAAAAATCTAACTTAACACTTTTAATAAAATTTTCTCCCACAAACACATTTTTATCCCACAAGATTTAAATTCAACATTTTGCTTAAAGGATACAAATTTAGTTGAACTTGCAGTTGAAGATATGTTGTTTTTTTACACAATTGAAGATATGTTGTTGTTTCAAAAGAAAATAAAAAATAACATAACCATATGATTATTTAGCAAAAAAAATTGCTTGATCTTTAATAAATATATTTTTAAAAATAGGAGATAAAATAAAATAAGGTCAAAAGAAGATAATGTCTTTGAATCTTAATAGATAGATTGATATAAAAGCAAGTAGCAAACAAACAAAAAAGAAAGCTCACAAAGCCAATGTGTATGGTTCTTAATATAAAGTTCTCATCATCCAAAATAATTCAATCAAATCCTCCATAGCATCACAAATTCACAATATGGCAACCCATTTGAACAATTTATTCAAACCTTCAATTCTAAATCACAAGACACAACAAAAGAACAACCTTTTCACTACAAGCACACAAAAAACCAAAAGATTTCAAGTTATTATCAATGCAACATCCAATAATATAAGTGCTAAACAACTCATACAATCTGGTTCAATAAGAACTATTTTGCCAAAAGATGCTTCAACAGCTATGAGCTCAGAAGGTTTCATTCTCCTTGATGTTAGACCAAATTGGGAGAGAGAGAAGGCTTGTGTGAAAGGTTCTTTGCATGTGCCAATGTTTGTTGAAGATAAGGATAATGGTCCTTTAACTTTGCTTAAGAAATGGGTTCATTTTGGTTACATTGGTGCTTGGACTGGTCAATATCTTACTACTTTTAACTCTGAATTTCTTAGTCAAGTGGAAATAGTTGTTCCAAGTAAAGACACCAAGGTTCTTGTGGCATGTGGAGAAGGATTGAGGTAAGCATATCATGTGGATGATTTTTATTTTTAGAAATTAGATTTAGTTATGAAGGACAAACAAACACTCCTTAGATTAGACTAGACGTATTCTGGTTTTTAACATGTTTTTATCATTTTTTCAAATTATCAGTATTAACATGTGAACATGTCAGTATATGTGTTGTGTTCGGTATCCCTTGCATGTACTTTATAGTTATAGTTATTTGGTTATATTGTTTTTGTGTGCAAAATTTGGTAAGAATGTAGATGACTTTTTATACTCCATCTTCTTATAATAACCGTCACATTTACACGCAAAAATTGTACTTACAAGAGCATAAGTTTCAATTTTCAATAGTTTTAATCATATAAGTTCTGCTATTAAAATGTTAGAGACTAAATTAACAAATTTTGATATACTTTGACTAAATTGATATAATTCATATGTTTTAGGACTATATGTGATATATAACTTTAGCATTAAATAGAAGAAAGTGATAGTTTTTTTTTATTCTAGAATATCATACCATTAAGTCATATATCTTAGCATATGGACAATAAGATTATTATTGTGACAATAAAGAAAAACATTGGTTGATTTTTTGCTGAGTGATTCATCATCAGGTCAATAACAGCAACATCAAAGCTATATAATGGAGGCTACAAAAATCTTGGATGGTTAGTTGGAGGCTTTAATCGTTCACAAGACAATGATTTCTCAGAAATAGAAGGAAAAGAGAAGCTAAAGTATGCTACAATTGGAGGAGCCTCTTACTACTTTCTTCAATTGCTCATACTCTTGCAGAGCGTCAATAAATAGTTATTTTGGTGTGTGATGTAGTGTCATTATGATGCGTCTAAATGCATCATCATTTCAAAAACATTCTTAAGTGTGTTTTCTAGATCAATGTTGTTAAACTCTCGATTTAAATCGTAAACTCGTCCGATTTTACGAGTTTAGATGTAAAAAACGAGTTGACTCGGAGGTAAACTCGATTTTTGGTAAACTCGTGTAAAAATTGATTTTGAACGAGTTAACTCATAGTAAAATCGGTAAAATCAAGTAAAATTGGGTAAAATCGAGGTAAAATCGAGTTAATTTAATTTGATTTTACCCGATTTTAAAGAAATGAACATTTTTTTTAGTTTGTTTTAATTTCCAGTAATTTTAGAAACTTATTAAACAATTTTTTGTTTTATAATCAATTTGAAATTTAGAATTATTGATGCATTTATAGTATTATATATATATATATATATATATATCATGTATATAATAATTTACTATTATTTTAATAAGAAGTGAACTCGTACGATTTTATAATTCGAGTTTACGAGTCGATTTCACCTAATCAAAATGAGTTGAAGTAAAAACTCGAGTTTGACAACCTTGTTCTAGATGATGCGTCAAATGAAAGACACATTCGATAGTCAAACTAATTATTCCAAGACACATTTGATGATCAAATTGGTTAATAAAAAACATTCGAAAATATTTTTGTAATTCTGATATATTAGGATCTACATTTACTAAATATCCTATTAGTATATCTTTTGATAATATTCATGAATGTGTATATTATTGAACTTTGGTATAACTCAAGTGATAAGAATTGAGAGACATATGAGTTAGATAATGAGAGGTTCAGAGATCAAATTATGGTGTGGGTAATTTATCTTTTCGATATAAAAAAACTTGTATTCCTCTGTGGCCTTGTTGGAAGCACATTATTTGCTTTAATTTCAATTTAATTTGATTTTGCAATTTTGTAAGTATTTCTAACAAGTTCTTATATTTCACATGTCACGTATGCATTTATAGAAATGAGTAAGAAACATGAAATCCATAAAAATATAGAAAGAAAAGTTAATAAATAAATAAATAAATAAAGTTTAACAATAAATTGTATTGATAAAAATGGGAATAATATATACAAATGAAGAAGAATGGTTTCAAAATGAGTTTAATCCTATAGTTTTTTTTTATTTTTTGTGGTTCTTAGAGGAAGGAATTTAATAGTCTAACTTTCGAGACGAGTTATAAAATTAAGTGATTTCAGTCTTCTCCTCAAACACAGTTGCGAGTATAACCTTATATATACTTTAAGGGTCATGTTAACATGTGCCCTAAAGGCACAAGTTAAGAATCCAAAATTAGAATTATTCTCTAAAACTTTGTGCATAGAAAACATGAAAAGTTTAAAAATTAAAGCAAATGCACGGAAATCAATGCAGATATTTCTTTATTTAGATCATTAACATGTGCCCTAACATGTTAACATTTCTCATACTTTAAATACTTAACTTACTAAATTTGTATACTAACTAATTAATAAATTCTACTAACTATATTCTCAAATCTCTACCATTAGAAAAAGCTAATAATTATAAACTAGTGATGGAAAAAAAAAACTGATAAACACATACCAGGAAATATTAAATTGATACAACACATTCTCATAAGAACACAACTTGAACTTGTTATTATTTCCAAAAATAGATTAACAAGGAAAACCCAACACTAATTAAATCATACAAAATGGAACCTCAAACACACAAATAAAACAGCAACACGTAGAATACTCTAACAAACAGATCATCAACAAGAATATAACTATTGAATTTGTTACAACGGACATAATCATGCATTATATATTTTACAAACTTAATGAAAGGTAAATATCAAAGAAAATTAAGAGCAATTTTGTGTCATTTTGTAGAGAAACAATATTGAATCAAATTAAACATTCTCATCACCAAATCTTAAAATTAAGATCTGCAATCGTACTTAATTATATATGTTGTGTCATCAAGGCTTTTCAAAATTTGCTACAACATCGCAAACAATTGCAGCCACATTTATCGTAATTTTTTGGCAATATCAAAGACACGTAGTTTTGTCAAAAACAAAAAATCAAAGACGCGCGGTTGCATAAGACGTGACCGCCACCTCACAATGTCAAATCCCATGTCATATGAGATTCTTCGATGTGATTCAAAGAAAAAACATTATAATTCAAGAAGGAGCATAACATTGTTAATCAAGATTGTATGGACATTTGTGGGATATTGTAAGAGAGGATGGTACAAGATTAGAAAGCACCTTCACATTTGAGGCAATTTATTTATCTCAATGTCATCTTTTGGTAATTGCTCCTTAGCTTGTTGAGCGTATTATTTAGATATAAAAGTACATATGTAAAATATGTATAATGTATATCCTTATGATCAAAATAATCAAAGTAATGCTAACAAGTTATTAGTGGTACAAAATTAAAGTAATCAAATTATAAGTTTATGAGCAGCAATAATTTACTTATGGCAATGAGCAATGTCGATCTTACATAATTAATATGCCTTGTTTGGATAACTTTTTGATTATTTTGATCATACATTTTTAAATGGCAATGAGCAATGAACAATGACCAACATTGTAAATGGCAATGATTATAACTTTGGATTTTAAATGGCAATGAGCAATGAGCAACATTTTTAATCTAACGATTGTTGATTCATAAAGGAAAAAAAAATAGTGCAGAAGAAAAAAAAATGAATAGATGACTAAAATAAAAACAGAATAAAGAACATGAAAGAAATGACTTGAAGATCTGGATCACGAAAATACATTAGAAGCACTAATATCAAAAACATTTTAGTCATGAACCAAAAATATTCCACTAGTATTAGTCCCCTAAGTTCAAATATTTAATATTTAGAAAACCCCAATTTCTCTCAAACAACAATCAAAATCATTTTTTGTAAAAATAAACAATAAATAAGTTAGGATTTCGATTGATGTACTTTACAAATTTGAATGAATGAATATTTTTATTTTGAGTCAAAAAAAAAAATTAACGCAAATAACTTAAATAAGTTAACTACTTAAATTTATGGATATTTTAAAAATTAAAAGACTCAATTACATTAACTTAATAGATTTTTTCTTTTTTACTAAAGTTAACTAAAATTAAAGGATTTTTATTTTATAAGGATAAAACAAAAAGATTTTTTTATCAGGGACTAAAATCAAAGTTCACTAAGATTACATGGACCAATTGTATATTTTATCCTCGATTTTATACTTAAGAAACAAATTGGGTTAATTTATATTACATCTATTATTTTTTATAACAGATAATTTAGTTTTTATATTTATTAAATAAGTAATGTATTTCATCTAGTATTGAGATTTATTTACTAATAAATAAATAAATTGTCACCAAAAAACAAAATATGACAATAATAAATCTTTGTACGTAAAAAAATAAAATCTAACAATAATAAATCTAGTATTGAGTTTTTTGTTTTGGTAAACCATTATCATAGTATTGAGATTTATTTTTTTTTGTCGAGACCGAAGTATCCACCGCCGAACGTAGTTAATTTACTAATAAATAAATAAATTGTCACTAAAAAACAAAATATAACATTAATAAATCTCTTCCGTCACTTGACCAATTTTTTTTTTGACAGATACCAAAAAAATTCAAAATTAAATCTTAAAATACAAAAACAAAATAAAATCTAAAAATAAAATTACTTGTTCGCCAAGTAGAGATTGAGTTTGAGACCGACCCTAGTTGCATTCTAGCAGCAGTATAAATAAAGCATTAGCAACCCTTTGTTTCACATTGAGGGTTAAGAATTTCACCTTTCAAAAGAGGAAGAAAAAAACAACGATATCAATTATCAAAATCTAATATCAAATCATCATGTCATCGACAAGGAAGACCGTTCTCAAGAGTTCCGAAGGCCAGAGCTTCGAGGTTGACCAGGCAATGGCGTTGGAATTGCAAACAATCAAGCATAAGGTTGAGGACAATTGTGCCGATGACGAGGATATCCCTCGTCCGAGGGTAACCAGCAAGATCATGACGAAGGTTATTGAATATTGCAAGAAGCATGCTGAGGTTGCGAGTTCAGAAGAAGATAAAACTTCTAGTACTAAGGATGATCGTAAGGCTTGGGAAGCTGATTTCGTCAAAATCTTGATATCATGGTAGCTGCAAATTATTTGAACATCAAGAGCTTGTTGAATCTTACATGATTATAGTTGTCAATATTATATATAAAGTAATTAAATTACTCAAAGTATATAAAATCCGTTAATTTACGAAGCGCCATGATATATACCATATTCAAATACATCAACTCATGTATGTTTAGATTTTTTTTATTTTCTACTGCTATATATTACTCCATAAAGATCGAAGTTATTTATGTTTAGATTTTTAATTTTATTCTATAATGAGTTATAGTAGTAAACTGGAATTTGGCCTATAATTTGATGGTAAATTGGTAGGAATAATTCCAAATGCTTCTGTCATCATTAGGAGTAATCATGCATCTTTTGTGCACATTATATAGAGAGAATAATAATCATGTATCGTAGATAATCAAATACATAATTTGATAAGTAAAAATATGGTAATCCAAGGTTAATCAAGTCTAAAAAAGTATAATTTCCCTAAACCCATATGGATAGAATGTAAGTTGTTCTAATGCATGGAAGGAACGTACTAGTTACTACAATATCAATTACCTATTTCTACATATGTTTGGCTTCATTGGCATTTGGCTCTACAAACTCAACCAAATTATTACTTCTTACTCGAGTCTATATAGATATATATAATAGTGTGAAATCTGCAAACACTCTAACTAATCACTTCTTACTTGATGATAATCTGTTTTGGCCTATAAAGCACATACATTTATTGAATTACACGTGTTTCACTGTCGTCAGACATGCACTGACAGTGACACATATAATTACATATATAGAATTATATTATTTTCGTAACTTATTGGTGTCGGTGCGTCAAAGTATGTTACATAGGTTTTGACTCCCTTACAACATTTACACTACCTACTACTATGATCTAAAGTGATACAAACTGCAGATGCATTTGCATATTTACTGAATTTTAATTGCAGCACCATGACAGATCATCTCTTCATTGTATTTGCCCATTTTGTTTACATAATAACTTAAAACAATAATTATGCTGAGACTGAAGGGCATACAAACATTTATTTATTTTTTTAAAGTAATTTCTCACATAAGTAAATCTAAAAAACAAATACAAAAAAACCGTCTTACATTTTAAGTTTGAGGACAAAGAGTTCCCTCAAATCATCTCATCCGCATGCACTTTGTTGTAGTCCCTCAAATTGATCTCTTTGCAGTTGCATGCAGTTTTCTATCACATGCTTCACTCCCCTTTCTGTTAATTTGAAAATTTTAAAGTTTATTCCTCGCAACTTTGCTCTTGAACAGTAGGCTAATTAAGTTCGAATGTCTAATCTTACGACATCTCCTTAAAACCTTCACAAATCCCTTCATCAGATATATATGTTCTTAGATTTAATTTGCTCATAATCAAGCAGCTACAAATTGGGCAAAATAGAAGCAAACATATATAGTCATATTTTCATCGGTTAACCACCTTGAATTGAACGCGAAACAACATAGATACTTTGATTGAGGGCTTAAATCGAACCTCAGTAGTCCGGCCTTACAATTTCGGTATTTTCTGTCATGTAAACTAGAACTTCTAGACATAATACAAAATTAATCTATCAAACAAGTAGTATAATCTTTTGAGTATCTTATATCTCTTATAACTTTTCACAAACAAATATATTTGAAGTAGCGATAATATATCATATTTTATTAGGATAACGACTAACTAAACATTAAATATAGTTATGCTTATGCATACAAATAAATAAATAAATTGAGGTAGCCAAAGCTGCCCTCAACTAATATTATACTATATATTGATGTTAGGCTGAGAGAAAATGAAATAAACGAAATTAAAGGCTAACCTTAGAAATATAAACACCCCATATGAAGAAGACTTGGTCAAACATGTGTCATGAAAGGTTGAAATCAAGCATGTAAATATCATATAAATACAACATGTAGAATTCATATATTAATGTTGCTCATTATTATTCAATAAGCTGCCCCTGCTTAACTTATTGCTTCATCAAATATCTTCCTCTCTTGAATTCAATTCAAGAATTCAAGAAAATGGGAGATTTTAAAGATAAAGTAAAGGTGACGGCAAGAAAAACTAAGGTGAAGGCTAAAAAAGCCAAAAAAGTGATTGTTAAGAATGGGGTGAAAGCTGTTGGTGCATGCAAGAGAGGTTGGGCCAAAGTCAAGCAAAGCATTAAGAATTACAAGGAAAAGAATAGGAGGACAGAATATTTAGGTGATCGTCATTATTAAATCAAAATTGAAACATTATTATTGTTTTTAATTGATTATATATATGATATATTATTGTTCTTGAGGCTTGACCAAATTCTTGTATTATCTTATATATAATTAAGTTGGCTATGTAACATTTGGTTATTATGTTATGCAACTAGCATATATAGTTATATATTTATCGTTACACCCCTATAGATTAATTCAATGGAAAAATAGAGAATTTTTTATCGAGTATTGTTGCACTTCAAGAAAGCATTTTTATTTATAGTTTGATTTAGGTTATACTATATCTTAGAATTTGTTATGAGGTAAATTGTTAGGTACATTACTTCAACTTCCATCAGATTCTCATTTTCTTCTCATCACACACCTTCTTTGTTCCTCTTCTTCCTAATTTCTTCACCCATCTCTCACAATTTCAAAGGTTAATACACATTTTTTCTTTTCTTTGTTTTATTTTGGACTTTCTTTTTCCTAGCTAAATACAGTATATTATGAAACATTTTATTCTTCAAGATTAGTATCCTTATTGTTCATTTATTTAGCACACTATTTTAAGAATGTTTCATTAATGAAGTTGGTGAAAGGATACAAGAAAGGTAGGACAAGGAAATTTTCTTTGTTAACTTCAAATATTTTTGTTACATTTGGTCACCCACAACTACATTCGGGAGCAGACTGGAACCAACTATTTGATGATAGAACTGACTTCCGAACTAGATTAAACTGATGATAAAAAAAAGTTGCAACCACTCTACTTTTTGTGTGTCGGCTACTATGTACAAGGCCTCTATATATTTAATATATTATTAAAAGAAACATACATGTATACAAGACAGCTGCTCTGGAGCATCGGCCGAAATGAGACGCTAAATGGCAAAACACGGACACTACAAGGTATTTAGCATCAGTGTCGTTTTAGACGCTTAAATGCCTGAAGCTAACAGTAGCGTCTACTTGAGTAGACACTAAGCGGAAGCTAGTAACATGTATATAAGGCAGACGCAAGTAGCTTCGGATGTTGGCTGACGCTATAGATACATATTGGTGTTATAAAATGTCACCATTCCTTACTTTCCCCCTATATACTCTACAAAAAATGGCGATATTATTGAAACAATTGGTGGTACTGGATTGGCAATGTATAGTCGTCATGGAGTGTTGTTAAGGCATTGCTCCTACTGCGGTGATCCACGTGAATCCCAAGTGGTCATGTATATAGAGTCTCTACTCTCGCGCTCCCTGGCGACAATGAGCAAGTTGAAGCAGATGGTATAAACGAGAAGAATGAGGTTTTGAATAGACGTGATTTATCGATGTATGTTATTGTTGCATTTGATTTAACGGAAAGGAAACTTTTTGAGATGCCTTTTCCAGATGATGACATTGATAACATACCAAAACATTGTGATTTGTGGGTATTTGGAGAATTTCTTAGTATGTACATTAGTTAACGATTACATTAATAAAACGGTTGAAATATGGGTGATGAAAGAATATAAAGTGGATTCATCTTGGATTAAGACTCTTGTTCTTCCAGCCTTTCCTTACTTTTCTCTTATATACTCTACCAATACTATGGTGATTTTGTTGGAGCAGAAAGTGATCTTGGATTGGTGAAATATAATGATAAAGGACAGATGTTAGGACATCACTCTTACCGTAGAAATCACAGTGTATCTCAAGAGGTCGTGTGTATACAGAGTCTCTGCTTTCACTCCCCAGCGGTGACGGTGAACACATTTAAAAACATGATGCAAATAAGAAGAATAAGGTTGCAAAATATTATCATTCACCATTTTCTTTTAGTGTACTTTAGGTTGCATTTATAGGGTAAGATGTGTTTAAATGCATTTGTAACATGAGCTTGAAAGTATACATGTATGTATATGTAAGTGTAACTGAATTATATTGAGTTCTAAATGTATGTTGTTGTCATTGCTGGAAAGTGTTTTATATGATCTTGATGAGTTTATACATATGAGGAATTTGAGTGATCCACTACTCAGTCATTCATAGATGTGTTGTGCACTAATCTTAGTTCAACCACTATACATTCAAAATCATATATTACCTGCTATAGCAGTGTGCTAGACACTGCAGAGAGGTACTTGTGAGTGACTCATCAGCAGGGCAAAAAGAGGAATCCTCTTGCATGAATGAAGTAATATAATGTAATAATGTATTATTAATAAAATAAAATAGAGGATACGAGCAACTTGTCAATTTGACTGAGGCGTTCAAATACACTTGACTTAAGAATATTTTTTTTTTTGATAATTGACTTGAGAATATTTCATCATCACATGTTAATTAGTTTCCGGTGAAATAGTTGATGTCATAGCTAATATATTCTCGTATACAACAATCATTTCTTGCTAGCACCGCACATGAATGAGTGAGATCTCAAAAATCACTTTTTAGAGGCTCAAAAGAACTTTCAAAATAATATTAACGTTGCAGAACCATAAATCCTAGTAATTAAGATTAACTGAGTAATACCAAGGGAGTGTAACGTACACTTTGACCAAGCAATAAACCATGTATAACAAATCTTCAACAAAAATGTGTATAAAATAATATTTTTTCTTTTGAATAAATTACAAGATACTAATAAACTTCTGATTTTAATTTTAATTTTAATGATATGGTTTATGTTAGTGTGTAAGGAGTGTAATCAATATCTCAATATAAATATAAAACGAAGAACGGAATATGATCAAATATAAATTTTGATTGATTTATTAAATCTAATTAAATTGTACAAAGAAAACATTTCTAGTAAACTAACTAGAGCAATAATCTAGCAATAGCTGCAGCTATGAGAGATACATCATGCACAACATTGTTTTCAGCAGTGAGTGGTGATTTTCCTGAGAATCCATTCTCACAGTAAGTGGCTTCATTAGAAGCATCAACTGCAGCATCAACAGCAAATTTAGGATTTCCTTTTGTGAAAGCTTCAGTGGCTTGTGCAACATCAGCTACAACAATTGCATTATATTTAGATGCACATGAATTCAAAGGAACCTTTAGACCAGGATTCTGTCCAATAAGTTGATGGATTTTGTTTATGGCAATGTTCGCTTTGTTTTTGATTACATTAACCATGATTAGTCCTAAACCACTCACATCTGCAGAAGGAGCTTTAGGATCAGCATTCAAGTACTGAGTGCAGAGAGCATAATTTGGAGTCTTTTTACATGTTTGTTGTATCAGATTTGCATCATCTGGCTGAATAGTTCTACATTGAGTTGAAACAAGAGTAGTGAACAAAATGAGAATGGATAATGCTAATGGTTTCAACATTGTCATGTTTTTGAGAATGAAAAAAGGATGAAACAGAACAAGTTTGCAAGATCAAGAAGAGAGGGATGAATGGATGGAACAAACAATTTCTGCTATGAGAATTGAAAACTTGTGTTATCATTTTATAGTATGAATTTTCTTACTTTTGTTGCGTAAATTTAGCCTCAAAGTTTGTTTTGCATCCATTTTAGTCAAATAATCATAACTCTAATATTTATAACCATTAATTAATTTGTCCTTTTGTCATTAAAATATTAAAATACAAGGATTCTAGTTTTAGTGTCATACATTTGTCATCATATCTCTAAAGAATTGATCTCATCTCATCTTATGTACCCAAAAAAAAAAAAGAGTTAGTGTTATGTTTTTTAATTTTCTTTTCTTCTTTATAGTAGTTTTCTTCAAATTTCAAATCAGAAGTTCAAAATATTATACATAAAAGACAAATTATTTTATGAAAAGCAATAAAATTTATTGATTTTTTTGTTGACTGAATTTACTAGGTTCCTTTTTTTTTACTAAAATTTATTTGAACTTTGACAAGTAGAGCAATAACGTCAAAGACACGTTTGATCCGCTAAAAAAATAAGAGATTGAACAAGACTACTTGATTTTATAGTATGAATTTGCTCACTTTTACTGCGTATATTTAGCCTCAAAGTTTGTTTTGCATTCATTTTAGTCAAATAATCATAACTCTAATATTTATAACCATTAATTAATTTGTCCTTTTGTCATTGAAATACAAGGTTTCTAGTTTTTGTGTCATACATTTGTTATCATATCTCTAAAGAATTGATCTCATCTCATCTTATGTACCCAAAAAAAAAAAAAAGTTAGTGTTATGTTTTTTAATTTTCTTTTCTTCTTTATAGTAGTTTTCTTCAAATTTCAAATCAGAAGTTCAAAATATTATACATAAAAGACAAATTATTTTATGAAAAGCAATAAAATTTATTGATTTTTTTGTTGACTAAATTTACTAGGTTCCTTTTTTTTTACTAAAATTTATTTGAACTTTGACAAGTAGAGCAATAACGTCAAAGACACGTTTGATCCGCTAAAAAAATAAGAGATTGAACAAGACTACTTGATTTTATAGTATGAATTTGCTCACTTTTACTGCGTATATTTAGCCTCAAAGTTTGTTTTGCATTCATTTTAGTCAAATAATCATAACTCTAATATTTATAACCATTAATTAATTTGTCCTTTTGTCATTGAAATACAAGGTTTCTAGTTTTTGTGTCATACATTTGTCATCATATCTCTAAAGAATTGATCTCATCTCATATATGTACCCAAAAAAAAAGAGTTAGTGTTATATTTTTTAATTTTCTTTTCTTCTTTATAGTAGTTTTCTTCAAATTTCAAATCGGTAGTTCAAAATATTATACATAAAAGACAAATTATTTTATGAAAAGCAATAAAATTTATTGATTTTTTTGTTGACTAAATTTACTAGGTTACTTTTTTTTGACTAAAATTTATTTGAACTTTGACAAGTAGAGCAATAATGTTAAAGGCGTGTTTGATCCGCTAAAAAATGAGAGATTGGATAAGACTGTGCTTGATTTCAAAATTGTTTATGGGATTGGACAAACTGTCCTCCATTGAACCACGAGACAACTTTTTGTCATCAGTACAAGTTATCTAAAACAATAAAATAATATTTTCTATATCAAACATCGATATCGTACAAGGCAAAATTTCTTCAATACTTTAGACGTTTTTCCTGTGTTGTTCTGTCTTGTACTGTATTTTTATTTTGAAGATCAAATAGACCCTAAAACTCTTAAAATTAACAATAGTCCATTGGGAATTGTCCGCTTTAGGGTTAATTTGTCACAATTTTGTTCTTTGTAAAAAAGACGTTTCGATTAGATTGAGGTATGTGGCGTATTGGATATCGACTACTTTTTACCTAAATTTCCAAGTGATGTGAGAAGTGAGTTAAAACAATATTCAATTTATAAAAGAATTATAAATAAACTTATCTGCATACATAAAAAAAGACTTATCTAACAAAAATTACATTATAAAGAGATTTTATTGAATGAATGTGTAATTTTTTTTTTTGAAACAAATGTATAAAAACATTTTATATCTTCGACATATGCGATTTAAATCCTACAACTAAAACATGTGTGTGTAAAACCGTTTGGTTTTACTATTAGGTAGTCAAAAGTAGCTTATCAATTGTTATTTCATTCTTAACGATATTAAATTTGTATTTGTTGATATGTACTTTATCAATTGTTGAAAACAATGAATATTCTTTTTTTAGCAAAATAAAAAAATTGGAGCAATAAATTTAGGGTTCGTTTGAATTGATGGTAAGTGGTGTAATAGAATGGAATGGGATGAGATG
Organism: Trifolium dubium; assembly: GCA_951804385.1. Classification (NCBI taxonomy): domain Eukaryota; kingdom Viridiplantae; phylum Streptophyta; class Magnoliopsida; order Fabales; family Fabaceae; genus Trifolium; species Trifolium dubium. The sequence continues at coordinate 32,098,242 of OX638075.1, read as the reverse complement.
GAACTAGATTCCATTGTTTGGTTTTGTTAAATATGAATGGAATGGAATGGAGTGGGATGGAACTCATTCCATCCGATACCACCCATTACTCCAATTTTTCATTTCGCCCAATTTGGGGTGTATGTGATGGAATGGAACAGATGAATTTAACTATTACAACTTTATCCCTAATTTTATAATATTATTTTAATTCTTCACTCTCTCTTCTTGCGTCACTCCCTATATATTGTGTTGTTTGCTCTTCTCATACTTGTTGTTTCTTTCTCATATTAGTAAAATATTAGTAATATACACCATGAACATGACTTTCTTTGTTAATAATGTTTCTGTACAAAAAGAAAGAAAAATAAAATTGAAAAAATGGATCACTTTCAATTGAAAAAAAAAGGATTGGTTCACGTTTCTGTAAAAGGGATTGATTCAATGGAAAAAAAATCCGTTTCCCACTTAGTTTCGGTAAAATTAATTTTTCTCTTTTCATTAAAAAAAATATTAATGAAAGGGATTGGTTTGTAGAACATGAAAGGGATTGATTTAGATCTGTAAAATTGAATCCTAGAAAAAAGGGATTGATATTGAAAAAAAAAAAGTTTTTTTTTTCAAAAAATATTGTTTTATAAATAAAGGATAAAATTAGAATAAACAAGTAATAATTCATTCCGTTCCATCTACTTTCCAATCAATGGAGTGGGAAATTAACTTCATTCCCTCGTAAAATATCCAAACAATAGAATGAAATGTCAATTTCATTCCGTTTCGTTCCATTCCGTTATGTTCCGCTCCGCTCCGCTCCATTCTATACCATCAATCCAAACAGACCCTTAGTGATATTATTTGGACTTTGGAGCAACTAAATAACTAATGTTGTAGTGTTGTACTAATCCATAGCCGAAAGTGGGTCCCTAACATGCATTATAGTTTGCCGCGTTAGTTTGAAAGTGGGTCCCTCGAAACATCATCAGATCAGACAACAAAAGACAGACAAACATGAAACAACCTTTGACTCCATTGTTCAGTACAGCCTGGTTCCTACTTTAGAACTGCCTCCAATTCCCATAATACCCCCAAACCACTATCCATCATCCCACAAAAGGGACAAAAACGTAATTCCCACCCCACCATTCCAAACCACCGTTAACGACACACCATACCCCCCAAAATAAAAAACACTTCATTCTTTCATTCCCAAATCCCTAATTGAATTAAACCCTAATTTCACCATCACTGAAACCCTAAATCCCCAATTCTTCAATCGATCAATCACGATCTAAGAAGAATGGGCGATTTCAACTTAGCATTAGTAATCGTAGCAATCGTTGTATGCATAATCGTTTTCATCTTCAATGTTTACCTTCTTGTTAACTACCAACACCCGGATGATGTTAATCAAGCTTACTTTCCCAAATTCGTCGTCGTTTTGGGTCTCTCCGTTGCTGTCATTTCAATCCTCATGCTTCCGGCCGATGTAGCTAACCGGCATGCTTGTCGTCACGCGATTTATAATGGCGCGTGTAATCTCACGCTCCCTATGAAAGATCTTTGGCTTGCTATTTATATACTTGATGCTGTTCTTGTTTTCTTCGTTATTCCGTTTGCTATGTTTTACTATGAAGGTGATCAAGATAAGTAAGTGCATTGCATTTTTCAACTAACTAACTAACTAATTTTCATGAAATAGTAGCAATGATAGTTTAGGAACTAAATTGATGGTTTGCTCTCGAAACTAATGTAGGCGTACGTAGCTAATGTAGCGCTGACACTTTAGAATGAAGACATGCCCGTGTGTCCAATAATGTGTTGGTGTTCGACATTGGCATGTGTGGTTATATACAGTTACTTTTATTTTCTCAAATTATTAACGGTGTCTATGTGTTAGTCTTTTTGTTTTGTCTGGTGTCTATGTGGTAGATATGTAAAGTACTTTTTTATTTAAAAAGAAAATGAATGTTTTTTGTGATTTGAGAAAATGTAATGAGTGATGGGATTTTGTGTGCAGGAGTGTTGGGAAGCGGATTAAGAGTGCATTGTGCTGGATGGTGACAACCGCTGTTGTGTGCGCTCTCGTTTTGGGTATTTTGTATGGTATGTATGTTTGCTTCCATGATACTCAAAATTTCCTAGTTTTCAGTTTGAGTCTGCTGGGTTATTTCTTTGAGTTGCTCTGTTTTTGTCTGAGGTAGTGCTAAGTTACAAATTTGAGTGTTTGTTTTCTGTTTTAACTAGATATATGATCAGTGAACACAATTGTATACATCGAGATTTGGTTAGTTTGATAGGCTTTACAATAGAATGCAATGATCTGATGTTATTTTTGGACAGTGTGATTGAGCAGTGGGCCAAAAGTTAGAACTAGATGGAGAGATAGTTATATATATATATATATATATATATATATATATATATATATATATATATATATATAGAGAGAGAGAGAGAGAGAGAGAGAGAGAGAGAGAGAGAGAGAGAGAGAGAGAGAGAGAGCAATCGGTATTAACACAAAGGATCATTTGCATTGTGACGGTGATCGCTCATTGATTGATAATTGGTAGGCAGAGGCATCCAGTGATGGGTTAAGCCAGAAAGATTGTTGCTTTGTGTTATAGATTTAAAACTCTTCCTTCCTCGACCTTCATCTTTGAGTTCATATGAGAGATATAAATTGTTTCTCAACCTCCACCAAGCAACTCAACCTTTCACGAGATTTGGTCCTTGACGTTGTATTCGAGTCTCTAATGTGGGCAGGAATTTGTTTCTAGTTTTTCTGTCCTTCACTAATAATAATAAATAAAATAAAATTTCAGCACAACGTAGATTAGACTGGGCTTGTGCATTTTTTACGCTTCAAAGCAAAGGGCTCCTGCATGAGGTGTGATGTTCCATCCTCTGAAATCCATGATTACAAGGTTGCAACTTGTAAAGCAATAACCACACCTATGCACCATGTACCACCCTCTAAAATATATAAAAATTATTTATAAGCTATAACTCGTTCTTTCCCAAAAGAGTTTTCCATGCCTTTATAAGTGTACAATCTGATTCTTCCGTGTTACCCACTATCTTGAGTGAACTTTTAAAATATGTTCCTGATGTGTTGTATTGTGAGGAGTCTGACTGTGTTTATATTATGACTGGTATATCAGGGGTTATTGGTAAGGTGGATTTTACTGTGAGGCATTTGTCTTCTTCCACAAGCGCATTTCCCAGCTCATGGCAATTGAATAGTGGTCAACAGTGTATTGGAACTGGCGTCCGTCAGGTCCGTATTTTTTCATCACTAGTTCATGTTTTGCTGGTTTTAAAGTATTTTTTGTCTTTCTGTTTCTCATTCTTATTTTTCACCCATGTCCAAAAAACAGTGCTCTGCATACTTGGCTAGTCCTTCATCAGAGAAAACTTGGTCCATGCGCACTACCTTTCCAGAATATGTTGTTGCTCTTGCTACTATTGTTGGATCTGTGCTTTTCTCTGTAGGTTACTTCTACTTATCCAAAATTTCATTAATGCTTTATGCATGTTTCAATATCTTTACTTTCTGCAAAAGAAAGTACCTTATTTCAATTATGTTTTATTTTGTTGCTAAAATCAGTGTGAATTAGGATACAATGATTTTTTTTCTTTCCCTTCTAAACAATATGGAGTAATACCATGGAAAGTGGAAAAGGTTTTGGTAGTTGTTGATGCCATTAGCTGCACACAAGCCGAGACAATCTCTCATAAGTTATAATGATAGTAACAGTTGTTTTATTACCATTGAATCCAGATATTTGGTGGTGTTGGTATTGCTTGTCTTCCGTTGGGACTTATATTTTCATTTATTCGGCGTCCAAAGGCTGTTATCACTCGCTCACAATATATCAAGGTACATTATGCTTTTATAGCAACAGACATGCCCAATATTGATAATACGGAGTTTATTTTATGATTTGCTGTATTATATTAATGGTGTAGTTGGTTGGTTTCTATTGTAGGAAGCAACTGAACTGGGTAAAAAAGCAAAAGAACTAAAGAAAGCAGCTGAGTCTCTTCACCAAGAAGAAAGAGGTGGTTCGAAGGGTAGGAAATTTCGTAAAAATGTGAAAGCGGTGGAAAAGGTAACAGTTAAATGTGATTTAATAGTACTGTCTAGTATAGTCTACTCTAAATTTTCTATAAGTATTTTACTTGTGAGGTGTACCTTTGTTGGCATAGGCTTTGCATATCAAAATTTGATGTGTTATATTTGTTTATTGTTGAAGAAATGTTGTCTACCGTTGAAGAAATGTTCTTGTTATAGTTTGTGTGTTTCTGTTTTTATTAATCTTGCTTGATTTTCCAGGAGTTGTTTCAATTAGAAGAAGATGTAAAGCTTCTTGAGGAGATGTATCCACAAGGGGAGCAGGTAGTTACTTGACTTCTAGCTTCTTGATTTCTAGGATAAACAACGTCAAACATTTCTCCCACTAACTGGTTCTGTATGATCGCAGGCTGAGACAACATGGGCGCTGACAGTTCTTGGATATCTGGCAAAATTTGTTTTAGGAATTTTAGGGTAAGCAAAATCATATAGTAATTTACGTTGCTTGGAATTGCTGGATGAGACCCCTTCTACATGATGGTTTTATGAAGTCACTTTTGATTGTGTGGGTGATTCCCTGTCTGTGCACCATGGGATGAATTTACTTTGGATATATTTCTCACAATGAAAACTGAACTATATATGTGATAATTTCCAACAATGAATAACCAAATTTTGCCACATACTATCTAACCTACATTTTGAAAATTTTGCCAGACTTATTGTTTCTGTGGCATGGATCGCTCACATCATTATCTACCTATTAATTGATCCTCCTCTTTCTCCTTTCCTGAATGAAGTTTTCATCAAGCTGGATGACATATGGGGTATGTTAGAAGTTTTTTCCTTTGCCTTTTTCATCATTCCATAAGCTATATATTTGAAATTTCATTTGGTTATTCATCGTTATATATATGCTGCTTTGATCAGGTCTTCTGGGTACTGCTGCATTTGCATTTTTCTGCTTCTATCTTCTCCTTGCTGTGATTGCTGGTGCCATGATGCTTGGACTGCGACTAGTTTTTATTACCATACATCCCATGAAGTAATTAAATTTCCGGTTTTAAATATTTATATCACTTTTAATCTGTATTGATCATATATTACTTCTATTGATATCTCACAATCTGAACTTACCTCCGGTAGGTGGGGAGGGACTCTCATGAACTCTTTTCTGTTCAATGTTGGACTTATCCTTCTTTGCTCTATCAGGTCAGTAGAGCCTCAATATACATTATGATGAGTAAAAAGTTCACTTTCTAAGATTTTTTTCTTGGTGATTCAACATCATTTTAAAGTTTTTATTTCGAGCCATGATAAAATTTAGGTAGCGATTTTTAGTATATGGTGATACTTTTAGGCTTTAAATTTTTCTGACATTTTAAAAGTCAAAGTAGCAGGACAGTTTTAACTCATCGTGTGACTGGTGTTATAAGTTTTGGAAGTTGTGTTGGTGTTATCATGATGATTTTATGCTTCAACATGATTGATGAAAATACTGTTGTTTTTTTACGTTTTCAGTGTGATCCAGTTCTGCTCAACAGCATTTGCCTACTATGCTCAAGCAACTGCAGCACAGGAAATATTTGGCCACACTTTGGAGTCTCTTCGTGGAATTAAATATTTGTACAAGTAAGTCAAGCTGGATTTTGTTTTATCTCTGCTAGTTCTCCCACAAGCCCTATGGCTATGATGGCATATAAACAGACATTCTTTTTGTCAATTTGCAACATTAAACTACACAATTGGCTGGTCAAATTTGTCTTTCCAGCTCCTATAAACCCCTTACCTAGATTTTCTATGAAGTAATTCTTATTAGCACTCAAAAAATAAAACAAAAAGGAAGAAAATATGTTGGGTAATCATGTGTACACTACAAATTACATTGATGCAACATACTAAATAATGCCATTAAAAGTTTTTATGACTATCCTTAGTGCGTAAGTAATACGAGGATAAGCCCTCATATTATTTGGCCCTAATATTGTTTGTGCTTTACTAATATAATTAACCCATGTATTTGTCATATCACAGGTACAACATATTTCAGATTGCATTTGTTGTTTTGGCTGGATTGACTTTTGTGTATTATGCTGCCTTTGTAAGTTTCTCTCTGGAAAATTTTCTTCTCTCATTTTTTCATGTGATCAACCCTATAAAATACTAACATATGCACGGATACCGGACATGATTCTGTCACAATCACACAGACACCGATAATGATTTAAGAAAATGAAAGTGATTGATTTAGACCACACATAACGGTGTTGGACATCATGTATCGGTGTCCAACACCTGACATGCCTTCAATCTTAAGTATCAGTCCTACCCTAGATTCAACCCTACTGTTTGCAAAAAGAAGACTTTTTTTGGGTGTAAATGTTGTTGTGATTCTGAAGGGTTTCAAATTTGGTAATTATCAGGGATGGAGAAGAAAGAAGCCTAGTGGCAGGTTCCAATTGTCTACATGAGGCATTTGATTTATGGCATATAGAAGAGTTTTTTTCTGAAGGGAACCATTGAAGATTCCTTGTAGCATCATCTAATTTAGAGTGGCTTTTTTGATTGGGATGTGATTTGGCCTAGTTTTGTCATGTGTTGAAAGATATAGAGTAAGGTTCATATCCATCATCCTAGAGTATAATCTTTTCCTGCGGTGTAATCGTTAGGTACGAGCTTGTGCTGACACAGGTCTTTGATTCTTTTCTCACCCCTTGTATCTATAATTCCTTTGTTTGATTTGTGTTGCACATTCTTCACAATTCACATTATGTAATTGAAATATACCACGTTCACACGAGATTATTGGGTTTCTAGAACCCTTTTGATGTAATGTAATGCAATGCAACCCTTTCCAAACAGAAAGTTGTATGAGTTGGTTTTTTAATTCTTTAATTAATCTTCTTGTGTTTGTGTATGGCATATTCCTAATTTTAACAGGGGTGCTTTTACTACCAATTGATTAACATATTATAGTACAAGTAATTGAGTCACAATATTATTATTTTTTACATTATTGAGATGTATGTTTAATTTTAATCTGATCATTATTTTACTTTTCTTTCATATTAAAAACATGAGTTCATTTTATTTTTCCGCAGCAAACAGCAGAGTTCATTGATCATTATTAATTCTTAAAAGATAATGCATCTATTAATTTTTTAATATGATAATTAATATAGTAATAGCAAATAAAATCCTAATTCATTATTTTTTAACACACATGTCTGCATCTAAATAATTTAAAGTCTTACAGATGGTGAAGTTGAGACTCAGTAACGAAAAGCACAACACTTGGGCTCATTAACCTGATATAACTTGTCCAAAATTATTCTAAAGGAGCCAAAATTTATTTTCTTAATCTCAGTTATAGACCTTGCTATTCTGTGACTGCTTATTCTTCAAATTGATGACCATTTAATGGCTTAGAAATGCTCAAATCTCTTTCCCATTCAGAGTTTTTCTGGAAGCTCCAGTTGGAGACATTTATAGTACTCTTTTCATCTACAGCAACTGGATCATATAGTGAATCTTCTGCAAACTCATTTGGCATTGATTTCCAGTGTAGACTTGGTTCCCAATTCGCTCCTTTGAGGATTTTCAATATCTCTTTTGCCACTATCTTGCTTCCCTCAGGTGACAAATGAATTCCATCCCTATCAAACACCTCCCAATCAAATGAATGAAAAACAGGTCTGAACTTTAGCAGTTAAATACAGCTGATACGACTAGATTTCAGTCCCAATTCAGGGAGTAAAAACTACAAAAAGCCTTACTATTGTGGCGACAATTTCGGTTGCCACCACTTGCTGGCTGTTTTGAAAAACCATGCATGTAATAATGAGTGTCATAATCGATACTTACGTGAAGCAAACATTTGACCAGTCATCCCTTTGCTGAAGTGCAGACCAGAGGTCAATGGCCTTGACATTCATTTCATGAGACAACTCCAAACATGCTTCTGAATAAAGTCTACATGATTCATTCGTCCTCTTCAACGGCCCCAATATGTTACTGCTGTAAGTCCAATAACTTATTCATCAGAGTTTTATGATTGAATGACACAGTAAAAAATATCAGGTAGTAAGAAAGTCAAAGCTGTTTACATATTAAATCACATGTCATTACTCTAGTTAAAGCTCAAGTCTTGAGCAAAGGTTTTAAAGTGCAGTCCCAGTAACACTGCAGTCGTCTCTGATATTGCAGAAAAGTGGGAACTAATGGCACTAACGCCGCCACAAAAGTTCCAAAACTTTGATGTTGCGGCCACAATTGTAGTTGTGGATTGCAATTTAAAACCATCTGAAGACCAATATCTCATGTAACCTTTTTGTCATGGTAAGGGTTTGATTTATAAAGAAATTTTGACTATATGAAACATATGTACTGTTATTGGGAAAAGATACAACAAAGAAGTTATAAGCTATGGCAGTCAGAACTCAGAAGTATGAGTGAACCCAAAAGCCATTGCAGTCAGAACCTGAATGATTCGTGAATTTGCGCCTCATTGACCGGAGGAGAACTGAGCAATATTATGCGAGTCTTCTTCGACAGGCTCTGAAAACCATTAAGATTAGTCAAAATTTGTTCTGATAAACAAGACAAGTAAAAAAATTCAGTTTTGTTCAAACAATACTTGAGGATATGGTTCTTTTATTAACATATGGTATTAACTGGAAAAAGAGGAAATTCAGTGTGGAATTCAACCTTAAGATGGATTATAATCTTCCTCATATTTTCTATGTATTCTTCAAGGGGTACATGAGGACCAAGGCCAGATGGATGTGGATGAATAGAATCATTGCCACCAAAGTACACAATAACCAATGATGGTTGCACATCTGCATTCTGAGTTGAAGATCACAAAACAAAAAGGGGGAAAGTATGAGAAATAATCAAAGTATTCACATTGTAAAAAAGATTTGGATCCTCTATATTTGTTGCATGGTACAACAACCTGTAGAATCGTTGGATTTAGAGAGAGAGAGTTTTCAATTTAAATCCAACAATTCGAAAGATTGTTGTGTCACCGGCCCCATATGATCACTACTGCTGCTGCTGCACAATAAAACAACAGTAGAGGATCCAGGTTGATTCACACACATGATGTGAGACATAAGATTTAGATACTCTCCAACTCCCTCTGTCCCATCAAATTTCACTCAACGAAGAGTGTTAAACTCTCAACTGTCATCGGCTGAGATTATCAAAGTCATACACACACACGCACGCACACACATTTAACACAAATTATCAATACCTTGGGAAAAATTGTATCAAGAACCTGCACAGCACGCCTTGAATTCCAACCACTGTATCCTCTCAAAATTATATCTGCCTATATCAATCAAATCAGTGTGTGACAAGTTAAACTCATTGACCATCATAATGCATCATTCACAATTTTTTTATATATAAATGTAAATTGAAGGAAAGGATTCTTGAACATTAATATTTTTTAGATTTTTGTTTTAAAATCCAAAAGCAACTATTCCATTGCATGCAGTCCTGTTCTTGAAGATTAAAAAGAAAAGTATGAACAAGAAAAACATGATGGTATATAAGTAAATTACCTTTCTAGAATACAAATTGGTGAGAATAGTTCCCCAACCTTCATCACTATAACTAAGTTGAACAATTGAAGAACCAAACAATACAATTTGAGGCCTTAGTGGTCCCACCATTTCTCACTTCCACACACAACCAAATAACTTCAAAAATATTCTTAATTTATAGAATTTGATTTTGTGTTTTCATTTTTCTTCTTATTTTGCATGCACTTGTCAAGGTCAAATACCAGCACATTATTAGATTTTTAATGTTTTGTTTTGTTCTTTCTATCATCAATAATGTTAACGTCATTTGCTGTTTGGCACCATATTCAATATTTGTAGTAGAATTTGGATGAAAAGTGTATGGTGTAGATATTGAGGATATCACTTTCATCTTTAAATCGTCTTAAATAGGGAATAGTTAGTTTGGTGGGCTGAAATGAACATTATAATAAATAAATAAACAAGCTCATTGATTATATATGAAAATTTATTGTCTAGAAGTCCTAGTTCAACTGACAAAAATTGTTGAAATTGCAAGATCAAATGTTTATGATCGAGATTCGATTCTCAATCCCTCCACTTTTGTGTGTTGAATTTATAATGACTTTACAATTTCATCTATGGAAAAACAAAATTATGAAAATTTATTCCATATACTACCAGTCTACCACCACAACTATTCATACTTATTTTAATAACCATTTATACTTATTTTAATATTTATTTTGACACTTCCTTTCAATGCATAACACCTTTAGCTTTCATGAGCAAATTTTGTTAGTGACAAGACTAAATTTAAATTACTTAGATACAGTCACACATATAGAAAAAGATAAAAATAGAGTAGTCATTTTTTCCTTTTTAATAAAATAATAAAATGATGTATGTTTTTTATGTATAAAAAAATATATAAAGAGAATAATCATTTTTCCTTTTTAGTAAAATAATAAAATGAAGTATGTTTATTTTTATCTATGTGCTTAAGTAATTTATATTTGTGATTATGACAAGTCAAGAATTATCCAACTTTAACTTGTTGATAAAAGGGAGAAGAAAAGAAGAAAAGCTAAGAAAAGGTAGACATTTTATTGGAAAGATAATTGCTACCACAATACTTGTTTTTTTTTTGTAAAGATTGCTACCACAATACTTATTTAAACTTTTTTAAAGAAAGATTTAATGTTTTCCTTCGATACATGTTAACACTTAAACTTTAATATCCAAATGCTCAAGTGGAGGGATAAAAAGAAAAAGGAAGGATGGTACCAAAACATAAAGGAAAGTAAAGAAAAGATAAGCTTGAAGAGATATAAATTTTAATACAAAGATAAAAGCCACTACATTATATATGTTAATAAACATATTTTAGTTGCCAACAAAAAAATTATTGTCGATTGTCATAATAGAAAATAATTCATAACAAGAACAATTAAGCTATAGTTTCAATGAATATTAATCTGAAGATTGGAGTACATGATGAAAATAGACCATTCTTCAAATATGCAAACACCATGTTCTATGCCAAATTAAAACATGCAATAGCTCAACCAAAAATTTATCCAAACAAACAAGCATTAACAATAATATTGAAAACTTTTTTTTACCAGACAACACTGAAAACTTGATAACAATAATAACATAACTTTGATTATTTTTTTTAATTTTTTTATACATAAACTTTGATGATTTTGATCATAAGGATTTACATATGTATACATATAAATGTAAATAATGAGCTCACCACCTTGAAATGTACCATTGGTATGTGAAAGACAGCATGAAATTTATCTACAAATCGTCTCAAACTACTAAAATTAATAATAACATATCATAATCTAGAAATCTTGTGAGAATCTGGTTTTTCTATAGCTAACTTTTTTTAAAATGTGGAGGTGCATTCGGATCTTGTACCATCCTCTCTTACAACACCCAACACAGGTCCATCCTTTCTTGATTAAACTATTAGATCTTCTCATTTGCTTATTAACATTTCCCTTTGAATCACATCTAAGAATATTATCATTCGACGTTGTGAGGCCGCGGTCGCGACTTATGCAACCACATTTCATATTGCAAAAATTAATTACGAACAAATGTTGTTGATGTAACTGCAATTTATAAACGTGATGCGGTAGACCTAGTTTTATAAACCTTGACAATACAATTTGTGATTGCAGATTGTAATTAGAAAACTTTGTAACGAAGGTGTTTAATTTGATTCAATAACAAATTATTATGCCTTCTTAAAAATAACACAAATTCTTCTTATTAACATTTTATGCTCTATACCTCCAATTAAATTTTGTTTGTATTTTATTAAGGATTATATATCCATTGTAACAAATTGATACATGTAATATTCTCCCATGATGATCTGTTTGTTTAGAGTATTTTACGTGTTTTTTGAGGTTCCATTTTGTGTGATTTAATTAGTGTTAATTGGTTGATTTTTTTTCTCTATTTTTGGCCATAATAACAAGTTAAAGACATGTTTATGTGACATACAAGTTGTATCAAATATGTTACCGTCTTCTTTGTTTTTAGCTGCCCTTTTGTTGGACAAAAACTAACTAGAATAATCCTAGACAGGCGTAGGAACCAATAGTAGTAATGATAAGCTTTTGGGTATATAAGTAATGTAAAAGTGTAAACCATCCAAACAAAAGTATATACTTCCTCAGTAGTATAATGATAAGCTTAGCTCACTTTAGCTCATTGGGTTAAATATTTGTACATAAAATGTAGAATCAATATTTGAGCTATGGTACATCCATTTATTTATTTTTGAGATGAAATTTTAACCAATAAACTACTTGATAAAAAATAATATTAATATTTTAATTGCTTTTCTTTCATTGATTTTAAGTTGGTTGCTAAAATAGTCGCAAAATAATGATCTATTCTAGCAAACCTCATATATATATAAACAAATTTTAACATGAATTTATAATGTATATTAAAAGAAATTCATCAAAATTACTAAATGTTTAGCAAAAGCAAAACAATGAAACATTGACCATATGTATAAGTATCATATGTCGGTCATTTAAGATTAGATATTTGAGATAAAGTATGTGACACCTACCAAATTCAATTCCCTTACATGGAAGTGAAGAAATTCTATGAAAAGGAACAAAAAAGCATACGTATTAGGTGACGTCTATAGTGGGAAGATAGCAAAGTCCATAGATGCTGCTATCATGTTCATGTCCACCAGACCACTAGTACACACAACAAGGCGGCGGTCTGTTTATGTAGTCCAAATAATACTACTAATACTTCGTTTCTAGTAATATTCTTTTTATTCGTCGATATTTGAAATTGATACACATAAAATAAAGAGATTAAAGTTCAAACCTTAATTATTAACGTCTAATTTAATAATTTCAATATTTTTTATCTGTTGTTGTAGCAGGACTTGTGGACGACGCATTAACTATTTAATAAATATAAATAATGATTAATTTTTTGTTTTTTATAGAAAGTGCATGAAGGAGTGTAATATATAGGTGACATATGTTGTTAATAAAATATACTTTACAAAGACTAAGAAGAGTTAAATATTATTGTTGATGATGATGAAGTCTTCCTTTGCTATGATGATGAATTTGTTAACAGCAGCATCTATATTGCTATCAGTTATCTCAGTTGCTAATGCATTCACCAGAAATGATTTCCCTCCTCACTTCTTGTTTGGTGCTTCATCTTCAGCTTATCAGGTTCCTCTTTCTCATATATATAAGAGTGAAAATTCATTTGGAGCTTTGGTTCTGAAGTTGATTTTTAATCTCGAATTTATTGTTTTATCTATTTTTATATGAATATATTCAAACATAAAACAATTTATATTCGATTCATTTTAGCCGGAATTTATTGTGTATTTTTTGCTCATATTTTGCACGCGTTGTGTTTGATTGATATTTAGCTAGCCTGTTAATATATTTTGTCTTTTCAAAATAAAAATAATTTTTTGCATAATCAAGTAGGAAGGACCACAAAAAGTTAAAGGAGTTAATTTTGATTTGATATCATGTATACACCAAATCGTAGTTTTATTTAGCTTTGTTCTTGATTTTCTAGACATGATTGTGTAGTCTCAACTAACTCTCTGGTTTATATTTATAAGTATGTAGGTAGGGTAGGGGATCCATTTATATTGGAAATAGCTTTTGTGATAGTTACACCGTTTAATAACGTTTTGTGGATATTAAATTTCATTAATCTAACCGTTGAGTATCGTTGCATCAACAAACTACAGGTTTTTCAGTTAAATTAGGCACCAAAAGTTATTAAGCAAATGATTAATATATGAACCAATTTTTGTTCTTTGTTTATGGTTAGACTTAGACACTCTAAATTAGCTTTGTTGATTCTAATTTTCTCACACAAAGGCAATATCCTCCTTTATTTTCATGTAAAATCACTATTTAAGATACTGATATACTCATTCTGAAGATAATTTGGTATTAATATTTGTATTTTGGATTTGGGATGATATGAAAGGTTGAAGGTGCAGCAAATGAAGATGGCAGGAAGCCAAGCATATGGGACACCTTTGCACATGCTGGCAATGGTATTGCTCTTTCTTATTTATCTGTCTCGTTATATATTAATATATACTTCATAGTACTATCTTCAATTTTCGAGTGTTTCCTTGGATATTCATTGGGTGCATTTGCCTATTTAAATATCCAGAAAATAAGTAAGAATCTTTGGATATAGGTATAGAATACTGGCTAATTAAAGAGAAAACAGAAAACAATTATTATGAGAGTTCCATATAGTCCTAGTCCAAGGTTTGGTAGTATGGCATGATATTGATGCTACCATACCCCTGCAGTGCATCAATAAGCACAAATTCTCATTCTGTTTACAATATAAGTTGATGTTTATTGATGAAGTAGTTTTACTATTTCAATCAATCATGTTAAAAAGTCATAGTTACAACAATGAAATTCTGCATTCCAATTAAAATTTACAGGAGGGCGATACACGGGAAATGGCGACATTGCAGCTGATCAATATCACAGATATAAGGTATGCACTATCAAATCTCTCACTGGTTTTAAGTTAGTCTTCCTTGCCTAAGAAATAATTTGTACAAAATAACATTCTGTACTTATTATTTGGATATTATTATTAGTTTACATATATGCTTTCATTTCTTACAGGATGATGTCGAACTCATGTCTAAAATGGGTTTAGATGCCTACAGATTTTCCATATCATGGTCAAGACTTATTCCAGGTATGATCTCCCAAAAGGTTACAAATGATAGATTCTTGTTTGTGTTCATATGGATAGGGCCTGTTTGGATAAACAACTTATTTGCAACTTATGGCACAAGCACTTATGAAGCTTACATAAGCTAATTTTATAGCAAAAAAATAAAATAATGATGAATTGTTTTTATATATTATGCAACAAGGTATTATCATAAGTTCTCTTAAACAATCTCACCAAACGTATGTCAATAGATAAGTTCAAATAAGTCAAATCCAAACAGACCAGAGAAGTAATTATTTTAGCATCAGAATCAAGACTAATATCTATAATAATGTCAAAAGATGATTGTACTTGGTTTGATTCTTGAGCTAATTTCTAGAACCAAGACAAATTTGATTATGGTGCAATTAATGAATCTCTGTAAGAGAATCTTTAAATTCATAGCTTCTTGCATCAATTGCTGGTTATTCTGACCTTGATCTTGATTTTAATACAGATGGGATAGGGCCAATAAATCCTAAGGGATTGCAATATTACAACAACCTCATCAATGAACTAATAAGCCGAGGTTCTTTTGCGAACTAGTTTTACCTTATAATATTCAATTAGTGTCGCAAATCGAAAATTGTGGAAAATAGTGGTTTGTTCAATTTCTGTGATGCTACACTGCTATGGAGCTGTTGAAGCCTCTATTTAATAACGCTTTTGTACTAATTAGCTTATTGCAGAACAATAACAATCTATAACATTATTGTTATAACCACTATTTGACAACAATGAGATCATTTAACATTAAAAGAGAAGGCCTTCCGAATTACTATATAGTTATATATTCTTGTCCCCTTTCATTTGTAGGAATTCAACCACATGTTACATTGTATCATTGGGATCTACCACAGACACTTGAAGATGAATATGGAGGATGGGTTAGCCGAAGAATTATGTATGGTTCCCAAACTAAAATTTTCCTATTAACATGGCCATCTTGTGTTAGATAGGAGATCAAATAAAACAAGCTATATCTAACACAATAAGATAATTCTATAAGTAACATTTGTATATTTATTTATGTTTTCTTGCAGAAAAGACTTCACATCATACGCAGATATATGCTTTAGAGAGTTTGGTGATAGAGTTAAACATTGGGCCACAGTGAATGAAGGGAATGTGGTTTCAATGGCGGGCTATGATGGAGGAATGTTACCACCACAAAGGTGTTCTCCTTCCCCTATATCTAACTGCTCCAAAGGAAATTCTTCAACTGAGCCATACTTGGTAACTCATCATATGTTGTTAGCACATGCATCAGCTGCAAGACTGTATAGGACGAAATACAAGGTAAACCAATGTATGACGCATGCACCACTTTACTTTGTCATTCATCTAAATCTTTTCACATTTGGTATTATAATGTTGTCAATCATAGAAAATAACGATTTGTTTAAATTCCACTACTTTACGATGCTGCAATACTAAATTGCTGTTTCACAACACTTTATACTTAGTAGAATACAATAGAACTATAGCAATGTGTTTAAATTCCTCTAGGCAATAGGGCGATTGCGCACTATAGGCTATAGCCGCTATTGACAACATTGCATAATTATGTAGGGTATTATATAAGGTGATAATTATGACTTGTGAAATCATTTTAACTATGATAATCAAAGTACCTTTTCTATAAAAATGCAACCTATGGTAACTTGCAGGCCAAGCAACAGGGATTTATTGGGTTTAATCTTCTTGTTTTTGGTTTTGTTCCACTAACAAATACTAGTGAAGACATAATTGCCACTCAAAGAGCCCAAGACTTCTATATTGGGTGGTAAGTAACATTTTAATTGTGATATCTATCCCTAAAATATGTTGTCATTGTAATTTTATTTGACCATTTTAGAGTACACATGTTGATCTTTGAAATTGTAAACATCGGTCAAAACAGTTCCCAATTTTTGTGAATTGGGGAATACATCCCATGAAATTGTAAAGTGGCCATCAAAATAGTCTCTCAGATAGCTTTTACCGTTAGAGACTATGACATGACACGTTAACCAAATATGTGGCCCCTCCGTGTTGATCCCACATCATTGCCCCCACACCAGGGACTAATTTGCTTATGAAATTTAGGTCTTTTGGGGATTAATTTGCCCATAATTTGTCAATGTGTGCAATGGCCATTATTGACAAATATGTCCATGAGATGATTTAAATTTTATAATTAAATTAGTCCCTAATAAGTTTAACGTGTCAATCATAGCTTTTAACAATAGGACTACAGAGGGACCGTTTTCAATTATGTTTTACAATTTCGAAGATGTATTTACAATCTACAAT
Source organism: Trifolium dubium (assembly GCA_951804385.1). Lineage (NCBI taxonomy): Eukaryota > Viridiplantae > Streptophyta > Magnoliopsida > Fabales > Fabaceae > Trifolium > Trifolium dubium. The sequence goes on along the minus strand of OX638075.1, from coordinate 32,081,073 downwards.
AGTGAAGGATTATTTCAACCGATGCTCTTACAATTTCGAGGACCAATTTGCCAATTCACTCACTACTTTAATAGTCGCAGCTATTTCCTTATACAGTAATGAATTACTAGACTTAACTTTATATTTTCTTTATTGTGACAGGTTTTTGAATCCCTTCTTTTTTGGAGAATATCCTGACAGCATGAAAAAGAATGTTGGCTCAAGGCTTCCTATCTTCACAAGTTGGGAATCCAATTTGGTTAAGGGCTCAATTGACTTCCTTGGAATCAATTTTTACTACGCATTTTCCGTTAAGAACAACGCTAAAAGCCTGCAGAAAAAGAGTAGAAATTACATGGCAGATATGGCTGTGGATACTATACGTATGATTGTTTCTGTGTCATTTATGTTGCTCCAATTTTGATTACATAACCAATTCTATATTGAGATTAAACAAGTAACATGCACATAAATGTCTCTTTATATTCTATTCCTCTTTCTTCCAACTTTGAAGAACTTTAATCTTTTTATTTTTCACATGATTGTAGCCTACACTGGAAATAGTACATCTACAGATGAGGTAAAAGTAGAGTATAAACTTTGAAGTTTATTTTATTCTTTGAACATTGAAGCTTCATTATATTTCACTTACTAACTGATTGATTTGTTTAGGTTCCAGTTATACCCTGGATTTTGGAAGGGCTGCTTCATTCATTGAAGAAGGAATATGGCAATTTTCCAATTTACATTCATGAAAATGGTATGTCTCCCTTAGATAAACATGTATATCAATAGTCTTATGACTTAATTAAATACCTTATTACATCATAGCCTTTTATATAGGTATGAAAACAGGTCAAGTATTTAAAATTTTTTTATTTACGGCATGAGCTGTTAATATTAAATAGTTTTACATTGAGAATATGTTATTTTTCCATTCCATGACGGTATTAAATTTAATATTTAGTACCAAATGTTAGTTGATTAAGTGGTGATTGACGCTGTGCTTAGTAGGGAGTATCACGGTACGGTCCCCCGCAATTGTGTTTTGAAGGGGACTAGAACCACTTTATGTCATAATTAGCTCCGAACTTGGTCCAACTTAGTCTATTTTTACTTGTACTTGTATCAATAACATTAAAATCTTCATGGATTATGATGAGTCTGTGAACTTCTCATCAGGTCAACAAACACGTAGAAATTCATCATTAGATGACTGGACAAGGGTGAATTATATGAATGCAAACATAGGGAGCCTGCTTGATATGTTGAGGTACTAATACTTCTATTTTCTTTTTCATGTATACGTTTCTAATTAATATTCATTTAGTTCTATGGTGCCCCTAATTGATATGTAACCACAAAATGATGTCTAACGTGGACTTCTTGAATTTTAACATACTTTCTGTTAGAAAAATATATTAACTTACTATATATAGTAGGTAAAGGTTAAAAGATCCACCTTTAAACCTTCTTTTTTGGTGTGCATATCAGAGTCACCCTTAGTACTATTCTACTCTAATTTCTAATAAATGCACCCCATTAAACAACTAAAAGTTGTTACTTTTTCTTTCAATAATGCTAATGAAGTTATTTTTGCTGTTATATTGATAGGAATGGACTAAATATAAGAGGTTATTTTGTATGGGCCTTTTTGGATATGTTTGAGTTACTAAGCGGAAATGAAGCAAGTTTTGGTTTATATTACATAGATTTAGAAGATCCAACCTTGAGGAGGCAACCTAAACTTTCTTCTATATGGTACTCAAATTTTCTAAACAACAGAACTATGGACTCAGAGATCACCATGAAAGTTGAGGATAATTCATCCATACTCTCCAACACTATTCCCTTAATGCATGCTTCCACTTAAAGTAATTAGAACATGTTAAAATAAATGTTTACCATATGATAGAAAGTGTTACGAATTATGGTGTTTAAGCATACGAAAATGATTAAAATTTTAATAGAAATCACATACACATTTTCTCTATTACATTAGTACTCTGCTTAAAAATATGTCTATATATTTATTCTTGATAATGTTGTACATTAAGCTTATATAATTACAACATATGGAAGAAAAATACATCACACAAACGACGTAAAGGAACTTAACATTCAATGTCTAAAGATAAATTACAACGTCTAGAAGTCCTAGCTCAATTGGCAGAAAATATCAAAATTGTTAGTCCGGACATCCATGATCGGGCTTCGATCCCCGGTACCCTCTATTTTGTGTGTGTGAGTTTATGATAACTTTGTCATTTCATTTATGTGCCAAAAAAAAAAATTACAACATTGACATATTTGAGAGTCCACGTAACGTTAAAACAAGTACTAAGGATATTGTTCAATGCAAATGAAAATTTGGTAAACATCTACGCATAAAGCTTACCGATGAAATTAAACCATGCATGCGCCAATGTGCATTGATGCACAATAGTATTGTTATATAAGATGTTGTGAAACTCCAATAAAATGCTCAATCTTATGACCACTTTGGTTTCCTTTTCTCTGTTGTCTATATGGATTGTGATGAAGGTGAAGACGAAACACCTTCACATTTCCAGTTGAGGAGTGATCCACAAAGATTAGGATTGTCTCTGTAGTTTTCCTCGTCGAAGTGTGTTCTAGAAAGGTTGTTGTATGACACATTGAAGATTGATAAAAAGTTCAGCTGAATTAGTTCAGAAGGTAGCTTGCCAATCAAGTTATTGTATGATATAATCAAAGCTCTCTATATTTGGGTAAGATTAGAAAAAGTAATTGTAATAGGGTCTGACAAGTAATTATGTGATAGGTTCAAAACTCTAATTGTTGTAGGTTTTTAATTTGAGACGGGAGGATACCAATTCATAAACAATAAAATAAAATCTCTCATGTTTATTTTGTAATAAATTGGTAATATTAGAGTTAATAATATGTTTATATTTTTTATCTCGCAATAATATGCATCACTCGAATAAATCTAAGCCGCATTGATTTACTTTGGTTTGAATGACTTTTTAAAAATCAACCGAATCATGTACTTTTTTATCTTGCAGTTTGGAGACTTTTATGCTCAAAATCGAACTAAACCGCACCACACACCCTTAGATACACAGGTGTTTACAACTTTGAAAATCATTTTTAGATCTTCTCTCCATGTCCATTCTTTTTCTCATATCTATATTTCTTCCATTTATGATGAAGTTTTAAATTTAATTGAATAATGTATGAAGAATCCAGTCTACCTGCATGTTGTCCAAACTTGTTTCTTGCGCTGGAAAATAGAGGGTAATTCCGTCTAAATAAAAAATAATCAGCACTGTTTTATTTTATAGTAGTAGTAGTATAAATAAATAAATAAATAAATAAACAAACAAATAAACCTGTTTTTTTTTTTTTTTTGACTAATGAATAAACCTGTTTTGTTTACTCTACTATACTACTATCATTCTCTTCTTTGCCGCTAAGCTACTCCTAGGGTTTCAGGCTTCAAGGTACTTGTTTCATTCTATGTACTATTTGTTTATTCCTATCATCGATTTATTCCTTTTTTGCACAATTATTGTACATCAGTACATTACATATGTATGTGATTACATATAAATTGATTTTTGTTTGTATCGGAGTAAACCATCGAATTAGTCCCGACTTTGTATTTACGATTATTTCAATAATGTCGTCATTGTTTCTGTCAAATTTTATTCGTATTAATTGTTTTGAAAGTAAGTTAGAGACTAAATTGATAGTAAGGGTATGTTTGGTTTCAATTCTAGAGGAATTATAATTGATTTTAGAAGAATAAAATTAATTCTAACTTATTTGGTTTTTTAAAAGTAGAATTGAGTCTACCTTTAGAATTGATTCTACTTAAGCTAAAAATCTAGAATTGGTTTTTACATTCAAATTTCTTATTCAACTCACTTTTGCATGAATATATTAAAACACGAGTAAGTTTATATTCAAATCACACTGTCTCAAATCGATTTTATTTCCAGTTCAAATCACACTATTTTGTAACAAACATGAGAATGTATATTCTATTCTTTTTTTCCAGAAATTTACAAAAAATAACTTGAAACAATCGCGCATATTAACATGTTGATGTATTTTACCGGCCCTGTGATTGCAGGTTTGAGTAATTACAAAATATTTGGATTCTGTATACCAGTCATCATTATGGATGTAGATGGGCAGCCTATTTTTGTTTCACGCAACTGTGTGCCGGAGAAGTTGAAGGAAGCAAACTGTTTTCCAAATAAGGTGGAAGATTCTGATAATCACTCTGATGGAGAGAAGCATGATGAGGATGAATATGCATATCAGTTTGCATTGTTGGGTTTGAGCCATCTTAGGTATCTTGCTACTGAGGATCAAATTTGTGAAAGCTATCGTGAACTTGCGTTGAAGTTTCATCCGGACAAACAAGCTTACCTCCTTCTTTCTGAGAAAAATGAAGCTGTAAAGGAGGCTAAGAAGCATGAAATACTAACTCGTTTCATGGCAATTAGGGAAGCATATGAAGTGTTGGTTAATCTTGTAAATGTTCGCAAGTAAGGTAGCAAACTTGTGTTCAAGTTGCAGTAGAATCTCCTTTGTTTATTAATTTTCCTTTGTTTACCATGTGATGGAAAGTGTTATGAATTATGGTGTTTAAATTTTAAACTTACGAAAATGATTAGAGTTTTAATTGAAATGCATACACATTTTTCCTATTACAGTAGGACTTTCCTGATAATGTTGTACATTAAGCTTATATAAAATTACAACATATGGAAGAAAAGTACACCACACAAACAATATAAAGGAACTTAACATCCTATATCTAAACATGTAGGCATAAGCTTACTGATAAAAATCCTATATATGGACTTAAAAAATTTAATAAGTTGTTTTTTTTAAATGTTTTTTCCTTCACAACAATATGTTTATAGTATGTCATTTTGGTTCTGTGGTGACAAAAATGGTTTTGAATGAATTGATTTTAGTTAAAAGTGAATTTAATGTGAGAGTCAAAAGTTACAGATCTTCACTTCAAGTTAGAATCAATCATACAAGCAAAATTACCCAAACATGTCAAAATCAGTTTTATTGTGTCTGGAATCACTTTTGGGTCTCCCTACTGTAAAACCAAACACACCAAAAGTACAGATGTAATGTATAACTAAATAGCATTTGGAAGTGATATGATTTGCTGAAAAACTATTGCTTCTTTTAAAAAACAAATACTTGTGCGCTGTATTTATTTTGATCATCATACTCCAAATCATTAATCTTATTAATTTCCTTATGATAGATTTTTCATTGTGAAATTGACTGCTCTAATTGGTTGGAGTAGTAGATGAGCCTGACAGAGAAGCTTGGAAGTCATGGATGGAAGAATACATAAAAGTCAGTGGGAAAGTTCCACCTGGTAATGAATCTGGAAATGCCACTTGGATAAAACAGCAACCTAAGAAGAAGCTCGATCTTCGATTAACGCCCGGTCGTCATGTGCAACTTACTGTCCCTCTTGAGGAACTCGTGGACAAGTTGCATTCATCAAGGGATCTAGAAGTGCACCGTTATGCGGATTCTCGCAAAAAGTGATAGGCATTCTTGAAAAGGAAGGAGTAGATTATGAGAGTGTAAATGTGTTAGATGAAGATTATAACACTTCGGATTGAGGGAGACGCTTAAAAATTATAGTAACTGGCCTACATTCCCTCAGATATTTTTGAATGGTGAACTTGTTGGTGGTTGTGATATATTGACCTCCATGCTTGAGAAGAGTGAAGTGGCTGCTTTGTTCAAAAATTAAATAATTGAGTTAGGAATAGAGTGTGTGGAACAGTATGGGAGGAAGGTGAAATGCAGGCCATATCTTGTTGTATTAATCTTTTAAATACAAAGGTAGAAAATGCTTATTTTATTTCTGTTAAAGTATTTTTCTGGTACGCTCAGTCAGGATATCTATGAGAACTAAACATGAGGGTTTGTTCCAATATGATATGCATGTGAGAACAATTATGTGTATTTGAGGCATTGATGCAGAAAAAAGAAACACATGTAACATATAACAATAGCTTCAAATGTCGAAATTAGTACAAAGATAAATTACAATATCCAAATATTTGAGTTGAGACGTACTCCACATAAAAACAGGAACTGTGAAAATTCATCAATAAAGAGGAAAATTTGGAAAACAATGTGCGCATAACCTTACCGGTGTAATAAAACCAAGCCATGCGCCAACATGCATTGATGCACAACACAATTATTATATAAGACCCTGTGAAACTCAAATAAAATGATATCATGTCCACAACAGTTTCCTTTTTGTCATTGTTGGATCGTGGTGAAAGCGAAGACGCAGCACCTTCACACTCCCGATTAATTAAGAAGTGCTCCGCAAAGATATAGCTTTTCTCATCAAAGGTTCCAAACTGCCAGTACTAGGTGGTGTTCCAAAAAGTGCAACTTGGTTAGTTCAGTAGGTACCTTACCACTCAAGTTATTGTATGATAAATCAGTAGGATTTTACCTTTGTAAAAGTAATCATTGTACTTTGTTCTAATTAAACTCCACTTCTAAATGCAGATCATCATTCAATGTGGAAGAAAGTTGATGTACGGGTTGGACATTGAGATTTCAAAAATTGGACCATAATCATCATCATATTTTCCTATTCCAAATGACATATATTCGAAGCAAGATGGAATTGAAGCATTAAGTGTGTTTCGTGAGAGGTCCATTATTATATCGATATTTTTTAACTGACACAATTGAATCGGAATATCTCCTTCAATAGTGTTATGACATAATTAAAAACCTTATACATCATAGCCTTTTATATAGGTATTGAAGCAGGTCAACTGTTTAAATTTTTTTATTAAAAATATATGTTGTTACTTGTTAGTATAAAATAGAATGTGTTATTTTTCCATTTCATATTAATATTAAATTTAATATTTAATTGTAAGAGTTTTTTTGGTACATTTTTTATACATTTTTTGGTACATAATATTTAATTAATTGTAAGAGTTGGTTGATGTGTCAGATCATTGAATTCTCGTCAGATGTTTGTGTAAAGTTGATTTTTACCTCCGTCCCATTTTAAGTGTCACAGTTGACCAAATCACATACTTTAAGAAAAGTGTGTAAATGAAAGAGAGAAAATATGACTTTTACTAAAATATCCTTTATTTTTATTGGTAGTAGACATTAGAATACTAAAAAGTAGATATTTGAGTGTGTTTTTTCTCTCTCTTAATGATTGATTTAAGGAATAAAATAGGAAAAACTAATGTTATAAATAGCATATGAAACTTATTTTGGGACAAACAATTTTAGCAAGTATGACACTTATTTTGGGACGGAGTATGAATTATGGTGTTTAAGCATACGAGAAAATGTTGCGTCGAAAAAAAACATACAGAAAAAAGATTAAAATTTTAATATAAATGACATACACATTTTTCAAATTTCATCTGGGTTGTGCTTAAATATATATCTATATATTATATACTTCATAATGGTGTACATTAAACTTATAGAATCACAACTTAGAGAAAAGTACATAATATAAAGGAACTTAACATCCGAGGTGTAAACATAAATAACAAAATTCAAATATTTGGAAGTCTACATAATGTTTAAACAAATAATTAGGATATTATTCAATGCGTGCTAAAATTTGGTGAATATGTATGCATATTTTTTTTTTTAACGGCATACGCGTGAGCTTATTGATAAATTAAGTCATGTGTGAACACTAAGTATTTTTTAATTTTCTAAGAGTACATTAATATATAAAACATCCATTAATTAGCGTAAACACAAGTATTTTTTAATTTTCAAAGAGTACATTAATTATGGACTGTGATTTTTCCAAATTAATATTAACATTATTTCCGATGCATATTCAAAATGTTTAATTGGCTGATTAGAATGTGATACATTAGTTGTAAATGACAAATGAACCTATGATGATGTGCGTCTATGATCTGGTTGAACATAAATGTGAAGAGAAGATGTCGAATGCTCAAGAAATTTCAACAATGGCTCTTCCCAAGCGGAAGACCATTGCTGAAGAGTATGTTGGAATTACCGTGATAGATGCAATTGTTAGTATGCCCGCATGTTTAAACATAGGAACACATCAACATATCAAGGAAGCCGATATAATTTGCGGATTGAATGTGTTACAGCTCATTAATGAGCCTGTTGCACTTGCTTATGAACTCAATTATGTATCTTCTGGAAACATTATCAAGAATGTAATGATTTTTTACCTAGGTGATGGAACATTAGATGTTTCACTTTTGGATATTGAAGGGGGATTTGCTATGGTGAAAGCTACCGTAGAGGATACACATATATGAGAGGGTGATTTTGATAACAAAATGGTTGAGCATTTTGTTAAAAAAATTAAAGATGTGTCGGGGGAAAATCTTAGTGAAGATGTTAGAGCTCTTAGCAAACTAAATAGAGTATATAAAAGAGACAAGACACTCTTTCCTCGGATGTTAGTGCTGAAGCTTTTGTTTATTGTTTATATGATGGTAAAGATTACAAATCTTCCATGAGCTATATTCAATTTGAATGGTTGAATGCATAATTGTTTAGTAAAATTGTGTTGATGATTCTTCACAAGCAGAAGACCATTTCCGAAGAGTACGTTGGAACTACCGTCATAGATGCAGTTGTTAGTGTGTCCGCATGTTTAAACATAGGAAAACGTCAAGATATAAAGGAAGCCGGTATAATTTGCGGATAGAACGTGTTACAGCTCATTAATAAGCCTGTTGCACTTGCTTATGAAGTCAACTAGGCATCTTCTAGAAACATTATCAAGAAGGTAATGATTTTTCACCTAGGAGGTGGAACATTAGATGTTTCCCTTTTGGATATTGAACGGGGATTTGCTATGGTGAAAGCTACTGTAGATGATACACATATATAAGAGAGTGATTTTGATAACAAAATGGTTGAGCATTTTGTTAAAAAAATTAAAGATGTGTCGGGGAAAAATCTTAGTGAAGATGTTAGAGCTCTTAGCAAACTAAATAGAGTATATAAAAGAGACAAGACACTCTTTCCTCGGATGTTAGTGCTGAAGCTTTTGTTTATTGTTTATATGATGGTAAAGATTACAAATCTTCCATGAGCTATATTCAATTTGAATGGTTGAATGCATAATTGTTTAGTAAAATTGTGTTGATGGTTCTTCACAAGCAGAAGACCATTTCCGAAGAGTACGTTGGAACTACCGTCATAGATGCAATTGTTAGTGTGTCCGCATGTTTAAACATAGGAAAACGTCAAGATATAAAGGAAGCCGGTATAATTTGCGGATAGAACGTGTTACAGCTCATTAATAAGTCTGTTGCACTTGCTTATGAAGTCAACTAGGCATCTTCTAGAAACATTATCAAGAAGGTAATGATTTTTCACCTAGGAGGTGGAACATTAGATGTTTCCCTTTTGGATATTGAACGGGGATTTGCTATGGTGAAAGCTACTGTAGATGATACACATATATAAGAGGGTGATTTTGATAACAAAATGGTTGAGCATTTTGTTAAAAAAATTAAGGATGTGTCGGGGAAAAATCTTAATGAAGATGTTAGAGCTCTTAGTAAACTAAATAGAGTATATAAAAGAGACAAGACACTCTTTCCTCAGATGTTAGTGCTGAAGCTTTTGTTTATTGTTTATATGATGGTAAAGATTACAAATCTTCCATGAGCTATATTCAATTTGAATGGCTGAATGTATAATTGTTTAGTAAAATTGTGTTGATGATTGATAAATGTGTTAGTGATGATGCTACAGAAAAATGAGATTGTGCACATTCTACGTCACGGTGGGTTTGCCAAAAATCAAAAAATTCATAAATTTTTGAAAGATTACTTTGATGGAAAAGTTATTTGTGAGAGCATGCGGTTGCTTATGGAGTTGTAATCCATTGGGTAGTTTGGTGATCCATTGAGTAGTTTTGAGAGGAGAGGAGAAAGTGAAAGAATGTTTTGATGATTTATATACAATTGATATTTTTTTTCCCATTTTCATCTATTAAATACAACTCTTACAATCATGCGTATCAATCAATAAAAACATCAACTACTTGTAAATCAGTTACTAAAACACCAACTACAATCATGGATTTTTTCCTGTTAATTTTTCATCTATTAAATATGAATCTTAGAGTCATACAAATGCGACAATAAATAACCATTTTATTTTTTATAAATAATTGTATAAATTTTGTAACATTTCTTTTTTTTTAATAAATTAAAATTACATGGGGTAATTAAAAAAAAAAGAAATTTTATAAGGGGTAAAACAAAAGTCATCTAAATTTATAACTCTACTCGTTATTTTAAAAATAAACATAAATTATTTCTTTGATATTTTGTTTTCTTTCATCTACTCTTTTTTTTTTTTTGTCAAGTACTCTAGCGGCTAGAAATTCCACTTTTAAAGTGGAGAAGTGGGATGATCGGGGTTTGAACCCCCGCCCCCTGCATATATAATGCGGTGTCCAACTAATTGAGCTATACTCATGGAACTTCATCTACTCTTCTTTATATATGTATATATAAAGAAAGTTTTTATTCAAAATTTTAAACAACACAACTTTTAATGCGTTGATTTTATACACCCATAAAAAAATTATAATACCTTACTATTTAAAATGTTTAAACAAGTGTTCCAAACACTCTTTAGCATTTTCCTACAGTTAATAAATTTTTACTCTGGTAAAATAGGCGGATTTTGTTTTATCCCTATAAAATTATTTTTTTCGATTACACATGTAAAATTATCTTTTTTTGATTATCTTCTATTAATTATCCCTTGATACGATGGATATCATTCACAATATCTAATATCTGCTAGGAGATAGGTTTAAATACACATTTGATCTTCTAAGTATTTTTAAGGTTTCACTTTGGTACTTTAACTATTTTTCGTTCCGTTTTGGTCCTCTAACTCTCATTTTGTTAACCTACTTAGTCTTAATTGTTAGAAAAATGTAAAAAACGAGAGGTAGAAGCCTCTAATGAGAAAACGAACATCAGATTTGGATTCAACATGAATAACGAGAGGTTTTGGAGTATCATTTCGTAAGCTTTTGTGACTGGAAAGATCACCGGTGATATGGACGGAGACGGTGATAAAGGAAACTCCGTACGCGATGAAGAAGAATGTCTCTGACCACGTGACGTTTTCCTATTGGATCTCACATTAAAGTCATCAAGTCCTTATGTGCCACGTACGCAAAATTAACGTTTTTGGCATTTTTCTAACGATAATTAGGACCAAATAAATTAACATAATGAAAGTTAGATGACCAAAACAGAACGAAAAAATAGTTAAAAGTCTAAAGGGAAACGAAAAACAGTTAAAAGATTAAAATGAAACCTTAAATATATTTAGAGAATAAAAAATATGTTTAAGCTTAGGAGATATCTAAACCCCTAATTTATTGTTTTTTTCGCCAAATAAACCCCAAATCGAATTCGAGAATTGGTGTAACAAATGGAAATAGCTATCTTCTCTCCATCATCACTCTTCTTCGAACAAGATGAAGATAATCATCATACCATGGGTAACGTACAGTACTACTCTCTCTCTCTCTCTCTACTTCTACTGCTTCTTCTTTCTTCCCTTGACAATTTGTGTATCTGAATGCAGCTGAAGAAAACGCACAGACTCAAGAAACCTATGTTGAGAGGAAGCACCAGTTTCCTGGAATGGTAAAGCTTTCATTTTTAATATTATATTCATGTGGGTTTTTTTGTTTTTTTTTTAGTTTATTTGAGGAGTACAATTTGAAGGATTTAGCTTAATTGAGTTTGAAATTCAAATTACTGTTATTTATGCTTGCTTATTTGTTTGTATTTATATTGTTAGAGTTTTGTGATAAAACAACAACGAGGTTTTAATCAAGGTTTTAAATAGTGGTTGAGTTAAAGGTTTTTATGTTTCTGTTGAGAACCTAGGATGGTCATTATGTCTGTTATGTTGTTTCTGTTAGACAAGACATAAAACATTTATGAACTTCAAATCTTCTTGTGCTTGAGGTTTTGTTAGTATCAACTACTGTTGTTAGATAGTGGCATTATAGTGTGTTGGAATTGGAACAAATCACCACTGTTAAACGCTATGTTATTTTGTACAAAATATTGTCGGAACTTGAAATTTTGAATAAATGACTATTTTTTGTTATCTCCGATTGACAACACTAACATCAACATTGTATTGTTCTGAGTAACTTTATGCCATTATCTTTTATGCAGGAGTTGGTTATCCGAGAGTTTTCCTTTCATCAATTGAATGCTAATTTGCTCTGGCCAGGAACTTTTGCATTTGCAGAATGGTTAGTTCAACACAGATCATGCATTGAAGGACGGCGTACCATTGAGTTGGGGAGGTATTTTAATTACTCTCTCATCCATTTATTTATATAAGATATAACTTGCAAAGTATATAATTTTTTTCTAAAATTTTGAAAGTGACCCCTGCTCCGGCTGTATATGTCTATGTTAAATTTTTCAACGCTTGTAAACTCCTAACTTGATCCTATGTCATTGGCATGCATCTATCAATAACCACTCTTGGTTGTACATTTCTCTTCTTGAATAGAATACTTAATTGCCATCTCTTGTAGAAATGTATTAACATGTTAGGGATGGACTATTTGATTGGTGATCAAATAAATGCAAGTATTTGAATTACATTGAGATGTATGCCACTGCAAATTAATGAGCTTTGTTGTTACTATATTTTTTTCCGTATAATTTAATGGGACAATACATGAAAATAGCCAGAATAAAAAAATTAGCTCTTTCATGTTATATGATTTCACATCCTTTGTAGATAGCTCTTTACAATTTCAGTAATTTGATTTCATGTTTTTTCTTGGTCATGCTGCATCCAATTTCAGTGGCACAGGTGCTTTGGCGATATTTCTTCGAAAATCATATAATCTTGATATTACAACTTCAGACTATGATGACCAAGAAATAATGGAGAACATAGCTCACAACTGCAGTGCAAATGATTTACCTGTCATTCCTCATATAAAACGTGAGTATTCTTTCAACTGATCTAGTCATCTTTTGTTCCTGAAACACAAATATGCTAAGTGTAGTTTTTTCCTGAGAAAAAGTTCTTTTAGGTTACTACAAGTTTGTTAAGTCCAACGACCACTTTGCTGATATGTTTGTTAACAACTTAGACTTGAATGAGCCTTGCGTTGACTTTGTTTCAACAGGCTTGGCATACATGACTTATATGCTCTAATTTGAGAGATGATTACTTTTAGAATTAATATGGTACATAATCTAAATATTTGCCCGTTTACCAACAAGATGTTGGGTAAATTGGCAAAATGTGTTTGTGTTTAAACTCTAATTTGCTCGTACATATTCCTCTTATTCTATATCATTTAATGTACTCTTTCTTTTACTATTTATTCTCATTCTTTTAGAAAAATACTAAATGTGTTTGTTGTGTTTTCAGACACATGGGGTGACAAGTTTCCGAATTCTGACCCTGATTGGGACCTGATCATTGCGAGTGACATCTTATTGTGTAAGATTATTAACTCCTGCTAATTTTTTTTGCAGATTGAAATATATGAAATACTAAAGTTTAAAGAAATAAAATCGATATGAAATGTCTGAGCGCTATGCTGTGTTGGTTATTACTATTTGTACTTTACAAATTGCCTCTCAGAATAGCATTATTGACAAGTTTAGTGCCATTGCTGATGATATTCTAAGGCAAAATTGAACTCATCTCCTTAGATATGTCTAAATGACAAACACATGCACCCCATCTTTTTGTAAATGACGTATTAGTCCCTTAAATTAAACAATGTCTGCCAATTAAGTCCTTTTTTTTCGAATTTAACACCACAATTTTAAAGGTTTTAGATTTGTCTTGATACAGAAACAGACTATTAGAGTTAATACGTAGACCTTTTCATTGATTTTGATGGATGTTTGCTAAAGAGATATGTTGGTGGAAAGACTAAATTGACCGACATTCTTTAATTTAAGGGACTAATTTGTTATTTCGTAAATTTGGAGGACTAAATTGTTTGACCCTTACAATTTTGAGGACTGAATGCTCATTGACTGTTTTAAAATTAGAAGGGGTGTATGTGATATTTGACCATACCTCAGGCAAAGGGGAGTGTATTTCTCCATATACTTATGGATAATATCTTTTAAATTAATTGTGATTTAGATGCAATGTCCTTCTGTTGTGAGCCGTGACTAAGTGGTTATTGTTCCTTGGATGGAATATCAAGATTGTTAAATTCCAAACTGACATTGATCTAATTTTGGATGGATTTTCTGAATTTAATAATGGAGTGAAGTGAACCAGTAATTTTTGTTTTTCTTTTCCTCTTGTAAGAGTCAAGAAAGATTACTACATGTGGAAGCAATTCCTAACTAATTTCTCTGTCAAATCTTAAATGTTTATGTAGATGTAAAACAGTATGCAAATTTGATACAAACAATTTCATTTCTTCTCCAAAGTTACAAGCACAACGACGGGACTAAAGTTTCTCGAATTGGGAATGATGAGACACATGGTATCTTGCTAGAGACCCTTTTAACCATCTTGCTTTTTTAGTTACTCAAGATTGCATTTTTTACTGAGTCTTGTGTTTGCAGGAGATGTAGTGTTGCCTTGGCCAGCTTTTCTGATGAGCTGGAGACGTAGAATCGGAAAGGAAGACGAATCGATTTTTTTCGGTGGTTGTGAGAAAGCTGGTTTAGAAGTTAAACATATTGGATCCCGTGTATATTGCATCAGTCTAAATGGAAATGAGAAATCAAACAAATGGTTGATGAAAGAAGATAGTGTTCAAGCTCCATCAGAAGGAAAATGAAGTGAAAATTTGAAGTTTGGTCTATTAACAAAGTTTCTTCATAGTTTAATTTGATTCAGCTGGTAGTAACTGCCTAATCATAATATACGCTTTGATAGACAACATAATTATACGCTTACAGATGCTATAGAACATGTGATTACTTATGTTACTCCCTTTGTTTCTATTACATGTTTTTATAAGTTAATCACATTTAGTGTAGAATTAATCTTTACATTTAATTGAGTTGAAATTACTTTCAACTCAATTTTACAAAATTAAGTCACTCAAAATTAATTTTTCTCGCATAGAACCAAACATACATAATATATTCTATAAGTGTATCTTTGTTAGTGTTGTTAGTACTTTCATAGCCTTAATGTCTAACCTAGACTTGGTGGTCCACATAATCTAACTCACCTGATTTTTTTAATTTTATATAAAAATGAAAGAAGGGAGTGTACAATGAAGAAGAATTGACTATGCCACATTATGCATTTATGTGACGGTGTAGCACATGCATTTCAACAATGATCTCCATGCAGGTGTTGATTTTTGGAAGTGATTACATGATAAGTGTAAAGCTCAAAGGTAGTTAGGGGATTCTTATAAGTTAGGCTTTAGTGATAAGGACAACAAATAACGACATTCATATTTTTTTTTCTCTTTAAACATTTCTTAAGAAGGATATAATTCTTTCTATTTCTATATATTTTAAGAGTGTGATATTCTATCATATTAGAGGATAATAGTGTAATTCAATATTTTTTAAGAAAAGAAGTATAATTCGGTCTAAAAATTGATTATTGTTCACAATAGTCTTCAACACAACTAAAATATCCTTAACATTATTAAAAGTAATCTTATTTACATCATATCAAATATTAAATGTATATATTTTGTTTAGCTAAAATTTAAATGTTAATTCCCCACATTGTAGTGTACAATCTCTTTTGTAATATTCAACTTTTATTGGTTGGTTTTACCCTATTTTTATACTAAATAATTATTACTTTATCTATATTCTTTGAATGTGTATTTATATTTCAGCTTAGAAAACCTTTTATCTAATATTTTTTAAAATAAGTTTATATTATATTGGTGTATTTTTCTTTGTCAATAATATCGAATAAAATACAAATAGTATCATAAAAAATAAGTATATTGTTATTTTTAGAGGTATATGTATTAATTTTCATTGTTTTCTATATTTTTTTTTAACAAAATAATACTCTAAAAGAAACATATGTATTAATTCCATATTTAAGATAATTTACTTTTCTTCATTTAAATTTAAATTATATATATAGAAAATAAATAAAATTGAAATTAGGAAGCTTCCTAGAAATTGCACTACACAGATTCACATGCCAAACACCTAAGAGTTCTCCTTATAATAATCCCTATAACATGCAACATATTGTAACATCTATGTGAGTGTCTATTTTTTGTCCTATATATTCTACCACAACAAAAACATCATATATTTTGTTCTTCATCATTTGAAAAAAAAATGGATTCTCAAAACCATGATCAACATGAGTATGAAGCATGTATTTTAGAGAATGGAGGGAACATAAAAGGAACATTATTGAGCAAGGAAACTATGAGACATGGTAGAACAGCACATAACATGTCATCATCTTCATTGCGCAAGAAATCTGACATCATTCTTGTCTCAAAATTTCACCATGGAATCATTAGAAATCTTTTGGATAATTTTCAAGAAGTTATTCTTGGAACAAAGCTTTCCATTTTGTTTCCAGCCATTCCTTTTGCCATTTTAGCTCAATGTAACGGTTTTGCAAGAGTAAGTATAATAACGGTTTTAAATTGCAATTTTGCAGTTACATACATATATATTGATCGTTCTAAATTACAATTGCAATTACACTTAGGTAGAATTTATTTTATGTTAACATGTATTACAGTTTTTGAAGTTTTCTAAGCAAACGTGTCATATTAAAATGTGTGGTTTTGCACTTTTTTTAAAATTTTTTTAAAGTTTTATAATTTATTTATTTATTTATTTTTGTCTATAAAAATTTAAAATTGTGTACTTTTGTACTTTTTAGTCGTCCTTGACCATAGTCTGTCAAAAAAAAAAAAAAAAGTCGTCCTTGACTAGAAGATAAAAAGAAAGTATTTTTCAATATCTTGAGACTTAATTAAAATATATTGAATTTTTGTAAGAATTAAAATCACATTATTTTTCCAATATTGTAGCAATAAAATATAGTTAATACTGTTTTATTATAATTTTTCATTTTTTTGACAGATTTATAATTATTACTTTTTAATGCTTAATTACCTAAATCATATCATTTCTATTTCTCACATAATTTTAAATTATGTTAGCATTAAATTATGAAAAATATAATGGAAATTTTTGTACTATGTCTACATATTGAGTACAATAACACTTTCCATTATATTTTTCATAAAAATTCTAGCCAGAAAATAAATAAATATTTTATTTCTATATGTGTCACATGATTTTGTGGGATGTGACTAATATGATCTCTTTAATTGCATGCATACAGCCTTTGGTTTTTGCATTGAGCTTACTTGGTCTTATTCCTCTTGCTGAAAGAGTCAGCTTCTTGACAGAGTAAGAAAATCATCACATTTTTTTTTGGTAAATATTATTATTATTATTATACTTTTTCTGGTCTGAAAGCTAATTCTAGTTTTTGATCTTTTGTTAAATTGGTGACTTGGCAGACAAATAGCTTATTACACAGGTCCCACAGGTATGTCTATTAGTATTAACCTCAACTAAATTTTATCAACTTAGCTTGAATTAGAATTTGTGGTTCATAATATATAATATTTGAAATAAAATTTCTTAGAATTTGTGGTTACAAATTGGCTTAAGTGTTAGTTCATTATATACATATTTTGAATGACAGTGGGAGGACTTATGAATGCAACATGTGGGAATGCTACAGAACTCATCATAGCAATATTTGCACTTAGCAATAACAAAATTGCAATAGTCAAGTATTCTCTCCTTGGTTCAATCCTCTCTAATCTTCTTCTTGTTCTTGGAACTTCTCTATTATGTGGTGGCATTGCAAATCTTAGAGCAGACCAAAAATATGACAGAGTAATTCTCTTCATTAAAACTTTATCTATTAATTTTACTTTTAAATTGAAATTTCTGTTGTAGTTACTTTATAATCGTTGATACTTGATAGTACGGAAAATTGTGGATTAATGTAGTGTTTGTTTGGTTCTGCGGTAAAAAAATTGATTTTGACTGAACTGATTTTATGAAATAGATTTTGGTCAAAATTGAATATAAAATAATTTATGTTTGGAAACATTCACGAAAAAACTTGAGAATTGATTATGTGTCACAACCGTAGAACAAAACATAGGCATAGCCAATGTAGTGCAAGTGCAATTGAGGTCGCCATGCGGTAACAGAAGCCGCAGTTACCGCAAACTATGACTATTCCATTGTCTTGTATATAATAACTGGTGTTGAGGACTGGAATGCTTTATAATTTTCTTCTTTCATGATTGATTTGCAGAGACAAGCAGATATGAACTTGCTTATGCTTTTTATGGCATTGTTGTGTCACTTACTGCCATTGATGTTCCAATATGGCGGTGCTTCAGTGGCTGTCGATGAAGATTCGTCTCTGCAATTTTCAAGAGCTGCTAGCATTGTGATGGTGATTGCATATTTTGCATACCTTATCTTTCAACTATGGACTCACCGACAATTATTTGAAGCTCAAGATGTAAATTTTGTTTTCTTTAACTTTGAAATGGTGAAGCTAATTGTGATTATATATAAGTTTTGTGGTGATATTTGATTAGTAATAATCAATTTCATTAATTCACTTGCAGGAAGATGAAGAAGAAGGTGAAAATGATTCTGAAGAAGCAGTTATAGGATTTTGGAGTGGTTTTGCTTGGCTTGTTATTATGACTGTTTTCATTGCTATTCTGTCTGAATATGTGGTTGACACTATTGAGGTAACTTATTTATTTTAAATCACGGCCGCGTCAAAAAGTTTGAACACCTGAAAATTATGGTAAAATAGGTCAATCACATCTAAATTCGTGGTTAATGAATGCATTTTAATGGTTAATGAGTTTTGGTACCTGTGATATATCTATTAATCATCTACTGTACTGAATGTAATTAACCATATACTACTTATATTTTTATCGCAACTGTTATGTAAAACTTTTTTTTAATCAAAGAGACAAAAAGTCATTCTATTTTGACTACTATAACACTTTTGTGACAAAAAAATGTGAATATGAACAGGATGCATCAGATTCATGGGGTCTATCTGTGAGCTTCCTCAGCATAATCATGCTACCAATAGTTGGCAATGCAGCTGAACATGCAGGAGCTATCATATTTGCTTTCAAGAATAAGCTGGTTTGAGTCTTAAGTGTTTATTTTTTATGAAAATTCCACACTTGCAATATTTTTTCAAACAAGTTCTTGAAAAACTAACCTTTTGACATTACATTAGGACATCACTTTGGGTGTTGCTTTGGGTTCTGCAACTCAAATTGGCATGTTTGTGGTAAGAATTAATCCATCATTAACTTTGTTGTTGGAATTAATGAGAAGTTTATATGATGGAACTTTAATTTAATTACAATATAGGTTCCCTTATGTGTGATTGTTGCTTGGATTCTTGGTATCAAAATGGACCTAAATTTCAACCTCTTAGAAACAGGTTCTCTTGCTTTGGCAATAATAACCACAAGCTTCACATTACAGGTATACTAAGTCTTCCTTTGGCAATTAATTTATCTATTGGCATACACAGTTGTAAGAATATTAGAAAGAACTTATGAAAACCACTTATGACTTGTCTATAAGTTGTTTTCATGTTATTTCTTAAGCTCTCAAGCCTTCAGGATAGCTTATGAAAACAGTTTAACTTAATTTTATCTTTAGTCATAGAAATAACTTAGCATAAACCTTTATCCAAATAGGGTCGTGCTATCTATATCTTGATTTAATCTTTCAACGATATTTAAGTCTTTTTTGGTAAATATTTTTTATAGGATGGAACTTCTCACTACCTAAAAGGCCTTATTCTCTTGCTCTTATACGTCGTTACTGGGGCATGCTTTTTTGTACAGAGAACACCCACAGGTGAGCAAAATATGTAACGTTTCCAAATCCAGATTCCCGGTAGCAATGAAAGGATGCAGTTGTCGCAATCAGCAAACCACCAATATTGTCGGATCAAAATCAAATTGACTTATATTTGAAGTCAGTATTTTGAATCATATTTACAAAAGTCAACACATGAGGCGTCCAATCTTGATCCAACATTGTTGATTTGCAGATTGTGGCAACCAGGGCTTTAAATAGCAGTGATGGTAACAATTGTAATTGCAGCTTCAATCACATCTCATTAAAACCATGGTTGCTATTGCTTTCAATTGCAACCACATGACATCCAATTCATATCTGATATGGAATTAACTGGATGAAATTTGCAGGCTTTGGCACATTCTAGTCTATTGGAGGTCAAAAGTAGCAGCAGCAACCAAACTTTATATCATAAGATTTAATTTAATGGATTTGTTATTTTTTAATTTGTTATAGTCATCTATAGAAAGATAGCTAGCTGTTTTGTACATATAACTTTTCAAATGATTGTGTCAAAAAATTTAAACTCATTCATGTAGTAATATATAAGAGAACTGTGATTAGTTAAGAAATAAGATATGAGGATTATGTGAACTAGAATCGTGTTGCTTATTTTGGACTGTAATTTAAACTTCATATCAGTGTTGTGCATCAATGCACGTTGGCGCATGGCCTGGTTTTATTACATCGGTAAGGTTATGCGTACATGTTTTCCAAATTTTCCTCTTTATTGATGAATTTTCTTAGTCTCTATTGAATTTTTATGTGGAGTCTCAAAACTCAAATATTCTGATATTGTAATTTATCTTCGCACTAATTTCGACATTTTGATTTTGAGACATTTGATGTTAAGTTCCTTTTTTCTTGCTTGTGTGATGTACTTATCTACAGCTGTTTGAAGTTATTGTTATATGGTACAATTGTTTCTTTATTCTCTTATAAATCATAATAATGCCCATATATGTTACTCTATATTGTCAGTCTTCTCTAATACCAAATAAATTAAAGAATTATGCCCATAGCTTTTTGAAGAATTATGTCATTTGAGCATAATTCAATCAGCTAAATGTAAACATATAGAAGAGCAAATGTCATGCAGACTTATATAAACTAGATTAATACAACAAGACATGGCCTGCATTTCACCTTGTTCCACACACACTACTCCTAACTAGTCCCTCATTTCAAAAGAATACCTAAGAATGCATTTTCATTTGCACAAATAATTAATTTTTGAACAAAGTAGCCACTTCACCTTTCTCAAACATGGAGGTCAATATATCACAACCACCAACAAGTTCACCATTCAAAAATATCTGAGGGAATGTAGGCCAGTTACTATAATTTTTAAGTGTATCCCTCAATCCATAGTTATAATCTTCATCTAAAACGTTTACACTCTCATAATCTACTCCTTCCTTTTCAAGAATGCCTATCACTTTTTGGGAGAATCCGCATAACGGTGCACTTCTAGATCCCTTGATGAATGCAACTACCTTATTCTCTTTTACCAACTTGTCAACGAGTTCCTCAAGAGGGACAGTAAGTTGCACATGACGACCGGGTGTTAATCGAAGATCAGGCTTCTTCTTAGGTTGTTGTCTTATCCAAGTGGCATTTCCAGATTCATTGCCAGGTGGAACTTTCCCACTGACTTTTATGTATTCTTCCATCCATGACTTCCATGCTTGGGTGAGAGCTTCTCTGTCAGGCGCATCTACTACCCCAACCTATTAGAGCAGACAATTTCACAATGAAAAATCTATCATAAAGAAATTAATACGACTAAAGATTTGGAGCATGATGATCTTGATCAGAATAAAAACAGTGCAAGAGTATTTGATTTTGAAAAATAGCAATAGTTTTCAGCAAATCATACCACTTCCAAATGCTGTTTATTTATACATTACATCTGTACTTTTGGTGTGTTTGGTTCTACAGAAGGGAAACCCAAAAGTGATTCGAGACACAAGAAAATTGATTTTGACACATTTAGGTGATCTTGATCGGAATTTTAATTTTGTTTGTAGAATTGATTCTAACTTGAAGCGAGGATCTGTAGCTTTTCACTACGTGATTTTTATACTCAAATTTATTGTTCAACACACTTTTAGGGAATTTATCCATCAAACTCCGAGACCACTTCACATTCAATTCACTTTTTACTAAAATCAATTCATTCAAGACCATTTTTGTCACCACAGAGCCAAACTGACCCTACTATATGTTGTCTCTGACACGCGTTGCTGTCCGACACGATGATATTCACTCACTTCCATTTTCTTGAACTATTACTAGTGTCTATGTTTCATGTGACTGTCGTATCTGTGTCTATATCATTGATCATTGTCTTCCTCACATAAACTCGGATAATTTATTATAAACATATTGTTGTCTAAATCTTATAAGATTTCAAGATAAATAATCAATGTATCAAATAGTTATCATTCAACATCAACAAAACCACATTATATTATATCTGAAAAAATCTTAATTGTTTATTTTCACATTAATAAACACATTAAAAAAATTCCCTAAATAAAAAATGAGAATAATATCTGAAAATTCATCAATAACAATCATAATCATAATTCATAACATTGCATTCAACACAACAAGAATCAAAACACAAAACCATCTATTTATCAAAAATTTCAATTCAAAAATCAGATTTTTTATTCAAAATCTTACCTTAACGGAGCCAATAAGCTCCGGCACTGATTTCCGGTGCGCCGAAACAGAGGCAGCAATATTACGCGACAATCCAATGAACTGAAGCTCACCAGCCTTATCATAAACAGCATAAACTCCAGCTTCCGACGGCAATTCACCGGTTGGTTCATCATTCTCCGGCGACACCGTCACCGACTCTGTCTCGGCAAGGTTTTTCACTGCCATAGCTATAATCCATGTCCGAGGCTTCGTTGATTGGTAGGGTTTGAGGGAAATTGGGGGTAGGTTAGTAGAAGACTTGGGGTGGAAATTGAATGAAAGGGTAGGGGTATTTTGGGGAGAAAAAGAGGAAAATCGATGAAAAGAGAGAACTTGCGTAGAAGAAAGGTTGATTATGGTAGCCATTGATGAATGGTCACTAGAGTGAGAGAGAAATGAGAAAAAACAGCAAAAATGAAGTGTTGTCTAATTTGAAAGGTGGAATTAATGAGTTAAGCCCAAAGTGATTATTTTTTGGATTGATTCTTAGGCCCAAAGTAATTATTTTGGAAATAAGAAATTTGTGATCAATAATTAGTATTAATTTATATGTCAATTCTCGCATGAAATTAGTTCAGTTAGTAGAAACAATACATGAAATATGCAGTGATCGGTGTTCGAATTAATACATAGTGGATAGTGGTTAGATCAATGTTCCAAAACATGCTAACCTTCAAAGCATTCCTTAACTACTATATAATTAATTGTTTAGTTATTTAAAGTTGCACGGATATCGTCTCTAAGGGAATGACTTTAGAAAAAAAACCGACTACTATTATACGTCAAAAAAAAAAAAGGACCGATTACAGGAGCTGATATATTGGGATGGATGGAGTATTTATTTAACTACTAGTATTAGCATATAAAATTTAATCATGAGTGGTTGGATCAATGTATAGTATAGCTTCCACTACATGCACACAAGACAAGCAAAATATGTTAAACTTTTTCAATGTCATTTCTTAACTACCAAAATTAGCATAGTTTAATCACAAACAAAAACATTATTATACATGCTTTGACTTCACTCCTACTCAAAAAAATAATGTCCCTTAAACCATCTGAACAATTTCATCATCATTCTTCTTCTCTATAGATTAATTCATACTCTTTGTTCCTATTTTGTTGCTACCTTTAACCTTCTTCCACCTTCCATTCCCATGAACCTTCAGAAAAAATGAAGCTTCTTAGAAAAAAGATTCCTCTTCCAATCATCATCACTACAATATGTGTTCTTATCTTCACAATTGTTTTGTATGCTGAGAGGCTCAGTTTCCTTTCTTCCACTTCCATTTTCAAGTCCAAAACATGTCGTAGAAAGCATATCAAATCAAAATCTAGTAAGTAACTCTCACCGTTTCTTTTTAATTGTCGCTTTTGTAGAAAAAAAATTGTTTGAATATATTTGTCCGTTATTTATTACAAAGAGAGAAATAGCTATAATAAATAATTAAGAGTATCGTAGCAGAAAACAAATAATTTAAAAACAAATAACAAAATTTATTCGTTTTCTTGATGTGTAAATAACTTAATAATCAGAGTTGAGTCTCGTGGTAGTTCATGTGGTGGATACTTTCCTTTTATATGGTCATCGGTTCGATTCTTAGTGGAGGGAGTAATTCGATTCACAAACATGTACCATAATTATCTCATATTTTTGTACTTTATCCTTCTTTCTTTTTTCACCAATTTGGCAATTAATAATGTAATTGTTCAACAGATGACAGAAAAATACAGGATGTAATTGTAAATGCCTCATGGCTTGATGATAGGTTTGATTTTGACTCAGAAGAATGCAATGTTGCTAATGGAAAATGGATATTTAACAATTCAATTAAGCTTTTATACTCAGATAAAAGCTGTCCATATATAGATAAACAATTTTCATGTGTCAAAAATGGAAGAAATGATTCTGATTATCTTCATTGGGAGTGGCAGCCAGAAGATTGTACCTTGCCAAAGTAAGTTTTGTTTCACACTCCAATTCATATTCTTTTTATTCATCTTCTATATAGCACCGATATATACTTCAGATTAAAGACGTGTTTAGTATCTGATACACGTGATTACATTCAATTAGTTATATTTGCTCAGAGTATTACCACAAATCGACGTGTCTGCATTAGTGTTTCATAGCTCATATTCGAAATTTTGGTCATTGAGGGGTATGGTTTAAGTCACGTTCTAATAGACAACATATTTGATAGATTTAATCCAGAGATAGCACTCAAAAAGCTTCAAGGAAAGAGGCTTTTATTTGTTGGAGATTCATTGCAAAGAAATCAATGGGAATCTTTTGTATGTTTGATTCAAGGTATCATACCTAGAAAGAAGAAATCAATGAAACGAGGGCGAGTTCATTCCGTCTTCAAAGCCAAGGTAATTGATTTCAGATTTTTTGTAGTACAAAAAGATCACATAGTCGCAGTCATGCAATTCAAACTCTCTAGTCTAAATCTAACGACATAGACAAACTCTCAAAATATGAGTTGTTTAATCTCGATCAGATAGTCTAAATTGTATGTTTATGACAACTACAACCTTTTTAATACGAGCCTTTCGATTTAAGTCAAATGGCTCAAATCACATGACTACATCAATCTAACACTTTTTTACTGCAGGCAATCTGGACCCAATGTCAAACATGTAGACTCAAGCATCTACAACTCTAAAAGAAACTCTTATATGATACACAAAATAATAGATACAATAAAAACTACTAAGAATTCCTTGGACTTAAACATATATATATATATATATATATATATACATAGTAACTAGCTAAAAATGAAAGGTAATATTATTTTGAATAATGTGTGTTTGATTTGATATAGGAGTATAATGCTACCATAGAATTCTATTGGGCACCATTTCTAGTGGAATCAAACACTGATATTAATATAATAGGAGATCCAAAGAAGAGGATAATAAAAGTTGATGAAATCACAGAACGTGCCAAAAATTGGACAGGAGTTGATATTCTTGTTTTCAATACATATGTTTGGTGGATGAGTGGTCTTAGAGTTAAAGCATTGTAAGTCCTCTTTTTACTTAATTACCTACCTAGCTAACTACTATTTTACTTGAAGGAAACTATACTTGATCTTTTTTTCTCTTCATGGTCATTTTCAATTGTCACTATAGTCTTTCAATGTGTCAAAACACAATGGCAATCATTTTATGTGAAAGTTGTATTTTTAAAATGTAGGTGGGGCTCATTTAGCAATGGAGAAGAAGGGTATGAAGAATTGGATACATCAATTGCTTACAACTTAGGTTTAAGGACTTGGGCAAATTGGGTGGACTCAACTATCAATCCAAACAAAACTAGAGTCTTCTTCACAACTATGTCTCCTGCACACACAAAGTATATCTCTCTCAAACTTTATATTCTTTATCGTGTATGTTTGATATCACATGTCAGAGTTATGACAATTTATTGTGATTTTTACAAAAGCTATAATAATTTATACAAAATTACGGTGAATCGCCGTGATTCTGAAATATTTAATACCAAACATAGGCTATTGTTTCACCAAATCAGTGTTGTCAATTACATATCACGAAAAATAGTGATTATTGATCAAATTCTGCTACATATAAGTGATATATCGTCACTAGAGGCAATATTTAATTAACAACATTTTTGTACTACTAAATAGCATATCATGATGCAATAATGATTTGTACTAAATAGCTTCTATTTAACAATATTTTCACTAAACAGTATGGAATAATAGCAATTTGTTCTAATTTCTCTACACTATAGCCAATATTTAACAACACCGCATTGAAGCAACAAATTTAGTGAACATGTGCATTAATGATTGGTGTGACATGTTTTTCAGAAGTGCTGATTGGGGCAACAAGAATGGTGTAAAATGTTTCAATGAGACAAAACCAGTGAAAAAGAAGAATCATTGGGGAAGTGGTTCAAATAAAGGTATGATGAATGTGGTAGCAAAAGTTATCAAGAAAATGAAAGTGCCAGTAACAGTAATCAACATAACACAAATTTCAGAATACAGAATTGATGCACATTCCTCTGTATATACTGAAACTGATGGAAAATTGTTAACAGAAGAGGAAAGAACTAATCCATTAAATGCAGATTGCATACATTGGTGTTTGCCTGGTGTTCCTGATACTTGGAATCAAATATTTTTTGCAATGTTGTGACAAATTATGATCTTTTTTTTTTTTTGACATGAAGATGTCAATTATGTAAAACTATATGTTCATATTCATTCTTCATTGGCTGCATTTTTGTGATGCAAAAAAAATGTATGCATCATAAAAGGCTAAATGGAGATCAATGAAAACAAATACATACATTGTCAAAGAAATTGCACATATAAAATGTCCATATTGGTAAGCAGGAAAAGTCTATGATCGGAGTTCGATCTCTAGTCACTCCAATTAATGTTGTGAGTTTATGATGACTTTGTCATTTCATCTATGTACAAAAAATGTATTTTTAAAATATCTATTAAGTTTTTTTTTTCGACGAAGAATTAGAGCCGTAGCCGACAATTTAGAGGTCCCGGGCAAATAATTAATCTGGACCCTTAATAAAAAAAATTGTATAAAAAAAAGTATTAAACAATATTTTTAAAAGAACATCATCTATTTAAATTACAAATAGCATCAAAAACTTAAAAAATAGTCATTTATTTGTATAACTAACATAAACAAAAGTTATTGGTTAGGCCTCTTGTACTTAAAATTAAACATTAATTGAACATCTTGTTTCAACTAACTGGTATAATTATTAGTAAAATTTAATTTTTTTTTTTTAGGCTCCTATTTTTTGATGCTCGGAGACATAATCTTGCTTTGCTTATACGGCCGTGCAAAGAATATCTATTAAGTTAGAACCTACTTAAAAATATCTTAATTAGTCATAAACTAATTTAATAGTTTACTCAACTGACGTACTCCCTCCGTCCTAAATTATAAGAGAAAATAAAAAAAAATCACACTTATTAAGATTAAAAAAACCAAAATATAAAAATTTGAAACATAATTTTGTGTGATTTTTTTTTAAATAAGTTACATAAAAAGATGTAAACACATTTTTTATTGGTTATTGTTATTTATTAATAAAAGGAGAGAGAAGAAAAAATTAAATACAATTTGCATTTATGACAATTTTATCAATGACTATTCTAATCTCCTTGATGCATCAAATCAAATGTTGATATGCATTATGACCATTGCATTACTCTCCTATCTATAATCATATAAATTGGAATATTTTTTATGCTAAAATTAGAGATCGAAAAAAAAATTGAACTAAAACTAAAATCAAGGCTAATATATGAATTGACATGTATCATATGGTTAGTCTCAATAACTAATTTTTTATTTTGTGACAGCAATTTGGAATGCAACTAAATATCTTTTAAGATATGCATTAGGTTGAAATTATATCTTGTTTGTTATCAAACAAAAAATATCTTTTTTTTTTTTGTATATGTTGTAAAAATATCTTTATGATTAGGTTTGTTTAACTCTAAGCCCTATAAGTAAAGAATTTAGTTGAAGAGTTTGGTTATAAATATCAAGTTAGTATCATATTATTATTAAGTCTTTAGTTCATTGAGTCATTATTAAGAATATTCATATTTCTTATTGTGTTCTCTCATTCTTTCATCTAAATATTTCAAATTCAACGGTGAGAGAATTGACAGATTGTTGATCGAGGATCGAACTCCGATTTCAGTAACAAGTACAGATAGTGACTAGTGAGTATTAACTCCATAGATCAAGGGTACAATTGCAAAATTAATCTTTTATTTTCTTGCCTATTTTACAAATAAACAGAACATGACACAACATAGGATCACATGAATAGAATATTTTCTTCTGCTTCTAATTGGTATTTCTGTGTTCTCTCTTCTTGTGTAGGTCAGTTCTCAAAAATATTAAGGTTCCACCTAAACCCTTAATTTCTCTCTAAATCTTGAGGTAAGTCTCAACTTTTCTTGTTGATTTTATGTTAAATATCAGCATTCGTATGCATTATTATGGCTTCTTATTTGCATGTGCTTTTTCTGTTTTGAATATCATGAATTCTGAGTTTTCAAGTTCTAATTTACATACACATGGGTTTATTCCTAGAAAAATATTTTTATTTTTTATTTTTGCCAATGCCAACATACAATATACAAACATATTTTTAAATTTGATTTATTTTTTACTTTATATATAAGCAAAGTCACTAATTTGCATGATTATAACTTATATGTTTTGTTTGTTTTTTCTACTTATCTACTTACTAATTTGCAGAAATTAAGCTACAAATTACACTGTTAATTTACCGGAAACAAACAGAACAAGAACTTGCTAGCAAATAAGAAATTTGCTGTGCTACTATGGAAGATTTCTCTTTAAAAGTTGATGTTGATGCTGTTGAAGAAGATAGCTTATATACAAAAGATGGAACAACCGACATTCACAAAAATCCCGCCAACAAGAAAAAGACCGGAAATTGGAAAGCATGCAACTTTATTCTCGGTATTAAAATCTTACGTTTTTATGTCTTTCATAAACTTCAATGTCATATATAATATATATATTTCAGGACCGTAGTATTTAAACACAAGTTGTACTTAGACGTAGGAATAATTGGTAGAATTGTGTGTTGCATATTAGAATTTGATCAGACTAAGATGTTGAGATTAATTGTTGCAGGAAATGAATGTTGTGAAAGATTGGCTTACTATGGCATGAGTACAAACTTGGTGAACTATCTCCAAGAGCGTCTCGGACAAGGAAACGCAACTGCTGCAAATAATGTCAGCACTTGGTCAGGAACATGTTACCTTACACCATTGCTTGGAGCCTTTTTAGCTGATTCATACTTTGGAAGATACTGGACCATTGCAAGTTTCTCATGTATCTATGTCATTGTAAGTTCATTTTCAATTTCATTTTTGTTAAAGTCCATGTCGTGTCAAAGGAATTATGCAGTTTTCTATATCTCAGTTCATATAGAAGTGTGTTTGAGATAATTGTTGTCATGAATAAAACCTTAATTAAACACTTATAACATAAGTACTAAGGTATAAGTTATTTATATCACAAAAGGTAAAATAAAGTCAAATTGTGTAAAAACTATACCGCGGAGCTTATGAAAACAAACTAATTAAAAACAGCTTATTGACATGTCATAAACCGTTTCCATAAGCTCTCCGAAACAGTCTCACAAGTGCTTATGAGGGCAAAATATGTTAATTGTGATTGTTTGTGTACTTGTGCAGGGAATGGCACTTTTAACATTTTCTGCTATTGCTCCCGGATTAAAGCCTTCATGTGATGCTAATGGTTGCCATCCAACATCTGGACAAACTGCAGCTTGCTATATAGCACTCTACCTGATTGCACTTGGAACCGGCGGTATCAAACCGTGCGTTTCATCTTTTGGTGCTGACCAATTCGATGACAATGACGAAACTGAGAGGAAAAAGAAAAGCTCTTATTTCAATTGGTTTTACTTCTCGATTAATATCGGTGCTCTCATTGCTTCCTCAGTGTTGGTTTGGATACAGATGAATGTTGGTTGGGGATGGGGTTTTGGAGTACCTGCAGTTGCAATGGTTGTCGCGATTATATTTTTCTTCATCGGTAGTCGATGGTATAGACTTCAAATACCCGGAGGAAGTCCGGTTACAAGGATTTGTCAAGTTATTGTTGCGGCATTTAAGAAACATGGGCTACGAGTTCCTGATGATAAGTCTCTTCTTTATGAAACTGCCGATGTAGAATCTAACATCAAAGGAAGCAGCAAACTTGAACACACCGATGAATTGAAGTAAGATATCAAAACCATTTTTACATTTATTATTTTTATGAAATATCTTATTATTATCTAAAGTTTGCTTTATTACATTCTTTATATCTTACACTTTAACTAATTAACAAAAATTCCTTGATTGAAGGTGTTTTGATAAGGCAGCAGTAGAGACAGAATCTGATCGGGTTAAAAATGTACCGAATCCATGGAGCCTCTGCACAGTAACACAAGTCGAGGAGCTCAAACTGTTCATTCGTTTACTCCCCGTTTGGGCATCATTGATAGCTTTCGCAACTGTATACAATCAAATGGGAACCATGTTTGTGTTACAAGGCAACACAATGGATCAACACATTGGTCCTAAATTCAAAATTCCATCGGCATCCCTCTCCCTTTTCGACACCCTAAGTGTCATCTTCTGGGTGCCGGTCTACGACTACTTGATTGTCCCTTTTGCAAGAAAGTACACAGGCCACGAACACGGATTCACACAACTTCAAAGAATCGGAATCGGCCTAATCCTCTCCATCATTTCCATGATCGTGGCAGGGATCTTAGAAGTCATTCGTCTGGACATAGTCCGGGAAAACAACTACTACGACCTCGAAACAATCCCTATCTCGATCTTCTGGCAAGTACCACAATATATCCTCATAGGTGCAGCAGAAGTTTTCACGAATATTGGTCAGATAGAGTTCTTTTATGGTCAAGCACCTGATGGTATGAGAAGTTTGAGCTCTGCACTTGCACTTACAACAAATGCATTGGGAAGTTATGCGAGTACATTGATTGTTATTATTGTCACAAAAGTTACAACAAGAAATGGAAGTCTTGGCTGGATTCCAGATAATATGAATAGGGGTCATCTTGATTACTTCTACTGGCTTTTAACAATTCTTAGTGTCATCAACTTCATTGTCTATCTATGGATTGCTAAGAGGTATACATATAAAAAACTCACTCATTAAGGTGTGTATGTAAATTCAAGGGTATGTAGAAGACTTTGTTTGAATAAGAAAATTTAAGTATTCAGATTTAATAAACAATTTATAGTTGTATCCTTGTAAGTGTACAAATGATGAAAATCTCAGTTGTTTAATGGATATAAGGTATCATTTTACTCCCGTTGTTGTTGTTGGTCTTAAAGTTTTTGTCATATTTTTTCTTCTAAGTTTGAAACGGGTAGAAATTTATTGATCGCTTTATTTTGTAAAATGTTCTATGTTTTGTTTATTTGTTTCTGTATATATTGGTTTGGACTTATAGACTTACAAAAAATACACTTCTTAGAATTAGAGTTATAATTATTTCAACGATGAATAACCTGATAAATAATTGAGTCAAAAAATTGTAATCATAGAAGCAAAATATAATTGAGTCAAAATAAATGTAAATCAGAAGTAATTTTTAAGCTTAAATGTTATGAATCAATAGTAACATTTTTTATTTATAAAGGAGGATTGGTAAAATAATTTTATAATAACGACATTAATGGTCATTTTACAATTGTATCATATGTGCCGACGCAATTTGAACATTGCTCTTGAGATTACAATGTATAAAATACTTACCACGACACCTCATGGGCTAAATTACTTATAACATATAATTTGTTGAGATTAATTTTCATAAACAAACAATTTAAAAGAATCATGCAGTTAACAAATAATCACTTATACATATTACTTTAGAAATATGCATGGCTAAATTAAACGTTTTCAATGAACAAATAATTATGATTCACTAACAATATAAAAGTTCTTTATACATGTACAAAAAAAAAGTACTTTATACGTACTGTCCATAAATAATATATCCTACTTTTCAAACACTTGTCCTAAAAACATATAAAGAAAGTAACATATATATGTTCAATATCAATTTGAATCCTTATATCTTCTATGTATGTAATATATGGCTACAAATCCAATCAAATCAAAGGAAAACTAATTGCACAAACACATGAAATAAAACAATGTTGCAAATATTACATTGTGAGAGAACCGCAACCAAGCAAGTTCACTAAGCTCTAGAGTTCATACGTGTCATTTGAATAGTGCCAAAAACATGCGTGTCTTATTTCTACCTTAGCCACATTTATGTTACACGTGTCAGTTTAAAACAACTATTACTGTTCATTATTTACCTGCTGTCATCTTCTAGTTATTTCTCAAATATTTACCACTCATAAGAAAATTATCATACAACATTAATTATTTAATTTATCTGTCACATTTTGCTATCTATATAAACCCCTTAAACCTTTGTTTGAATCACATAGCTTTGAATACTGATCAAGAAAGTGACACTACATAGCATATTCAACCAATCCAAATTTGAGAAAGAGTTTGTGAGAGGGAAAGATGGCATCTCAACAACAAAACAGAAAAGAACTTGATGAAAAGGCCAAGCAGGGAGAGACTGTTGTTCCTGGTGGTACTGGAGGCAAGAGCCTTGAGGCTCAAGAACACCTTGCTGAAGGTTATATATTATATATGATTAATCCATATTATGAGTTATTTTTTTAGTGTAATGTTTTAGTTTTATAACTAATTCAAACTTAAAATGTTAGTTATAAAAATTGTTTCAAATTTTTATATTGGTTACCAAATAAAAATTGTGTTAGAGTTTGTGGGTTTAGTGATTTTGTGAACAAAAAAATGTTGTGATTCTCATTTAGAGATTTTAAAAAAATAAAAACATACTTTGTGTGTATTTAACTTAATAAATAATATTCCATACCAAAAAAAAACTTAATAAATATTAATTTTTTAAAAAATAAAGTTATTCATTTTTTCTAGAGTTTCATTTGAAACAATTTAGATTTTTTTTTCATACTCTTATATTTATTTAAAAATGACTATTTTGTTTTAAAAATGATGTGTTCTACAAGTAAAAAAAAAAAAATTGTATCCAAGGGCTATAAGATTCATATATTTAGAATTTATAATCATTTTGTTGCCTTTTTTATTGATAATTTGACATTATTTTATATGATTAATTAAGGGAGGAGCAAGGGAGGGCAGACAAGAAAGGAGCAACTTGGGACAGAAGGGTATCACGAGATGGGTCGTAAAGGTGGACTGAGCACTATGGACAAGTCAGGAGGAGAGCGTGCTGCAGAGGAAGGTATTGACATTGATGAGTCCAAGTTCAAGACCGGCAGTGGTAGGAACCAGAACAAGTGACCTATGATCACCGACATGTGTGTGACATAAACATGTGTTTTAGGATATGCTAGCTAACTTTAAATGTGTGTCAAAAGTAGTTTGGTTTAGGAATATGGTCATGATGTTAGTTATTTTATTTAACTAACTAGTGATCAATGTGTCTTGTGTGTTTTAGTTTTTGTAATAAATAGCTAGCATGTGGTAGGGTACTTGATGTTAAGTGTGTTAGGTTTGTTTAATTCCATGACTGTGTCTTGTGGTAACATAATGTATGTAATGACAATCTCTAATGTTAAGAGTTTAGTCTTCTTAAACGCTCTTCTCCGAAGTTTTCTTTTCATTTCATTCATGCTCTCTCTACAATTATAATTGGACCATTATACATATTTGGTTGTTTGAATATTTTGTATATAGAAGAAAACGTTAAATATGCTACAAGTTCAAAACTAAGAATTTAAAATTATACCCTTACTTGTATGTACCCTATATCAACAAAATTACAATTGAGCTTAGCATGTTTCTTAGGTATGTAATTTGTGTGGGGTGAATATGGATGTTTTTTACAGCCTCTGCCCTCTTGTATTGGCCTTTGTTGCATGCTCGTTGCTCAATGGTGATTGATATTTTAAAGGAAAAAATAGGTGAAATAACAATTAACAAGGCTCAAACAAGAGACAAATTTTCGTGTGTCAAGATGACTGATTCATTCATTTTGATAGAGCACTGAAAGATATAGAGAAAATGTAAATTACTAAAGAGAATGAGCAAATCATCACGCATATAAGAATGAAAATTCGGAACAAAGAAAAGTTAGATATCATTATTTTTTCATACTTAGTAGACATAACTTCATATACCAAGCTAAACTTTCGTACCATAAAAACACCAAGCCAGTCTTTTTTGGCATTCTAATTTCGAAGATTGTAAACAACACAACTCTGCATGGCATTTGAAGACATACAATAAAATTAAACTTGTAATATAGACCCATCAGCTTTCAAGTAACAATTACAAGGAATCAAAATTTTGAGAGAATCTCCCTCTTCAAATGTTCATAATAATAACTTATTTTTCTAACATCAACGTGCATCAAGAATTGATGCAATTATTATCAACCCTCATTCTTAATTCTAGCCTAAATTATAGAGGACAATTCCCCAAGCTCTTTTGCTCAAGCTCAGTAATATTCAGTTGTAAACCTTATATATCGGATTCACATGACTGACCCAGTGTTGTAAAATCTTCAGCTTTATGTTGAATGGGTTTTGAGGAACTCACTTTCTTCCTACGCAAGTCAACAACACACATTCAGTTAACTTTAGAACAGATCAGGATTGCGAAGTTTCAATTCGAAAGCAACTTAAATATGCAGCAAAGACTGTGAAAGAAAGAACAAAAAATAAGAAAGTAGAACCTATTTCACAACCTCCATTGCTCATGTATGAAAAGCAGACCTCTGCCACACTATTTCTCTATTTCTTCAGGAATGATGGATTTTCCCAAATAAACTTGTTGCATCTCCTCTCTCCAAATCTGCAAAGACAACAGTCCTTTGAGTTATTACCCTTATCAACACCCAACAAATCTATTTATCTTCACAATAGATTTTGGTTCCTGTTTATTTAGGCTTTGGTTTCTATAATTACATAGTGGTTCATATATTTTTTCACTTGTTCAGAATTTAGTGCTTATAGTTTCTATCTATCAAAAGTTATAATTGTCTGCTTTCCAAGGATTGGTCCTTACAGTTTAGTTTAACATATTGCATTGGTGCCTGAGAAATTAACAGCATAGGTCTATATATAGTGTGTAAGCATTAATAAATCCCTACCGTGTCACGGAACTCCAACCGAATGTGAGGAACATTTGTTCTGTGAATGTCATTTCCATTTGGCCCTCTCTTGTAGTATTCCTTACCAATCCAATGTGACTGAAACAAGAAACGGATGAGTTGAAAATGATGCAAAAAACTTTGCAACCATATTTTTTTAACAGCATTAGATTCACACTAATATAAAGAAGATCTACCATCATAATCATTATTCATTACACCATTTATATAAAGAAGATCTACCATCATAATCATTATTCATTACACCATTATATGCACGATTCATGTAGTAACATGAGTATGGATTAAGAAATTAAACTTTTCCCATCAAGATTTTTTACAACAGATGACCTTTTGATTAGAGCATCACATTTTTTGTTAATGTCAACAGAAAATTTATCTGAGCAAATAAACTAAAAAGCACACGTTAGAAAGTTTAGAGGTACAAGAGTGGTCTATACTTTTCAGTGCGAAGACCAAAGTGAACACTGCCCTCAATTTGAAGGGCTGGAAATTGGTCAGATGGGAGTTTTTTCTATAACGACAACAAAGTTTATGGCTAATGTTGAAGTTGTAGGGCTTTATCTCACGGAGAGAAGACAGACAAATAGAGACTATGAGATATGTTTATAGTTTGATATAATGTCGATGATAAAAGACAAAGCACCTATAAAACATTGACAGAGACAAACACCAGACACTACATTGACACATCGGTAATAATTTGAAAAGGTGAAGTATTTGGATGTAACCATATGTGTCCGTGTCAGACACCTAACATGTCTTCAATATGAAGTGTTGATTTTACATTGCAAAGCACTAACCTTTATTTATACCAATACTAGACTCCTAACTGTAATCAACTTCAATGTTAAAATTATAAAATAAATAGAATAATCAAATGAGAGTAAAGTGGTAGAAGGTATATTTTCCATATCATCTAACAGCTGAAGTTTTTCAGTTCTAAAACACTTCAATGTTATCAACAGTTCAACACAAGGTTCATTGACCAATACTCAGATAATCTGATCAAGTTGTAAGTAAGTGATTTTAGGAGGTTAGAGGAAAAAATTATTAAAATTTTTTAGTATAAATATTTGCATTATAATTCTGAGAATGAAATATTAGAAATAAATACTGAACATGAATGGAATAGAATACATAAAAATAAAAATAAGCATATTAAATATTAACATTATGCTCGTCCAAGATATAACTTTGTGGACCCCTGAATACATGCATGAAAAAAACATAAACAATGTCTTGGTGGCAGAGGATTCTGATCACAGGACTTGGGATAAGAAATGTACCTTTAAAGCATGCGAGAAACCTGACTGATAAACCGAATTACGGGCAATCTCACATAAATCACACGAACTCAACTTCCACACCTGTAAAGGAAGAATATGTCTAAAACGTAAGCATTTCTATTGTCTATTTTGATAGAACCCACACATACACAGGCAGAGAGAAAGATATCTCACAGAAGCAGCTATACTATACTCTTCAACCAACGGTTCCTTTGTTAAGTGAATTTGGAGTGGATCGTCGGTAGAAAGTGATACATTCAAACCCCGTAAGAAGAAAATGGGAAAAGGATTTCGATGGTAGTCTAAAAATAGAGAGTTGTTGCTCAGAGGAGACATTGCCAGTCCAATCTGTAAAAGAATAGCCATCAAAAAATAAGTACTGGCTGCATTCATCATAACCCAGTAATAATGAATTTATAAAACTACCCTACCTGCGCCAAATAATACAAATATTGAAGCACAGGCGATTTTCTCAAGTTAATTCCATGAGCGATGTTGTGAGCAGTAAGGAAGGTAGCAGCAAGGTGGTCAATATCACCAGCCTATAATAAATACGATACATTAAATTACCATACGATCATACCACAATAAATTGACACAAAATATACTCCAATATTTACCTCTCCACAATGAGGACGGAATTTGATTGTTGTCATTCCTTTTGATTCACGAAGCTGAGAAATATATATATTAGGATAAGTTTAGTGTCAAAAGGTTCAAATATTCATGAAGTTAGAGGCATAAAAAATAATCTTGAAAAACATACTTAAGGCAGTTTATGACTTTATGGCCGCAACAGAAAGAAAAGAAATATATGCATAGACTATTGACAGTCATATCAATAACAGACTGAAATTATTATGTGATCAATAACAGAAAGTCAGTTTGTCTTTA
The DNA here is from genome assembly GCA_951804385.1 of Trifolium dubium. Lineage (NCBI taxonomy): Eukaryota > Viridiplantae > Streptophyta > Magnoliopsida > Fabales > Fabaceae > Trifolium > Trifolium dubium. The sequence continues at coordinate 32,043,379 of OX638075.1, read as the reverse complement.
ACAACAGAAATTATTATGTGATCAAAAATTGGGAAGGGTAAATTATTATTAGTAATGGTGACACTAATGACCCTTTAACAATTGTTCAATTAGGATTTAAACTAAGTCCACTGAGGTTACAAAGTCAAACTCTTACGCTAAACTGTTAGTCAGAACAGAATTACTGCTGGCATATTTATCAAAAAAAGTTTACTGCTAACATAAAAATAATATCATTTGGATATATGTAAGTGCAGCTTCAGCTGTTACTTAGTACATATTACCAGATATTAAATGAACATCATAATTCCCTACCAATTTAGAGTGAATAACAGTACCCAAAACTCAGGCAGCAATTTAGAGTCATGCTGGTGAAAAATCACTTACCTTGTTTAAGGTGTACAGATTTGCGTAACAGTAATACATGTAGTATGAATATGCTGGATTGAATACATTTGTCCATTGAGCAGGTGTAGGCATGTGCTTTGTTGGCCGTCTTTCAGGTTTGCTTTCATCATCCACCAAATCTAACCCAACAACCTAAAAAATGAAAACAAATAACAGCTAGGTAATTAATGTTGTGCGATACTATACTACTAGATGACAATAATAATTGATATTACATAAGCAAACATGTTTATGCAATGCATAGTTGTAGTCATGCACACCTAAGTGTAAATGATAAAATAGCTCTAAAATCAGCAGTCAATATAAGCATCCATAAAGGCAGAACTCATATAATATAAAACAAAAAAATAGAGTCAACATCAACACAATTTCAATCCTTAAAAATACTGTCTTCAGTGAGATCCTCGAATAATAAACATAACAAAATGTCCTTCATTTTCAATCTTCTACAACAAAATATCAAAACTGACCCTTTCCAGAGGATTAATTTGATGTTAAAAATGAAATGATGGGTCATTTCAAAATATTTCTTATTGGGGAACCAAATTGCTGACACTTGTATATTTGGAGAAATCAAAATGGATGTTTAACTGAAGAAGAAAAAAATACTATAGAAGGTAGATAAATACCAGACCTGTTTCAAGAAAACATGCAGCTGAGGATGTGAATCAGGGTCAACGGTAACCTCAAAAAGTGGAATGAAGATATTGTCAAGCATGTTCTGGAATGAGGTCACAATTCCCATTTCTTTGTATATATTATACAATCGTGGGAGCTGCAAGACAGATTTAAAAAAAAAAACTAGCATCAATTGTCAAAACTACAAAATCTCATGAACGAACTAGGTTATAAATGGAAAAGTTCCTGAAATACTACCAGATACTTATACTCCTAAAAGGAACGTCAACATAATAAATTAAATATTAATGATATTTAGTTTTGGAATAATGTTTAACCTTAAAATATTTATGTGAAAAGACATGCACCATTTACAATATGAAGCTAAAAACTACAAAATTGACAACTATAGAGATTACTGATTTATGCAAGTGTGGAAATAACAATAAATCTATTATACTAATTTAACAGATAAAAATAATCAGTGATTTAAGCAAATAATTAGAGAATACCTGAATCAACCAAACAACATTCTCGCTGTACAAGTCATTATTCACTATCCAACTGGCTAGTTGGTCCCACTCACTTTGCTTCCTACCATATATTGATACTCTATATTCAGCCATCTGTGAATGAATTAGGTACAAAAATACATGAGTAAATAACAATCTAGGAGGGAACAAGCATACAAAAATAAAAATCAATATATGGTAAAAAAATATCATTCACAAAAACCAAGACTTGCACCATTAATATAGGAAGGGACGTGATATAACATTATAGATACAAACATGAAAGAATGGCAAACATTATTATCCTTTTATAAATGAGCACCCGCAAATTAAACAAAAAGTGGAAATTTTAGTAGATATCATTGTAATGCAATTGAACAACAATTGACAAACAAAAAAAAAGAGGAAATTTTAGTAGATATCTTTGTAATGCAATTGAACGAAAAGTGTGTTTTGAAATAAATGGGCCCCCGCAACTAAAATCGTACTACAATAAATGGAATTTAAATAAAAAAAATACATACATATGGCACAACTACACACAAGTTAGAGGCATTAACTTGAGTAACATAGCAATAATAAACTAGTTCATGTCTATGGTTAATGTCAGAAGCAAAGAAGCACACATACAGAAGATCGTGACAAAAAAAGGAGACAAGTGTTTTCTATTAGAACTTAACATCTTCAGAAATGGTTAAACAAAATTATAGATTGTGATTCTGTACCCCACCTGATATTTACTGGCTTCAAGATCAGAAAATACTTGCTTTGTGAGCTCACCAAGGAAACGACCTAGTCAATGGGACCGAAAATGTTAACAAATTGACGAAATTAACATAACTGAACACAATAATCTCAAAAGTTAATACTAATACATATTTATATAATTAGACACTGTTTGTTCAAGGTTTAATGAGCAAATATTTTGATTTTTCTCCCAGTATGTCATCCCATATTTTGTTGTACCCTATGACTATTTCTAAATCAAACATAAACCAGATTGCTGTGCTACTCAGTCCTTAATTTTTAGAAAATCAAACAATCCCAACAAGTCTAGTACAAGTATATATATAGCAATCACTGTTTCGTATTCTGTAGCACATCCAACACAACATCAAGTACATATCTATTATAGGGTATTTAATCTATATTGTCTCCTTTTCTTCTTATAACCCCAAGAGTAACATAATTTTGACTAGCCCGTATCAGAATAAAATCACACAAAAAATTAGAAAATGGTGATTGTCTATGGATATAATGCAACCCAAGATGTCATGGTATTGATAAAGGCTAGATTCGGAAAATGCCTTCCAAATTCCAATGCAAACCATCTTTGAAGTAGAACTTACCCTCCACCTTATTTTTGCCCCATTGGCGGTGGTTAAAAGCATGCACATAGTTGTGACTTGTAATGAATTCAAATGTGCAATACCAAAAAGAAAAATTACCTTGGATGAGATTATCCTGCTTCAAAAATATCTCCCTGAGCCTACTCTGACCACAAGGATTGTATTTAAGATTGAATTTGTCAAAACGATGAAATGTACTCTTGTCGGCGTGAACGTCCAAAAGGTCAACATTGAGATCGTATCTGTTAAAAGTTCAAAAATAATGAAATTTATTTCCAGCAAATTTCAATGACAATTATAATAACAATTTTAAATTATAGGAAGTACATTACCCAGTTAAATCTAGACTCTCAAAAACCTCTTTCAATGTCAGATAGGTTCCATCTCGAAATATTACAACCTGTAATAATGTTAAAATATACATTAGTATTCAAATCATGCCACTTCTTAAGAAATAATTCAAATAATCTGTAATATAATAATGATCATAGAACAATGAGTATGATATTTACTTATTGCATTTAAAGACAGGATGCAATCATTTTGAGCATACATTTAATATTAATGTATGTCTTATAAAACAAGTGATTTGTGATTTATCTTCCTCCTTACAGTTCAATATCGAGATCCAGGGAAGAAAAAAAAATACAAAGTACGGTATAGTTAGTGCAGGGACGAAGAGTTTAAACAATCACCTCGTCAGGCTCTTTCCTTAGCTTTGACTTTATGAATCTCAAAAGATGTTTCTGATTCATGCACGCTGAGTGGTGAACATGCGTATCCACCTTTCTAACATTGTAGAAGTCTCGATGTGGAGCACTTTTCTGGGCGAGAAATTCCCTATCCGCATTGAGCATCAAATGAAGATTGAATTTCTGAATACACAGACAAGTTTTATCAGTAACTCAAATACATAGGGTCTAGAATACTTCTTATATTCAGTAATCTAGACATGTATTTACTTGTTCAAGAAGATTAAGTCTGTGGTGGCATAAAGTTCTGATATTCCCTGCTGCTATAACTCGGAGTATCTGATGAAGGTCGGTGAAAAATGTAGTTGCATCAGCAACAGGAAAAAGCTCTTCTTTGGCTGCAAGTAATAGGCAAACATGCATAAAAAAAAACCCAACTACGGGGGTAACTTCAAAATTTACAAACTTGTTCTTCATTAACTTACAGTTTCTATTTGGATATACATGAACAACTCCATCTTGCATTTCAAAGTAATGCTGTGGCACCACAAAAATAATACTCGTTTAATTACATGAAAAATAAAATGAGGAGATCCAACTTTTACCAAGAGTGAAATATATAAATAAATAAATAAAAATAACTCACATCAGACTTTCCTTCAGGTGTGAAAAAGAATGGTTCTAGGTTAGGTTTTGGAGTAGTGGGGTCGGATATAACTTCTTTCTCCCATGGAGCAACTGCTTCTTTAAAAATATATCTTTTCCTCATTTCAAGGCATTCTTGAAGAATCACATAGGATTCAACTTCATCAGGCGATGGAGCCTCTGAACAGAAAATATTAAAATTAGTTTTTGCTAAATGATTTTTCTAGAACTGCAACTGTTTTCAGCAACAACAAAAATATGTTAGGAGAAAGTGGATTCCATGCATGCCACGAGAAAACCATTCAGAGAAGTTTATTTGTGTTCAAGAGAATGACCAATATCTGACAGTTCATACCCATAGGAGTAATTTTTAATCGAGCAAAAATTTCTTGCTCTGGCTCTTTCCTCAGAATGTCAGCTGCTATTGGGTCAGGCTGCACACCATGCAGATCACCAGAAATACTATGAGAACGGATCATACTTGAAGCAGTGATTGCCATCTGCTCTCCATTAGTATTGACATGATTAGACATATTCTCGTATGGATTTTTACCTTCTCCAGCCTACACACAGGTAATTTCAAATTTAATATCAGAGCTAATTAAAAGTTTATACTTTAGCGAAATAGAGAGAATTGCATTACGTGATGATCTAAGCGTGGCTAAGTATTAACAGGAAAAATGCTAAAATTGCAAGCCTAGAGGAGAAGGAGGAGGAGGATGGGCAGGGCATGGGTGGCATTAAAAAAATGGGAGAAAGAAAGATTGGGACATTTACTTATCATCTCAAGAGTAAGCTTTCTTTATATATAGAATATCAAATGAATGGTAAACTTCATTTAACAGGTGCATTACAAACTTACTGCATTTCCATTTGTGTGCATATATGTAGTCTCCAATTTGGCTCCGTCTTCCAAATTATCTTCATCGTCTGATCCCTCTACACTTTCAAAGGCACTGGCACTTGCAACAGGAGACTTTGGAGATGTTGGTCTTAAAATATTTCTCTTAAATGAACCATTGTTTGCAGATTTTCCTGTATGATACATATCTTAGTCAGTAAAAGTACTGAGATTAAAACTTTCAGTTAGACGGCTCATACATTTATGCAGGTGTTGTATCAGAAAAGATGTACTACTAGTATAATATAAAGCAAAAGCATCAATAATCTAACATGAAATTTTTTCACCTTCCCCCACCCTTTTCCTCCAAAACCATACTTTGATGCTACTCTACTACACAATTTTATCTTAGCACCTTCACAGTTAAAAACAGGAAAGAATCAGAAGTATATTTTTATTCTACTACAGACACTGGGGCATATATTAGTAACAATTAAACAAAGCATAAAGAAAACAATGATCTTCCCAATAGCGATATAGTTGAATTCCAGCTAGGTTGGAAGAAGAATCTGGTCCACCAAGAGCAATTATTGAAATAATCTTTTTCAACCATCTAATTATTCTGATGCTTCACTTTATTCTCTTGTAGCAGTACTCTTTTCTCTCTTAAACATTCGTTTTTCTTTCAAATTTATGCAATTTTTATTTTACTATCCAACAAGCCCGCTGCGCCTAATACTTTCTTACATTTTTAAGCTAGCAATTTTATGTTCAAAATTGAAATTAAATCATATTACTCCCTCTGTTTCAAAATAAGTGTCGTGAAAATTTGTTTCAAAATGAACGCCATTTACACTTTTCAACATATTAAACAAGCTCCAACAATCCATACTAAACAACATACGAATTGAAAACAATCTCATAACTTAATTACATGAATAATCACACTCTTAGTGTAAAAAATTATCTAATTTTTATACACAATCGTAAACTAATTAAGCAGAGGTTAACAGCAAGAAATTGCTAAATTATAGCTCAACTCAAATAATCAGAAAAATCTCAAACAAGAACAATACCTTCAGGAAGTGTTTGCAGCCGAGGCAAACCTGCCGGAATACCTTCAACGTGCATCAGTCCATTTCCATCGACTCCACCAGAAATCACCGTAACATCAGGCAACGAACTCGAACCACGACGGAAACTTCCATTTCCTCTCCTCTTAGAACCACCACGTCGTCTCTTCGGCGAATCGCCGCCGTCAGAACCGGCTTCAAGCTCAACCGTACGTGCAAACTCAAGTAACTGCGTTAACGTCTTACGATGCATGTAGTACGCCGATACAGCAACGATTGAAGCTCCGAAGAGTGCCGCCATAGCCAAATGCACCGCGTGCGCATCCATGGTTAACGAATTCACTCTTTCTCTCTCTAACTCTCTTTGTTTCTCTCTCTATAACGGAAATCGTTTTTCAGTTAGAGAGAAAGAGGATGAAGAAAAACCCTACTGAAGAGAAAAACCAGAACGAGTCGACTCAGTGAAAATGTTACTGAGTGAGAGCGAGTTAGCTCTGTGTTAAATGGAAGAAAGTGTTTTAACCTATGAGCTATTTATACAAAAACGACATTGGAAGATGACGTTTAAACCTATCTCTCTCTCTCTTACTTTTTCTTTTCTCTACTACTTATGAAAATGTCATAATTATCCTTATTATTATTGGGAGAGATTATAGTATTATTCTCTTTTTTTTTGAAGATATACTATTGCTTAAATAGCATATACTTTTTTCTATCTCAAAATTTATTTTCACAAATATTATTGTTCATAATACTATTGTTGTCATAGATACTATTATTGATAATTTACTTTAAAAATAAAAACTGACATGTTTCCTTATCTTCTCAAATTTCACTTTCATCTTGTTTTGATGGTGTGAAAGGTTGGTGAGTAGAGAGTAGAGACAAAAAATACCTAAATCCATGAAATATATGGGTACTATTCATGATAATGGGTTGAAATAAAATATATTTTCCCCTAAGTTCTTTAAGATGTAATTACATTTGATTTGATATTTGATGTGTGTGAGAATATTTGAGTGTAGATACATTTTATGGGAATTGAATTTTCTCTATGTAATTTACACACGAGAGAATAATATGCGATTTTGATCATTTATCGAGAGAGGAAAATATTTTTATCTAAATTTATTATGTATTATTCTTTTTTGATTAATAGTGATAGATCACACTTTGCTCACTTGTATGTAAATTACATATGAGATGATTTATTCCATAATTATTTGATTGCACTTAATCTCCATTGTGATAGTAAATGAGGTTAAATTAATAGTAATGTTTTTCTCTACAAATATAATGAATTTTGTTATATAAAAAATAGTGGCACTCTTTTCTTTCTTTTTTGACAAAAAATAGTGTTACTCTTAAAATGCAAAATTCATAACAATACATTGCACCCAAAATAACTCTTTTTTTTTTTGAGGTACCCAAAATAACTCTTAGGGGGTTATTGGATTGAGATTTTGAGGGATTTCGAAAGATTATTTTGATAAAAAAAGTCTTGAAGATTTTAAAAAACTTTGTGGAATTATATTGATTTTGTGAGATTCTTAACACAGAATTTTGTGGGATTATAATACAAAAAAAAAGTTTTGATTAAAAATCTTGAATGAATAACAACGGATTGCAAAAAAAAAAAAGTCTTGATTGAATAACACAAGACTTTTAAAATCCCTCAAAATTCATTAAAATCCCTCCAAATTCTAATCCAATAACCCCCTTAAACAAACAAACATCAACTTACTGTCAAAACAAACAAACATGTCATCAACATACCTTCATATATGGTGTAGCATTACTCACTACTAAACCTCATCTAAAAAAAATCAAAAGAGTCAAAATTCTGAGTATATCTAACAATACTCATTAAATTTTGGGTAACTAAATAACTATATATTTAGACTAATTTCTCACAAATCGTATAAGATTGCAAAGAATAATAAAACATTTTCTTAAAAAAATTCAATATTGTTGCATTTTTAAAGTTGGATTGGAATCTATGATATCTCTAATTAAGAAAGGAAGAGGTCTTTTATCATACTTTAAATTATATTTTAAATAGGGTAATCTGAAGGGTTATATAACATTTTTTTATTACATATATAAAATGACAAAATCATTAAAAACTCATTATATAATTAATTAATTATTATCCTTGTGGCAATCACAAGCCGATTCAAGAAGTTATCCAATCAACTCATTCAAGGGATTTGCATCATTTCCTCCTTTTATCTCATGCTTTAATTTTTCTGCCTTCATTTAAGCCTTCATTTATCTTTTCCTCTCTCTTATGCATTGTGCTTTTTTTCTCATGGATTAATCAACCAATAAATTAGAAAATGAGAGAGGGCTGCACACAAAAAGCACAGGAGAAGATCCAATTTCCTCATTCAAGTAAGCATTGTGGAGAAAACATGTTGGTGTAAAGGATGATTAACAACATAAGATTTTTCATAGTCAATAAATAACAAATAAATTTAAAAACAAAACAAAATCACATAAAATATTTGTAGAAAATGAGACATCCAGATGCAAAAATCAACAATTTAGAAAATAACAAAAAATGAAAAATTGAAGATCCAAATCACTTCATATAATAACAAAAAAAATTAACTAACTAATAGTCATCAATTTGTAACATACACACAAATTCAAATTTTACACTATCAAAATATATAAAATTAACAAATAATAAATTAGTTCAAATGATAAGAACTTTGAACCTCTTAAATGATAATCAAAAAATCGATTTTTGATTTTTATGTACCGGAAAAATTCAATAGAGAAAATAATTTCCTTTATAAATAGATCTATAAATCAAATAAAAGTTGACAGTGGGAAATACCCAAAAGTAAAAAAAGTCCAAGAGTACCAAAAAATAAGCTTATACAAAGGTGAGTGCTATATAACTAGGAAGGATGTGGGATTGGTGGGAGTCATTTTCATTATCCTATTGAGTAAGTACAAAACATGCCAAAATGAATCGACAGTGCCTACCACATAATCAATGGTGCATGGATGGACCCATATTCAATTATCATTGTGGACATTGATTGAATGTGAAACACATTATAGTGACACCTATTACTATAATACACCCAAAAATACTTCATGTTTTCGTGTTTATTTTGAAGTATTTATCACAATCCATCTAATATAAAATAATTAAAATATACGATAAGACCGCAATATCTTCTCTTTTTTAAATATATAATAAGCCACCGTGATTCATGAGTTAGAAATTAGATCCACTAAAATAATCCTCGTGAATATTTGTCAATTTGTTATGGTAGAAGGGTTATGTGTGGAATAATAGGAACATTTATGTTTGGAATGGTGAAAAAGAACCGGGGCACTAAGCCACTAAGGCATGAGTTTTGTGGAGTGCTTGGCATGAGGTACATATTGCTCGCACCAGCAGCACACACCCAAGGACAACACCAAACGCAAGCACAACAGTGCAACGTTGACGCGAGGTTCAACAATGAGCTTGGCAAACCTAGCGTGGGATGAGAGACCATACGGACCATTGTCATGGCCGATACCTCTTGGATTAACGGGCAATTCTCTATAATTGAAGGAGAGGCTATGGCGTTGATTGAAGCTATGGGGCTTATCTTATGTTATATTTGAGATCAACTTAAAAAGTGTCATAGATGCAACACATCACGTACACACAGATGCATCCGTTTTTAGTCCCTTAATTTGTAAAATATAAAATGTATTGTTTTACATCTAAATTTTAAGGCGAAGTTTACCAAGTTGTTGTATTTTAGTGCAAGTTGAGGTATTCTACAACCTACAAGTTATTTGACAACATAGTTATTGAACTTAATGGGCTTTTCCGCGACTCTATTGGGCCTGTTGCAGTCATCTCAAAAAAAATTCATCCCACCCCAACATTCTTTTGGGCATGTTGTATTTCCTAAACTTTTTTTAGTTCAAATTTTAATTTTTACGGCAAAAAGAGTTCAAAAAATACGTTTTGAACTTTGTTGCATGGGCAAAAAATTATTTTTAAAGGGATAAAGAATGTTGGGCGTGAGAAGAGAATTTTTTGTCATCTCATCACTTGCTACAATTTGGTCACTATAAACATCTCTGAATTATCGTTGCCCTTCCTTTTATACTTTCTTCCATTGATTGCCGTTTAAAGCATCAATGAAAATTAAAATTCACAAAATAATTGTCGAATTTGTTAGACCAAATGATTGAAATTTGAACCCACTCCTTTATTTATATGTGTAAGTTTATAATGATTTGTCATTTTATTTACGCATTAAAAAAACTCAAACAAAAGAAGAAGATTAAGATGAATATGATGATGGTCACTCAAAGATATTTCAAAGTGTGTGGAAACAGACTAAACTTTGATTTGCCCTTGCAAGTTTATGGAAATTGGATGCAAATGAATTAATCAACGAGTTTTATTTATGACACAAATGAGAGTTAGCGTTTAGAGACATTTTTTTGTGTTAGGTTGATGTGTTTTTTGCTGCTTTGAAAGTTGAAAAGTATCTCTCTAAGAATGAGATTAAAAACATATCTTTATTAAGTGGTATTTGTTTTAATTTTTTTCACTGATTTTCCACAACATATTTATTTTGTAGTTCTCCTTCTATTGAATTTTGTTCATCGTGGAAATATGATTTTTATTAATAATATATTTGCCGATGATAATATTAAAATTATTGTATTTCCTCTTTGTTTTTGAGTAATTGTTGTTTTTTTTTGTCATGTAACCTAGCGGCTTGAAATTTATCATTTAAAGGTGAATAAATGAGCATACTACTAGGTTCAAACGCCATTCCTTATACAAATGGGCAATGTGCTTTACCAATTGAGCGAGGCTGGCTCGAGTACTAATTGTTGTTTTTATTTCCTCTTCTTTATTTTAACTGTTACATATTTTAATTTTATTTCTTTCTTTTTTTCTTCTTCGTGACAATATTATAGTTGTTAAATTTGAAGTAGAAAGAGCAATTCTCTGTTTGAAAAAGTTGAAGACAAACCCAGTCGTCGATACAAAGTGAAGAAGGGAGCATCAAAAGGTAACATCATCAAACACACTTAACAATTTTCTTCTCTTCTTGTATTTAGAGAAAGAGATATTTGTTAGTAACTAACCGTTCTAGAATTTTCTCGAATCTTCACATTCCATTTTCCTCTGTAACCGTCACCGTAATGCCGTCTTTGGTGCATTTGCCGCAATATGCAATTTGTTCAATTTTTTGTGTTAGTTAACTCTGAATGATTTTGCAATTTGTGCTATAAATTCAAAAATGGATGATTTTGCTCTCTGTTACCTCAGATCAGATTCTGACTCCTCTGAAAAGTTCCGCTATTTTTTAGTCTCAAATTCGAAAAGTATTCTGTTTGACCTAACACACTCACACGCACTCTCTAAATTGTAATATTCAGTTAAGTTTTCAGATTGATTGACTGTTAGTGACTGATGTTAGTTTTTGTTGAGCGATAGAAAAAGTTTAGATGAGTTGGATCTCGGCTCACGAGGACTGGTATAACGTATGAAGCACAGAAATAAACACAAATACCGAACACGACACTGATACTGACACAGACACATCAATAGTAGTAATTGAGAAAATGAAATATTTGAATATAAGTGTCGGACACCATACACACCTTTGATAGTTTGATGTGAAGTGTTGGTGCTAAATAGGGAGGATTAGGAACTGATGTTAGTTTTTAGACTATGAAGATCTGATACATACATGCACACTAGACATGAAACTCATATTGATACCGGTAATAATTTGAAAAATGGATGTGATTGATTGTAACCTTCAATTTGAAATGTCGGTGCTATATAGGTTATAGACGAAACATAAACATTTGAGTATTTACAAATTGTCCAAATGTTCTCCTTAGTTGATGATATAATGTTGTATTATTTGTTTCTTAAATTAACTATCATTTTATCATTGTCTTTCCAATTTATTTTTTAAACTACTTAAATATAATAAATAGTCCTTAAAGTATATGAAAATTCCGTCAATTTAGTCCCTACTATTAAGATGTTAGAGACTAAATCGATGGGCATATATTTAAGGGACTACTTATTTATTATATTTATATAGTCTAGTTTAGAGACTAAATTGGAGAGAGAGAGAGAGTGATAGTTTAGAGACTAAATTTATGGTTTGTTCACGTTTCTTCTTTCAAGTTATAGGTTCTATTTTGTTACAGGACCAACAACTCAGTAATTGCTAAAGAGGAAGTAAAGAAGGGGAATGAAATAAGTTGATAAATAAAAAGATGGCAGCAAAGCAAATGGAAGAGATTCAGAAGAAATTGGGAATGCTAAATTATCCAAGAGCAAATGCATCTGCTCAATCCCTTTTATTTGCTGGCATGGAGCGCTATGCCCTTCTCGAGTGGCTCTTCTTTCGGTATCTTCTTTACTCGATCTGTTAAAACCCATTCTGATTTTCTTGCCACTTGTTTCAAGCTTAAAAGTCACAGTTGCATCATGATTTTTCTTATTGTAAGAAATTATAATCAAATATCGATTGCAATTTTTTTTATGTCACAGCCACATTCAAGGCTGCAAACTGTTTTTTAAAACTTTGCTTGTAAAGGCATTTTTGAAAACAAGGCAATGGAAACTGAAATTATAAATTATTAGGTATTAGATTTGAGCAATAGTCTTTCATAATTCATACAACCATCTGGATGATAAGGATTTATGGTGCTTATTTTGGGATTGATGCATTTTTCATAGTTAAAATTAGGTGGGTGAAAGTAGGGGCTGACGAGCAGTAGAAAAATTGGAACAAAAATTTCTTTTGCATTTATAGCTACGCATCTATAGCTTCAAAGTTTTCAAATCACTCTATTTGGCCAATCTTTCATTTTTCTAACCTCTGCCTGCCGTGTACAACCTTAGCAATGCCCCCTTTTGACAATGCCCCCATTTTATGGTTGTACTTGCAACAGGCTATTAGGCGATAAGTCACCTTTTTCTCAACAAAACTTACAAGGAGATGCTCTTGATCGTGATGAGGAGACAGCTCGAATTCAATGTAAGAGTTTTCTTTTTCTTTGATTTAAATTTTTTTCACTTCTGAGTTGTTTTCTTCCTACTCCACTTTTGTCATTCATCATAGAATGTTGTTGTATCTAGTGGCAAATTGCTTTTAATTTTTTTTTCTCCTCTGATGCACCTTTTGACGTGTCTTCCCTTTATTAGAATTGCTACTTATGACTTACAATCTGCAGATTTGGCAGAAATAGCTAAGTTTCTGGGCATTACAACAACTATTGATACAGAAGCCATTCAAGTTAGTTATCTGAATCTGATTACTTCTATTGCTTTTTTTTCCCAGCAAATTAATAGCTATAACTATGACAGGCCTAGGCTACTAACCGCTGGATACAAGTTTGAATTCCTTAATATTTCTTTCTTATATGAAGGTTTTGTGAATTGTTCTGATATTTATGTATCCATATTCCTTTTTCATTTTATTTCTTTTTTATTTAAACAGTTGGAAGTATAGTCTTGCTCCACGAGCAACTATATACTTATTGCTCTTTACTTTATTATTTTCTCAGCTAAACCCTGCCTTCATTTGTACACAGTTTCTGAATAGTTTTGTAGATGCCCCATTTTCTGTTAAATTTTGTGTTAGCTCTTTGTTTATTCACCTAGTCACCTTTAAAAAGGTGAATAAGCGGGTATAGCAAGGTTCGAACCCCGTTCCCTGCATATTTCATGCAATGCCTCTGCAAATCGAGCTTAGCTACTCTTTCGGTTTAAAAAGAAAAGAGAAAATATACTTGCATGTTTGTAAAGAAAGCAGGTTATTGATAGGCTAGCTACTAGCTTAAATATTTTTCTTTTGTATGCAGTAGTTTACCATCTTTCAATATAGAGTAAAGTGAAGATTTGATGTTTTATATCCAGAGCGATTGTGCCATGAATTTATAGCGTAGCAGTATTCAACATTCATACACAATTTGCTTATGAATTTCCTTGTAAATGGGTAAATATTATGCATGTGTAACAGGGACATGGAAGTTACGAGGACCGCACTGAAATGCTTCGTCTTATTGTAGATCTAGTGGAGGCAACCATATATGCTGATAATCCAGAATGGAGGTTGTCCTTGGTCTAAATGATGATTTTAAATTATTTTTTTAATATACTTTTAGCTTTGCAGAGATGGTATTGACATAGACTCGGTTTGTATTTTTATTTCTTTAGTGTTGATGAGCAGGTAGCCAAGGACATCCACTTGATAGATTCTATTGCAGAAAAACAGGCTCAAATATTTTCTGAAGAATGTAAATTATTTCCTGCAGATGTTCAGATTCAGTCTATATATCCATTGTAAGAGTTTCTTGCTTCATATATACTCACAAACTTTCTCTAATATGTTGTCGTAACATTCTGTTTGTTTAATCACAACTCTTTTCAGGCCAGAGGTTTCTGAACTGGAGTCAAAGCTTACTGAACAATCAAAAATATTATTGAATCTTCAACAAAAAGTTGATGACTTGGCATCCAAGGTTTACCGAAATCTTAATCTTATTCTTGTCTTCTAGTAGCCATTTGATATCTTTATGAACTTCTGGAAATTGATCCCTAAACTTGTAATTTCTCCATTTCTATGGATTTCTATTTTCATCGTATTAATATCGTGCATTTTACATCACATTGATATCATTGAAATAAGTAAATTTTGGTATTTGTCCCTTGGTATCTAGAAGCCGCAATGAACCTTGACTGATTTGCACGGAGGTGGGTGGGCCCACTTAAGGGAATAAAAATTTCCCTGTACCTTCTCAAACTGAAGACATTACTTAAGGAAACATATTTTTTCCGTGATCCTTTTTCTGAGCTTTCTTGCTATTACTTTTTCAATACTCTCACTTCTTTCAGAGTAAAAATAAGATAGGAGTATTCAAATACTTGTATTAATAAGAGACACAACAAAACATCTATTTATATAATTTAGAAGAAGATAATCTTCCTAACCTGGTCTGTGTTCGTCTAGGCAATAATCTTCCCATGCCTTCTGTTGTCATACACTAGTTCTTTTCTTGGCGATCCTTTACTAATTCCTAAAATTCTGAAACCGTATTTAAATGGTCAACCCAACTTTCTTTTCTTGTCTTACACATTTTTTTTTAAATTAAGAGACTTTAATGTCATTATCTTTCTGAGTCTGAGTCATGCTGCACTAATTTTGATATGGTTCATGTCTTATATTGTTTATAGCATGCTTATAATCCAGATGAGGAGTATACTGAGGTGGAATCTCAACTTCGGGCACATTTGGAATCTTTCCTAGAAACAGCTAGAACATTCAACATGATTTACACCAAGGTTTGACCAGGCTTTGCTCTAATCTATTCTGCAAACCCTAATTTAAAGTGAATAAACAAGCATGGCAATGATGAACTGTCACTATCATTTTATGCTTCTACATTTATGGGGAGGTTGTCCAAACTTTATGTAGAAAACAGGTTTAATATTTTTCAATAATGTGATTCTATAGGGTTGAGTTAGGCCCACCCCAAAATTTTTAGGCTTTTAAGCACCACTGAAGCCATATCTGTTGTTGATGTGGGACTTTTAAACATACCCCTCATGCTCAACCCTACAAAACTAATTTGTATGGTGGGCGAAGAGGACTTCTGAGCCTCACAAGCTCCCACTTGGGCAATTCTGTAGGCAATGTGAAACTTCTCAAGACACCCTATCACTCTCAGGAGTGGACATCAGAAGCTCAAACTAAGACTAAGGCAGATGTAATAAAATGAATCTCAACAAAAGGCACCAAAACCCTTGCTAAGAAATAAAGGAGGGTCACAGAAGAATGTTGATTATGATGATAGTAATAATAATCAAAATTTTCTTAAACTTAGCTAATTGATCATGTACCTTTTGACTAGCATTTCCATTCATAATTAGCTATTGCAGGAGACCTTAAACATTGACTGAAAGTTCTTAAACGTGCGATCTTTGAGTAATTTTTAATCTTGACAATTCATGTGGAACTGCACGGACAATATTAGTTTCCCTCATTATAAGACAATAATGTCACTTGATATGCCCACCAGCATCACCCCAACACACACACGAAATATACATGGAAGTTTATAAAAGATTGTTGCTGTGTAGGAAATTCGTCCATGGACACATATGATGGAGGTTCCACAACTTCATGGGTTTGGACCAGCTGCCAACCGATTATTGGAGGCGTACAAAATGCTTCTAAAGGTAACCTTACTATGGTTAGCAACAATATTTTTCTTAGAATCAAAGATATTGTCTAAATTATTAGAAATTAAAAATCAAGAAATGATGCTATACATGATTCTAAATTTGTTTATCCGCAGTTTATTGCAGAAGTATCAAATCACAAATACAGAGCATCTTTTATTACTTAAAGCTAATTGTCATAGGCTCATAGCATATGATTTTATCTGTACATACATTCGTACTCTGGATTATGTAGAAAGAATGTTTCTCATATTTTCAAAGATCAAATGGGTGTTAGGCATGCAAGCTAGAATATTTAATAAAAGTAATAGTCTGGATTGCGAATCCAATTCACACAATATAGCCCATTTAGTTTTGTAGTACTTGATACTTTATATAGCCCATTTAATTAGTTTTGTAGTACTTATTAGTGTACCAAATTGTAAATGGATTCTTGATTCTATAGCCCATTTAGTTTTCAATAGACATGGTGAATAAATGTTTTACATATACCACCTTATTAATAAAGCAACTCTGTTTGTCTGCAACAGTTTTTAGGTAACCTACAAAATCTTAGAGACTCGCATGCTGCGCTTACTTTTGGATCTTCTGAAACATCAGGAGGGCCTTCTTCTGTCTCAAGAATAATCTCTGAATGTGAATCTGAAATGACAGTCATTAATCGAGATCTTGGAATTCTTTCCGCTTCCATTGCTCGTGAACATGGAGAGAAGATGAGCATTTGATGAAACATTATGAGAATAAGATTAACCCTGAAGTCTTATTCTTTTGTTATTTTTTTATTTTATGAAAATATTTTGTGATCTTGTGCATAGTATTCATATTGCTGACATGCGATTTGAATGTGACAGTCTGAATAGCTGCATTATATGTAGGAATTTAGAAATTGCAGTTTTATTTATAAAAAAGAGCCAGTATTGGCAGATAATGTTTTTTGAAAAAGGCAACACTGGTTGATAACCGTGGTGCAGTTTGTTTGATCTACAATGTTATTGGCTTAGTGATGTGTATGTACATTACAAATTACTGGTGCACTATTAAAAATCACAGATTACATTTTAGTGTCCGACACTTTTCAAATATGATTACTTCAAGTAGAATGAATCTATAAGAAAAGAAAAAAAAAGTTTAAGCAGGTGTTCGGAATTAGATTAAACCACAGTTTCATTCTGCGTTTAGTTCGACATTCCAATTTGTTGCTTCACAAAATCATTTTTCAGCCATTAGGATGCATTGTAAGATTCAAAAAAGGTACATAGCAGAACCACCATATACATGATAAATGTCAACATTTCAATTTTATGCTGCATCAGAAGGATTTCTTTTTTGTAACATATCCTTATAATGGCAGTTATTACCTTCCAATAATATTATCCTTATAAGTCATAATTTTAATCTAAACCTGCCTCATCATTAATTAAATTAACTGTAAATTTTTATATAATAAAAAAATAGCAAGATTTTTAAATGTGAAAATTCTAAAAAAATAAAATAAAAATGACCAGTTGGATAAGTCAATTATGTCACCACCAATAGAAAAAGTATTATAGTTATAAGAATGTATGAAGTATATTCAAAATATTGTATGTTATTAAAAGAAATTATAATTATCATAAGGAAATGTCATACAAAATTCAAATAGTAATTTATTCAAAACATTCTACACTCTTTACTATTTCAAAATATTTTTATTCCCAGGAGCAAAATGTTGTCAATGAGTTAAAAGGAGTTTTAATATTTTTGTTGACAGATATCATCAGGGTTTTGCGTTATAAAACAAAAAATTTGTAGATTAAATAAAGAAGATCACGATTTGATTTTCGCAGCTATGTTTAAAAAGAGAACTAAAACCACTATTTGATTTCTGCAACTATATATTTAAAAAAAAAATTGAAACCACTTATCAGAATTCACCCCAAATTCTGAATAATTAAATCCCTTCCCTAAAAATACTTATGTATGAGGAGGGTGACAAGAAGAGTCACATGAAGAGTGATGCCGGCATTTAAAAGTTGGTCACATTGGTCTAATTAAGCAGACAAATAAGTGGACAGCAGCTGCAATCATGGTACAACTACAAGCTCCTTCTTGGATTCTTGCTTGCCATAATCAATAATCAATTAATTAACCACATAACAATCAAAAACATGGTGACTCACTTTATTAATTAGCCTTAGTTTTTATAATCAGTTCAATTACCATCAACTATCTTTCCCAAACCAATGGACTCAATTGACGTTATTATTTTAGTATTACTTATTCTTTTGCATCTTACTGTTGTTTCTGTTTCTTTATTTATTTATTAGCTCGTGGAAATTTCAGCTGCGACAAAACTATGCCAAAAAATACAATCTGATTGACCAATTGACTAAACCACGAAACTAGTCCACCATTGACACTTGATTCAAGCTAGCTAATTTTTTAAAATAGAGCATATCAAATAAAATAAAAACATGTTATATAGTACTTATTTTTTTGGTAAGGACATGTTATATACTAGTACTTAAAATAAACATTCAAATTAATTTTCCAATATTCCATTTAAAAAAATGAATTTACCAATACAATTATATATATAAAAAAAATTAATTTGCAATTACCATACTTGAACAACAAGACAAATAACACAAACCAATTTCAAGAATCCATCAATTAACAAAAACATTAAACCGCCCCTAGCAATAATACCACCCATCGTATCTCACATTATTCATGTTACCTCTTTCCCAAGTTTTTTATTTAATTTTTTTCCTTTCTAATTTTTTCCTTTTACCTTTCTCCCAAGTAACACAATTAATCTCACTACTATAAATCCTCTCCATCTTTCATTCACATCTCACTCACAAACACAAACAACACAAACACAAAGATCTCTCAAAACCTCAATCACATCAAATTTTTTTTGTCCTTACCTCCATTATGGCTACAAACCTAGGATCCCTCGAGACATGCAAACCAAAATGCAACGAACTTGCCACCCCACCAAAGGGCAACTTTTCAACAATCCAAAAATCTCCATCAACAACCACCTTATCCTCATCTGAATCCACCTTAGGTAGCCACCTTGCGCGGCGACTTGTTGAAGTTGGAGTCACCGATATCTTCACCGTTCCCGGTGATTTCAACCTTACATTACTCGACTATCTGATAGCGGAACCAAAACTGAAAAATATTGGTTGTTGTAACGAACTCAATGCTGGATACGCTGCTGATGGTTACGCGCGCTCTAGGGGCGTGGGCGCGTGTGTTGTTACTTTCACTGTTGGTGGATTAAGTGTGCTTAATGCTATTGCTGGTGCTTATAGTGAGAATTTACCAGTGATTTGTATTGTTGGTGGACCTAATACTAATGATTTTGGGACTAATAGAATTCTTCATCATACTATTGGTTTGCCTGATTTTAGCCAGGAACTCAGGTGTTTCCAGACTGTTACTTGCTACCAGGTCCAAATCTAAACTTTTTAGTATTTTTTCTTTTGAAATTTTCTTAATTCAATTTTGATTCCAACCATAGAATTTGTTTTAACTATGCAATTTATCTTCTAAGATATACTCCATATTATAATCTATGAAATACGGACACTATTCAAATTAATGTGACATTGACAATTGACATAAGTACGTAGACATTGAGAATAGTGATAGTACAATCATTTTAACATGTTCTTTTCAACGTTCAACTTTTTTTGATTAGTAAAGTTTACGTGGATTTTATCACTTTATATGTGATTTTTTTTACTAAAATAGTGAAATCTATTTTATTCATGTGTAATTTATCTTGAATAAATAATTAAAATTTGATTATGTACTTGATTTGATTATAGGCTGTGATAAATAACTTGGAAGAAGCTCATGAAATGATTGATACTGCAATATCAACAGCACTGAAAGAGAGCAAGCCTGTGTATATAAGCATAAGCTGTAACTTAGCAGGCATTCCTCACCCCACTTTCAATCGTGAACCTGTTCCATTTTCCTTATCCCAAAGGTAAGATTACTTTTACAAAAAATGAAAATGATTCTCAATTACTTTTACAATAGTAATTCGTTACAAACGACTTTATCATTTTGTAAAAAACGGAGACTAATTACGTAATTCGGTCCTTTTTTTGGATTTTTCAGATCAAGTAATCCAATAGGGTTGGAAGCAGCAGTAGAAGCTGCAGCAGAGTTTCTAAACAAAGCAGTTAAACCAGTACTAATAGCTGGTCCAAAAATAAGAGTAGCAAAAGCAAATGATGCTTTTCTTGAACTTGCTGAAAAAAGTGCTTATCCATATGCAGTTATGCCATCAGCAAAAGGACTAGTTCCTGAGAATCACCAACATTTCATTGGAACATTTTGGGGTGCAGTGAGTACTGCATTCTGCGCTGAGATTGTTGAATCGGCTGATGCATACCTATTTGCTGGGCCGATTTTCAATGATTACAGTTCAGTTGGTTACTCGCTTCTTTTGAAGAAAGAAAAAGCTATTATTGTTCAGCCCGATAGAGTTGTGATTGGAAATGGTCCTGCATTCGGGTGTGTTTTGATGAAGGATTTTCTTAACGCGCTCGCAAAGCGCGTTAAAAGGAACAATACTGCTTATGAAAACTATCATAGGATATATGTTCCTAATGGTTTGCCTTTGAAATCTCAACCTCAAGAACCTTTAAGGGTTAATGTTCTTTTTCAACATATTCAAAATATGCTGTCTGGTGAAACTGCTGTTATTGCTGAGACAGGGGATTCTTGGTTTAACTGCCAAAAGCTGAAATTGCCAGAAGGATGCGGGTAAGTAGTAGTCGGTAAATTGTAATTTTTGCAATTATTCATCTATTCATCAGGTTTAAAATCACAGGTTCGTCACGATCTTTGATATTGCAAATAGTCGCAGATAAATGTTTTCGACCAATGATGCAGCCTTTGTGGTCGCAAAGGCATCAAAAACCTTGATTTCGCTGTCAAAATTGCTGTTGCGGATCTTGTTTTTAAAACCCTATTGGCCATTTTAGAAAAAACTGATTTTTGGTATTGGTCATCAAAATTTTAAAATACAGCTGTGTTGCGATCACGCTCCTTTGTTTAAAACATGGCTATGTAACAATGTGATTAACTTCGTAGTTTTTTTTTTTTGATAAAAATGACTTGTTTACAGTTATGAGTTTCAAATGCAATATGGATCAATTGGATGGTCTGTTGGTGCAACTCTTGGTTATGCACAAGCTGTTCCGGAGAAGCGCGTGATTGCTTGCATTGGTGATGGAAGCTTTCAGGTTTGTCTTGCATATCATAACTACTTAATCAATATTTCAATCATTAAGAAAAAATATATTCAAATTCCATATTTTAGCTTAAAAATTTTGCTAGTAATTTTTTTTCCTCTATGCTTTTACTTGATCTGACTATAATGTTTATATCATGAATTTTGAATTATTATATGTAGGTGACAGCACAGGATGTGTCCACAATGATTAGATGTGGTCAGAAGAACATAATCTTCTTGATTAACAATGGTGGATACACTATTGAAGTTGAAATCCATGATGGACCATATAATGTGATCAAGAACTGGAATTACACTGGCTTGGTTGATGCTATCCACAATGGTGAAGGAAATTGCTGGACCACTAAGGTAATTAAGCTTCTTAACATGCCACATTCTTCTAAATTATTCATTGTTAATTACTATGAAGCACGTGCATAGACATTAGACACAACATTGACATGTAGACACAAATATAGTAATTGGAATGAAAGTGTTCGACTGTAATGTCACCACATGTGTCATTGTTGATCAGACACCAAAAATTTGAATGAAAGTTTTTGAATGTAATCACATGTGTCAGTGTCATGTTAGTATCAGACATCAGATACGTTTTAATTTGAAGTGTCAGTTTCATTAATTTATGTATTGATTATTGTAGGTTACTTGTGAAGAGGAGCTTGTTGCAGCAATTGAGACAGCAACAGGAGAAAAGAAGGATTGTTTTTGCTTCATTGAGGTGATTGCTCACAAGGATGACACAAGCAAAGAGTTGCTTGAATGGGGATCAAGGGTTTCTTCTGCAAACAGTCGTCCTCCTAATCCTCAGTAGTGAACTTCAGAAACTTAAATTTAAGGCATTAGAATAAAGAAATTGAGTTTAGCTTTATTAAGTTGAGATTACTTTAAAGATACTTATGGTTTGAGGGAAGTTTTCTTTTGAAATGTTTAAATTAGTTGACTTATTTATGTGAAAATTGATTCTGATTCATCTATGGAAAAATAATGCATTTGAGTTATAATAATTATTTTAATCACTTAAATGGTGATTTTGTTTCAACTTTATCACTTATATGTGAATGATGAATTTATCTACATTTTTAAAGAGAATTTGAATATAAATATGCAAATGATCCAACATGAAATAACTTACATGTAATGCCGAATCATGTGCACGTTTGAATTCAAATTCTCTAGAATCTCATCTTATGATCATAGAACAACTACTTATGTTCAATGAAAAAATAGTCTTTCTTAATTTGTCTATATACAAAATTATTTTGCAACCTTGTAGGTTTATTTTCTTTTTTTGGTACAAACTTTGTAGGTTTAATTTTATTTCTTAATATTAGTAACAAAAATTAACCTCCACAACTGGCAATGAAAAAAAATTGGGAAACAAAATCATGAATGAGAAAAATAGAGAAAATAAAATTGCATCTAAGTCAAGCCTTTCACATCTAAGTCAATTTAAGAATCTTATTTGTATATTCCAAATTCAGTTAGCATCTTTTCTGTTTTGGTGCTAACCGTTTGTTGTTTGTTGTAATTTGGCTGTACTGATGTAGTATTATCCACAACTTGTGCTTGAACAATGATAACTTAATTCTATTTTCTTGTTAAAATAGAAGGAATCTTATTTGTAGCTTATGAATCTTTAACATTTTTTAAAGAGTTTTTTATACTTTTAAAACAAGTGCATGAACTACTAAAGCAAATAATAATTAAAAAAATACATAAATGTCTAGATGTTTTTTGACATTCATATGGTGTTCTTAAATACAAGAAAAGTTTGTAAGCAAGCACTAAGAAATTAGTTTACCCATAATAAATTGATCCAAATGATAAGTATATTGGATTTTTTAAGTATATATAGCTATGAGTTTGATTTCTGACTTATGCATATGGTTGAAAATAGAGAATCAATCTCGTGCTTTATAATTTCCCCAGCGGATAATAGAAGAAATTTTGTACATATATATAATGATAACTTGAGAAAATAATCACTTAGTCTATATGACCCAAAAATTCCCTCTATATATTAACGTACTTACCCTCTAAATTTTCTTAACAAAGCCACAATAGTCATTAGAAAAACCATGGACTACATAATATTTATCCCTCTCATTTCATTTCTATATGCATTCATTCATATCATAGCTTTTGGCCTAAATAGCAAAAACACAAAATCTTCTAAACTCCCACCAGGTCCTCCAAGTTTTCCCTTAATAGGAAACATATTGCAACTTGGTCCTTCAAAACTTCATCAATCACTTACTAAACTCTCCAAAACATATGGACCAATTATGTCAGTCAAAATTGGCACTATTAACACTGTGGTAATTTCCTCTCCAAAATTGGCCAAAGAAGCTCTTCATAAAAATGACCAAGCTTTATCTAATAGATTTGTACCACAATCTATCCAAGCACTTTCACATGATAAATCTTCCATAATTTTCATGCCTATTTCACCAAAATGGAAGACTCTTAGAAAAATTTGTGCCACTAAGATATTTTCTTCTCAACAACTTGATTCAACTCAAACACTTCTTTCAAAAAAAATGAAAGAACTAGTTGTTTATTTGCAAGAAAATTGTGAAAAGGGTAAAGCTATTGATATTGGTGAGTTTGCATTTACTATATCTCTTAACTCAATATCAAACAATCTTTTCTCTATTGACTTAGCTAGTTTTACTTTTGGTTCGAAATCTCAAAAATTTAGAGATGTTATTTCCTCTATGTTGATTGAATCTTCGAAGCCGAATATCGCAGATTATTATCCTATTATGCGTAGATTTGATCCACAAGGACTACAACGAAGGATGAAAAACTATTACCAGAAGTTGCTTACACTTTTTGAGTCTATTGTTGAAGATAGAAGTACTCTAAAGAAAGATTTTGTGATGGAAGGAAGTGATGCATTGGATTTGTTTTTCGAAATCATCCAAAAGGAAAATCCTGAATTGACATTACATGACATGTTACATCTATTTTTGGTAAGAATTGAATTCAACAATTTTATTTTCTTAAGTAATGCTCTAAATTATAGTCATATGAAAGAATTATGGTCGACGCGTGCATAATCAAAAGCAATATTAATGTTAGTTAGTATTGCGGCCGCAAAACCTGTTTTGTCCTTTTCTTAAACTAAATTATTAATGTTAGTTAGTATCGCGGCCACAATATTAATGTTAATTAGTATTGCGGCCGAACAATATAATGTTAGTTACTTCCATTACATTTTAATCCTCATTTTGTTGTTACCACATACTTTGGGGCAGGACTTATTTGTGGCTGGGACAGACACAACATCAGTCACAATTGAATGGACAATGGCAGAATTGCTAAAAAATCCAGAGAAATTGAAGAAAGTAAGAAAAGAACTTCAACAAGTTATGAACAAAGATGAAGAATTAAAAGATTCATTTATTAATAAGCTTCCTTATCTTCAAGCAGTTGTAAAAGAAACCCTTAGATTACATCCCTCAACCCCTATATTAATCCACAAATCAATTTCAGATGTTGACTTATGTGGCTTTAGGGTACCAATAAATACCTTAGTTCTTGTAAATGTGTGGAGCATGGGAAGAGACTCAAGTATTTGGACTGATCCAACATTGTTTCAACCTGAAAGATTTTTAGAGAGTGGAAAGGTTTTTAAAGAAGAAGATTTTGGGTTCATTCCATTTGGTGCTGGTAGAAGAATGTGTCCTGGTATTTCATTTGCTCATAGGGTTGTACATACCATGTTAGCCACTTTGCTTTATCATTTTGATTGGAAGTTGGTTGATGGAGAGAAATTTGAAGACATGGACATGACTGAAAATTTTGGAATTACTTTGCACAGAGTGAAGCCTCTCAAGGTTATTCCGGTCAAATACTCTCACTGTTCCTAAATAAGTGTGCGCACTATTTATATAACATACTTTCACTATATTTTTGATTAATATATAAAAATAAATATTAGTATATTTGATATTGTTCCATTTGTCTCGATAAATATTTTTGAAATATAATTTTTAAAATTTTTTAGAATACATAATTGAAAATATTTGTGATCAAAGATATTTATTGACATGTGTAAACTAGTCAACTGTGACACTTATATATTATATAGCAATGGAGGGAGTAATTAACAAATGGTGGGAGAGAAGATAATGGTGGGGGATAAGAACTTTTTGCAATGGTAAAAAAGTAATTTCAAGGAGAAAAGACAATGGTGGAGGGTTAAGAATTTTTTTATAAAAAATTAATATTTAAATTAAAAAAAGGTTTGAAATTTACGAACCAAAAAAACAAAAAAGAGAATGGTGGGAATGAGAAATTTTCCATTTAACAATCAAGATGACTTAATGTGCGGCCCAGTAAGACTTAACAGCGTATGAAATTCGTTTAAATGATATAATCAATAAGTCAAGCAAGATGTTGCTGGAGTCAGCACTTAGTTTCCAATTGAAGTAAAAACAAAGTTATAACAAGTTATAAGTAAATTTTAAACTTTTAATTTTTTGATAGACTAAACTGTTTGACAAAACTTAGCTCGACTTAATTTATTATCATCTCACAACAACTGTGCACGTTGTGGCCGTGGGGTATAGCTGTATAAGTTCAGCACATTCCACACATTCTTAAAATTGAACTTGTCTTAACAAAAAAGAAAAAAATTGAATTAGTCAAAGTTGTACAGTTGACGAACAACAATGTTTTTGAGTTAACTTCACGGGTGTGGTTCAAACACTCACAAACGTAACTCATAATCTGACATTCACCTTAGCTTTGACAAACAATTTAAACATATTATCTATATTTAACTATAAACTTTTGGTCTTGGATCAAAAAGTAATTTTAATAACAAGTGCTTATAAGCACTACCTATTTTCAACACCCCGTTGAATGTGGTGAGTGTGACCCAAAAATCCCCCTCTATATATACACTTAGACACACTCTCAATTTTCTCATCATCAAAGCCACAAATAGTCATTAGAAAAACCATGGACTACATAAAATTTATCCCTCTCATTTCATTTCTATACGCATTGATTCATATCATAGCTTTTGGCCTAATTAGCAAATACACAAAATCTCCTAAGCTTCCACCAGGTCCTCCATGTTATCCCTTAATAGGAAATATATTGCAACTTGGTCCTTCAAAACTTCACCAAACACTCACTAATCTCTCCAAAACATATGGACCAATTATGACTGTTAAATTTGGTACTATGACTAGTGTGGTAATTTCCTCTCCAAAAATAGCCAAAGAAGCACTTCATAACCAAGCTTTATCTAATAGATTTGTAGCACAATCTATCCATGCACTTTCACATGATAAACATTCTTTAATATTCATGCCTATTTCCCCAAAATGGAAGACTCTTAGAAAGTTTTTGGCCACCAAAATATTCCATTCTCAAAAACTTGATTCTACTCAATCACTTCGTTTAGAAAAATTGAAAGAACTAGTTGTTTACTTGGAAGAAAATTGTAGAAAGGGTAAAGCTATTGATATTGGTGAGGTTGCATTTACTACATCTCTTAACTCACTATCAAACACCCTTTTCTCCATTGATTTTGCTAGTTTCTTCACTTCTAGTTCTTCTCATAAGTTAAGAGACGTTGTTTCATCTATGCTGGCCACAATTTGGAAGCCGAATATTGCTGACTATTATCCTATTTTGCGTAGAATTGATCCACATGGAACACAACGAAAAATGACAAACTATTATCATAAGTTGCTTACACACTTTGAGTCTATCATTAATGATAGAAAGAATCAAAAGAAAGATTCGATCGTTGATGGAAGTGATGTGTTAGACTCAATTCTCGATATCATCCAAAAGGAAAATCCTGAATTGACGTTGCATGAAATATTACATCTATTTCTGGTAAGAATCAAATTCAATCGACAACTTTATTAGTTTAAGTAAAATATATATTAGTACTCTTATATATAATTATTTATGGACAACTATCTTCTCTTTTGGAAACTACTAGAGCCTCTTCCCCTAGGAACGAGAGGATGAATTTTTTTTTTTTATTAATTCCTTATTTTTGTCATACCACATATTTTATTGTAGGACTTGTTTGTGGCTGGAATAGACACAACAACGGTCACAATTGAATGGGCAATGGCGGAGTTGCTAAAAAATCCTGAGAAATTGAAGAAAGCAAGAAAAGAACTTCAACATATAATCAAAAGAAATGAGGAACTTGAAGAATTAGATATCACTAAGCTCCCTTACTTGCAAGCTGTTGTAAAAGAAACTCTTAGGTTGCATCCGCCATCCCCTTTTGTAATCCGCCAATCAGTATCCGAGGTTAACTTAAGCGGCTTCAAGGTACCGAAAGATGTACAAGTTCTCGTAAATGTGTGGAGCATGGGGAGAGATTCTAATATTTGGACCGAGCCGAATTTATTTCAGCCCGAAAGATTTTTAGAAAGTGGAGAGGTCTTTAGAGGGGAAGATTTCGGGTTTATTCCGTTTGGTGCGGGTAGAAGAATGTGTCCTGGTGTTCCATTTTTTCATAGGGTTGTGCATACCATGCTAGCTACTTTGCTTTACCATTTTAATTGGAAGCTAGCTGATGGAGAAAAAACTGAAGACATGGACATGACTGAAAAATTTGTGATTACTTTGCACAAAGTCAAGCCTCTCTTAGTTATTCCGGTCAAAGAATGAACACATTACTTATATACTAGTTGGTTTTTATCAATTAATTTTAGAGTTGTATTGATACTTTTTGTTTAAATCATGAATTGGAACTTTGTATTGATATTAATGTCTCTTTTTGAACTAATAGTGGGTGTAAAAATTAAAGCAACAATATATTTTTATTTATTTATTTATAATAAAGCAACAATATATTCAAAACAAAGGTCAAGTTATGGAGAATCAGTGTCAGCCCAACGCATTCTGAGGTTTAGAGTGAATTAAAAATTGAGATCGATATTAAAAATTGAACTCTTAATAAAAAGGAATACAAAAAAAAAAAAATACAACAGACTACATCATTCCACTCAAACGACTCAACCACTAATCAAGTCTATAAATGATAAAGTCTTAGACAGTGTCGGCCTCGACATTTTAGAGGTCTTAAGCAAATAATTAAAATAGACCCTTAATAAAAAACATTGTAACAATAAAAACATACTACTTTTTTTAAAATAGCATCAATTATTTAATTAAATTATAAATAGCATCAACAATTTTAAAATTAGTCATTTATCTGTATAATTAACATAAACAAAATATCATTTTTTAATAAATATCTTCAAAATATATTTTAGTTACTTAAAAAAAGTCTTCATCCTAACACTTTTTGAAGCAAATTAATCAATCAAATCTACATATTATATATTTTAGATCAAATATGAATTTAATGTAATCATATAAATACTTAAAAACATTTATTTGGCGGTCCCATTTTTTGGAGGCCCCAAACGGCCAAGCCAAGGGATATCTTGCTTGGGGCCAAGACCGGCCCTGGTCTTAGACTCCTTGAACACATATGGTTAGAAGTTTAATTAATGACTCATACGTATGAAAAAAATTTAGTTGAGAGAGAAAAATTCACTTTATGTGCCCCATAAATTTTTCGACAAATATTAGTCATAATTAATACGACGGTGAAAACTTCGTATCTATATATATCATGATAACAAAAAAACTATCATGCACATGGGAGTATCATCAAAAGATAAATAAATTTTTCAAGAATGAAAAGAGAAAACACAAAAGGGAAACAAATATCATGCATGATCATTCTTATTTTTTTTTTATAAGAGCAAGAAGTTACAAACCCTTATATTTGTGGTCAGAGAGAGTATTAACTAACTTATCTGATCTTTTGACCCATTTTATGGGGGAACTAACAAGAAAAATAAAATTTTATTATGTGCTTAATGTATCATATTAACATAAAATAAATTTTATGTGCTCAAAACTTAAGCCCAATCGTCAAAAAAAGAATAGAAAACTCAAATCCAAATCCATGATGCAACAAATGAGCTATATGCTGTGTGTGTATGTGGATATTGACTAACGATGCCTTAGAAATCTAGGTCTATCTATCACCGATGACTGGCGACCTACAACATGTTGCGTTTAATTTCTTAGCAAGGCATGAAAGTAATCAGAACTTTCTTTCTTTGATTTTTTTTCTTCTTTTTCTTGCTTTCATACTTCATGAATATTGAGATGTCTGCCACTAGAGTATTTTCCCTCCACAACTGTAAATGGACTTTTGGTACTTTCCCATATGTATCACATTTTTCTAATTATTTTTCTAAATTTATGTAGTTTAATTGAGAGTATGGATTTAAACAAACAACCATTTTTCTATACTTAGTTGTCTAAGCAAATGAATATACGAACATTTTCGTTAATATTGACTGTTAAAGCAAATTTAGTTTGATTATTTATGAACATCTGCATGCTCAATTGAATCTAGTTTTTTTTTTTGTTGATTTTTTGGGGACTAACTTTCCTTGAGATTTTTGTGTGTAATCTCTATCTCTATATAATATATTTACGGATGTCTCTCTTCTGGTTGTAATCCTATGTGGCAAGCTATCAAGTATCCATATACCTATGTGGCAAACTATGAGACTATCTACCTAACAAACAAATTTTTCCTTAATGTATCACTCTTCGATTCCCACTCAAGACATTTTTTCAATTATGAAACATTTTATTTTACTTTTTAGAGTTCCTTGATTTACAACTCTTCGATTCCCACTCATGACACTTTTTCAATAATGAGACATTTTATTTGATATTTTAGAATTTCTTAATGTACTATTCTTCGATTCCCACTCATGACACTTTTTTAATTATGATACATTTTATTTTATTTTTTTAGAATTCTTTAATGTATCATTTTTTGATTTCCACTCATGACACATTTTTAATTATGATACATTTTTTTAAAAGATACTTTTGAAACACATACTCTGTATAATTAAGATTAATAGTCAATTATAGAATATAGACAAAAACAAACAAAACTCTTGGATAAAAACAAGTAAATCTCTATCTCTATCTCTATCTCTATCTCTATATTATATATTTACGGATGTCTCTCTCTCTCTCCTGATCATATTCATATGTGGCAAGCTATCAAGTACCAATATTTCTATGTGGCAAACTATGAGATCATCTATATAATAAACAAAGTCTTCCTTAATGTATCACTCTTCGATGTCCACTCATGACACTTTTTCAATTATGGGACATTTTTTTTAAAGATACTTTTGAGACACATATTTTGTATAGCTAAGATTAATAGTCACTTATAGACAAAAACAAAGAAAACTTTTAGATAAAAACAAGTAAATCAAACCAATTTATAACAAATAAAAATAATTTTTAATATTAATACTTTTAATGAAAAATTTTCATAATAACTTTTCTATAACTATATTTTTTTAATCATCATAACTAATGATATATCATAAAAAAATTTAGTTGATTCAAATGCTAAAATACTATTTTATAAGTATAAGTACCAAAACTAATTATATGTATTAATTTTTTTAAAATAAAGTTGTATGAATTAATATATACTATTACATAAATATTATTATGATAAACATAATTTCTCAAATAAAAGTATATTTTATTAATTTAATTTTTAACTTTTGTTCACAAGCAAAATTTAACTCATTTCTTTTTATCATTTTTTTATTACTAAGTTGTACCAAATATAAATCATACTTATTCCTATTTTATTTGCATTTTATTAAGAACATATTTTTATTCTTATATATTAATACAATAAACCCTTTTTTTTGTAATTTTTATGATTACTTATATTTACACTTATTTTAATATCAGTGCATGTCTTTATAATTTACACGGGATCAATATTAATAATCATATATTAATACAAGAGTTTATTATTTTTTTTAAAAAAAAGAGACTTTATATATTCACATATCAAAACAAGGTCCTATATATTTTTTTTTAAATTGCTACGGAGATAGGAGAAAAAATATCATATATTTGAGAACGAAAAGTGGAAGATCATTCTCCAAAATATTAACTAAGACTTATATTTGTACTCATGTTAATATGAGTGTGTTTTAATTTTGTAATTTATACAAGGCAATATTTATACTTATATATTAAAACAGATCTTATTATTTTCGTAATTTCTACAATGATGAAAAGAAAACACCATATTGTTGAGAACGAGGAGTGAAATATCACTCTCCACCATGTTCTATCCCTTTAAAATCTCTAAATATATAATTATTTTTTATAATTAAATAATATAAGTATTAAATCAATTTCACAAGTAATTAGAAAAACATAAATTACATGACAAAAAAAATTCATTAATTAAAAATAAGATACAAAAAATAAAATTAAATTAAAAAAAAATTAATATTTCAACTAATCTACTTTAACTTTAATTATATATATTAATATAATTTTAAATTTTAATCCGTACATTTGTACGGGTTAGTTATACTAGTATAATATATTTACGGATGTCTCTCTCCTGGTCGTAATCCTATGTGGCAAGCTATCAAGTACCCATATACCTATGTGGCAAACTATGAGACTATCTACATAACAAACAAATTCTTCCTTAATGTATCACTCTTTGATTCCCACTCAAGACATTTCTTCAATTATGAAACATTTTATTCTACTTTTTAGAGTTCCTTGATGTACTACTCTTCGATTCCCGCTCATGACACTTTTTTAATTATGCTACAATTTATTTTATTTTATTTTTTAGAATTCCTTAATGTATCATTTTTTGATTTTCACTCATGACACATTTTTAATTATGAGACATTTTTTAAAAGATACTTTTGAAACACATATTCTATATATATAACTAAGATTAATAGTCACTTATAGACAAAAACAAACAAATTTTTTGGATAAAGATAAGTAAATCAAGCCAATTTCTAACAAATAACAATAATTTTTTAAGATTAATACTTTTAAAGAAATTTTTTCTTAATAACGTTTCCATAACTTTTTTTTAATCATCGTAACTAATGATATATCATAAAAAAATTTAATTGATTCAAATGTTGAAATACTATTATATAAATATAAGTACCCAAACAATTATATGTATCTATTTTTTAAAAATAAAGTTGTATGAATTAATATATACTATTACATAAATATTATTATGATAAAAAAATTCATAATTTCTCAAATAAAAGTATATTTTATTAATTTAATTTTTAACTTTTATTTACATGCAAAACTTAACTTATTTCTATCGATCATTTTTTTTATTACTAAGTTGTATCAAATATAAATCATACTTATTATTTATGTTTTATTTGTATTTTATTAAGAACATATTTTTATTCTTATATTAATAGAATAAACCCATTTTTTGTAATTTTTATCATTACTTATATTTACACTTATATTAATATCAGTGCATGTCTTTATAATTTACACGGGATCAATATTAATAATCATATATTAATGCAAGAGCTTTTTTTTTATTTAAAAAATGAGACTTTATATTCACATATCAAAACAAGGTCCTATATTTTTTTAAATTGCTACGGCGATGGGAGAAAAAATATCACATTGTTGAGAACGAAAAGTGGGAGATCATTCTCCAGCTATGAATTATATTTACACTCATGTTAATATGAGTGTATTTTTATTTTGTAATTTATACAAGACAATATTTATACTTATATATTAAAACAGATCCTATTATTTTTGTAATTTTTATGGGGACAAAAAGAAAATACTATACTATTGAGAACGGGGAGTGAAATATCATTCTCCACCATGTTCTATCCATTTAAAATCCCTAAATATATAATTATTTTTTATAATTAAATAATATAAATATTAAATCAATTTCATAAGTAATTAGAAAAACATAAATTATATGACAAAAAATTCATTAATTAAAAATAAGATATAAAAAATTAAATTAAATTACAAAAATTAATATTTAAACTAATCTACTTTAACATTAATTATATATATTAATATAATTTTGAATTTTAACCCGTACATTTATACGGGTTAGTTATACTAGTTTGTTTTAATATTGCATTGAATCCCTGTGAATACGGTATTTTAAAAACTTATTTTTTATGTACCAAAAAAAAAAGGAAAAACTTATTTTTTCTAATACTATACAATATTATTATGTTAAAAAAAAAATACTATACAATATTACAATTTGCACTTATCAAAATGATGTCGGAAACTTGTCTTTAAGATATTTGGAGCATTAATTAGAACATTTTTGTTTTAAGTATCATAAAGGGACCATCATAAACCAAAATGCTTTTAAACCGAATAATAAATAAATAATAATCTTATTTGTTGCTTATGACTTATGAGTTACGTTCCACGGTAGGTTGAATATCACTAGACAAACCTAAGGAATTGCATTGGTCATAGTAACGTTCCACGGTAGAACATAACAAAGTCTCAAAGTAACTTCACGTTTGTGGATACAATCATAAGCGTATTTCATCCGTTCTTTTTGTCAAGTAATTTCAATATTTTTTTTTGTCAAAATTGGGATATCTATCTAAATGCAGTAGGCTCTATAAGATAACTCAAGTGGTAAGAGTTGGGGACATATAGGTTGGATAAAGAAGGTCCAGGGTTTAATATCTGACCAAAACAATTTATATTTTCGATGCATCAAAAAAATGCTGTGATTAATCATTCGCTGAATTAGAGACACGTCAAATAATAGAACAGTTGATCCAAAAATTTAAAGTTACTTCATATATAATATATAAGTTAAAGATCCAAGTACTTCATTTGTACTTAATATTCTATTTTGGGTTAAGAAATATTACTCTTTTATACTTTTAACTTTGGAGACATATTTCTGTAAAAAAAAAATAAAGTTAGCACACATTCAAAGAAATTATAAATTTAGATAATTTTATATCTTTCTATCCTTAATTTATTTTAATAAAATGTATTTTTTCTCACTTTTGTAAAGTTTTATAAGAAAAACACCATTATTATCAAAATAAAAACATCATCGATTGTATTTCAATTTTCTGAACCAATATTTTGGAAGAATTAAAAAAGCTTAAATAATATTCGAGTAGAGAGTGTTAAATTAGATTTAAAACTTAGTAGAGAGTAACAACTAATTTTTTTTTTCGACAAAAGTAACAAATAATTTTATTTTCTGCAAATTGGAACAAATTAAAACTAGTTTGGACTTTTCTGTTTTTGTAAATTTTTAAACTAAATCAAATTGATGAGAACGGCGTTAGTATGGTTTAACAAAACTATCATAAATTAAATTGTTAAAAAAAACTATCATAAATTAAGAAATTATATTATAAAATCATAAAAATGATCCTTAGTTTTAACGATGATATGAATGAATGCATATAGAAAATTAACTAAGCACATGATTTGTATAAAAGCAAACTTGTCCATATATAATACAAACGGAATCATAGATAAATTTACGTTTGGATAAAAGCAAGGTAAATACAATTTGCAAGGTAAATTTACTTAAGCATTTTTTAAGGCACCAATCATTAGTTGGTTTAGTGATGATTGACGTTGAATTTAATAGGAAGGACTAAGGTTCGAGAGTGTATTTATCTCTTATACTAGTATTTATTTTGCTTTTATCAAAACGTAAATTAAACAAATAGTATTCCATTTAAGCACGCACTACCTATTTTTCAACACCTCGTTTAATTGACCCAAACATCCCATCTATATATACACTTTAGTTACCCTCTCACTTTTCATATTATTGAAGCCACAAAAAGTCATTAGAAAAATCATGGACTACATAAAATTTGTCCCTCTCATTTCATTTCTATACGCATTCATTCATATCATAGCTTTTGGCCTATTTAGCAAAAACACAAAATCTCCTAAACTCCCACCAGGTCCTCCAAGTTATCCCATATTAGGAAATATATTGCAACTTGGTCCTTCAAAAGTTCACCAATCACTTACTAAACTCTCCAAAACATATGGACCAATTATGACCGTTAAATTTGGTACTATTACTAGTGTGGTAATTTCTTCTCCAAAAATAGCCAAAGAAGCACTTCATAAAAATGACATAGCTTTATCTAGTAGATTGGTACCACAATCTGTGCAAGCACTTTCACATGATAAAACTTCTTTAATATTCATGCCTGTGTCGCCAAAGTGGAAGAGCTTAAGAAAATTTTGTGCCACCAAGATATTCTCTTCTCAACAACTTGATTCTACTCAAGCACTTCTCTTTGAAAAATTAAAAGAACTAGTTGTTTACTTGCAAGATAATTGTAGAAAAGGTAAAGCTATTGATATTGGTGAGGCTGCATTTACAATATCTCTAAACTCAATTTCAAACACACTTTTCTCTATTAACTTAGCAAGTTTTACTTCGGGTTCTTCTCAAAAGTTTAGAGATGTTATTTCGGCTATGTTGATCGATGCTACAAAGCCGAATGTTGCAGACTATTTTCCTATTTTGCGTAGAATTGATCCACAAAGAGTGCGTCGAAGGATGGAAAACTACTACCATACATTGCTTACACTTTTCGAGTCTATCGTCAAGGATAGAAGTAATCAAAAGAAAGATGATGCAATGGAACATGATGTATTAGACTCATTCCTCGATATCATTCAAAAGGAAAATTCTGAATTAACACTGCATGAAGTATTACATCTATTTTTGGTAAGAATCAAATTCAACTCAACTAATTTTTTCTTATCAAATATTTACATATTATATATTTCTAATGTAAATAATTGAATAACATATTATAGTTTTTACATTAAAATCGTACACACCTCGCGTAATATTTGCTAGTATATTTAACATTACCAAATATATACTACTTGAAAATTTTGGATTATTCCAACAATTGCAAATGGTAAAAACTGAAATTTGTCTCCAAATTTATGGTTAAGTGTTAAAAATATCAAAATGAAACACATTTGAACGATGAAAACCATGACTTTGATAACATATTTTTTAGGTAGACTTTGGCAACATTTTATTCATTACTTTGTTGTCATATCATATATTTGATGGCAGGATTTATTTGTCGCTGGAACAGACACAACTTCAGTGACAATCGAATGGACAATGACGGAGTTGTTAAACAATCCAGAGAAATTGAAGAAAACAAGAAATGAACTTCAACAAGTTATCAACAAAGATGAATTAGATTCTAAAGATTTAGATATCAACAAGCTCCCTTATCTTCAAGCAGTTGTAAAAGAAACCCTTAGGTTGCATCCATCAGCTCCAATATTAGTCCACAAATCAATTTCAAATGTTGACTTAGGTGGCTTTAGGATACCAAAAGATACACAAGTTCTAGTCAATTTGTGGAGCATGGGAAGAGACTCAAGTAATTGGGCTAACCCAAATTTGTTTCAACCAGAAAGGTTCTTAGAAGGTGGAGAAATATTTAGAGGAGAAGATTTTGGGTTCATTCCATTTGGAGCTGGTAGAAGAATGTGTCCTGGTATTTCATTTGCTCATAGGGTTGTACATACCACACTAGCCACTTTGCTTTACCATTTTGATTGGAAGCTAGCTGATGGGGAAGACATTGATATGACTGAAAAATTTGGAATTACTTTGCACAAAGTCAAGCCTCTCATGGTTATTCCTGTAAAATAATGAACAAATTATAATATTAATTACACAGTTTAATGAACATACACTCCTAGTGAAATAAACACATGTAATGTAAAATAATTTTACATGATCGTGGTAATGTGGTATATAATTATATTGGACTATAAGGGAGCTTCTATTGGATGGCTTGTGTTGTCAGTATTTGTTAATTATTTGATAATTTATTTCATTTGATGAGTTTTTTGGGTGTTCTTAACCCATTGATTTTCAAATGAAGGGAGTCCGATAATATGAAGTTCGGCGGCAAGATAAATAAAATTTAACTAAAAATTATTTTTTTCTTAAAAATGAATTTGGATTTTTCAAATGATTTTCTTAGTGGTTAAGTAAGAAGGAAGCAACAATGAATTGGTCAAAATGGTATGTAAGGATCTTGATTGTGGTTAAAGGTCTTGTTAATCAATGCACCATATGCAATGGTTAAGGAACCCAAAAGTATTAGTAATATTTATTTTTTGGTCAGGTAGCATAGTGCCTAGAAATTCACTCTTTAAAGGTGAATAAGTGGGCATACTGGGTTGTCCAACCAAATGACCTAAACTCATGGGACCAAAAGTAGTAAATTTTACATTGAAATAAACATAACTTGCACTTTGAAAAAATTTAATACTCAAGTTCAAAGACAATTTAACTATTTTTAGCTCCTTAATTAATGCAAGAGGTGCAATGTTTATCATTTGCCTTTTAATTAATTTTTTTTTACTAAGCCTTTTAATTAATCCTATGAAACACTAATACTCCCTCCGTCTTTAAATATAAGATTTCGTTTGACTAGTACACGTACGTCAATGCATAATTTTGATCACAAATATCTTTAATTATCTAATAGTAAAAATTATAAAAACTTGATATTTTGAAAGTACTCATCAAAACAAATCAAACAAGATTTTTACATCTATGTATCATTAAAAAAATACGATCAAAATAAGATAAATAAATAATACTACAATTTTATCAAACATGTCTTATAAAAAGGGACAGAGTGTACCATGTTACGGTATAAAAAGAGTGAATCTACGACAATAATGAAATGGGATACACAATGTAATGGGCATCTTATTATTAATAAAGTACGTACTACATAAGGACAAGTGGGCCAAGCCCATAACTTAAATCTAATTCTACTAACAACTTATTATTCTTATTATTTTTCGATACAAAAATTGTAATTGAGAAGTAAAAATTATAATTACAATTGTGACAGTTTAAGAGATTTATAATTTTTGTTCTTATAAAAATTAAATATTTGATAAAAAATTTATTGTGAATTATTTTATTGTTTAATTTTGTTTTTTGTATCAAGATAAAAGAATTCAAAATTTTATTTTCAAGTGTATTTCATATATACGTTTATTTACAACTATACTGGGTCAGTCTTTTAAAATTGGAATTATTTATGTTGAATAGACAAATAGAGTCAAGTGACATTTTATGTTAAAAGTGTTGACCCATCAATGACTGCATTAAATCCGGTTCACAATTTTAATTTATTGTTTTGTCAAAAATCCAATTCCTTATTTATTACGGTAATTCCCTACCAACCCACCTTGAAAAGATTACTAGTGTTAGTCACTCACCAGTCACCACTAACTCATTGATAAGGAAAATACATACATTCATTCATTCTTTCATTCTTAAGAGGAATATTCAAATGTTGACTCATTGAACAACTTCCGTATCAAGAAATACATGGTGCATTTTTTTCTTCCTTTTGAGAAATAGTTACAATCATGAAGACTTAATGTGCTGTGTTGTCCCAAGAAGACTTAATGAACTTAAGTTGAATGATCCAATCAAATAGTGTTAATTATAAGTCTATGAAACATTACACAAACACCGGACACGACATGAGTATTGATACATTAATATAAATAAAAAGTTGAAAAAATGATATAATTTAATGTAATTGTAAGTATCAGTGTTGGACACGACATGTGTACGACACTGAAACACGCCTAATTCGAGCTTTGCTTCATAGGTTAAGCAGTTAAGTTTAATGTTGCAATATGGAGTCTATAAAAGGAGAAAAAGATAAATTCTACTTCATCATTTTCAAGCCATTAAGATACATAAACTTCTCATAATTCATTATGAGAGCACACATAATCTTTTGCCTTTTCTTTATACCATTCAGCTTAATAAATTCTAGCACTAACAATTTTGCGGTGAATGGCTACTGTCTTGGCCATCAACGTTCCATTTTGCTCAATTTGAAAAACAATCTGATATTCAACCCCGAAAAATCCACAAAGCTTGTTCAATGGAACCAAACTGATGATGATTGTTGCCAATGGCATGGAGTAACATGCAAAGAAGGACATGTTACAACTCTTGATCTTAGTCATGAGTCTATCTCAGGAGGACTAAATGATTCAAGTGCTATTTTCAGCCTGCAATATCTAGAGAGTCTGAATTTAGCTTTTAATAACTTTTGTTACATGATTCCTCCAAAGCTGAATAAGTTGCAGAATTTGAAGTATCTGAATTTGTCTGATGCTGGATTTGAAGGACAAGTCCCAAAAGAAATTTCTCAGCTTACAAGGTTGGTTACTCTTGATTTGTCTTCTACATTTACTTCACAACATAAATTGAAACTTGATAAGCCAAATATAGCAATGTTGGTGCAAAACCTCACACATATGAGAGAATTGTATCTAGACGGTGTAGCAATATCTTCCGGTGGAAATGAATGGGGTCGTGCTTTATCATCGTTGAAAGGGCTTCATGTTTTGAGCATGTCGTCTTGCAATTTGTCTGGACCTATTGATTCTTCACTAGCAAAGCTTCAATCACTTTCTGTTCTAAAATTGAGTCATAACAAATTGTCTAGCATAGTGCCAAAATCCTTTGCGAAATTTTCCAATTTAACCATCTTAGAACTTACTAGTTGTGGCTTGCATGGTTTTTTCCCAAAAGATATCTTCCAAATACACACATTAAATGTTCTTGACGTATCCGACAATCAAAAGCTCAATGGTTCTTTACCGGACTTCCCACCACTTGCATCTCTTCATTACTTGAATCTCGGGAATACAAATTTCTCAGGATCGATTCCAAAGACAATCTCCAATCTTAAACAGTTATCAACCATTGATCTCTCTTACTGTCATTTCAATGGAACACTTCCCAGTTCGATGTCCGAACTCGCGCAACTTGTTTATCTAGACTTTTCTTCCAATAACCTCACAGGTCCACTCCCTTCTTTCAATATGTCCAAGAACCTCACATATCTATCCTTATATCTGAATCATTTGAGCGGAGATTTACCAACAAGCCATTTTGAGGGCCTTAAAAATCTCGTGAGCATTGATTTAGGGTTCAATTCTTTCCACGGAGCCGTGCCATCATCTCTACTTAAGCTAACATATTTGCGAGAGTTGAAACTTCCCTATAACCAACTGAGTGGTCTCTTGGGTGAGTTTGACAATGCTTCTTCTCCTGTATTGGAGATGCTTGATTTAGGAGGCAATAATTTACAAGGACATATTCCTATGTCTATCTTTAACCTTCGAACACTCCGCGTCATTAACCTTTCTTCCAACAAATTTAGTGGCACAATACAGTTGGATATCATTCGAAGCCTAAGTAATTTAAATATACTAGGCCTCTCACATAACAATTTATCGATTGATGTCAACTACGAAGATGATCACACCTTGTCACCCTATCCAGAGCTAAGAGGTGTTCAGTTAGCTTCCTGTAAATTAAGGAGAATCCCAAGTTTCTTGAGAAACCAGTCTTCATTATTATCTCTTGACCTATCTAGCAATGAGATTGAAGGGCCGATACCTACCTGGATTTGGCAACTTCAATCTCTCGCTAGCTTGAATCTTTCCAAGAATTCTTTGAGTCATTTTGAAGAAAGTTTTCAAAACTTTAGTTCAAACATTTTTACGCTTGATCTTAGTTTTAACAAACTTGAAGGGCCAATCTCATTCATACCGAAGTACGGAAGTTATTTGGACTACTCAAGCAACAAGTTGAGCTCTATCATACCACCAGACATCGGAAACTATCTCTCTTTCGTAAAGATATTGTTTCTTTCAAACAATAGTTTTAATGGAGAAATCCATGAATCCTTTTGCAATGCTTCAACTCTTGATTTGCTAGATCTTTCTTATAACAATTTTAATGGGACAATTCCCAAGTGTTTTGTACCAATGTTTAGCAAACTCAGGATGTTGAACTTTGGTGGAAATAAGCTTCAAGGTCATATACCTGATATTATTTCCTCAAATTCATGTGAACTGAGATATTTGGATCTAAATGACAATCTTTTCAATGGTACAATACCAAAATCTTTGGTCAAATGCAAGAACCTACAAGTGCTAAACCTTGGAAAGAATTCTTTAACTGATAGATTTCCTTGTT
The DNA here is from genome assembly GCA_951804385.1 of Trifolium dubium. Taxonomy (NCBI): domain Eukaryota; kingdom Viridiplantae; phylum Streptophyta; class Magnoliopsida; order Fabales; family Fabaceae; genus Trifolium; species Trifolium dubium. The sequence goes on along the minus strand of OX638075.1, from coordinate 32,001,751 downwards.
TCTTGAGCAATATTCCCACTTTGAGAATCATGATTTTAAGGTCTAATAAGCTCCATGGGTCTATTGGCTGCCCAAATAGCACTGGTGTTTGGAATATGCTTCATATGATTGATCTAGCATCCAATAACTTGAGTGGTACAATACCAGGTTCACTATTAAACAGTTGGAATGCAATGATGCGCGACGAAGATGTGCTTGGGCCAGAGTTTGGACATTTGTTTTTCGCAATCGAAGATAACTTCCACCCGGTAAGTCTAAAAGATGTGTTAAAAACAATGAACAAAGATTTGGCAGCAAAACTGTCTAAACTTGTAGCAAACATGTCTCGCTCCATCCTTGATCAGGCGTTCGCTGATACCAATACAGTTGATCTCGCTCGTTATCAGGATTCGGTTAGTATTGTCAACAAAGGTCAACAAATGAAGCTGGTTAAAATTCAAAGTGCTTTCACTATTATTGATATGTCAAGCAACTATTTAGAGGGTCCAATACCTAATGAGTTAATGCAATTCAAGGCATTGAATGCTCTAAACTTGTCACATAATGCATTAATGGGACATATACCATCATCTGTTGGGAATTTGAAGAATCTTGAGTCTATGGACTTGTCAAACAACTCTTTGAATGGAGAGATTCCTCAAGAGCTTTCAAGTCTATCTTTCCTAGCATATATGAATCTCTCATTCAATCATTTTGTAGGGAGAATTCCTTTGGGAACTCAAATTCAAACATTTGACATAGATTCCTTTGAAGGTAATGAAGGGTTATGTGGTCCTCCACTAACCAACAAATGTGATACTGATGATGGAAAACAAGAGTTACAAGCACATTCCAATAATAAGAGTCCAATTGATTGGAGTTTCTTAAGTTTGGAATTGGGATTTATTTTTGGTTTTGGAGTTTTCATTCTTCCTATAATTTGCTTGAAAAATTTGAGGTTGTGGTATTCTAAACATGTAGATGAAATGCTTTACAAGTTCATACCCCAGCTTCATTTTGTGTATGAACAACATCAAGGGAAGAAGTATAGAACTCTTAGGTGGAGGTATTAATTGCTTGGTTTCATGCTATAGCTCCAACAATTTGTACTTTATTTTGTGGATTTTTGCTTTCTTTGTTAAAATAAGGATTCATTAGATTGTGTCCATTATTTAGGTTGTGGTAATTATAAAAAAAATAGTTTTAGTATGTTTTCTATCATAGTGTCTGTCTAGTATGCATTAATCTAAGTTTTGTTGAGTTTTACATGAGATATGTCTTTCACATACATGTTTGTGTGTATTTAGTGTTACTAGATTGATACTCACACATTGTATTATATTAGAAAGAAGTCTGTTAAGTGTTTCACTTATGTGTTGAAATTGTGATCTAATGATTAAACTCACATTTTTAAGTGTAGAAAAATGAAATAATTTGAGATTTAAATTTTGATCCTTTTAATGTTTCTACTAACTATCAACTAAGTTATATTTACGGAACATTCCAACATGCTATATTTAACCAGAAACATTTAAGTTCGAGATACAATCAACCAATAAATGTGAGCGTATATTTTCAAACGAAATATATTGACTCTTTTATGATATTAAAAAATATAAAATTTTTTTTTGACTCTTTTCTAGACTCAACTCTCATTGCATGAGAATACATGTTATTTTATCATGTTTTTATGATACTTCTAAAGATATATGGAAAAAATGTTGATAATCCATAAAGACTACTAGAGTTGAAAAAAGGCAGGAAAAAAAAAGTTGGCCAACACACGAGGCTCTTACCAGATCACAAGAAAACAACCATAAATGGAAAGATTGTTCATCACAAGACAACAACCACATTGAGCTCTAAGGCTTGCCTTCTATGAGGATTGAAAAGGAAAAAGTAAAAAAATCATTAGGTGATTAATTTCCGAATTACCAACCAGATGATAGCTCATTATTTAGTTTGAAACCAACACCATTAGACCAGCCATAGGTTAATAAAACAATTATCAAACAAATATAAAATTATAAAGTTTTACCCTCCATCACAAGCATACTCAATTGCATGTATGATACGTTGAGTTGATTTAATCAACAGTCCAACATATTGTAATCTATATAAAGTGACAAATATATGCATTCTTGACAAAGTTTCTCTTCTTTTCATTTTCAGTATGAGAGCACATATAATCTTTTGGCTTTTCTTGATACCATTGGATCATGTCTTAAATTCCAATAATAACAATTCTTTGGTGAATGGATACTGTCTTGGCCATGAACGTTCCTCATTGCTCCATTTGAAAAACAACCTAATATTCAATCCCACAAAATCCTCAAAGTTAGTTTCTTGGAACCAAAATGATGATTGTTGCCAATGGCATGGGGTAACATGCAAAGAAGGACATGTAATAACCCTTGATCTCAGTCAGGAGTCTATCTTAGGATTTAATGATTCAAGTTCTATTTTCAGCCTGAAGTATCTGCAGAGTTTGAATTTGGCTTATAACGACTTTCGTTCTACGATTCCTCGAGAGCTACATCAATTGCAAAATTTGATGTATCTAAACTTGTCAAATGCTGGCTTTGAAGGACAAGTTCCAATGGAAATTTCTTACCACAAAAGGTTGGTCACTCTTGATTTATCATCTACATTTACGTCACCTCGCAACTTAAAAATAGAGAAGCCAAATGTAGCAATGCTTGTGCAAAACCTCACAGATATTACAGAATTGCATTTAGATGGTGTAATAATTTCTGCCACTGGTGAGGAATGGGGCCGTGCTCTATCTTCGTTGAAGGGGCTTCGTGTTTTGAGCATGTCATCGTGCAATTTGTCTGGACCTATTGATGCTTCACTAGCTAAGCTTCATTCACTCTCTATTTTAAAATTGAGCCACAACAAATTGTCAAGCATAGTGCCAGATTCCTTTGCAAGTTTCCCCACTCTAACCGTCCTACGGCTTAGTAGATGTGACTTGAAAGGTTCGTTTCCTATAGATGTCTTACAGATACAAACATTAAAAGTCCTTGACATATCAATGAATCAAAATCTTATTGGTTCTTTGCCAAATTTCCCACCTTTTGCATCTCTTCGTTACTTGAATCTCCACGATACAAATTTCTTAGGACCGATTCCAAATACTATTTCCAATCTGAAGCAGTTGTCCACCATTGATCTATCTTACTGCCAATTCAGTGGAACAATTCCAAGTTCAATATTAGAACTCACCCAACTTGTTTACCTAGACATGTCTTCCAATAACCTCATAGGTCCACTCCCTTCTTTCAATGTGTCCAAGAACCTCACACATCTATCCTTATTTCTCAACCATTTGAGTGGGAATTTACCGTCTAGCCATTTCGATGGCCTCACAAATCTTGTAAACATCAACTTAGGGTTCAATTCTTTCATTGGAAATGTGCCATCATCGGTGTTTAAGCTCCCATATTTGCGAGAACTAAAGGTTCCGTACAATCAACTAAGTGGTACCTTGGGTGAGTTTGACAATGCATCTTCACCTGTTTTGGATATGCTTGATTTCACCAATAATAATTTACATGGCCCTATTCCGTTGTCTGTCTTTAACCTTAGAACACTTCGTTTCATTAACTTTTCATCGAACAAGTTTAATGGCACGATAAAGTTGGACGTTATTCAAAGATTACGTAATTTAATTGTACTAGGCCTCTCGTATAACAATCTTTCGATTGATGTCAACTTCAAAGATGATCATGGCATGTCATTCTTTCCAAAGATGAAAATTCTACGGTTGGAGTTCTGCAGGCTATTAGGAATCCCTAGTTTCTTGAAAAACCAGTCCACAATGATATCACTTCACTTATCTAACAACCAGATTGAAGGACCAATACCTAATTGGATTTGGCATCTTGATTCTCTGCTGAACTTGAATCTTTCCCATAACTTTTTTACAGATTTGGAAGGGAGTTTTTCGAACTTAAGTTCAAACCTCTTTGTGCTTGATCTTAGTTTTAACCAATTGCAAGGGCCTATTTCTTTCTTTCCAAAGTATGCAAACTATTTGGACTACTCAAGCAACAAATTTAGCTCTACAATTCTACCAGACATCGGAAACCAACTAGCTTACATACAAATTTTGTTTCTTTCAAACAATAGTTTTCAAGGAAATATCCATGAATCTTTCTGTAATACATCTAGTTTAAGCCTACTAGATCTTTCACACAATAACTTTGTTGGGACGATTCCAAAGTGTTTTGCAGCACTGAGTAGTAGTCTCAAAATGTTGAATTTTGGTGGAAACAATCTCCGAGGTCATATTGCTAGTTTTATATTTCCAAATTCATGTGCTTTGAGGTTTTTAGATCTAAATGACAATCTTCTAGGCAGTACTATACCAAAATCCTTAGTCAATTGCCAAAAACTAGAAGTTTTGAACCTTGCAAAGAATGCATTAACTGGAAAGTTTCCATGTTTTTTGAGTAAAATTTCCACCTTGAGAATTTTGGTTTTGAGGTCAAATAAGTTTCATGGCTCTATTGCATGCCCAAAAAGCACCGGTGATTGGAAGATGCTTCATATCGCTGATCTTGCTTCTAATAACTTCAATGGCACGTTATCAACCACACTCTTAAAGAGCTGGAAAGCAATGATGCGTGATGAAGCCGTGCTTGGGCCAGAATTCGGCCATTTGTTTTTTGAAATTGTTAACTATCATCCTATGAGTTTAAAGGAAGCATTACCAAGTATACGCAAATACCTTGCTATGAAAATGGTGAAAATTGTTGCAGATATGCCTCGCTCGTTTCTTGATCAAGCATACGTTGATGGTAATTCGATTTCAGTGGATCGTGGTCGTTATCATGATTCAGTTGTTATTATTAACAAAGGTCAAAAGATGAAGTTGGTCAAAATTCAAAAGGCCTTAACTTGTGTGGATATGTCAAACAACTATTTGGAAGGAAAATTACCTAATGAGCTAATGCAATTCAAGGCATTGAATGCTTTGAACTTATCACATAATGCATTCATAGGCCATATACCATCATCTGTGGAGAATTTGAAGAATCTTGAATCTTTGGACTTGTCAAATAACTCTTTGAATGGAGAGATTCCTCAAGAGCTTTCAAGTCTATCTTTCCTTGAATATATGAACCTCTCATTCAATCACCTTGTGGGGAAAATTCCTTTGGGTACACAAATCCAATCATTTGATTCATATTCCTTTGAAGGAAATGAAGGATTATGTGGACCTCCATTGATCAACATATGTGGACCTCTACCACCAATATCTCAAACTCCTCATTCCCATAATGAGAGTTTAATGGATTTTAGTTTCTTAAGTATTGAGTTGGGATTTATTTTTGGGTTTGGAGTTTTCATCCTCCCTGTTGTTTGTTGGAAGAAATTGAGGTTATGCTATTCCAAACATGTAGATGAAATGCTTTACAAGTTCATCCCCCAACTTGATTTTGTGTATGAACAACATCAAGGGAAGAGGTATAGAACTCTTAGGTGGAAGTATTGATTGTTGAACTCTTGGGTTTCATGATATAAAAATAAAAATACTCCTGTTAAATGAAAAATAAAATTAAAATTACATTTTATATTTATCTATGAAATTGTCGTGGGCAACTAAGGAAAACATTTTTTGACTTTACTCATGGTCATACCATGGATAATAGTCACGAATTCGTTGTGAGTAACAATTTTTTTTTATTTAAACGTATTTTGACTTTACTTGCGGTCATACCGTAGATATTACTTACGGATTCAGTGTAGGTAATTAAAATTTTATGGAAAAATGCGTGGGTAACTAATATAATAATTAAAACGTATTTTGATTACTCATAATAATATATATTTTATATTATTAAATCAGAGGACCAAATTGATACGATGACATCTCATCAATTGGGTGCCACATAATTCCATTTTTTCCACATCACCAAAAATCTGATGTGGCAGCTCTCAAAACATTGCATTCTCATTCTATTTGTGGTATCTATCATGAGTGTGTAACTTATTCTATTCCACATATTTTCTTCAGATACTAATCATTAATTGAATTCATTTATTGGGTTGATGTTAACTATAACCTTCGGACTATACAATTTTCTACCGTTACTAATCTTTAATATATTTTTTTGACTAATCCTTAATATTATTATTTCAATGATCAATTTGACCTCACCACAAACTTAGTTAGTTTGATTTGTGGTTTCATTGTAACTTTGTATATTTTGTGAAGCTGGAATCTCATGCCCATTTCTCTCCCACAAGGCCACAACAATTGTGTTTGAGTGGCCAATTTGTGTGCTTAAGATCAGAATAAACATCCACCACTCAAGAAGTTTTCATCTTGTATTTTATTTATGTTCTAACTTTGTATGAAGTAAATTCAAGGAGTTGTGTGCATTGGCAATCAAGGTGATGTTGTGGTTTATGGCTTTATGCAATATGGATATCCCTATCTCTTTTCATTGCATCGATCTCAATGAAAGCACAAAAGAAAATAATAATTTAAAGTCTACAACATATTAAATGCATGAGTTCCCTGAACGTAGGGAATCCGGATTCTAGGTTAATTGCCTACATATGACTACACACTCACATGATCTCTAACAAGGTTTTTTACTTTTAAGGTAGTAATTAATTTCAAATGTTTTTCTCCCAACTTTTTATTTATATGTGATTGTGTCCTTCGATTGCCCCCTTGGTCTTTGTTGCCACTTTCATTTTGGTTAGTATGATCATATCACTTCAGTGATTTTGTATAATCTTCTATGTTGAAGTACTACTACAAAATTATAATAGTTACCAAACCAATAAAAGATAGATATGAATATTTGGTTTCAATAGTTTTTATGATCGGTTAATTTCAGTAGGTTATAAAAGGGTAAAATTTCTTCTCCCAGGTCTATTGCCACGTAGAATTGTAAAATGTTATGCAATGGTTTCGTCACAATAAGCATTAGTACTATGTTGAATCTTCTATGTTGAATTTGAATATACTACTACAAAATTATAATAGTTACCAAACCAATAAAAGACAGATATGGATATTTGGTTTCAATAGTTTTTATGATCGGTTAATTTCAGTAGGTTATAAAAGGGTAAAATTTCTTCTCCCAGGTCTATTGCCACGTAGAATTGTAAAATGTTATGCAATGGTTTCGTCACAATAAGCATTAGTACTATGTTGAATCTTCTATGTTGAATTTGAATATACTACTACAAAATTATAATAGTTACCAAACCAATAAAAGACAGATATGAATATTTGGTTTCAATAGTTTTTATGATCGGTTAATTTCAGTAGGTTATAAAAGGGTAAAATTTCTTCTCCCGGGTCTATTGCCACGTAGAATTGTAAAATGTTATGCAATGGTTTCGTCACAATAAGCATTAGTAGTATAGCATCTTTTTCTGTCTATAAATTCTAATTCAACCGACAAAAAATGTCAAAATTGTTGATGTTTACGATTGGGGTTTGAACTTCAATCTTTCCACTTTGTGTGTGTGAATTTTTAATATTAAAAAAATCTTTCTATTGTAACCAAAAATAATTAGTGTTGATTGCCTAGCATATATATGATGCCTATAACTTTCCAAAACACAAGTACATACACAAATTTAACACTAATAAAAAAACTATAGTTATTTAACATTTTTTTCACTTCTTTGAACTCACAAATTAAATATAGTTTATCCGCGCAGCGCGCGGGTTAGCATCTAGTTGTGGATAATATCCACGGTTCGAGCCCGTGGGTGTCAAAATAATGATTCACTGTGTCCATTCAGGTTGAGCCTAGTGACAATTCATCCATTATTCCTCATATTCTCTCGAAAATGAATCTAGCTTTGACATAATCTACTACCAAATGTGTCAAAAAGTATTGAAGGTAGAACAAATAATTATAAAAGCCATTAGAAAATCAATAAAACCCACTTGAGAAGGTTAAAACCAATTTTCCTAACATAAAACAATTTATTAGAAAAAATTGGTTCTGTTTGACGAGGCCAAATTTTGAACTTATGACTTATACCTTATAAGTTCACATTCCAAATAATTGTGTGCTTATAATTCATTGCCAAATATTGTGCAAATTTCAAATAATTTTTAAAACTCATTAGAATTGGTATGTCAGGGGTTGAAAACTCTTTCATTGCATACATTGTTTACAAAACAAAAGTGATTTTTAAGTCAAAGAGTTTATTTTCTTAGCGTATCATATAAGTTAGTCACTCTAACTCATGAACAAATTATTTTCTTAGCGTGTCAAATAGGTTACTCCCTCCGTCCTAAAATATAAGGAAAAAAATACATTTTTTTATTCCAAAATATAAGGGAAAGAAACAAACATTTATCTTTCCAAGCATTAACTTTTCTTATTCTCATAAAATTAAATACAAATTGCATTTAATTTTTTTTTTCTCTCATTTTCTCAATAAACAACAACCAATAAAAAATGTTTTTACATTTTCCTATGCAACTTATTTCAAGAAAAATCTCACAAAATCATATTTCAAATTCTCATGTTTTAATTTTCTTAATAAGTGTGATTTTTTAATTTTCTCTTATACTCCCTCCGGACACAAATATAAGCAAAAAACCCTTTAAAATTTTGGACACTATTATAAGCAAATTTAACTACTTTGAAAATAATTAATATTATTATTCCAAATATATCTTTATTTAATTTTAATGCATTTATTTTACTTTTACAAAAGTGTGTGATTTATAAGAAGAATCAAATGGGCAATATAGTAAACTTAACTTGTTTTACACTAAATTAAGAAAATTAATTACATTTAACAGAATTTTTTAAACATCGCATAAGTAATTTTTTTTGCTTATAAATGTGACCGGAAGATGTATTTTGAGACTGAGGGAATATTTCTTAAGTTAAAAGGTTTTAATGTTGACTGAGTAGTGTATGGTGCATATTAATTGGGACCATTTAACAATTGAGACAATAAATCAAATATAGTTGTAGGTAGTCTTCTATATAAATGGAGAAAATTGACACACAACAGGAGTGGACCCACGTTTGGCACAATGTGGGCCAAGGCTCTTACAACATTTCTCAGGATTCATTCATAGTTTTTAGTGTATGTCATGCCTAAATTTGCATTTTATAAGAAAGAAGACAATATGCAACATTAATTTATGTAATAAAAAAATTATGTAACATTAGTTTGTGTTCTTTTTAATTTTTTTTCACAAAAAATAAAGATATTCATTTATTTAAATTGATAAAGTATCAAAGCAATACAAATTCAAAATAATTAAAAATAAAAAAGAAGAAATTACAAATAAACTGAAAGTATCCATGTTAATAGCATGAACTCTTTTACCCTTATTATATAATGGATCATGGACTTAGGTTCTTTGTTTTTAGACGCATCAATCAATAGTATTTTAAGCTTATATCTAACTTAGTTTAAATATTTGTTTTGTGAGAGTGTGGTTGTATTGGAGCATTGGGTGAGAGTGAGAGAAGTATATATGTTGTAACAATTTTCACATAGTGATAATTCTTTAGTTGTCGGTTTAAATAGCTGTCATGGTTTTGGAGTTTTCATGTTATATTCTTATGTTGTGATTGTATTTATTTTTCTTCTTTAGCCCTTTTATATCCTAACAAGTGGTATCATAACCGTGGTTCAGATTGATGGAGGAGCGTGTGGAACCTGGTATTGGATCAACTATAAGACATGGAAATTCATAGGTTAAGTCTCACATCGCCTTTGAAGGAGAAAAATCTTAAATTTATAAGAAATGTGACCCATTAACCTAATACCTTAAAATTTTGAGTGGAGATGTGGCGTCTCAGTCTCTCATTATTATGGAACATTGACTCCTCCGAACTCCCTAACAGAATATTCAAAGACTCATTGAACAACTTCTATATCAAGCAATTAATACATGATGGTGCTTTTTTTCTTCCTTTCGAGAACTAGTTACAGTCATGAAGACTTGATGTGCTCTCCCAAGAAAGACGTAATGAACTTAAGTTGAATGATCTAATCATCTAATCAAATAGTGTTAAGCATAATAATGTTGCAATATGGAGTCTATAAAAGGAGAAAAAGATAAGTTCTACTTCATCATTCTCAATATCAAGCCATTAAGATACAACATAAACTTCTCATAATTCACTATGAGAGCACACATAATCTTTTGCATTTTCTTTATACCATTCAGCTTAATAAGTTCCAGTACTAACAATTTTGCGGTGAATGGCTACTGTCTTGGCCATCAACGTTCCATTTTGCTCAATTTGAAAAACAATCTGATATTCAACCCCGAAAAATCCACAAAGCTTGTTCATTGGAACCAAAGTAATGATGATTGTTGTCAATGGCATGGAGTAACATGCAAAGATGGACATGTTACAACTCTTGATCTTAGTCATGAGTCTATCTCAGAAGGACTTAATGATTCAAGTGCTCTTTTCAACTTGCAGTATCTAGAGAGTCTTAATTTAGCTTTTAATAACTTTCATTATATGATTCCTGGAAAGCTGAATAACTTGCAGAATTTGAAGTACCTGAATTTATCTGATGCTGGATTTGAAGGACAAGTCCCAAAGGAAATTTCTCAGCTTACAAGGTTGGTTACTCTTGATTTGTCTTCTACATTTACTTCACAACATAAATTGAAACTTGATAAGCCAAATATAGCAATGCTTGTGCAAAACCTCACAGATATGAGAGAGTTGTATCTAGACGGTGTAGCAATATCGTCCGGTGGAGATGAATGGGGCCATGCTTTATCATCGTTGAAGGGGCTCCGTGTTTTGAGCATGTCATCGTGCAATTTGTCCGGACCTATTGATTCTTCACTAGCAAAGCTTCAATCACTCTCTGTTCTAAAATTGAGTCACAACATATTGTCTAGCATAGTGCCAAAGTCCTTTGCAAAATTTTCCAATTTAACCATCCTAGAACTTAGTAGTTGTGGCTTGCATGGTTCTTTCCCAAAAGATATCTTCCAAATACACACATTAAATGTTGTTGACGTATCCAACAATCAAAAGCTTAATGGTTCTTTGCCGGACTTCCCACCACTTACATCTCTACACTACTTGAATCTTGCGAAAACAAATTTCGCAGGACCAATTCCAAAGACAATCTCTAATCTAAAACAGTTATCAACCATTGATCTGTCTTACTGTCAATTCAATGGAACCCTTCCCAGTTCAATTTCCGAACTCACCCAACTTGTTTATCTAGATTTCTCTTCCAACAACCTCACAGGTCCACTCCCTTCTTTCAATATGTCCAAGAACCTCACATATTTATCTTTATTTTTCAATCATTTGAGCGGAGATTTACCATCCAGCCATTTTGAGGGCCTCATAAATCTTGTTAGCATTGATTTAGGGTTCAATTCTTTCACTGGAAGCATGCCCTCATCTCTACTTAAGCTTCCATGTTTGCTAGAACTGAAGCTTCCCTATAATCAACTAAGTGGTCTCTTGGGAGAGTTTGACAACGCATCTTCTCATGTACTAGAGATGCTTGATTTGAGCAATAATAACTTACAAGGACATGTTCCTGTGTCTATCTTTAACCTTAGAAAACTTCGTTTCATTCAACTTTCTTCCAACAAGTTTAATGGCACGATACAATTGGATGTCATTCGAAGGCTAAGTAATTTAAATCTATTAGGCCTTTCACATAACAATTTGTTGGTTGACATCAACTTTAGAGATGACCATGACTTATCACCCTTTCCAGATATACAATTTCTTGAGTTGGCTTTCTGCAAGTTAAGGGGAATCCCAAGTTTTTTGAGAAATCTTTCCAGATTACTACATCTTGACCTATCTGGCAACGAGATTGAAGGATCATTACCTAACTGGATTTGGCATTTTGAATCTCTCGTTAACTTGAATCTTTCCAGGAATGCTTTCACAAACCCTCAAGAAAGTATTTGGAACTCGAGTAATAACCTTATGTATCTTGATCTTAGTTTTAACAAACTCCAAGGACCAATTCCATGCCTCCCAAAGTATGCATCTTATTTGGACTACTCAAGCAACATGTTGAGCTCTATCATACCACCGGACATTGGAAACCATCTCCCTTTCATAAATATATTGTATCTTTCAAACAATAGTTTTAAGGGAGAGATTCATGAATCCTTTTGCAATGCTTCAAGTATTGAATCACTCGATCTTTCCTACAACAACTTTGACGGGATAATTCCCAAGTGTTTTGCAGCACTGAGTAGCAGCCTCAAAATGTTGAATCTTGGTAGAAATAGGCTTCGAGGTTATATACCTGAAACTATATTCTCAAGTTCATGTGCCCTAAGATCTTTGGATCTAAATGACAATCTCTTAGACGGTACCATACCGAAATCTTTAGTCAATTGCACGAAGTTACAAGTCTTAAACCTTGGAAATAATGCTTTAGTTGACAAATTTCCATGTTTCTTGAGAAACATCTCCACTCTTAGGATCTTGATTTTGAAGTCTAATAAGCTATACGGATCTATTGGGTGCCCACATAGCAATAATGACTGGAATATGCTTCATGTTGTTGATCTAGCATCCAATAACTTTACTGGCACAATACCAGTACAACTGTTTAAAAGTTGGAAGGCAATGGTGCGTGATGAAGGTGTTCTTGGCCATTTATATTTTGAAATTGCTGTTAACTTCCATCCCATGACTTTGGAGGCCATTTTACCACATGCGGGCAAAATTTTAGCAACGATACTTGTTAAACTTGCTGCTAACGTGTCTCCCTCTATCCTTGAACAATATATTGTTGATAAGTATTTCGATAATAGGGATGAAACTCATTATCAGGAATCAATTTTTGTTGTGAACAAAGGTCGCCAGATGAAGTTGACCAAAATTCAAATGGCCTTCACTTATGTGGATATGTCAAACAACAACTTGGAGGGGCCAATACCTGATGAACTAATGCAATTCAAAGCATTGAATGCTTTAAACTTATCACATAATGCATTCATAGGCCATATACCATCATCAGTTGGGAATTTGAAGAATCTTGAATCTTTGGACTTGTCGAACAACTCTTTGAAAGGAGAGATTCCTCAAGAGCTTTCAAGTCTATCTTTCCTTGAATATATGAACCTCTCTTATAATCACCTTGTGGGGAAAATTCCTTTGGGTACTCAAATTCAATCATTTGATTCATATTCCTTTGAAGGGAATGAAGGATTATGTGGACCTCCATTGATCAACATATGTGGACCTCTACCACCAACATCTCAAACTCCTCATTCCCATAATGATAGTTCAATTGATTGGAGTTTCTTAAGCATCGAGTTGGGGATTTGTTTCGGCTCTGGAGTTTTCATCCTTCCTATTATTTGTTGGAAGAAATTGAGGTTGTGGTATTTCAAGCATGTAGATGAAATGCTTTACAATTTAATCCCCCAGCTTGATTTTGTGTATGAACAACAGGAAGGGAAGAGGTATAGAACTCTTAGGTGGATGTACTGATTGCTCAACTTTTGTGTTTGATGCTATATATAGCTCCACAATATGCACTCTACTATTTTATAAGCAGTAGTATCAAAATAAGGATTCACTAGATTGTGTCCAATAATCATGTTGAGTTTATTGAGTATTATAAATATAACAGTAATATAGGTGTAAGAAATGAAATGGTAATTGTATATTGAAAGAAAAAAATAAAGATAGTATTTTATGCACACAGATGATTGGTTGATTGATTCTATCAATTTAGTTTGTGTTTCAAAACTTGATTTCCTAATCTAGTAAAATTAGAAAATTGTTCTGTGTAGCATTGTTGTTATACTTTGTTCAAATTATGCAATAAAGAAAACTTAAAAATTTGCAATCAATCTTCACATAGACATGACTAAAACATCTTGTATTCCATCAAATCGCCTATTTATTTTAGAATTAAGGGTAATTACATATTACCCCTGTAATATATGTCAAAGTTGTTTTACCCCTTTGTAAAATATTTTTGTTGTTTTATCTCCCTGTAATATAAGATTTTGTGTTTTACCCCCCTTGACTCAAGTCAACTGCCGCAAAAAATCGTTTTAACGAGGGTTTTAAATCGATTTTTAAAAAAACCGCCGCAAAATATAATTTTAGCGAGGGTTTTAAACCGTCACAAAACAAAACCGCCTCAAATTATATTATGGTTGACTTGAGTCAAGGGGGGTAAAACACACAATCTTATATTACAGGGGTAAAGCAAAAAAAAAATTACAGAGAGATAAAATAACTTTGGTATATTTTACAGGGGGTAAAATGTAATTAACCCTAGAATTAATTGTATGACATGGCAAATTAATTGTTTTAAAAGAGTTTAATGATCATAAAAAAACAAATAAGCAAATCTCAGAAATACTATTAATGGCATACAAATTTGACATGTAATCTCAGACACTCTCTATTCCATCACTAAGCAAATCTCTTGAATCACATTTGGAATTATTTTATAAAATTGAACTATTTCTAATCATAATATTCTTCGAGAGGGAATGACATTCTTGTACAGACATTCTTGCTAAGATAAGAGCTAATAGTTCAGATTGGCTTGTCATGTCATGTCAAGAAATCACCGCCATACTTATCATCTACTTTATTAGACGGTGCTCTATAAGTGTGTCCTTTGTAATGACATATTTTTTTCTTTTCTTTTTTCTTAATATGACTATATAATTTAACATTTTTTTTTTGGTTCTGGGTGTTGTTCTTTTTTTTGTTGTTTAAAATGAGGCAAGGATCAAATATATAACCTCTAAAATACTATCTAATCCCTCATCACAAGACCGAACCTAGCGGCTTTGCTCTCGTTTTGATTTGCCCTTCACCCCTTCACCCTACAATTATCTCTTCACCCCTACAAATTATTCAATATTTTAATTTTACCCTTTTTGTTTAAAATGTTACACTTTATTGGTGTTTTCAGGTACAATTTTTTTACATGTAACTAAAAGTCTAAAATGTGTGAATAGTAGTTTTGACTGGTACCATAACACTTTTTCAAACTAATCCGGTTCATATTATCATTATCGGAATTTGGAACAATTGTTTCAAAATTACGGTGTTTTTCACTTTAAAATAGAAGTTTTTAATCAAAAAAAAAATACAAGAAATTTGATTTGTAGTGCAGACAAATTTATCACTAAAAATCTAAAATGCGTGCATAATACTAGTTTTGACTAGAACCGGAAGACTTTATCAAAATAATACGGTTCATGTGTTCATACCGGAACAATTTTATGAAAATTTCCATGTTTTTCACTTTCAGTTATAGAAGTTTGACTTATATATTGACATATTTGTCTGTCACTAAAAGTCTTAAATGTGTGAAAAACTAGGTTTGATTGGTATCGGAACACTTTTTCAAACTAATCCAGTTCATATGATTATACCGGAACAATTTTTCGAAAATTCCGTTGTTTTTAACTTTAAGTGTTACAAGAAGTCTGACTTGTACTAGAATTTGTTTTCAAAGTAATTTGGTTCAGTTGTTCCTAAAGGAACAACTTTCATGAAATAGTTAGTCTTTCACTTTTTTATTAGACAAAGGCTAGTCTTTCACTTATGTTTAAAGAAATGTGACTTGTAGCGACAAACTATTTGTCATTAAAAGTAAAAATTTGTTGGTATAACTCATGTAGAGACGAACTCTAAAAAGAGTAAAAAAATGAAGTGTAAAAATTTTAATGGCAAAAGGGGTAAAGTTGGAATATTCAATGGTTTGTAGAGGTGAAGGAATAATTGTAGGGGTGGGAGGAAAAAATTTCTTGTTTTGATTTATTTTGGATTTTTATTTCTATTATGGTTGGATATATAATTTACTATGGCCCAAGCCCATATCTAACCCTAAAATACTATCTATTGTCTGGTTACTCAATCTATATAACAAACGCTGTAGTATTTCTCGTTTTCTATTCCTTGTTCTACAATTTGTTTATCCTTCTTTGTTCTTGATTCATCCTTTCTCGAGTTCTCAAGTGTTCTCTATTTTTTCAACCAATTTGGTCTA
Organism: Trifolium dubium; assembly: GCA_951804385.1. NCBI lineage: Eukaryota > Viridiplantae > Streptophyta > Magnoliopsida > Fabales > Fabaceae > Trifolium > Trifolium dubium. Next base: position 31,985,773 of record OX638075.1, on the reverse strand, counting down.
TCAATCTCCCATTTTTACAACAAGAGATTACGGTGAAAGTGACGATGAAAATGAAGATATTCTTATTGAAATAACAATAAATCTCAAAAAACGAATCGAAGAAATACCAAAGGTATACCATCAATTCTAAATCCTTAATGTGATTTTTATATTTGATTTTTCAATATTTATTTTCTTAAATATCCTTTTTTTTGTAGTATCAATTAGAATATATAACTCAAGTAAAATATAAAAGTTGAGGAGAAGAAACTTTAATTTGTGAATGAAATGATTAATGAAATAATTAATGAAATCATGTGTATATGGGGTAAATATTTTTTCTAATGTATTACATATTTCTGATTCGTCTCGTTTTGTACATTCAAGTGTCCATCCTTCAAAATTAGACTATACATTGTCTATTCTCATGAAACGTTTTAAATCATCACGATCATTTGGAAATGTGAAAAACATAGTTTCCGTTGCTAGCAAAGTTGATTTCAATTTCTTCCTTCTTTTTTGGATTAATCTATGGAATTCATAATTCATTATAAATATTAAAAATATGGATGATCAAATATAAATGTATTGAAGTAAATTTTGAGTTTCCCTTTGCCATTTCACGATCCATTGCTTTAAAGTTTTGCACTTTTCCCTGTTTCAGATTACAAGAAAATGCATAAAGTTAGTTAAAATCATATTATTATACATTTCAAATAGAATTATTTAAAAATAATGAAATATATCATATTGATCATAATATTTATTTTAAAATGAAATCTAAGATTCTCTGTCAATTCCGAAGTACTTGATTGTATAATGAATACCAATCAAGTACAGGTAGTTCTTACTTCCGAATTGGGAGAGATCCTTAGAAGTCACTTTGAAGTAAGTATTATGAGCAATATGTTGTATATCTCATTAATTTTAAATAATTTTTTTTGAAACATATAGTAATTTGTCACTAATTAACATTATGCATTTTCTTGTAATCTAAAACAGGGAAACGTGCAAAACTTTAGAGTAATGGATTGTGAAATGCCAAAGGGAAACTAAAAATTTAACTCAATACATATATATTTGACCTTCGATCTTTTTAATATTTAGAATGAATTATAAATAAATTCCATAGATTAATCCAAAAAAGAAGGAAGAAATTGAAATCAACGTTGCTAGCAACAGAAACTATATCTTTCACATTTTCAAATGATCGTGATGATTTAAAACGTTTCATAGGAATAGACGATGCTGTGTTTAAGCTTGAAGGATAGACTCTTGAATGCAGAAAACGAGATGAATCAAAAACATGTGATACGCTAAAAAAAATGTAACACTTGTAAAGGAAGCTTGTTCATAGCAATAAGTGTTCATAGCAATAAGCTTGTAAATGTAACGCTAAAAAAACATTATGTCGTCACTCTTCATTCTCTTACATAAGTGAATGTAGGAGTTTTGAATGTAAGGGATCTAAATCTGTTAGTTTTGCTACTACTAAAGTTAATTTATCTTGTCTTTTTTTTACAGTATACTTAAAAAAGTGTTACATTGCATTATTGAGAAAATAAATGGTACCATTTTTAATGACTTTTATATTACCTATAGGTAGAACAAACATTTTGAAGATAATGTTAACGGAGAGAATAACCTCGTTCACTATAAGATCTGCCACAACCGATCACATATCAATTTATCTTTCCTATAACACTCAAGTTAATTTAAATATGGAAATCGCAAAGAATACAATAAAATGGTGTCAACTTGTGTACCCCACAAGATTTTGGGGTATATACCCTCAACTCTTACAAAAAGTTTTAAGTGATATAATTTTTTATAAAATATACCATTAGATTGGAAGTTTATATCATATAGATCATTTGTGTAAAATTTCAGACAAATCTAAAATCATTATTGAGATATATAAAAATTAACGGTGTTTAAGAAATCACAGAAACTATTACTTTTGATGCGTCTCAATAACATATCAAATGATTTTAGATTTGTCTGAAATTTTACGCAAATAATCTATATGATATAAACTTTTAATCCAACGGTGTATTTTATAAAAATTTATATTGGTTAAAAAAAAATTAAATAGTTGGGGGCAAAAATTTGCCTAAAAAACAAAAGTGAAATAACGAAATAAAAATAACTTTTTTTTTTGACAGAATAAAAATAACTTATAATCTAGTAGAGATCACCAAATTAAACTGAGCCTTGGTACTGCATAGAAATTCATTGTTTTAACACACTAATCTGGATAAAACACCTTCATGATACAATTTGTTGTAACATGTTAAAATGGAATATAATCATGAATAAAATTAATTCAAGTTATCGATATATTGTATGAAATGAGCTATTGACATATCTTTCAATGCATTCTATGCTATTTTGTGTTTTTTCTTTATTCTAATGAGATTTCAAGACAATTACAATGATATCCACTTTATTTAACCTATTTTTAATTTAACATAAATTTGTTGATTCAAAAAATTAAAATAAAATTGTGTCACCTCTTTGAGGCTTTATTTCTACATTAGTAGTAATGAATTGTTTCGTCATTTATCACTATTATTCTATTTAGGAACCATTTTCTTATCTATCATGAAATGTTAAAAGAAAAATAATATAAAAATATAGTGAAAGTTTTATATATAAAAAGAATTAGTTATACAGATAAACACGGCACATTAGACATTTAATAATAATAATAATAATAATAATAATTTATTTTCATGAATAACTTTTTGCAATTCTTATGAGCTTTAAATTAAAAACCAAATAAGTTTTGTACAAAAAAAAAAATAATAAGTTTTTGTCCTTTAAAATACAGAAACTTTTAAAAAAAAATTTTTGGTGGATAAACTTTTAATTTATTCCTTAAGAATATAAATAAGATGTTTTCGTTATCTCAAAATTTTCTATTTCGTTTTTTGTCTCTAGACCGATTTACGTTCATGTTAATGTTATTATGACACTTTTATATTAAATGCATGTCCATGTTATATTCATCTATCTATTAAATTAAATCAAACCTCTACATGTCCAATATTATATGTTCAAGTAAATGCGACATGTCAAAATCATTCCTCTTAGGGACAAAAAATAAAATAAAAATATGAAAGAGAATAAAAACATCCTATTGTTATTTTAAGGATGAAAAAGTTAACCCAACTATATATTTGATGTTAATAAAGTTTTAACTCTTACTTTGATTCGTAAACAAAAAAAAACTCTACCTTTGAAAGTTATCACAGCTTTGGAGAAAAATATGACTAAAATTCTCAAAATATTTTACGTTTTGATGATCATGTCTCTCTCTTTATCAGTTGTTGTAATAAATGGTGGTAAGTCATTTTTACACCATTTCAAACAAAATTCTTTATCTTATATACAATATTTCATCACTTTTAGATTTTGGCATAAGTATTTCATCACCTTATTTTTTTTTTTGACAAAAAAAATAAGTATTTCATCACCTTATTAGTAACATTTCTTTTGATTTTATTTGTCATTTTAGGTTTTATTCCTTGCAAAGCTTGGACCGACTGTCCAAAAAAACTTTGTATGGCTCCTAAACGTTGGATATGCGCTAAATCTCTTTGTGAATGTGAGTAAGAATAAGAATAACAATATATCAATTAGAAAAATATTTTTGTGTTCTTTGATAGCGTATCGTATACCCCCTCCGGTCCTAAATATAAGAAAACTTTTACTTTTTAGATTCATGGAATGATTGATGTATTTGGTCTATATTATGAACCAAATACATCAATAATTCTATGAACTTAAAAAGTAAAAGTTTTCTTATATTTAAGATCGGAGGAAGTATAATAGTATTTGTAAATCATAATGTTGGTGCTCATATATTTTTTCTCACACTTTGATTTATTTTTCTCCCAGCTTTAAATTTTTTTGACAAATTCAAAAACACATTGTTGCCTTCAATTTCTTTGATTTATTTATTTATTAGTGTAAAAAAAATTAGTTATTTTAATAAATAAGGGAAAATATATAAATGTGTTGAGTAATTATTTGTATTTTTGCCCAAAAGAGGAAGATTGTATACCAATAACCCTCAATGGTACTAAGCTAGATTAGAGAACTAAGACTAGAGTTCCATCATTTTGAACACCTTTAAATGTCGTGGTTTCTTCAAAGGCTTAAGACTGTTTAACCTATTTTGAGGTAACTAGTGGTTTAATTAAGGTTTGATGGTAATTAATTAAATACCCTAGTAAGACTTTTCCTAATTAGGGTTTTGGATACATTGAATAGATCCTTCCGTGTTTGAAGGTAATTAAATCTGGACCGGACAACAAGCAAGTAATAGAATTGTAAAATAGTACAGAAACATTTTGTGCGATTTTCTCATATTTTATTATTATTATTATGATATAGGTACGAAATTTACATCAATCACCACCATTAACAATGATTAATCTCTGTCATGGAACATGTAGGACACACCAGGTGGATTCTTTCCTTTCAACAGAATTATAGCCAAAAATGATTTTCTCATATCTTTATCACTTTAAAAATTGATATGTAAAAGTGGCATTGTGCAAATGATGTGATTTGGTTGAATTTATTCATGTGTATAAAAATGTTCTATAATTTATTGATTCCTATAAACCGTTGTATTTCTTCTCATATTTCGATTGTATTACAATAATAGATATTTGATTATCTATCTCCCGATATCAAACAACAAAGATTTAACAAACTCGAATAATTTTTATTGAATTTCAAAGGTTAATATCTCATTTTTTTAATTCCTTTTTGTCAAGTTAGGTTATTACTTCCTCTCAATTGCAAAAATCACATTACTTAGGGTGCCATCATTGTTGAGATGTCATCATTGATGACTTGGGGTGCCATCATTGTTGAGATGTCAGCCGCCTTAATTACTGCATGGTTCATTCCTCATTTCTAAAAAAAAAAAATGATATATTATGCAAGGGATCATTTTCTCACATAAGGCCCATAAAAGATTATAATCGGGGCATGTATTAATATATTTTTTTTGCAGGCACAAAATTAAAGCCAATTTAATATTTTCTTTTACTATCCCCTCGGAATGTGAAGATTTTCTTTACCTTATTTATTGAAGTTTTTGCTGATGAGACAGTGACTTTTTTTTTTGGTAACATGAGACAGTGACTTTTGCTGATATGGTAATGAACCTTGTCTGCCACATCAGAAAAAAATTCGTTTAATAAATGGTAGCCTGAATCTTCGCATTACAATGGATAATGAAAAATATATATTATATAGGATAAACTGAAACTCCCTCACATTACCGGAGTAAAAACCTATTAATTAACCTAAAAATCTATATTTCTTTTTGAACGACAAAGATGTTATATACAATAGAGATGGAAAAAGTATGCAACCCACACCAAAAATATATTATTATTATTATTTTTTTACAAAAATAAAAGATATTCATTCATTCAAATCAACAAAATATATCATGTCCAAATACAAATTTAACACTGCTAAAAACGAAAAGGATGAATTGCGAACAAACTCACAACATCAAAATTAATAGTATAAAACGACAAACCTATGCCTATAAATAATGTGATAAAACTAAAGTAACTGGAACTATACCTCCATATGCATCATTGATCTTGGTCACTCTAGTTGAATCAGTAGCTGATCAAAGTTGATTAATCATTCTTAATAATTTTTTGAATAATTTTTGTAAATGTGTGTAGAACTTGATAAAATATTGATTCACTAAAATTTTGAATTTTTTAAAATTCAAGATAAAAGTAACACAAATATAGATCTACATAGTCAAATTTTGAGCACATTTGTATAATTTTCTCATATATTCATACCTATGTACCTTTTATATGTTTTAACTGTTTTGAAAATTGTTCTAAATAAAAGGTTTTTAGTCCATGTACCTTTTATATGTTTTAACTGTAGTGGTAAGCTCCCTTGTACCCAAGCTCTTAGAAGTCTTTTCATCAAATATGCAAATTGTTCTGGCCAAATTATTAATGCAGCTAAGCCTACAATCTATAGTGGTGGTATTTCCCAAGCTAGACTAAATATTATTGTGAATAATATAATATTGGTTTTAATGTGTGATCATTTCCCTTCAACTATCTGGGTGTACCTATCTTCAAAGGCAAGCCTAAGGCCATATTTCCCTTGCTTCAACTTTGAATCCCTTGCTTCAACTTTGAATATTAACCCCAATGTCATGCTTTGGCTTCCTTCCAAAGTCAATGACATCATTCAACACCAGGTTTGGCATATTCCTCAATATCATGGATACTTTATTTCGTCAGCTCAAGAACATTGTGAATCAAGTTACATTGTCGGTTGAACCTTCTCCTGATTTGCTTGTCTGGAAAAGTTCAGCCAATGGTTTGCTTACCTTAAAAAATGCTTATGATTACAAAAGGCACCATTATCCTAAGATATCTTGGGCTAAAAGTATTTGGTGCAAATATATTCCCCCATCTAGATCTTTTTTAGTTTGGAGAGTGATGTTAGACAAGGTCTCAACAGATGACAAACTAATTGAGAAAGGCTGTAATTTACCCTCTATGTGTTCCCTGTGCAAGAATCACTCTGAGACCATGTTACATCATTTGGTGTTGGTTTGCCAATACTTTAGATATAACAATTCATTTTCAGTCAATGATCGATATTTGGCATTTGGTTGAGAGTAATTGGTTCTCTCAATGCAAGATTATTATCAAGGCTGCTATAATTCATATATATATATATATTGTATGACATATGGATTGCTAGGAACAATACAAGGTTCAATAATGTGATGCCAAATTGGAGAACTTCTCTGTCTTGGATCTCTACTAGTGTTACTTTTGCTGGTAACCTCACTAACAAGCCTTCTTCTTCTTCTTTAAGAGACTTCAACTCATTATCTTGAAGAGATTCAATGTCAATATTCACTCTCCCAAGACCATCATTCTAAAGGAAGTCTTATGGCAACCACCTTTAGAACAATAAGTGAAATATGCAACACTGATCGATGGCGCCTCAACTGTAACTTCATCTGCTTGTGGAGGCATTTTCAGAAACTCCAATGCTGAGTTTTTGCGTGGTTTTGCAGAGAACACATGTATAGCGCTTCTGCCTTCATATATAGCTGAATTATGTGGTACTATGTCTGCGATAGAAATTGCAGCTTCAAAGAATTGGATTAACCTTTGGCTGGAAACAGATTCCATTATTGTGGTCAAGGCTTTTAAATCCTATTTGCTTGTTCCTTGGACTTTAAGCAACAGATGGCATAATTGCACTTTACTTACACAGTCCATGAACTTCATTGTTTCTCATGTTTTTAGAGAAAAAAAAATTTGTGCTGATAGCTTAGCTAATATAGGGCTTAGTCTAGATAGGCCTACTGTTTGGTATGGGGTTCATTTTGTCATTAAGGATAACTATGAGGCAAATAGTATTGGTAAACCCTTCTTTAGGGTAGTAAATATTTAAGGAATTTTTGGCCTAGTCTCCCTCCTTTTTTGTATATCTATCTCTAATCAAAGTTATATATACAGGTTTGAGGTTGTAGCTCTTTGCTACTCCTCTTTTTTGGAAAAAAAATAAAATAAAAAATAAAAGGTTAAAGAATTTACAAAAAATGTAATGTTTAAAAAAAGAGGAGTATTGCAAAATGTAATGTAATGTTTGCGGCGGTTATTGCAAAAAATGTAATGTAATGTTTAAAAAAATTCAGGGGTATTGCAAAAATGCAAATATTATAGGGGGTATTTTCAAAAAAATATTTTACAGAAGTATTGTAAAAATTATGTACTTTACATGGGGGTATATACCTATTAACCCAAGATTTTAAAAGGAACGTTTAAAAAGTTATTAACTTGAACACATTCAAACTCATTTCATGTGTTTTATTGACCCTTCAATATTTACTTTGTATAGACATGTTTATTATTGATAATATATCTGTCGTTCAGAAAGAAAAAAATGTTGATCCTATAATTTTTTAAACAACAACCAGTTTTTTTTTACTAGAAACAAAAATCTTATTGTACATTTTAATTTAAAATAAAAGTGTTATCACCACTTTGATGAATATTTCTACAATGAATTGTTTTCTTCATTCATCACTATTATTTCTATTTACGGATTATTTTTCTTGTATATCACGAAAGGTTAAAAGAGAAATAAAAAATTATATTTAAGGTTTAGTATACAAAAAAATGGTTAATGATATATACACGATATGATGATATACCTTTGAGACATTTAAAATAATTTCATTTTTATGAACGCCTTCTTTACACCTCCAATGAGCTAATTAAAAACTATATATATATATATATATATATATATATATATATATATATATTAAAAAATCAAGTTTTTTAAAAAATTAACGTCAATAAAACTTGAAACTTTTACTTTAAAAGTTTTTAATTTACGATTTCACTTTGAAAGTTATATCAAACAGTTTTTGATTCGTACATGCAAATTAAATGAGAAAAAATATGGTTGAAATTTTCAAAAAAGTTTATATTTTGATCATTTTTCTTTTTCTATTTCTTTTTGTAACCGATGGCAACGGTAAGACGTTTTTCACTCAATTTCAAATTCTTCTTTATCATATTCTTAGTAACAATTCTTTTGATCTTATTTGACATATATTAGGTTTTATTCCTTGCAACTATTGGACAGATTGTCCAAAAAAACTTTGCTTGCATCCTCGACGTAAGATATGCGTTGATTTTTTTTGTGAATGTGAGTAAGCAAGTAGAGACATATTTTTATGTTATGTTCCTTCATAGCGTGTCATCATAACGTTTTTTTTTTGAACAATACATCATAATGTTGTTAGTCTTATGTTTTTGAGTTTAGTAAATGGGAGATGCTACGGTACAATGGAAAAATTGTCATGTACCGGTACATTAATTATGATGATCAATAATTATTTGACATGTGTTATATTATTATTATTAAAATATAAAATATAAATGCTGACTTGGACAAAACTTACATTTTTATTGGTTAAAATTCTTATAATACCAATAAAATGGATATTGTCAAAAGTATCATAGAATTCTCCTTAGTAAATATGTTCTTTCAGTATAAATAAATTTTACACTGAATTGTATTTTTATGTCATAATTTTGAAAGTAATAATACCTTGTATTTATCATAAAAGAAGCAAGCATAATTACAAATATGAAAGTAATATTTGTAAAAGGATTGGTTTTGACATCCAAAAGGTTGTTGCCCGCTTACTTTTTATTCAAGTGTAATTATCTAGCATATATATATATATTCAATATTTATATTATATTTCAAAAAAAAAGTAATAGGAATTTATTTAATACATTATATTATGTTTTAATTTTTTATGATATATTTATTTTATAGATATTCACCTTTATTTTATATTTTTTCAGGCTCTGAAATAGATCCAGAATATTAGTTTTATGCGAGGATCTTTAAGAAGCCCCATAAGAAAGTTCTATTATTCTAAATAATGAAATTATTCTATTAAAAGATTTTGATCATTCTAAATTTTGTGATTAGTGTTTCAGAAAAATAAAATTTAAATTTGTATGTGTCACTTTCAACAAATCTTTGTATGATATATATTTCTTGCGTTTTAAAATGAATGTCCTTAATTCTAATGCAATATTTTTAATTATACTATCTAATTATTACTTTAAACATTATTCTCAATGAAATAAACCAGTATAATAGACTTAATAATTAATAAAAGTATTATTATTTTTTTACTTTTTTTTTTTTGATTAAATTTTTTTTTTTTTTTTACTTATTTTGAATCAAAAGTATTATTATTTTTGACATCATGATTGTATTCCTTATATAATATGTGTAAAAAAAATCTTAAATGACACTAACTCATTTTTAAATGGAGAAAGTACAATATATTTTTTCCCAACGTATCATTTTGATTGATTCATCTATCTATATATCTATATAAAAGCAAGAAATGAAAGTTTGATGAAGGATATAGCCATATAGGTAGAAGACCGATGACTAGAGACAGATGACGGATGACTAACAAAACTAGTTAATCCAATCAAAACAAGACTTGTTTCAAATTTACCTATCACAAAAACAGCCTTCGTGATCAAGTAAGAACAAGAGTTTGTTAGATCAAAGCTTAAACAAGGAGATCCTCTTGCTCCCTTACTCTTATTGTGGCCGAGAGTTTGGATGCGCTTATGAGAAAGGCGGTGGAAAATGAGCGTTTTAAACCTTAAATCCTTGTTGGTAGAGGAGGTATGCTGGTCTCGATTCTCCAATATGCGGATGATACCTTATATATTGAGGAAGAAGTGACGGTGAATAGTTTATGGGCTATTAAGACGATTCTAAGAGGGTTTGAAATGGCATGTAAAGAGGGCTATTAAGACGATTCTAAGAGGGCTATTAAAAAAAAAAACATTATTCTTGTTTGATGTCAAGAATGCTCCAAAGAACCTCAAAGCCTACACCACAAGAAAAGAGAATTAAAGAGATTAGAAAACATTATTTTGTTTTATAAATTCAGTTTCACCAATGCTTATCACCTTCACTTGAAGATCATCAAAGGAAAGGCTTAATTCATACTTCATGCTTTATAGGGATTTTACTCTTGTTTATCGATCATGAATGAGAGGTTAATAGAAAAATAAAATAAAATATATGAAAAGTTTAATAAAAAAGAATTAATTAAGAAGATAAACACGACACATTAATATATTTTAGAGATATTTAATAATAACTTCATTTTATGATCTCACCAAAAAAAAATATCATTTTATGATGACTTCTTGGAATTCCTTTGGGCTAAAATTAAAATTACATTTTTCTTCTTCTATAAAGTTCAACTTGTACTACAAAAGTTATCACACAATTGCAAGTTTATACTACTATTAGTTACATGTAAAAGAGAAAAAATATGGCTCAAATTACCAAAAGAATTTATATTTTAGGAGTAATCATCTTTCTTTGTCTATTTATTGTCCTAATAAATGGTGTTAAAACAACTATCAAACCAATATCAGGTTTTATCCTTATCAAAATCAAAAATTTACCAACAACGGGTTTTATTCCTTGCGTCCATTGGTGGGATTGTCCAGAATCTCATTGTTTGCCTCCTCGACTTCGAAAATGCATTCATAATTTATGTGAATGTGAGTAAGGATATATTTTTATGTTCTCTTATAGCTTATCATAATATTTGTGCATATTATAATTTGAAACTAATTAATTTCCACAACTTTGATTATTTTTTTCTCTAAACTTTCAATTTTTTTTATAAGTTGGAAATTAAAGCGTATTATTATTATTACTACCTCTATCCTATTTTATAAGATTTACTTTGACTAAATGCACTATTTATATATTTTGTTTTGACTTTATTTTTCTAGTTAAAAGTGTATAAAAGTAAACATTATAATATAAGATCTTGTTTGATTTGTTTCGATGAATATTTTTAAAAAATCAAATTTCTATAATTTTTACTAATAGACAACTAAAAATATTTATAATCAAAATCATATATTAGCATTGGTCAATAAATTCTTATATTTTTGGATGGTGGTAGTATTATATAATATAATGAAAGTAATGTTATTTTGAGGGAGAGCTTGCTTAACCATAGGTCGTGAGATCGAAATCAAAGGTCATAGGATCAAAACCAGCCTTGTCAATATAGCAGTGTTAAATTCTTTTGAAGGAGAGTTTTATCACCTTTTGTAGTCTTATTCGGCTCGAGGGGTTAGTCTATACAATTGCGCGTAGAGGATACTCTCTCAAACCAAATATATATATATATTATTTTTCTTTTGCAGATATATTCACAGATTAAATTATTGTTTTTGCAGGCACTTATTTGTCGACTGATCCATAATAACATACCATATGATCAGCCTTATGTGAGGATTCCTGAGAAATCTCAAATTGTCAAAAAAAAAAAATGTATTAATAGTAATAAATATATAGTAGTCAAAATTACTTCTGTGATCCCTTAGTTTCAGGTAATGATTATCCTTTTACATTTTTGCATCTTATTTTGATTTTTCACTCATGTTTGTTTGGATATAAAATTTAAGTTTTACATTTATGACTTTTTTTTTTCTATGTTATGTTCCAAAAGAAAATCATAAATTGTAAACTTGAAAAGTCATATGCCAACTTGGGTGAACGATAAAAATAAAGTGAAAAGTTAATTAAAAGATCAAATTGTTACTTGAAATTAAGTTTAAAGATTACAAGAATAATTTTTCCTAAATATTTTTATGGTTTTCCCTCTTTAATTTAGTTGCAAATAAAATTTTGGTATAGTTATGAGGTATCCTGTTAGACAATAGTAATATGGATGGATATTTTCCTTGATAAATGTGGTGAAACTGAGCATGAAACATTTCTTGCTATTTGGTTGCCATTTTTTGTTTTTCCTCATAATAACTCACAGAACCCGGGTCACGATATCCGGCCTAGCAATTTCGGCATTTACCATTTGAGCTAGGGCTTCTAGACCTCTTCTATCACCCTTTTACTTGGTTCAAATTTGCAAGTGGGAGAGGTTCAAAAATTTGCAACCAGAACCACAACATATGTTGATGAAACATATTGTTCAGGTGGCATATATAAGGTTAAGTCCTTGAAAATCGAGTATGTTAGGTTACCGTTAGACTGAGTTATGGATGATTTTCTTTGGCGTCCATATGTTAGATATGCCGATAACTGTAGAATACTTTATCCAAACGGCGAAATATTGGTACCATATCATAAGACTGATTTGGATAACAGAGTGCACCCATTAGTTACATGTTTGAGAGTTTTCTGAGCTTGCCTGATTTGACTCTATAGAGCAACATCTACAACATAGAGTTGCTATGCAATTCGGAATGCATCAAGAATTCAAGATGTTCCAAGTTATGTGCCTAGATGCAATGAGATGGATGAGAGTTTGTATTACCCATCAAGATTTTTTGATGCTTATGTTAGCTTAGCGCACATTACGCGAAGATTATAATTGTTACGGCTCAAAGCATTAGAAAGCATTGTTCTACTACAAAGAACTCCATATTCATCAATAAAGCAGGGCAAGATTAAGTTTGCATTAGATAATATGGAACCAGTAAACAAGAATCAATGGAAAAGGTGAATGAAGTAATAAGAAAATTAAACTGCTTATTACTTCCATATTGAATGTCAAAAATGTCTCAAACAAGTTATCTAACTCCCATATGTTTGGTCTTAGAGTAATATATGTCTTCTGGATTCTTACTACCATTTTCACTTGAGAGATTTTTATCACAGTTACATAAATACCACGTTTAAAGTGGAAATATTGTATTTAAAGGAACAAAATTTTGACTTTGTCAAAGTTGAATACACAAATTTCGAAACGAATTTTCTATATCAAGAACCTTAACGCGCGCTCTTTTCAAGAGAGAGCAAGAACACAAAGTTCAATCAAATCCTTTCAACACCACGACACCAATGTCAACTTGTAGATTCAATCAAATTCATTTTTAATTGTGTTTTTTAATGATTAGGATCAAATATTGCTTAGACAATATTTTATGAAGTTTTTTTTAACATTAAATATAAGAGCAAGATAATACAGAACAAGATACGCATTCATATAAGAATCCATGGAATAGATAAATCACAACCAATTAAAGAAATTCAAGACATCAGTTCATAAAACTAAATAGAAAAACCACAATTCAATTAAGTAGTAGAAACAGAAAAGAAAACTACAACAAACTACAGAAACTGCAAGATCTTCTAGCTATTGTTGAAAACACAAGCTGAAATTACAACTGGACAATTCAGCTTCAGTTGAAAATTGTTTCTTGTTTAGGCACTTATAGAAAAGTTAATTCTTACTTAGGCACATTCAGAAGTTCTCCCAATCCACTAGTCAAGGTAAATTTTGATGTCACTAATGCTCCAAGGAACCTCAAGGCCTACACCACGAGAAAAGATGATTAAAGGTGTTTGATATTTCCAAGGAATGGTGATGATTCAGATTGTTGGTCATTGTGGTTAATGTTGGTGGTGGTTAAAAGGCGAACAATGGTGGCAAGAGGAATAGATAGGAAGCTGAAGAGAGTGTCAACAAAGTCCTTTGTTGCTTCTAC